>JAHBOF010000042.1:0-710085 GCA_020736565.1 Coprinopsis sp. MPI-PUGE-AT-0042 | reverse complement strand
CCAGAAATGACCTATGCGCTATACCCAGAATGGGCTTTTCATCCTCTTCCGACCTGATGATTATGAGTTGAGTATTATTTCCAGAACGATGAAATGCATACCATTCTGGGAACACAAAATCAATTTTGGCCGCAGTAGCCATCTCCTGCATCCCCGCGGAGCTGGTACTGTGCGTGTTCAATTTGTGATCAGGAATGTTTGTTGTAGCAGCCGTGATATCGGCAGTAGTGCTGGCCATAGTTGATTGGCAAGCCGGAAAGCAATCAGTTACCAGAGCGACCGACGCGTTTGTTCGTGTTGATTGCGGAAGCTGCGCCCGGCGGGGTGAACTTCAAAGTATCAAGCTCGACCAAGGTATATGGAGAACAATGTATTTCCACTATATGGTCTAGTCTCGAATCTCTAATCTAGGCCAATGCTACATGTCAGACCCTATGTTACCCCTCCCAGAGCGAAGCTCATCCAACGTGCTCAGCTTCTTCAAACCCTGCTCCCAGCGCGTCTTCTTCTTCTCCATCATCTCCTTGTACCCAGCCTTGTCCTGCGCTTTGAACTGCCCCTCAGTGCGAAACCCATTATCAACATACCGAAATATGCCCCCAGGCGTGAACTGCACAAAAGAAACTCGAACCTCACCCTCTTGGATGGGAGTATTGGCGTGGGTAAGTGTTGCAGAGGGAAGGAGGATCAGAGATCCAGCGGGGAACTCCAGGATGAGTCCAAGTTCATAGAGAACCAGGTGGCCTCCCTTGGTGTGGTCGAAACGGCCGAGAGCCTGAATAGCGCACCAGCCGTAGGGCAGGTTGAGAGAGTCACGATGAGGAAACGTGGCAACGCCAGGCCCCATATTGACCCCAGCAGCAGTCCAGACACTGTTTGCAAAGTTCTTGCTCAGAGTAGGCATGGCTTCGAAGATCTTGTTGAATATGACGCGGTACTCCTCGTAGAGCCGGGGTGCACACGTTTTGAAGGCGGCTGATGATAGAGACGTTCAGCACTAGGCATAGTAAGAACTGAAACGTACGCACCGCTAGCAAACCCAGCGATTCGCTGGATATCCTTGTTCTGTAGAAGCTCGGCGATAATCTCGTCGTGCCGCTTGTGCTTGAGATTCGTTGCCGCCGTCCTTCCGACGCCATACGAGACACCCGTCGTGACTTGGCCGTATCCTCCTCGACGATGGCGGAGCTCCTTCTCCTTGAACGTTGCCCTCTTCTGCGCCTTCTCGATCGCCTGAGACGCGCCCTCCATAACACCTTCGAAATCCTTGTGGGTTGGTATCCCAATACACGCGAGGAAAACGCGCTTCTCTTCCCCAGTGGTGAAGACCTTGTTGTGGCTGAGCAACGTATTAGCACAGCGAGCACTGAAGTCGAGCAACTACGCACCTTCCGTCCCACTTTTCATACTTGAAACCCTGCAACAGCAGCTCGGTAAGGTCGGGCACCGCAGCCTTATACGAGCCATCACTGTTCTTGGCCTGGTATCCGCAAGAGGTAGCCGGAAGGTCTGGAAGGTGGATATCGGCTGGGATGGAGGTGGCGTTTTGAAGGTACTTTTCAAAGGTTCTCTCCCTGGTCTGGTGACCGAACTGATTGTAGTTTCGCTGGCGCTGATTCTTTTGATACAGAGCCTTTCGGCCCCTCCTACGGGATTGTTCTGGTAAGGAGGGAGTGGCGCACGGCCGAGACAGGGTAGAGGAAGAGTCGGAGGAATCAGGGGAAGCATCGTCCTCGGAGAATGCATCCTCTGCGCTTCGTTTGTAGGAAGGGTCAAGATGCGGTGGCTCGTCGTAGTCGTCGTGATCGAGCTCGCCGGCCTCCTTCAGAAGTTCCACATAAGGGAAATTGGAAGGAGCAGCTATCCCCTGAGCAGCAAAAGGAAGCGCGGAGTCTAACGACTTTCAATCATTAGTGAGCCAGGAGACATGGCGATGCGGCACGCACCTGAATTGTTATTGTTGGCCATAAGGATGTTGGATCCCAGGTGAGGTGTAGCCCGTCTCTCGGCGCCTCGGTGAAGATCGAACGGAAAGATTTCGTGCACAGGAAGGTGTGGGTGGTTAGACGAGAGATGCGCTGGCGCAAGTTGAGTATTGGCTCCAGGATGACTAAGGAGATCAAACCGCGCACCATATCCCATCGCGTCTCACGTTTCACATTAGGCGCCCATTCATTGGTTCGATGCTCTGCACCAGTGAACGCGCTCAACCATCTACCTGCACAAGTGAACGAGGATTCATGTTCTTAAAATAAATTACGCACATTTCAGGAACGCGTAGACGTCATCAGAGGCGGCAAACAGTCAAGGGTTGAAACACATGTTCACCCACGTTACGCTGAGTTGTTGCAATCCAGATTCGCCGTCCTTGGCATGGTCGAAATAGTCAAGAGCCTGGATAGCGGACCAAACGTATAGCAGGCTATGAGAGTCAAGACGAGGGAGCCTTGAAACGCCAGGCACGAGATGAACACCTGCGCCGGTAAAGACGCTCCTTGCAAAGCTCTTGATGAGTGTATCCTGGGCGTCAATGAGCATTAGGCGGCATTCCTCGTAGAGCCCAGGTGCTCAAGTGTTGAGAAACGCTGTTCGTTTAAACAGTTAGCATGATGCAAGGCAAGAAAGAACGAAGAAAAGTATCACTAGTGAATGCGGCGATACGCTTGATGTCTTAGTTTCTGCAGGGGTTCGGCGACGATCTTGTCGCGACGTTTGTGATTGAGGGTTGTCCCCACTTTTCTCCTAACGTTTTACGGAACGTCAGTGGTAACCTGGCCAGAGTGGCCTCGTCGTCGACGTAGCTCTTTTGTCCCCGCTTTTCTACCAACGCCATACGAAACGTCAGCGGCAACCTGGCCAAAGTGAACTCGTCAACGACGTAGCTCTTTTCCTCGAAACTCACCTTCTTCGCCGCCTCCGCGACGGCCGTATACAATCTCTCCATCAGACCATCGAAGTCCTTGTGCGTAGGAGCCGCCATGCAGGACGTCTTCGCCGGCGGCAAATACTTTACTGCAGCTGGACAATCCATTAGCGCAGCCAACAATGACATCAAGCGACTACTTACGTTCCGTTCCATTTATCGTAGGCATAACCCCTGGACAGTAGCGTAGTGCATCAACTCGCGCAAAGGTCGCGTCGCGGCTCCTGATAAGCAAAGACCTCAAGCGGTAGTCGAGAAATTTGGGGCACTTACATTAGAATTTCCTTCCAAGCCTTGAGAACCAATCGCCGGCCTAGCTGTGCAATCCTGCTCAGGGAGCTACTCAGGTTGTAGAACTCTATAGCGCATGCATAATTCACCAACTGACGTCATCCCGTTCTCGTTGAATCTAAAATGCGCTGGATTTCTCAGTCTTTTACCGCTGATTTCCGGGAAACGCACCATTAAGGGGCATGACCTGCACAGACCAATTGAACGACCACCCATGGCGCCATGGCATTGGGGGAGGCTTAGTCAGATGTATCTCGACGGGAGCTCGACGAACATACAAGCTGAACGTGCGCTCGCTCTCTGACAGGTGAACTGACGAATCGACGACGATCACCGAGAGGCTCGTTGATCATACCTTTGTTACACCTCGAGGATGCACGGGCTCGAGAGCCAAATGTCAACAACTCACAAACGAGAATGGTCGCAATCATGGCTATCGTCCAGCAGAACGCCCTGTTGAATCATGTGCATATCAGCCGAGCGGCGGTCAATGCAGTTCACGCTCGAGAAGCGTTGCCTTGCGGATGGGTTTTTCGTGCTGTTCGGCTCAATGAGAGTGCCCAACTCGTATCAGATCGAAGAACGTACGTTGCCCATCCCAGGCCTTGACGTATCCGAGGCTCGATGGGATTCATGAGCCCCCAAACTATGCTCGTAGATCTTGAAGTAGGCGTAGGTTTTCCTACAGAAGATGCACCCCACTCAGTCGAAATCTATCAAAACCATTGAGGACAGGCTACGTACACAGATTTCGTCATTTGCTCGTGCAAGAAAGACGTAGAGCTCAAAGATCTCTGAACCCAACGCGTTACATCTGTAAGGCGTTTGCGCGTTCCTTTCGTGTGCCGAGCCACGACCTTGTAAGGTCGTGAGATCCATGTATAGGTGCACGTTAGGTCTGGAGCGACGATCTTTTGGTTACCCTGCACGCGAGTGTGTTCTGTTCTGTACATCATCAGCATAATCTCAGTTGACACGATCAACGAGCGCTCACCTGCCATTTCCTCCCGTGGACTGAAGGCAAGTGTCTTTACATCAGTGCGATATTGATGAATAGAGACGTACCTGAGTAAGTCGCTCGACCTGATGTTCAGTCTGAACAACAAGGAGCTGACCATTAAATGTGGAATAGAGTACAAAACTTCGATGGGTGTTAGGAATGAAATCGATAACAAACGGGGCGCTCCGATCGCTGGAGTGGCGGTGCATAGTAAGGGCGACGGGCTTTTTAGCAAACAAACAAGTTCCACCTAAGATTGAGGGTTGGCGTCCAAGACGGCCCCTTGGGACATTCATACGGAAGCTGTTTTTTGGTGGGTTCAGCACAGAGTTACCTCACAGGGAAACGAGTATTTCAAGGGAGGGATCGGCTCCACACATACGGGCATATGGCGTGGCCCCAAAGCTGTCGTCGAGGACGTGCCTCTGGATCAGGTTATCCGCCAAGAGGCGTTCGCCTCATGGTGTCGTCTTGGTTGCAGTACTTGTACAAGGATGCACATAACAGTCAATCTCTCAGCATAGCATCCATGCGCTCTCTAAATCTCTCTTCAAGCACTCTGCAAGGTGAGAGTTGTTTGTTTGATATTAAGCTTGCCACCATCACTATTCACCGCCACTTCGTTATCGATTTCATTCCTGAAACTCGTTAAGGCTTTGCGTTCTACTCCACGCTCACTGCTCAGCGCTCAGCCCCTTGTTGTTCAAATTGAACGTCGGGTACAGTGACTCGCTGGGGTACGGCTCGTCGACGTCTCTACTTTGGAATCAGTGGACTTCAGTCGAGCGGAGGCAACTTGAGGTAAGCGCCCATTGATTTTGTCAAACGACGCCGTTGAGCTGAACAGAAATGAGAGGACACTCGCTTGCTCGAGCAGTAATCGGAAGACGTTTCGAACCTAACGGGAATCAACGCCAGTATCTCGTTCTGTCCCAAATGGTTGATCGATAAACAAAAAGAAAGCACAAGCGCTCCACACATGTACCCCGGTGTGTATTAACTTTGTCCAGATGCTGAATATCCGCGAGATCACTGAGATCGACGAGATCCTCGCACCGCTAGCAAACAACAAATTCTGCGTAAGTATCCCGGCCTTCATAAATGCAATCCGTTTCGGCTGACTATGTGGGGGTCATTTGTACGAATAATAACACCTGACTCAATATCCGCGAGCATGCTGCAAGCCCTTGCGTATTCTACAAGTCCTCGGGTATCTCAAGGACCGGAACAGGAGCTGTACGCTCTTTGATCTCATAACTTGCAGCTGCGGATATCCCAATCGATCCTCGAGCTGAAGATGCACGATTTGGACCCACAGTCGTCAATGCAGCATTGCAACACGAGTGCATCAGTAGGGAAGATGGAATCCAACGTTCGTCGAAGGCTAAGTGAGTTATGTTGGTAGGCGCTATGGTTTTGATTTGATACGCTAAACATCCAACGCAGCCGAAAGCCTTGTGACTCTTTGAATACCAACGCTCCTCTACCTTCCCAAAATGCAACTTATTGCATGGATGACGAATAGAGAATCCGTGAAGTGTAGTGACGATGGCGAGCGTCAGTTCCCGGGTTCCGGGGCGTGGCGTTCATCCTCAAGCCTTGAGTGTAACGTTTCGCATACCATCTGTTATCTCGTAGTAAGGCTAATTCGTGCTACCTGCCAACCTGCTGTGCCTACCTGCTTTCCGCCACACCCTACGCATCCGGTGTATTCTTCTTTCATAAACAAGATGGCCACCATGCGCTCTCCATCCCCTTCGCCATCCACTGGCTCAGCGAAATATCAATGGGCTCCTGTGCTGGTTCCTTTACCTGGGTCAAGTTCTTGGTTCCTCTCCTTCTTTTTCTATCTAACGCCCCTTTTAATTTATCCCAGTTGAGAAAGTGCTCTCACATTCGAAACGGCGAACGTTAACCCCTCCTTATTGCGGGTATTCCGAGCGGGATTTTCCAGCTAGATTAATACTCTGGACTCAAGGTTTATCTAATGTAAGTACCACTGAATTGCCTACTGTCGCTCGATACCTTTGCATTAGGTGAAAGAACGGGTGCTTATCAGGTAACGCAACATTACTTGACGTGACCTTTCCACAACTGGATCAACTTCATCCTTGGATCATTAGCTGACCTACGCCAGTGGACCTCTTTCATTCATCCAATTTCCATTTCCTCGTCTACGAAGCCTTGATTCGAGCCTTTACCTAGGTTGCGGAGGAACGGGCTACGCTTCGTGTTGTACTCCACATTTTCTTTGGTAATGGCCGAGGGCGACCATCTAGGTGCGTATCGAATCGCTACGTATCTGTAATGACTGACAACTTGAAGCTTTAGGCTCCACTTCTCTCTTTGTAGCTTAGGGGATAGCAGTTCCTTCTGACTTTCCTTGTTCTGAGCTCCTGAAGGATGGCGGCGATCTCGACTACGATGCCTACGACAAGCCGCCATACGTTGCTCCCTCCCTCAAACGGGACCTAGAGGAGGCATTCACAGATGATGGTGGCTGCTTGGAATCTTCATCCGAGCCTTCATCTCCTCGCTACCAGCCACACGTTGATCTCTCCTCGCCAACAAAGGTACCTAAACGGGGTCGAAAAGCCAAATATCGACAGGAGCGAGCTCAAGAAAACTACGACCTGTTTGGTCGCATGCCAAGCGAGAGGGCTTTCGAGAAATACCTTCGAAATGTCGCCTCTGTTCCAGCAGAAATTTACCTTTCAACCTCCCAGCCACTTATTGCGGATTCCAGGCGATGAATAGCGATGGCTCCTTCAAGGCCGCAGTGCCCAATCTGGCCAACTGAATGTCGCAGGGGTTTACGTATGAGAAGTGGGATTGAACGTGAATAGTTGCTTAATTTTGGCATCGACTTCACTAATTGGCCACGCAGGCACAATAAGGTCTTCAGCACCGGCAAAGAGTACCGTGTCTTCATCGCGTTTATTGCGGCACCAACGCACGAGGATTTCAAGGGCCTTGTGGAGCATGCATACCAGGCGATCAAGAAGGCGGGGGAGAAGGCAAATTTCAAGATGAAGGAGCTACGCCATCGTTGAGGAAACTTCGGTCAAGTCACGACGGACGTTCCCTATGGCGTTGGAAGGAGTGTGGTGACAAACCTCAAACACAAGCGTCACAACAAAATTATTGCTGAATTTCTCCAAAGCAAGGACATCCAGCGAATCGCCGCATTTTCCAGCGGTGCGTGTGTTTCATTTCTTACCACGTATCACGCTGACTCTTTCTACAATTAGCTGCCTTCAAGATGTGTCCACCCAACCTCTACGAGCAATGCTGTGTTACATTAAACAAGCGCTTCGAGACCGAACGCGCACTCAGCAAGAATTTGCAAGAAGCGTCTGGACTGTTGCTGATGTCGACATGTGCCTGGTTTTGCCGCGTTCCCCCATCTTGACTCTCTCAACCTGTCCTACGGCTGGTTCACTGTCTACGCTCTCGGCCACTTTGACCAAACCAACGGAGTCCACCTCGTCCTCTACCAACTTCGAGTCGTTTTGTGTTTCCGGCAGGATCTCTCGTTCTGCTTCCCTCCGCAACCCTTCCCCATGGCAATACTCCTATCCAAGACGATGAAGCTCAAGTTTCGTTTCTGCACTTTACTCCCAGCGGGATATTCCGCTATGTCGACGACGGATTTCGTACTGGGGTGCAATTTGAACCCCAGGATAAAGCCGGTGACGAGGAGATGATGCAGAAGAGGGAGACGAGGTGGGAGGAGGGCCTGAAGAAACTGGGTAATCTGGATGAGCTTCGCTCGGGAAGGAGCAACGTTGGGGGACCTTGTAGCATGGACTACCACCCTATTCGCGATGCTCGACGAGCGCCTTGCACGAGTATAGAATTCATGTTTTTATATATATATTATCCATTGCGTCCAACTGAGTCCGGCAACATTCAACGTTAGAGAACTTCGGCGAGATATTGAACGCTGCACCATAATGGATCTTTGTTGAGCTAACTATGCTCAGAATTGAGGAGCCAACCGAGATGTGGCTCGTTGAAGCTCACGATGGCTCAAGACAGTAGTGCATTTAACGTTTCTGCTACGAGATCGAGAGAAAATGCTACTGACTGACATGGTTTGGGATGCTTATTAAAACGTTGCTTGCTCGACAACTCGCCTGTAAAGAATCCCTCCCGTTACGTGTAGCGTGCCAATTCAGGGTGAATTTCCAATCTACCCTCCGCGGAGGAAGAATGGCTTTGTTTATGCTTAAAGGTTATTACTGCGAGGTGTACGCAGTCGCGAAGGATATAAACGGTCGAAACACCCTCCGGAACGATCCCCATACCTTTTTCTTCCCCAGCAACGAGTAGATGGATTCCTCCAAGTCTTCTGCCAGTGATACTCCCGGTGCGTATCAGACGAGCTCTCCCGATTCTAAACTGTCGAAAGGTGATTATTGAGATTTCCGCTCATTCGTGTGTTGACGTTTGTGCTTTTTAGGCGTTGGAACACAAATCATTGGCAGCTCCATGAACGCCTACTCAGGCACTTCTGAACCAAGCGTCCCAGACATTATTGTCAACGATCAGGAAGGAACCAGCGAGAGAAAAAAAAAGAATTTGAGTGAGCGCCTCCATCGATTCCGTGTTTCTTAAACTAATCTCTTCAAATAGCGCCGTTTGGAAGACCCACTCGCCGAAACATCCCGTTCCTCTCTCGCGCCTCTTACCATTACAGGCCTCCTCCTGGCAAGGAGACCACCCGTGACACCTCAGATACTGGATGCGGAGAGTCGGTTTCGCAGCAAGATTCCAAAGCTGCTGACAATACAGAAGGCGAGGTGGTCGTCGAGGAGTAGCGTAGACGCCATCCGGCATTGTTTTCAAAATGTATATTTTCGTTTTACAAGGTCGGAATGAATGAGACATACTGTAGAGTTACACATCGAATGAAACAGAACTCACGAGAGATGTTCAGAAGACCGCTCATATTGCCTTCGTTGGAGGCTTCGAGGATGCCATCTTTGGATTGGATATGCTGCAAGGAGGCTGCAACATGTGGGCGGCAATGCGGCATTCGACGACCGATCAATAAGAGCGCCTTCGTTCGATTTCTTCATCGCCATGGAGGCGGTGATAGTATGACTACGGGCCCGTCATGCTTTACTTCTTCGTCACACCGAGTACCAGGATGAAGTTCAGCACATTTGAAATGTCTAGTTCGAGATCTATAGTCGACGATGCACCGGCAAGAGCGCTTCCCTTCATTTTATTCCGTTCGTAAGGGCGTCAAACGAGATTCAAAGCCGCGGATGAACCGAAGCTCTGTAGTCGAAGAGGCACCGTGGAGAACGGTTGGTATTGGAGATTAAGGATCTAGATTGTGTTATAGATAAGGTTACGAATGCGCCCAATCTGGAGAATCCTTTTCGCACAGGTGGATAAAGAGGCTTCACTTACCAATCCGCGTCCAGGCTGGTAATCGACGACGCACCACAGGAGCCGTTTCATTTTTGTGACTCCGTCGATTCCATTGGAATGCATCTTTCAGAGTGGTGGTAGCCGTGGTCAAAGAAACTTCCCGTACGTGAATGTACCTTCGGGGAGGCAGAAGAGAGCAACGATGCGAGGACTATTCCAATAGCCTCCCGGCGGTGTGTTTCCATTGCAATTCGTAGACAAGGACCGTAAGAAGTTCATTTAGATGGAGACAGTTCAAAGGGACCAATTACGGTCTGCGCAGAGCCTTTGGATAGAAAGGAAGGCAATACATTATACGACTCCTCCTAGGCTGGCCTTCTCGAAGTGCGAGGTGAAGGCTAAGTGTGATACTCACCACCTTCTTAACGTGAGAGCCGCTCAACTAAGCCGCCCTGATGCTTCAGATCATGTCCATGGCAGGTGGGGGACGGGGAACATGAAGGTCGTCGAAGACGACTGCTTGCATACATAAAAATTGCAACAAATCAACTTCGATCAACAACTCAGAGAGGTGCGAGCTTAGCCAATTGAGGGAAAGAATTGGATTTCAACGAAGCTTAAAGGGTAGATACCTCGGAGAGCGTGTTGTCACCTCCTGCCTATATGCTTGACTCATGGACAATTAGCGGGTGCCTTATAAAAGTGTCCGCCATTGCTTCACTCTATTCTGATACAGTACTTTCACGAGCAATAATCCTCCCCGAGCATGTCGACCACCAAGCCAGATCCAGAAATTCTTGCTACCTTCACTCGCAACCTCCGGACGAAGGCAATCATTGAATGTCTTTACGACTACCCACGCTGGGAGACCTATCTTCAATCCTCTCTCAAGGGCACCCGGTGCACTCTCTGCACCAAAGAAAATTCACCAGATTGCTCTTTTTCGGAGGGCATGGTTGGATGTCTTGAATGCCTCGGGAGTAACGAGACGTGCTCAGTCGTTCACCAGTATCGGGAGGATGTTCTTTGCGGCCAGTTCAGGGATAGCAAAGGCGACGCGAGACGTTATCTCACGGAATTCTATGAATATGAGGCGCATCTCAGAACGGTTATGTTCGAAAAGCAGCAGACGACGTGGGCCGGTGAGATAAATACCTTCGATCTCTTTATTGTTGTCTCATATTCGAATTAGACGTTGAAGCCATTGAATGCGCTGCTAAGAGCGGTCAGGAACACCTGCAGTGGTCTCTCGATGGAATTAGAAACCTTCATGCCTCCATGGACCTCGGTGAGTGTACAGCTATAGTTTCGTGGTCTTATTTTCGCTTAACCCGTTCAGAAATCAAGGCTCTAAGGTATACTGCCACTTGCTACTACACCGCCCTCGCCAAGATTCGTCAATGCGCTCAGTTTTCAAAGGAGGAAGACGTGGCGCACACCAGAAAGGCCGTCCTTGAGATGGTTGAGACGCTGGCAAACAAGGTGCTCCACGCCGACCGCAAGCAAGAGGAAGTGGGGGGTGATGGGGAAGAGACCATGGTGGAGGCGGTTGAGAAACTTACAATCAGCAGCGTCCACGACGACCTCATGGATTAGGATCACGGCGAGTAGTACATCCATCTTGTTGTATATCTGCGTGCCAAAAATTTCGACCTTGAGACTCAGAGCCCGTTTAAGGCCAATGCTGGCAAACAAAGTATGTCGTGTGGGCTGGCATCTTAAACTTTGGATCGGTCTAAATGACGGTATATTTTGGCTCAAGGAATCGGTAGATTAAGTTAAATACAGCTTCGCTACGGGTACGTGCAGTAGATGGTAGCAGATGGGCTCGTTCAATAACCGCTGTCGTGACTCTCGCCAAGGAACGTGTAGTATAAAACCCTTGACTCCTCGACGTCGCATTCCTCATTCCAAAAGACCCCCGCCTTCCCACCAGATTACATTGCGACAAGTTTTGGCAATGCCTTATCTTGACTCAAACGTCGTTGCCAAGTTCATTCGCAATGAGCGCACAAAGCAGCTTGTTCAATGCCTTGAAGACAAGTCCCTGTGGAGGAGTTTCTTCGACTCTCTGAAGACCCACATCACTTGCAGTGCTTGCGCAACCGCTTCCCCCAAGGCGCCCTGCATCACGGAGGGCTATACCGTGGGCTGCCATCGCTGCTTTTCCATACACGAACGATGTTCGATTGTCGATGAGTACCGCGAGGAAGCTCTTGTCTTGAACTTCAACGAATCGTTGGCCGGTGCAAAGGAGTATATCCGTGAATTCTCTGGGCTCGAAACTCATTTGAAGCGCATGGGTTATGACAAGCGAGTGACAACCTGGGACGGCAAGTAGCCCGCCTTCACTCCTGATGCGTTTATTCACCTTTTCCATAGAAGTAGAGGCTATTGAAAGGGGTGCCAAGATGGGTGAGGGGCAGCTAGGCTCGGCGCTCAACGATCTCCGCATCCTTCATATGCGAATGGAACTAGGTAAGCGGCCTGCATCCTTTACATCCAATGTGTTTCTCAGTGATTTCAGAGCTCATCCAGTTGCGACGCCTCAACGAAAGCTTTTGTGACACAATCTTTGAGATCAGGCTCTGCGCTACAGAAGCCAGAGCCTCTACAAGTCCAGAAATACTAGGAGAGGCGGTGTGGGAGATTGAAGGGATGGCAAAAGACGCATTAGGTGTAAATGCAGACATGTCTGTACGAAATGCGCAGGCCGGTAGTACGTAGCAAGACTGGACAAGTTTTCTTTCTGTGGTTACTCGAGCTCGTGTCCTTGCCATTTAGTCGACTACGATTCTGATGAATGAATTTAATTTTTTGTATTAGACAGAAAGGTGCTTATTGTCTCTCTATTGCAACTACAAGCCTGGCGGCTCAAAACGTTGACTTTTAGAAGAGCCAGAGGTAAGGCGTGCGCGTCGAGAGAATCAAGATCGACGAGGAAGAAAAGGAGATCCTGAGCGTCAATTCTAAAAATGTATTACTGCAAAGGGGTCAGAAGTCATAAGACCCCGAGATCGAGAATCCCAAATCGTAGATGTAGATCTTGAACATTGCTCTGGCGGATAACGCGGGTGATGGCACGGATAGCGGCATAGCAAAGAGCCTATAGGTCACTAGACAAACAGCGGGACGTCTGAGACGATAAGAATGGTCTCTATATAATGATGTCTTTCGTTTAGCCAGTAGGAAATATCTCTCCCCTTGATCCTCTTACAACCACTGCCATCGTCTGTCATCATGAACCCACCCAACGAGATTCTCTTTCATGCTCTCGGCGACTTTGTCCGCGATCCTCGAACACGCGAGGCTCTCACCTTGAGGGAAAACACCCAGCCCTGGCAAGCCTACATTCGAATATTCAAAAATCTCGCTGCGTGTGAGAGATGCGAAGAAAAAGGAGTAGAGTGCTGGATGGGAGACGAGGTTGTCGGCTGCGGAAGTTGTAGTGAGAATCATCAAATCTGCTCCAACACAACCAGGCTACAGGAGACCATGCTTCGTATCAAGTTTGGTGATGGAGTTGAGGGCTCAGAGGCTTTCATGAAGGAATTCTTGGTGTTGGAGAGCACGGTAACAGGTGGTATTGATGGTACATGGGATGGTGAGCACTGGTGCGACTTCTCTGATAAACATACTAATATTTTGTGACAGAAATCGAGCGCATCGACAAGGCTTCGCGGATTCCTGGCGCGAGCAGGGAGTGGGCTGTCAACCATGGAAGAGTTCTGCATTTCCGAATGGAAGCTGGTGAGCAATGTTGACGACTCATTAGAAATGCCGTATACTAAGGAACGTAGATCTTGTCTCTCTTAGGCTTCGAAACAAAAGTAACATGAAGACGCTGCAGCACATTCGAGGCTGCGCAACCGAGCTAAAGGATGCACTTGCCGACCCTGAAAACTGTGACATGAAAGGTTTGTTGCCTGGATTGACAAGGATTGAGGAACTTGCAAAGGCGGCGTTGGGTATCTAGATACAGTATTTGCTGCATACATTTTTTAAGCGGCTTTGTGGCCAATCTTGGATTCGAATGTCGAGTGGTACATGCCAAGTCACTGCTAGAGTGAAGTCGGAAAAGCGATCGATGAGACAAAAGGTTTGATTTTTCGCCACAATATCACGCCTTGAACTCAAAACCGAAAGCTCAACGCCACACAAATGGACGCATTTTTGTGACTGAGAAATCGCATCCACGACGTCCCATGTTCAATATTGCAAGATTATGGTTGTATCAGGCGTCGACGACGCCAGTGGCCGTGATGCGCTATGCTGGTATTCAATATTGCAAGACTATGGTTGTATCAGGCGTCGACGACGCCAGTGGCCGTGATGCGCTATGCTGGTATTCAATATTGCAAGACTATGGTTGTATCAGGCGTCGACGACGCCAGTGGCCGTGATGCGCTATGCTGGTGTTCAATATTGCAAGATTACGGCTGTATCAGGCGTCGACGACGCCAGTGGCCGTAATGCACAATGCTCATGTTCAAGATTGCAAGATTACGGTTGTATCAGGCGTCGACGACGCCAGTGGCCGTAATGCACAATGCTCGTGTTCAAGATTGCAAGATTACGGTTGTATCAGGCGTCGACGACGCCAGTGGCCGTGATGCGCAATGCTCGTGAATTTCACTACATAAATGATTGAGTTAATATACCGCTCGGCTATTCTGAATGGAAAACGTTTTCGGGACGGCAAAGCCTGGAAAAGGGTGAGGAAGCTTTGCTGAATGAGATTATAACTTGCACCCATCGGTGTATAAGTGCCTCCCAAGCACCTGTGCTCAGGTTATTTGAGGGACACCCTCCAGGCGTCGACGACGCCCCTAGATGAGAAGGATTAGAAGTTTGGACAAAACGTATGCAGTGAAATGCATGAGTAAGGCTAAAGGTAGTTAACCGCTCAACGATACGACTACATGTAGCAAGCTGAGGTAGCTCTAAATGACGTCCTTCACTCAATCGCCACAACCAGTCATTGACGACGCCCGTCACACAAAGGATTTGGGAACACAGGGCCTACATAGTTGGACTAGCCAGTCCTCATACGCCATCCTTCAGAAGGGGTTGACAACGCGAAATCAGTTTCGGTGGAGAAAATAACCACCATACCGGAGTTACACCTCAATCGAAGATCACTGGTTGCAATCCCAAGCATTGTGAGCACCCTCTGCCTAGTACAGTTGAGATGGACATGCATAGCGAAGAAATCAGATGAATGCCATCCCTGGGCAGAGGGTGAGATCAAAGAGCTATCTACGCATCTCTCAGTACGAACATTCAGCTAACACGCAAGTGTTCGAGCCCCTGGAATTACACACTTAGTACGACTTTGATGGGTTTGTCCACTACTAATCCCCGTACAACTCAAGTTCAGAAGACAACTGGACCGACGAGATTGATGAGCTCCGAGGACATCGAGCGTAAAGTCTGAGATCTGAGCATCGGCTGACTCAAGATTTACGAGCACGTCGACGGGTACGATTTTAACGGGCTTGTCAGACAGTGAATTATCCTGGGAATGACATCGTTAGAGCGTCCAATGAACTCCTTATAGTCGTCGAAGATATTCCGCTAACATCCCTTCTCAAGGAACAGGTTTTCCCCGTTAAGGATTCTCTTCCGGATCCAGAAACTCGTGACTTAGAGGCTGCGAAGAACAGGAAAGGTGAGGACGGAAAGGCGAGCCCAGAGGTACGGATTTGCGACGCTAATCGAACATGGATCAAGGGTGCTTTCCCTGCCCCCACCTGCGAAGTACTTGGTGCGCTGGAAACCAGTAGGAGCCCGTCAAAACTGTGTCCTTCATACTCAATGCTGTTTCATTGATATATATGTAGATCTTTCAGACGACATTTTCAAGGGGCGGCATAAAGTCGATAGTATTAGGCTCGGATTGGAAGAACTATGCGATATCTTGCAGGCGGATAAGTATACAGTCCGATGATCCTCTAGCGTACTGAGCCGTTTCAAAGCCGTTTTCCACCGGCCCTTCGTCTTCATCATCGTCGAGCCAATGCCATACGGAACGCCAGCTGTGTTTGGCGGAAGTGTCCTCACCTACGGCGCAGCTCTTTCTCCACGAATTCTATCTCCCTCGCCACTTCCTACTCCAGCGAGGCTCTTATTTGCGAGAGTTGCGATGCGTGTAATGAAGTTTTGCCTTGCATCGAACTAGTGAAGGCTTTGTTGAAGCTGAAGCGCGGGTCAGTGCGGTAAAGGTAAGTGTTGTGTCGTCGTTCACCTTCTGCCTCATGTCTCAGCTGTATAGCCCTCCGACGGTAACTCTGCAACGTTGGGCGCTTCTGCCATGTACAAGCTGTTATAACTCCTTGCCTGGCCTCTGAAAATGGTATTTGGATGGCTTGGATGGCTAGAGTTAGTTTCGTTAAGCCACTGTTTTGAGACAAATGGCGATTTGGTACGCACCAGAACTACCACCGCTGGCCATGATAGGAGAAGGCGTGTTTTGTGAAATAAAGTGTAGCCCATTACTCGGCGCCTCGGTAGAGATTCGAACCAAGATTTTGTACACAAGGAGGGGAGTTGAATGAAGAATGCATTCGCTGGCGCGAGATATTTAGTGCTGATGCTGGAATGACTAAATGATTAAATCACGCATCATTTCACGCGCGACCGACCTGCCTTTGTTTCCAATTTTTGCAAGCGGCGGTCAGCCCTTCAATCCTAGATGTAAGCTGATCACTGAATCCACGGTGCCTCTCGGTGAAGGCAAGATCTTTCAGCTCAACAACGGTCCGCAATCGTTGTTCCGCGATTGTCATCAAACATGTGGCGTCCAAGACGCCACCCTCGGTTCAATTTCTCCAGTCTTCTATACATCGGATGTGTTCCTAATTTTTAATAACACAAGCCTGAGGAGAGGCGTTCATGCTATCTCTGTTCAAAGGCACTGTCCTTCAATCGACGAAGGGGTTTTCTTCCCAAGTCTCTCGTCAACGATTCGGCTTCCATGACGTTATGCTTGATTCATGGTAATTGAAGTACAACTGACTGAAGGCTACGATTGCTTTGGGACACAAGCGTACTGGACTGGATGGATTAGAACTGATGTTCCTTGATACGGAGAGTAGCCACCCAGTTGATATTGGCTGGAATTTCCAGCATGAGGGCTCGAGGAGCGCATGGAAGACGTAGAGCCTGGGTTCGGTCGGTGTGGAGGTATCTTCGGAGGCATTAGTGGTCGGCGAGGGCGCTGGAAGGAGGTTCCTGGGGACAACAGAGGCTTAGAATGAGGAGCTCGCGATATAGACACTCATACCACGAGCTTTCCTCGAGTGACGTCCAGCCTTTCTTGTAGAAACCTTGAGTCCTCGCACGGTATAGGTGAGTTTATTATCAGGATCGTCTTCGACGACGCATTCTTGCTGCTCGTGCAAATCTTCATTGACACCTAAGCTTCAAGACGCAAAAAGACAATAGCGACAGCCAACGAACTGGTCTTGAAAGGCTCAGGAGAGCTTTCGGCACATGTCATAAGAAAGTGAGCCACAGACGCCTCGTCAATATCTAACACTTGTCAAGCGAACAGGCGCATGGGGAAAAGACACTCACCACTGTCAATAAGCATTGAATTTGGCACCGCCGGAAAGGCACTTTGCAGATAGCGACGACAAGTGGCCCTCTTAATAGGCCACACGGATAAAGATCAGAAGCCAGCATCACTTAGAATTCATAGTTAGCTTATGTGACGTTCTTCGAAAACTTGAAAGGGCTCTAATCGCCCGAAGCTATTACAAATTGCTGGTGCAAGCTTAGAAATAACATTTTAGAGTGCAAGATACAAGGACGCGAACCAAACCGAGGTCTATTCAATCACCACTGCTGGACATCCACCCCTTCCTGTTGAAAATTATTAAAGCAACGAAAAGAGGCGAAAAGGTGAACGAACCCATTGAGCAAGACCGCCCTTGAAGAGAATTTGAGGAGCAGGCCCCTGAAGGCCACTTGGCTTGCGAAATCGCTTCATATCGGATCGTGTTTGCCAAATTCGATAAGAGTAGCTGAATGGAGCCCATGACATTCGGTCGTAGATCTTGAAAAGAGCTTTTCGCGCCTTCTTGGCGGAATCGTCGGAGAGTCGTTCCTTGATTTGTTCCCAATGTCGAAAATAGGCGGCCATGGAGAACGTTTGTATTGTGCCGCTCTTCTTAACACCCTTTGGAGGAAACAAGTGATCAAAGTTCTTTGTCCAGGCAGTTTCAGTTGCATAGACAAGCTGAACATCGATCCATATATCAGAGAGGTTGGCGATCTGGAACGTTTCAAGTGTTACGTTCGCAAGCTGATCCTGGGGGATTGTGATGTATGGAGCATCACGAACGCCGTTGCGATTGGGACTGAGACTCAAGAGGTCGCGAAAGAATTGAGACGCGACCCGATCGAGCTCTGCGTTAAGCCCTCCAGCAAGAGGGTCCGGCTGCACCTCCTCGATATCCGAATCGTTGTCAGAGCCATCATCGCGAGCCATAGGCTCAAGGGCATGGCCTTGCTCCTCCAACGCAAAATTGAGGGGAATTGTTTCGTTAGAGGGGAGTGGCAACAGAACCTGACGTGTTTTGTTGTGGAGGCGACCAGGATGGGCTGGCAAGATAGTGGTTGACTGATGGACAAGGGCATTGATTTCATAGCGGCTCTTTCCAAAGATAGTCTGAAATGAGCGGTCGGAGAGATAGATGTGCTTGGTGAGAAGACGAGGAACAGGTGGTCCGTTGGAGCGCAGCTCGCGCAAGAAGAATACGCCGAAGGGAGCATGAGGGACCAGGTCTTCTCCGCGAACAAGAGTAGCTAGCTCTTCCTCTTCACCATCATCGATAGCAGTCAGAGCACGATTTGGGTGCATTGCTACAGATCTCCTTGTGGCAGCAGCAGCAGCAGCATCGTCGTCGTCGTCCTCATCGTCGTCCCCATTATCATCAGCTGCTCTGCGGTTTGCCGCTCGACGATGACCCTCTGGCTCTTCTACAACCATCCCAACATCCTCATCCGACTCTTCTTCTTCTTCGCGAACAGAAATGCGCATAGGATATGGAAGATATCGCAGCTCGGCCTCGTCTCGACGAATACGGGGAAAGATTGCTTCAATGAGCTCACGGGAAGCGGAGTGAACGTCGGGAGTAGCGTGGAGAGAGTTCAACATCCAAGCACACGCTGCAGTCAAGAGAAGCGCCGACTCTTTCAAGCGAAGATCAGGGATACCCTTTGCCTGCCACTCAACAATATATTTGAGAGCAAGCGCACGCCATGTCTTGAATCCCCTGAAATATGCATCAATAAATGTGCTGGTGTGTAAAGAATATAACACCTACCAGAACTCTTCGCGTGTGAAGCGAAAGAGAGATCGTCGAAGAGTTTCAGGATCGGGATTCAACAAGACTTCATCGGCAAAATCGAGAGGTACGCGGGCCTCGAAACGCGCCACCGAGTAATTGACATTGGCTGCAGAGCGGTAGATGGTGTACATGTTATCCACGAAGCGCTCGCCATGTCCCTGGAGGATCTGCAAGGCAGTGATGTGCTTTGCCACATGATGGCCATCACGGGCGTAAGTAAGGGCTTTATCGGTGGTATAGGCCTGGATGTATGCCACCTTGAAAGGACCCTCTGCTCGAGCACCAGGCGTGATCCGGAATCCTGCTGAGTCCATCTTGTGTGAAAGAGGGTCTGGGTTGTATTTGGATGAGCCCAGGGTCGTAATACGACGTGCGTGTGCAGGAGATATTTGGAGGAAGTGTTCAACGAGCAGAGCATGTCCATCTGTTCGCCACGATAAACAGCGCTGGTCGGTGCTTGCAATTTCCAAACCAATGTCAACGTAACACCATTTTCCAACCAACGCAACGTAGTCCATGTTGTTCTGGGCCAAGAATCGCTGCAAAGCAGTCAAGGCAGTGATCTGGGAGTCGGGGGGATGGAAAGAGGAGTTCTTGACACCGCGAATTTGGTGAAGAAAAACAAGGCCTTTCGCCCAGTTTACATTGCTTTCCTCCAGGTTCTGGCGGAGAAGGTCTGCAAACTGATCGAGTGCATAGTCTGGAAGGGTTCGAGAAGATAGGGAGAGTCTCCCAGACCAGGAACGAGCACGAATGAGCTCGGCTTCAACAGTAGGGGGAAGATCTGCTGCACGATCTTCAAGAAGCTGAACAAGAGTTGGGCGCATACCGAGTTCATAGAACTCGGCCTGAAGCTCAGGGGTTACAGTGTGGCTTCTTCCGTGGAGATTTGGAAAAAGAACGCGAATTAGGTTGTGAACGCCCCACTTGATAATACCCAAGTTTGGGATTAAATGGACGTGTTCCAACTGTGGACCCTGCAACCACTTTCAACGACAAACCCAGCGCGAGACATAAACCCACATACCCGATCGTTTTCAAACGCATACTTTACTCTTAGAGTGGTCGTCAAGGTGTCCTCGTACTTGGAAATGGGCCAAATGGTGGCAGGGGTGGAATGTATAAGCAGATCTTCACCAATGGCAATGAACGAATCAATGTCTCTGGATGTCATCAAGTCAAGCTCCTCACGACTGGAGATTCGATTCTTCAGGAGGTCGACAGATGCCTGATAGCCATGGAGAACGCCTGTGAGATTGAACTCGACGAAGGAGAGTGTATCCTCTTCATCGAACAAATCTCGACATGCAGCACAGAAGCTAGCAAGGGAATATGTCTCGAGCGGGTAGGTTGGGTCCGCCATTTTTTTGTCGGACACTGGATAACAGGCGAAGTAAAAGAGGAAGCTGTAGTGTAAGAAAGAACCAAACGGATGTGTGATGAACAAAGGCAGGTTGCGAAGCAGAACAGCAACGAAGATGTAAACCTATTTATGGATTTGAATACCGTTGTGGATATACCAGTTGGTCAAACATTAACTCTGTCTCCAGAATTTCATGCGATGCTGACCACTGTTCGCGTTTCCAGTTCTCCTGTCTCGGAGAAACAGACGTATTCACCAGACTACCACGGATAGAAACTATATTTCCATGTCTATCGTACCACACGCTTGCCACATTGCCCATTGGCGCCTTCATACCTGTCTCGGGCTTCCTCGACTTCTTGGTCCATCCCAATTGATCTATCTCACCAGCCAGTCTTCTTTTCGGACATGAGTTGCACTGGGACTCGATGCTTCTACTTCTTGGTTACATCCGTTTCTCCACCGATCCATCTCCGTCTGTCTCACTACTCATCTCAGGCAGGCTCTACGTCTTGAAGAACTTCACGAGACTATTTGAACTTGCCGCTAGGAATGAGGAGTTATTCCTCCAGAATTCCGATCATCTTCTCGTTTTTCTCTGTCAGATGACTGCATAGGAGGAAAAAGGAAGGAGCCTTTTCGAAATTGATCCTATCTTAAGCAGTCTTTGGGAGTTACTTTGGCTTACCCTTGTCTCCATCTGGTCGGTCAATTACTGGCATTGGTTAAGCCCTTTTCACGCTAACTCACAACGAAAGTCAATTCCAATACCAAAACCATCCATTGCGATAGGGCCGTCCCATGGAATCGCCGTTAATGGCGCAGTAAGCTTGCTTGCTTCAAATCTCTCTCATTAAACGCCCAGTCATTAGCAATTCCTTCTCTTTCCATCTAGCGTCTTAGAGGCTTCCTTTCGATCTGGTCCTAGCTCAAGCGAAGTCGCATAATCATCCTTGATTCATTGATCTAACGTGGGTCGGTCTGCTTCATGATAGTCGGCCACTCATTTTGCAATTGTAGATCCATACAAGAATGATGGTCGCCAACGAGTGCTCCGAGGCTCTCTGGGTCGAAGTCCTCATGTTATCGTCTGGCTTTGAGCCAGCGGCTCGTGAGAGGGAGGAAATTAGGCAAGATATTTCCATAAAGGACCCGATTATGATTGCGCAACACGAGTGGCACATGCGTCGTCCAGGACGCCAGGTTGGTAGTACAAACTGCTTGTTACTGGCCTCGTTGCACACCTCGTTCATCTTGTGACTCCAGCACCGTCTTCCATCCCCTCTGAACCCTTTGATTAACTTTGAAACCGCCGGCTAACGATGCTTGACACCACATAGTCCATTTTCAGATCGTTTCGATGCCTTAATCGTTGATGAGCGCTCTGATTAAGTTGTGAATCTATGCAGACAATGCTTCGTATCGTCATCCGAACCTCCAAGATGATGACTCGCTCGCGTCTTCCAGATGGGTCTGGAGCACCAGTGCCCCTTTCCGCTGATCTTCAACAAAGCTTTGCTGACTCTCAGCATCAAGGCAAGTCAGCTGGCCGCCCTTGCCTCTTCCTTTCAATTTCAATTTCAACTCTACTTTTAGACTACCTCGGTGTGCTGACCATCAAAGGGCGCTCCGAGGCTCACCAAGGGTTCGGGTGAAGTGTTCCATAATAAATTAAGTTATGAATCTACGTTGACAACGGAACACGTCCAGGACCCCATGTCCGTTGCTGGCAGCCTCGTGTCTTCCACCGAGTTTGAAGCCTGAAGGGCTTAACCTATCCCCGACCTCAAGGTACGTGAAGTAATCCTTGTCTCCTCATTTGACTTTGCACCGCCGACTCATCATAATTTCCATTGCATTTTCAAACGCAGATCTTACGAAACGCAGATCTTATGAAATGCAGATCTTACGAAACGCTGGTCCTCAACAAGTGCTGTGAGGTACTCAAGCCACTTCATGCAGCCACTCGCTCTTCATATCACAGGCGGAACAGTACATGTGGTCGTCCTGGACTCCATGATGAGGTGATCCTCATCCTCAAGGCAAGTCAGACGGTTATCCTCGAATCTTTCCTCGATCCAAGGCCATCCTTGCTTCCTGGTTGTCATTTTATTCCGATCGTGTGCAAGTTCTTTTTGTTATACCAGTGAAACGTCTTTTGACTCCTTCTGTGATTCTCAGACGCCATCGAAATTGGAAATATGGAAGAGGAATGGCCTTCTTCTTGTGCAGAGAGGAAGCCTTGCCCACATTCGTCCTCGATTTGATATCCTCACCAAGGTGGATAAAAAGGAAGTTAAGAACATCTCCATTATAAACCGCGTCCTATCCCTGTCACCAGATTCCCTAAGTTTGACGGTGAGTAGTGTCCTTCAACCTGGTTGCGTTCTCGCCACTGACTCTCTTTCCGGCGTGTTCATTGCTATCTCTCGTCAATCCCAGCGAATCAGAACGTAAGTTTCCGCTTTATCTTTCATTATCTCGGCTGATATGTTACAAAAAGACAGCCCAATTGTCATCGCATCTGCTCACCCCCAATACACTAATCGCGTTAATTGGTAAGTCTTTTTGGTTGGATCATTCCCAAGTTGTCGCTCAGAACACCGACTTGGATAGCCTTTGTCAAGGGCCAGCTACAGCCTGTAGTATGCCCTCACACACTCCCCCCAGCTGCCTCATCAAGCTCTACCACGCCGTCGAAGGGGCTCCATGGATCTACGAGGAATGGCAGGATATCACTGGTGTCCGCTTTGGTCTCTTCCCCGAAGATGACAAGGACCTTCCTCATGGATGGACCAGGAAGAATTCGGACGATGTGCTCAAGTACTTTGAGCTATACAGGAAGGAAAAGAGCGAAGACGACAAGATTAGATTTGCCTCGTACCGTCGCAAGAAGGGCCACGTTGACCCTCTCCCAGGTCGTGTCTTCTGGCGTGAGTGGGTTACCACTAACTACACCACCCACTGGAAGATCCATACAATTGTCAAGGACGCCCTCACAGACGCTAACATCCATCCTGTCCAACTCATGGTCGAGTACGATGACCTTGAAACTTCGCCGTCTAGCGAACATTACCTTCCGGGAATCATCGACACC
This sequence comes from Coprinopsis sp. MPI-PUGE-AT-0042, assembly GCA_020736565.1. Classification (NCBI taxonomy): domain Eukaryota; kingdom Fungi; phylum Basidiomycota; class Agaricomycetes; order Agaricales; family Psathyrellaceae; genus Coprinopsis; species Coprinopsis sp. MPI-PUGE-AT-0042. The sequence goes on along the minus strand of JAHBOF010000042.1, from coordinate 686,670 downwards.
ATCGCTCCTATCTTGTTTGGAACTGCCTCTCTCGACAACGGCAACCGGCTGTCCCGTGAGCTTCGAACGCCGACCATTGCTCTCCTTGGTCGTACTTGGGCCCTTGCTTTAAGATCGATGGCAGGGAGGAGAAAGGCGATGGCGAAGCTTGAGAAGACTTCAAATGACATTCTGGATTGTAAGTGCTGATTAAGCTACATCTGCCAACTGGACTTATTCGTTCGTGTAGCTCTCGAGGAGGAGCCCTTAACCATCAAGGCCATCAACCGTGCTGTGAAAGCCGTTGCAAACTTTCAGCAGGCCGTCGAAGCAGTTCCGGTGACTCAAGCATGTCAAGCGCTTACTGTACTGAAGGACAGACTGGCCACCTTCATCCCGGATGATAGACCCCCACCGCCTAAGCTCTCCAAGAGCGATGCGCGCAGTACGTTTCATGCTTTGTGATCCATGAGCCACTGCTAACGACGATGTTCATTATTTTTCTTTAGATCCACCCAAGCGAAGGATAACCAAGCAAGCACTTCAGACAATGGCAGGTGCTACTGAGCAAGAGGTGACGGATCTGCTTCACTGGTACGATACATACTTTGATCCTGAGATGGAGTCAACCGAGGAGCTTGAGCCCGTCGAGCCAGCTTTCGACCTTGTTGCCTCCTTCTGCGACAACCCCGACCCTGGCGTTGAGGTGGAAGCGCACAAAAGCGAGGAGCAACTCATCGCTGCTCTGGGCTTCGACGACGGCGTTCCCCCACTCTTCAACAAGATTCGTCACATCACAGGCCTTACTCCTTGGGATCCCGAGTGGGAACAGCACCTCGCCGAGCACCCCAATCAGTTCGAGCCTCTTCGACTCCAATGGCATCAACTAGCTGGCGTCCATGCTAGCTTACGACGGATCCTCACAACTGATGATTCACCCCCACATATCTGCGGCATTCTCTTTGCAGACGACGTCGGCATTGGAAAGACAATCCAATCCGTTTCCCTCCTCGCATTCATAGCAAGTGTCTCGCTTCGCCATTCTCGTGGACTTACTATGCCACAAATTGCCCGTGCGTCAATTCTTTGTCTTTTCGATCTCTAATGTGCTGAATTGTCTGGTTTCGTAGGTGAACGGAGGTTCATGAAGGGATCTACAGACATTCCTTCAAGCCCCAGCGTCATTGTTGTCCCTACAACTCTTGTTAAGCAGTGGGAGTCTGAGTGTAAGATGTTCTTCGCGCCCAGGAAGGTCGCAATTTTTGTGTATCCTACTAGCGCTGCTCAGCGTGAGCAGTTCTGGGTGAAGGATGGTCCGTATCACTCCTGCACCGTCCCCGAGTCTCACCGCATTATTTTAACAAGTCAATCGGTATGTCACCTGCTTGTTTACATACTGAATCAAGCTAATGGCGTTCGTTTTTACTGCCAGACTCTCCAACAGGACTTCTCAAGCCTTCATCCAGGAAGGCGAGCTCGTGGAGCTTTGCCTTGGGACTCCCCACCCCCTCACAAGGACTATGAGAATCGTATCCGCAAGACGATTTACTCCCTTGAATTTACCTGCGCTATCATCGATGAAGCCCAGAGTGTTCGGAATCCGGGAGCCAAGCACTCCTCTGTCTTGCTCCTTCTTGAAAAGGCAACGGTTCGCATCATTCTGACAGCAACTCCTCTACAGACTTCGCCGAAAGTAAGTTTCATTTTGTGGTGATGTGATTGGCTGCTAAGTAACGTCTTACAGGACATTGCATCAATGGGTCGAATGGTTGGTATACCACACTTTTTATCCGCTGCTGCCGTCGCCGACGAGAAGAGCGATGCCAAAGAGCTTCGCAAGGCCAAGTTAGAAGATGGAGGGGTTGACGAAAATGACGAAGAATCTGCACTAGCTATGCTTCGCGTTGCTATCAGCCGCCGAATGCAAGAACAATTCGGCGACTTTATCATTCAGCGCACAGCAAATAGCCCTGGTCCCAATGGTCCTTTGATTGCCCTCCCTGAGTGCATCATCATAGACTGCAATATGGATCTCACTGAGCGGGAACTGGACGACCTCGATCACTGCACCGGCTCTCTGGACGAGTACGTCATTGACTACTGTCTCATTATTGTCCAAATTCTCATCTCTCGTCAACAGTGCGGCTCTTGCGACTGGTAGAAACTTTTCATCAAGCCGGTTCTATGTCGACCATCGCCTCAACGTCTCGTATCCATCTCGCAAGGACCCTGACGATGCATACCCTGTTTTCGTGGCAATGGAAGATTGGCAGGAGTCTGGCTCTACAAAGCTCAACAACCTCATTGCCATCATCCAGCACCTCCTTCTTCGAGATGATATGCTTCCAGTTACCTTTGAGAACGGCCAACCCCAATTCCCGCCTCCTCCAACAACTGAGAAATTCACCCAGGACATCAAAATTGTGGTCTACCAGGAATTCGTCACACTCTCCTCCCTGATCAAAAGTGTACGTCCTCACAATCTAGTATACAGCCACTTTCTAACGTGCTTCCTCCCATTAGGTCTTCGATCTATTCCAAATTCCAGTCTTGTCCATCAGCGGACGCACCAGCATCAAGCAACGGGCAAAAATCATTGAGATGTTTAACAATGACCCTTATTTCCGTGTCTTGATCTTCTCAAAGGTCGGAGCTGTTGGCCTCAATTTGACACGAGCAAATATCGTGATCATTCTGGTAGGCCTCCATCACCTTCAATTTTTTTCGAGCAACTCACGAAAAATACTTCAGGATCAGCCTTGGTCTGCACAGGACATTCGTCAGATTATCGGGCGGTGCTATCGACAACGCCAAACGCGAACCGTCTATGTCTACCATCTGACAGCAAATGACACTGCGGATGTACCTCTCGCTGCCATTGCCCGTGGAAAGAAGGCTATGCTTGATGCCTTTATAACAAGGGATTCAACGAAAGGTAGGCTCTTTATTGCAGAACCCATCTCTCAAGCATTCTAATATCGTTCTTAGCACTGGCGCGAGCCCTTCAGGGTATCGTTGGAGGCAGCAAGGATGAGGAGGATGAGGAAGAGCAGGAAGATCCTGTGACTCAGCACGATAAGCCAAAGAAGAAGGGTGGAAGGAAATCAGGGGAGAAGAGTTCTGCAAAGGGGAAGGGGAAGATGAAAGCAGCGAGAAATGTCAATGACGAGATCCAGGAGGTAACCAAGCGACGGGGTCGGGGGCGTGGTGTTGTACTCGACGACGATGACCCTGAAGACGATTTTCCCGCTGAGAAGGCAGATGATCAGTCTATGGATGAAGCGTCACAGAGTACAACTTCGTCCACAACTGTGTCAGACATTGAAGATCCAACTTCCTTCGATGTCAACATGAGCAGCCCTCGTGAACCTCCTGAAAGCGAAAGTGGTACGTGTCTCATCTAATTTGTGGATTCTCGTGGACTTATACTGTGATAATCTAGAACCTGAGGACGAGGTGCCTCCTTCTATGCCTGTGTACACCGAACCCCAGTGTGCGTGTCGCACTATTCATTGATTCCCTTCCTTACCCTTGTGTAGCCTCTCGGTCGCCAACCCCTCCATCTCAGAATGGTGGAGATGATGTAGCAGAGCATTCGTCGAAAGCCACAGTCCCTGGAAGCCAACCACCTTCCAAAGGTAAGTCCTTCTGACATCTATTTTTTCCTCGTCATTATTGCTCACCAGCCTCTTCAAATGTGTTGTCAACACCTACAGCCACGAACAAGCGTCCTCGAGCACCGTCAAGCCCACCTGCGCCTTCGAGGAATATGTTGAGTAAGTCAATCCACCAACTCTTCGGAAACCTCCTTTGACTTAAGTCTACCAGCCACTAACTCTCGTCCAAACTCTCCAACGTTGGCTCCGCCTACGAAAATGAAGAAGAAGGCACCAGTCAACCCTATGACTTCCACGCATACGACAGGTAAACCCGGCGTTACCAATAACTGGTTTGCAGACCGCTCCAAGACTCCTGCTGTTGCACCTGCTGTCGCTCCCAAGGCCCTTCCAGCTGCTTTCAAAGCCACTCAAAGCCAGGAGGGACAGAGCCGTCCTGTACCCTCCTCGCTTGCTGGTCCATCTACCAGCCTTCCGCGTGGATCAGGTGAGTGTATTAATGCTCTTTGAAACCGCACAACTAATCTTCTTTCAGTCATTCCTCAAAATCGTCGCCCTCTACTTGTCGGACGTCCTATGTTGCCCCCTGCCGTTCCTCCTGTCAGGAATAATCCAGGAGCTTCGTCTTCATCAGGACGCTCTGTCCCTACAACATCTCGCCCTGGAACCTCAGCAGCGGTTCACCCGGGACAATCTCCAGGCAGTGCGCCTCGCCAACCTTCTCGCCAACGTTCTTTCTCGGGAACAAGTGGGAAGACCCGCGACGCCCCAGGTAAATTAGTAGAGAACTCAACACGTTAACACCTCCATCACCGAGTCACCTTTTCGACGACCCTTCTTGTAACTTGTACATGCACATCTAGTATTAAAAATCTGATCTTCATTTCTTGTTGAATGTCATTCGTTGTCTGAGTCCTACCGGAAACCTAAGTGAAGTCGGACTCTTCGAGTCCGATCGTTCTTCACTGAGCGAATACCTCAGGGACTCTGAAAAAGAATGATGTTTATAACTTCGCGGGGGAGGAAATGGTATCTATGCTATAATTGGCATAAGTCGCGACTTGTGTCTACGACACACGTTTCTGAAAGGAGAGATAGGCGCCTGTTGAACGGCTATTATAAGATGGTGTTGTCAATGCAACAGGCGTCGAGGACGCCATTGACTTGGAATGCTCACCACCAGGTAATGATGTATTGTGGAGAGTGGATACTAAATCACCCCTCGTTTTCTAAAGCTTAAAACACTGAGACCAAATGACTGGCCGTGTACCAGAGCTTGACAGGTACACAAGTCGTCTCAACGCACTTCTCCCTGCTAACTGCTTGCCACATGGGCGTCCTGGACGCCAGTTGCAAGAAAAGTCACTTGTTTTGCTTTTCATAAATAGGCGTCGTGGACGCCAGATGCATCGACCAATGTCATGAGGACACACATACTGCTCTAACATCTATTTCTCCTGCGCAGACAAATGGCGTCCACGACGACCATTTGTGAGAAACGAGATAGTGACCCTTCAGGCATCTGTTACAAGAACGACTTCCCTCCCAAGCGGTGTTCCCGATACCCAGACCTGACAAGCAAGATGGGCGCTCATTGATCTTCTATTCCCATCCAATATAGCTGGCGTCTACGACGCCTGTCTCTTTGAACTGAATTAAGCGCCCAAATCAACCCCCTCTGAGTCCTACCGGAAACCTAAGCAATGTCGGACTCTTTGAGTCCGAATGTTCTTAACTGAGTGAAGACCTCAGAGACTCCGAAAAAGAATGACATTGGTACCTTCATGCTCTTGTAGGCTAAGAAGGGTAGAAAGCAAGGGTATCTACAATCCAGTTGTGATTTGCGTCGGGGATGGCCCTCTCTGAGAGGAGAGATAGACACTCATTGAGTGTCCATCCTAAGATGACGTTGTCAATGTAACAGGCGTCGAGGACGCCATTGAGCTGGAATGTGTACCCCCAAGTAATGCTGAGTATTGTCTTGTAGAAAATGGATAATGAATCGGGGCATATTTCTTTCCTTTTGACGTCTAAAACGGGACTGAGTGATTGGCCGTGTCTCTGAGTTTGACAGGTGCACTTGGTCGTCCTCGAAGCACCGCTTCCTGCTTCAAAAAACGAAGGAAGCTATGTCAACGGATAGTTGCCAGATAGGCGTCGTAGACGCCAGTTGCAAGAGATCTCGTTTCTGTTACTAACACGGAATAGCACCTCTCTCTAGTTTGGCACGATAGAATATGACCACACTTCCGATCATGCTATCGCCTCCAGCGACAACTGCCAGCAGCTTACCAGGATAGCTCTGATCACCATCAGCGGAAACTAACTGGAAGACGGTAAACGAGTTAGGGGGCAGCTCGCCCAAAGCGGAGGTTTCGGCTTTCGTAAACAAAGTTGGGTTCGACGTCACATTGGTCCAGGGGACTGCATACCATGCGACTGGTCCTCCATGAAGAGAAACGTGTGGGTTCGCTGGCGTCTTCTTCTCAGCGATGATTTGAGGGTCCACGGAGAACATGCTTACCATTTGCTTGAGCATCGAATGAACTTTCAAAGCCTTTCCAGTGGTTTCTCCAGACCAATGACTAGGTCGTGCGTCTGATACCAATCCCTGAGGAAACGTCTGTATTAGATTATCAGAAGATCACCGACCTTTCCTTTTACATCTGCGAGGAAACGATGAATCGTAATACGTCATGGACGCCAGGTGCATGGACTAATGTCATTAGCAAACAAACGTAGAATGAATAGCTAATTTGTCTGCACAGACACGTCTTGCGGATACCCGTTGCGGTAAGCGGTCATTCAGCGTCTATTTCCTCCTGCCGTCGGTCTATGCACCTAGCCTCCACGACGCCCATTGTGAGAAGCAAGAGGTGCAGCTGTTAGCGCGCTAGAACGAAACCAAATTTCCTCGCAACTGGCGTCCATGACGCCCATCCCTTACACACAGAGTAGGCGCCCCATTATCTTGCGCTTACAAACTAACGTGACTCGATGCAGCTAACGTCTATGACGCCTGTGTCTGACAACTCAATTAAGCGCCCATTCCAACTACATCCGAGCGCTTGCTGCAATGATGCACTGACTTGGCAGGTGATATTGATCAAGTACCCTTCTGCCCTCCGTTCCGTTTCGTCCTGTGTATCCCAAAGAAGGGAAGCTAGGGTGCAGAACAGCAGCCGGCGGGCGGTTTGGCTCTTTTTAACGCTGGGAGTCGATATCTCCCTGTGTGTGTGTTGCTGATAAACGTGAGCGATTACTCGCTTTGCTGACTCATTATCTCACTTTCGCTTGCTTGATGGTTTCTGTGGCTAGCTACAGGTAAAGTACTTGCCTCTTCCATTTGTTTGAACATTTCAAGCATCCACAAGCGAACCATGGCTGTGTGCTTGCATCTGCAAGCGCCCGGCTGCGGGATCTGAACTTCAGGTCACCTGCCGACCATTTTCGAAAAACGTGTCAATCGGATTTGGCCGGCTGCGAGTGATGGTGATTTAAGCGCCTATCTCTCTGGACCTCATCATTTCTCTCACAGACCTTCCACCCAGAGAGAGTGGGAATGGTGGATCGACCCAAACGGTTCCAGAGAAATACCAGGTGTCAAGCGAGGGGAAAGGAAAAATATCAGTTATGGCATTACTAGTATATTGAATAGATAAAATCTTCAGTCACGGCTGGCGTCGACGACGCCCTTGACGCACACTCAGCACCTATTGAGTGTTTACTTGCCTAGTCACATCACTCGCGTCCACTCTGCTGGCGTCATGAATGCCGTTGTCATAGAGTGAAATGAGACTGATGGTTTCCCTTTTTACGCGCCTCCAGCACGCCTGTTTGGGTGAAGTAATATAGACGTCCAGTGAGCGTTTATTTGACATCACGCGCAACTGGCGTCCACGACGCCAGTTGAGAAAAACACCGTAATAACCCGTATTCTATGCTATTGATGAAAGGAAAATAGGGCTGTATTGTACAGATAAGGCTACGTAATGTTGTATGGTGAGTATGTACAACAACCAGCGCTAATAGTTTGATCCAATCAATTCAAAACTCAAACACGCCTCGCATCGACCGTCGAGGAAGCCCATCCTTGTGAGTAAGAATTCAACATTAGATAGTGAATGGTACACCAATAGAGTCCATAAATCATGTACATAAAGTAATATTGAAGCATCCACATTGCAGCATACGTGAGATCCACGTTGAGCAGAAAGAAGCAGAGGTGGGCGTTGACCAACATGATCCAAGGGTGAGCAGCCTGTGGCAAAAGAGTTAAAGCAAGATGAAGAAAGTAGAGCAGGGTGGAGTAGAGTATGGTAGAGTAGAGTAGAGTAGAGTAGGGCAGGGCAGAGCAGAGCAGAGCAGAGCAGAGCAGAGCATAGGGTGTAGGGCATTTTGCCCTATGATCCATTTTGCCCCCCATAACCCTAACCCCATATCGTGCCTTTTTTTGTGATATGAAATGATATCGAGTGATATTCGAGCGATATGAGATGATATTGAGCAATATTCGAGCGATATCGAGAATTTTTCCTTGATATGAGGTGCAAAAAACTCATATCGTGATATGAAAACCATTCCCGTCACCCAAAAGGTGGCCAAAAAGTGATATCAAAAGACATATAGCCCCAATATGCAAGAAGTATATAGTTAGTGCTCGACAGGCGCGCAGATTGATATGAATAATGAGGCACATGGCATGTAATTTGAAAAATGTGTACCCCAATCGCAACACACACAGACGATGACACTTGGTTCCGTCAGAACCGTAAGGTCGACGAATCTGTTACCACGCAGCAGATCTACAAATTTGATAAATACTTGATGTGACTCACTTGCCGTCACAGAAGCAAGACATTCCACGAGCGTCTAAAACAGCACAGCCGTAATGCTGCTGTCTGCAAATAGCAAGTCGACGAATTCAGCCCGCGTTTGGGCGTTTAAGACATCTACGGAGAGTGCCAAACAAGGAGATGCTAACGAAAGAAACCGCGTGCAAATCGGTTGGGATTTGAGTGAGCTGGGGACAATATACTGTCCCCTACTATCTGTAGGATCGAGGATCCTGCCATTTCTTGGGCTATATGTGACACCCATGCAGATTTATGCTCGAGGAGCTCACAGATACATTCTCCACGCACTGTTCTTGTTACAAGACATGTAAGGTCCTCAATCTTGGGTCTCTGAACATGTATGCAACATCATATGAAAGGTAGGATCAACGCAATGCAGCGCCGAAGTCTGTTTGGCAAACCGTCAATGTCCTGCAAAAATGCTGTATGTATACTCCTATTCTTTCTTTGCATGTGGGTTCGAGGACCCTGTGGTGTGCTGTAGTGTCTGTCGCGTTGCTAGCATTGCTATCCCACGTCTACTGCTAATGGTCTACACATGTGATGTGCGACGATTCTGCTGGATCACAGTATTTGTGAGGCATCACCAGAACATGCTGTTCTCATGTTCTGGTCCTCTCATCTCTCTCTCTTGTACATATCCGAGCTGTATTTGCCTCTGTTCATATTCTCTGTCTCATCTCATTCACACTCTTCAGATCTCTGTCATCATCTCATTCTCTCTCTTTTCAGTTCTCTCCTTCCTCATCTCACCCTATGTCTACCCTACCCATCTCACCTGTGCTCAACCTCCGTCTATCCTAATCGTCTAGGGTTGTCAACCCTACTCGCCATTTTATTCCCCATAACCGGCTAACAAGGTAGCCGGCGAACACCGGTAACAGTTCGGCCACGTGCCCCGAGCCTCGGCTCGGTCTGTTCGCTCCGCCCCGGGCCTAACCGCCCTCGGCCGAGGTCAAAGCGTTACGCATCATTCGGCCGGTCCCCAGCCTCACGTGACGTGGTTGATAATGTTATGACGACATTCCGTAGCAATCCCGGGGTAAGACCCAGGTAAACAGCGCTCGCTATTGTTCTAAACGGCCGAGTAGCCCTCGGCGCCCGAATCTCGCTTCTCGGTGGGTACGATACCCGAGATTCCCGTTTTTATGTTGTCCGCTCGACTAATTAAGACGCGCTCATTATTGACGCGTCTTTGGTGCACGCCAATTAAGTAAATGAAAGAAGGTCTGATGAGTCTATAAAGACGAAAGTTGGACAGGAGACTTCCCCAAGTTTCCAACTTACCATCTTTCGTCGAATCTCGCTCGCTTCGCTCGCTCGATTCGCCCCCCCTAACCCTCTCCACAGAAGCGCGATCGTCAAACACATCTCTCAGACACACCCACCCACGCCCAATTTGGCCGAGCCGTTGCTGAGCACCACCTTTCCTGCGCCCGATTTGTCCGGATGGCCGCCCTGGATGCCACAGGTTCGTCGAATGCCATCCCATGAGAGGTCTGCCACATCTGTCAGCAAGTCCAGACCACGGTCTAGGCCCAGCACCAGACATGTATGCAGCACGCTCGGCGAACATCCTTTTTCTGGTGCGGAGTTATGGTGGGTGGGCGGCTGACTCACGGACTCCGAGTTCGTCGAGCGTGTGGCGTCTCCTCGGGCTCAAGTGGGGTCGCAGCAAAGAAGGGATCGACGAGCACGCCGCGCACAAATCACGTCCCGAAATAGCTCGGCACACACAGAGCTCGGTAAAATATACTGCTGATCCTCTCACATTGAGAGGTTCGACGATCCTGTGGTTTTACAGCAAGTGTGTGGCATCGTCCGAGAGCTACAATTCCGTAGAGCAAGGTGCACAAGACATGTTGCAAAAGCGTCCAGTATTCGTCGAGCTACACTGTATCTACTGTTGTCATACAAATACATATTCTGTGGCGAGTATTTAATTCACTGCGTTCCAAGAACCCAACGTCTCGGTGAGCGGTTGGTACATGCAGGGAGGTGTGATCGACGGGCATGCGTGAAAGAAGGAACCAAGGCAAACCGTGAGGTATTCATTCTGCTATTCCATAAGTGCTGTTCTGTTTCACAGTTGCACAGGGCTCGACGATCTCATCGCCCTGGGATGCTTGTGATATGTACTTGGAGCTGCCGTTGGCGCGACGAAGCTGCAAAAATAACCAAGGAAAACGGTACAGTATTCACTATACTATTCCATAAGTCCTATTTCGTCTCACTGTTGCACAGTGCTCGACGATCTCATTCTCTCGGGACGCGTGTGGTATGTATCTTGAGCTGCTGTTGGCGCAAAGACGATGCAAAAACAAGCGAGACAAACGGTTCAGTTCTTGCCTTTCTATGTCATAAGTGCTGGTTCGTCTCTCCCTTACACAACGCGCGACGATCGCATCATCTCTGGACGCGTGTAGTATCTATCTCGAGCTGCTATCGGCACGAAGAAGATGCAAAAACAACCGAGACAAACGGTTCAGTTCTCGCTGTGCTATTCCATAAGTCCTGTTTCGTCTCTCTTGTGCACAGCGCTCGACGATCGCATCGTCTTAGGACGCGTGTGGTATGTATGTTGAGCTACCGTTGGTGCGAAGAGCGTGAAAAAACAACCGAAGCAAACGGTTCAGTTCTCGCTTTGCTATGTCATAAGTGCTGGTTCGTCTCTCTCTTACACAGCGCGCGACGATCTCATCGTCTCGGTGAGCGGCTGGTATGTACTTGGAGGTGCCGTCGGCGCGAAGAAGCTGGAAAAACAAGCGAGACAAACGGTGCAGTATTCACGGTGCTATTTCATAAGTGCTGTTTCGTTTCTTTGTTTCACAGTGTTCGACGAACCCATCGTCTCTGGATGCGTGTTATATGTACGTGGAGCTGCCGTTGCTGCGAAAACGCTGGAAAAACAACCGAAGCAAACGGTCCAATATTCAGTGTTCTATTGCATAAGTACTGTTTTGTCTCGCTCTTGCACAGTGCTCTTCGAAATCATCGTCTCGGTGAGCAGCTGGTATGTACTTGGAGCCGCTGTTAACGCAAAGAAGACAAAAAAACAACCAAAGGAAACGGTCAAGTATTCACGGTGATATTCCATAAGTCCTATTTCGTCTCACTCTTGCACAGGGTTTGACTACCTCATCCTCTCGGTGAGCGCCTGGTATGTACGTGGAGCTGCCGCCAGTGCGAAGAAGCTGGAAAAACAACCGAAGCAAATGGTGCAGTATTCACTGTGATATTCCATAAGTCCTATTTCGTCCCCCTCTTGCACCGTGTTCGAGGAACTCATTGTCTCGGTGAGCGGCTGGTACCTATCTTGAGCTGCCGACAACGCGGAGAAGCTGGAAAAACAACCGAAGCAAATGGTCAAGTACTGCTTGTGCTATTGCATAAGTGCTGTTTCATCTCACTGTAACACAGTGTTCGACGATCTCATCGTCTCGGGACGCGTGTGGTATCTATCTTGAGCTCTCGTCAGCGCAAAGAAGCTGCAAAAACAACCAAGGCAAACGGTCGAGTACTCATTGCGCTATTTCATAAGTTATGTTTCGTCTCACTGTTGCAGTGTGCTCGTCGAACTCATTGTCTCTGGACGCGTGTGGTATCGCCTTTGAGCTGCCGTTGACCCGAAGAAGCTTAAAAAACAACCGAGTCAAATGGTTAAGTACTCCTTGTGCTATTCCATGAGTCCTGGTTCGGTTCTATGTATCACAATGCTCGACGAACCTATCCGTTTGCCACACGGCTGGTATCTACGGCGAGCTGCCGTTGGCGTGAGGACGATGCAAAAACAACTGAGGCAAACGGTCAAGTATTCACTATGCTATTCCACAAGTGCTATTTTGTCTCACTCTTGCACAGGGTTCGACGATCCCATCGTCTTGGGACGCGTGTGGTATCTATAAGGAGCTGCCGTCGACGCAAAGAGGCTGAAAAAACAACCAAGGCAAACGGTCAAGTATTCACTGTGTTATTCCATAAGTGCTGTTTCGTCTCCCTCTTATCCAGTGCTCGACGAACCTATTATTTTGGGACGCGTGTGGTATGTGGCTGGAGCTGGCGTTGGCGCGAAGACGCTGAAAAAACAACCGAGGCAAACGATTCAGTATTAATTGTGCTGTTCCATAAGTGCTATTTTGTCTCACTCTGGCACAGTCTTATGTGTAAGATATGGGAGGTGCGCCGACCTTTGTGTCTCTCACTACGCATGAAACATCGCCAGAACGGTGCGCTCGAGGAGCGCGTTGTGGTGAAATCCGTTTGCAAATCCGTTGAGAACTGAGAGTGCTATGTCACAATCTCTCTCAAATGTAATAAGTGGGAAGCTCTTGGAGCGTTGTGTCTCTCAGAATGTATGAGGCATTGCTAGAACGGCGCGCTCGAGGAGCGCGTTGTGGCGAAATCCGTTTGTGAATCCGTTGACAACTGAGAGTGCTGTCTCACATTTGCTCTCAAGTGTAAGTAATGTGAGATGCGACGAGCCTTGTGTCTCTCACTACGCATGGGACATCGCTAGAACGGTGCGCTCGAGGAGCGCGTTGCGGCGAAATCCGTTTGCAAATCCGTTGAGAACTGAGAGTGCTATGTCACAATCTCTCTCGGGTGTAAGCAGTGGGCAGCTCTTGGAGCGTTGTGTCCCTCAGTATGTGTGAGACATCGTCAGAACGGTGCGCTCGAGGAGCGCGTTGCGGTGAAATCCACTTGCGATTCCGTTGAGAACTGCAAGTCCTATGCCACATCTACTCTCAGGTGTAAGTAATGTGAGGTGCGGCGAGCTGTGTGTCTCTCAGTACGCGTGAGGCATCGCTAGAACGGCGCGCACAAGGGGCATGTTCTGGCGAAAACCGTTTGTGATTCTGTTGAGAACCGCAAGTGCTATTCCACATTCTCTCTTAGGTGTAAGCAGTGTGAACCTCGACGAGTCTGCTGTCTTACACTATGCGTGAGCCATTGCCAGAACGGTGTATTCAACAAGCACGTCGTAGCGAAAACCGTTTGCAAAACCATTGAGAACTGCAAGTGCTGTCCTACATTTGCTCTCAGGTGTGAGATGTGCGAGGCTCGACGAGTCTGCCATCTTACAATATGCGTGAGATGTCTCCAAAACGGCGTGCTCGAGGAGTGCGTCACAGCGAAATCCGCTTGTGATTCTGTTGAGAGCTGCCAATGCTATTTCACATATACTGCTGGTACTCTATACATGTCAGGTGCGACGAGGCTTCCGTCTCACAGCATGAGTAAGGCATCACCAGGACGGTGTGTTCGACGAGCGCACAGTGGCGCAGTCCGCTTGTCAATTGGTCCACTCTGTCTCAAGATATCTCATATTCTCTGCTTCTTATGCCTCTCTTATACATCTCAGTGCCTTGTGCATCTTCTCTCATGCTTTCTGTCTCATCTCATTTCCTCTCTTAAGATGTCTCTTCTCTCATCTTACCCTGTGCTCACCCTGGGCGCGCTCTGTCCATCTCACCCTATATCTTCCCTACCCATCTCACCCTGTGCTCACCCTACAGGTCTAGGGTTGTCAACCCTACTCGCCATTTCATTCCCCATAACCCTAACCCGCCTCTCGTTCATGGATGCGCGAGAAGCACGTCCAGGCTTCATCGTGGAGGCCAAGAAGGAACTCGCATGCACAGGATCCGACTGACCCAAACACCAGCAGCTTCGCAGAGGGGTTACCGAGGGTGGATCCCCGTGCGCGACTTAGATCCATCGGACTTGAGCTTTATGGAGCTGAGATGCTTCAGCATTGATAATCGATCGTGGAGAAGAGGGAAGGAAGCGTACCTCAGCGCGACGGTATTGAGGGACATGCGAAACGCTTCAAGGAGAATCGAGGTAGGCTTGTCGTTGGACATGGAGGTCATTGTCATCATGTCTGACTGTCAATGAGTGCGAGAGCTACCGATACTCGTCGAGAGGAGACCGCGCATTGTGCAATTGATGCGAGTCGAGCAAACGGAAGGAAGGAAAGATAGAGACAAACTCTGGTTAGCAAAGCGAGGAGACGCTTGCATGGCTGCGCCAGGTCATAGTTGGCCCCTGAATGAATCCTTATTATGAAACGCGTCAAATGTGTGTCAAAAAGAACAGATGGTTAACCTGCAATTGTTGGTACAGGCGCGGCTTCCATGCTGGACGGCATTGGCCAGTACAACGCTCGCATCTTCATTGCTCTGGAGTTGAAAAGTACATCAGCGATCATGGGAGAATGCAAATACTAGAGGAATGCGAGGAATGCGAAGATTTAGAACGAAGGGGGCGAAATGGAGGACATCAACGATGACGAGACTATCACAATAAACAATAAAGAAATCAAGTCACGGTTACTCGACCGCTCGCGCCTCTTTAAGCCAGACGCCGGACGGAGGAATGAAATAGAGATGGAAAAACAGAAGGCGACACGAAATGAAGATGCATGAGCACTCACATGTAACCGTGCCGCCTCCAACCAAACATTATCGTTCGTCTTGCAGTGCTCACATCCTTCCCGAATTATCTCGCGTGCCTTGGCAAGTCGTCCAGCGTACTCTTCCAAACGAGCCGCTGCGATCCAACCTGCAAATGGGTGTCAGTAACCCAGTACAGAACGGGTGCGGATGGAGATAAGGAAGAAGGGTATAAGGGTGAGACGTGGAGCCAAAATCCTCGTCCCTGTGAAGGGTTGTGAAGAATGTTCCACTGGTACATCGGACGCGGCGTTTTCGGAGCAGACGGGGATCAGATAAAACAACGAAGCGAGGGCAAAGGAGACTAGAAAATGATCATAGTTCGCCTCACATGAAATAATAGGGCAAGGAGTGCATAGCCCGCTCCCAGCTGAACGCTTCCAAACTCTAGACGAACGGTTTTTCCTCCACAGTACGGGATGCGACAGCTTGAAAGCCCTCGAGCGACGAGGAAAAATGGTACAAGGCAAGAAGCAGAGTGAAGAAGAGCAAACGAAGTGATGAAACAGAATGGTATGAGCACTTACCAGGTGCATGGTTCGGATTACTGTGCACCAAACCATCGAACAACATCCTCGCCCTTGTGGTCTCTCTAACCTCAACCGAGATTTTGTGGGTTGAGCTGAGGGTGTCGGGCGTTGTGGGGTAGCCTTTGGGGTCGATGTGAGACGAGAGACTGGAGATAGGAGTTGCAGGGGACGAAGAAAGCTATTCACGAGTCAGAATCGACCAAAAACCAAACCAAAAACCCGTACGTGATCCAGCTTCAACGAGAGAATCCTGTCTCTCCCATCCCCAATCCCCACGAATTTGGTCAGTGTTCCCGAGTCCAAAGCCCCTGCCGGTGTCTCAACCCTCTCATCTCCAAACTGCTCTCATACCCTGTCTTGATTCCATCCCTCACAAGCACCGTATCCTGGACGACCCAGGTCGTTGCATTCAGATCGTCCTCCTTTCTTGCGCGCTCCCACTCCTCATCCGCCAAACTACTCAACGCCCTCTTCAAGTCCGCAAACTGCTGTTGGATCTTTGGCCTCTCCGCTCGAACCTTGTCCATCTCCTCCCTCTCCTTCACTTCCCTTCGAGCCTTCCTCCGCTGATCCATTGCATTATCCACGGACTCGTACATTTCACCCGCCCCTTTGTCCTCAGCGTCGTAGACCATTCTAGCAGTGAGCCCATATTTGTCGTCGGGGTCTTGGAATTGGTCAGGTTCCACTTTTTTTCGTCTCGTTTGGCTTTGGCTTCGGCGATGACTTCTTCGTTCCCTAACAAGTTGGACCAATATCTAGTCGCGTGGTGAATCCTGAAGCACTGGAGGTGTCGAGTCGAAAGGAAGGTTGATGGTCAGTGGGATGGATGAACGTAGAGTCGAATGGAAAGGGAAAACGAGCGTATATCGATGATGTAGAGTCCTTAGGGGGTTATAGAAGAAATGAAAGGTGCAAATCAGCCAAATGCAATGGAAAACACTGGGAAATTCACCCACCCGCGACCCAAAGCAGCGACATAACTCGCTGGATTCAGAGCTGGCATAGACAAGAACGCTGGCTTGTTCTTCTTATCCATCTCGCACCCTTCCTCGTTCCTTCGCTTTCCAAGTACATGTGGGTGTAAACCTAGACCAACTCCTCGAGTCCACAACGAAATTCGAGTGTCCAAAAGGCCAAGGGTTATTCCTTTTCCTGTTTCGAGTTCCCAAGTGGAGAGGGACCAGAGGCACCTAAGAGCCTATGCACAGAAGATAGGCGTTATCAGAGCATCCCAGAAGCCTAGCAATTAGATAACAGATCCAGTAGAAAAAGCTGAATATCGCGACGTTGAGTGTCCGAGTCCAAGGAACAGTCCAGGCACATCATCAGGACCCCGCCCTTATTAGTGACAAGTTGATGGTTCTCCCACAACGTTCGACGATCAGCAAGTACACTTTGTATACGGACAGAAGACATAACGATCCCAACGTTTACTACTCTATGTTAGGCGACGCGGTCAATCGTTTCGATGGAACTCAAAAGGTAAATTCGGAATAGTCCCAATGCGGCGGAGTAGAACCGTCTTCCAAACCCCTCGAATCGCACAACACTAGCAATCCTTCTTCCCTCAGTTTCTTCAACAGCGCACGTTCATTCGGTCCAATCTTTTTTAATGGTAGCGTCTCGGGAGTCAAGAGATTCAACGGATTTGGTACTCCCTGAACTTGGCGTCGGTATTGAAGGAAGTTGCGAAGTAATTTGAGAAGCGATGAGTCAAACTGGCCATTTCTGAGGTTGGTAAAGAAAGGGCTTGCTGAGACGATCGTTGTGAGAGACGTAGGCAATGCGCTTTGGCTAGCGTATACATGTTGTAAAAATTGCCCATCGGAGACTCGGAGGATTTGACATGAACTTGTATGGTTGATGAATGCTCCACAACCCCAAAAACCGAGGTTAGAATGCTCGAGAGATAAAAGCTTGAGCTCAAAGCTGGAGCGTTGGAGGAATTCGTAAAAGGGATTAGTTTCAGGAGGGTAATTGGTGCCGTTGATCACTTGAAGTGACTGGAGGTGAGGGAATGTGAAATGACAGAGGAGAGAGCAGAAGCCCCTCATAACTACCTGCTCAATCCGGGGAAGGATAGTGGGGGAGGAGATAGGAAGTGCGACGTGGTTTCGGCCTCCAGAAACTTGAAGGTTGTCCAGGATCAGGTTTCTGAGGGAGGAAGTGCTGATAGAGGGGATGAGGCTCGAGATCATTGCGTGATTGACTGCAATCCTGCCATAAGCAAGTGAAGTCACCCCAGAGTGGTTTACCTGTATCTGTGGCCGAGCGACCGCTTTTGCTGATGACTGCAGATGGACAAGCAAGAAGTCAAGGGAGGGTAGGCATTCTCGGAGGTCAACGTCAAAGGTATCGGAATTAAGGTCGGTTATCCTGATTGATAGTCGCCTAATAGTCCTCCAAAGCTGACATTTGCGAATCTGAGACAGTATCTTTGTCCAAGTCGACGCAGAAAGGGTCAAGATGAGCTCGTCCCAAGCCCACGGACCCGTGATGAAGGAGACGAAGGTGTCGATTTCGTCATCCTGGATCCAACTGTTGACCGACAATCGCAGAGGTGCGTCCTTCCCGCCTCTGGCAAACAACGTCGCAAGTTTTGGGATGAAGAGAGGTGCAGAGATGACTGATTGGCGTGACCCGCCCTCCCAGGCTCTCCAGAGCATTGGGGTACCGAGAGCAGCGTTGTTCCACCGCTTCGATACGCAGCGAAGGTTGCTGAGGTCTTGACGGTCATCCCATTTCATGCGAAGTGGCTGTTGGAGCGTTTCAAGGAAGATATGTGAAAGGATTTCGTTGGGAACGTTGCGTATTGGTCCAAGGACACCTTCGAGGCCCTCTTTCCTGCGTAAAAGCATCGACATCTTTGCTTGTAAAGCTTCGATCTCCTGCTGGATCGAAACGATGTCTCGTCCGATCTGAGCGTGTTCGTGCTGAACCACTTGAACGAGAGCGTCGGGAATAGGGTCATTAGAGACCAGAAGTTCGTCAACTGTGGACATCGACGGTGGTGAGGTGAAGGGACACGGAAGAGACTCACCGCAACCATCCGGCTTCTGCGTCCTTTGTGATCGGACCCGAAGGACAAGTCATGCGGTTCAGGGGATAGGAATTCCGGAAGCGTCAGAACAAATTCAGTCTGAGTCTACAAGGCAGGGGTAGGAAGTAGATACAGTTCAGAATGATCAAGAGCCGGAAACGGCCAGAGACCTTCAGTGCTTGTCACAATCGGCGATCCTCGCGGCTATCGTAGTCATCTACGTATGGGCGACAAAGAAAACGAGCGGCTTCGTGATGAAATTCCAACTCATGCTCTGCATCGAGGAAAGCGAGGTTTGCAGTATGGGCAAAGGGTAAAGCCTGAACTCACGGTATACTGTACAGGTGCCCTTACTCTAAACTTGAAGTTTTCGGCGGCGGATAGGGAAGACGATATCAGGGTTAGAGAACGGCGTTGCATGGGACAGGCGAATGTAGCCTTGTCTTCTCCGAATATATCTATAATTAGCATAAATTGGTGGTTTGACAGAGCACCTGTGAATGAACGCCGGGACCACCCTCTTCTCCTCAGTGAGCCGAGCCCGGCCTTCTTTCTGGTCGTTTGGAATCGCGTTGCCATCGCATGGTGAATGCAGAGGTTGAGCGTTGAGGCAAAGTCTGGGACAAGTGAGAAGAAAGGTGCTACTGAACTGATACCGCGAAGGAGTACGAAGATTGAAGACGCACCTCGTACCACGCACGGTGACCCTCCTGAAGACCGGCGAACCAGCCGTGACGGTCATCCTCTGCTTCGCTTGGACCATCCCAAACAGCAAGAGCAAGCTCAACTTACCTGTAGTAGTTGAGAATAGACGCTTGTAATGTCCCAAACGGGGTGAATGTAGGCAGCTGTTTTCGAATCCGTTCGAGCTTGATTACCTTGCGCCTAGAGTCCACTGATCGCCAGCGCAGGAACGGGGTGAGAGCCACGCCAGGATTCGTTCCCAAGCGATGATGGAACGGGTTTGTTGGCCAGCAGCGACAGAGCCGTCGAACTCGCGCGATTCGAATATCTGAGCCATCGGGAGATGGATATTGAAAGGTTCACAGGTACTATCCGCGTCACGACAATTACTCTCGTGAAACACGCCAATCCCAATCAAGGATGTATTCGACCAACGACTCGAGAAGATCGGGCGCGATTCACAGGTAAGATGGGGAGTCTAGGAGTCGCGGGGAGCGATTAGCCAGATAGGCTTCGGAAAGTGAGCTTACGAGCCACAAAGACGCCAACATGGAGGAGAATAACACAAACACCGACTTCCTGAATGATTCGACAGCGATTAGGCACAAGAATTTGCGTCAAGAGGCGGCGAGAGCAACCACCGGATCGGAAAACCAGATGCTTGGAAGGCCATCATAGACTAGAAGAGCTCGGGGAGCGGGGAGCCGAGTCAAGTCTACCAACGGCGCCAGTTGGTGCTGTTTGTCCATCCGGCTTGTCAAAGATAGAGGCGATGGCGATTGCAATGAAGCTCGCGAGAAGATTTTCAATGCGTCCAGCCCGAGCAATGATTTAGACGGCCTGAATTCGCCTCTGGCAATGATTCGACTGCACAGCGCCATCAAGAGGAAAGAGATGGATCAATTTGGCCAGCAAGTCGTCGAAGGCAAGAATAAAAACCTAGTGACTAGTCATCGAGAGCGTTCACTCAGGCGCAAACTGCCAGCCAGAATCCGACCGAGCGTGAGCCCCGGTATTATCATAGGTGCCAGAGCGAAACGAGGTTCGAGACTGTCCTCGAAGACCAGGAGCGTTGATTCACGTAACCAAAAGATTGTCGTCGAGATGGGTTCCTCGAGAACCAGGTGGACCTGAAACAGCCGCTCTTTCGTCGCTGCATGCGAGTGCCTAGGAGCGCACAGCCAGAGTCAGTGAGCCAAAGAGTGTTCCATTCGTCGATTTAGAGGATGAAATCAGTGATATTCACCCAAAGAACAGGAAGGTCGTGGTCGAAAGCAAAAGAGGAAAGGCCCCGGCGAGTCGGAGAATGAAAACGCCAAGCCTTTTTTGTTGCCGGTTTTGATCGATCTGTGGCAACGAACATCGGAGCAACAAACCATCGTCGTCGTCGTCGTCGTTGCATCGTCTCCACTCTTTCTCTTTTCGCTGCATGTCCTAATACCTTCTCCTCCTCGTTCCTCTCTGCACATTCTTTTTTTTCTTCTTCACATCAAAAGGTGAGTGTCAAAGTGACATGCGACCTCCACGCGGCAGAGCCTAAAACGCCTGTTGATGCATGTTGTGATTCCTATCGCGGTTGTTGTGTATCGGTTCCTTTCTGCTCCCGGGTTGACGGGCCCCATTCACACACCACGTTTTTTCCTCTCTCCTTGTTGTTCAACGACGACCACGACCATACGACAGCGCTAACGACGTTCAACCTGTAGCCTCAGCGCTCACTTTTTTCCAGCTCTTGTTGTTGTAGTCTGTTCGTCGGAGGAAATGGCCGGGTTTGGGGACTTTGAGCCCCTGTGTAAAGACATTCCCAGTTATCCATGGTGTAATCTGTTTTATCGTCAGGTGCGCACTTGATTCGATTGGCATATGTCGTTTAGAAAAGCTAATCACGGAGCACCCTTTCCTTCATATAGCTCGAGCGTGAAGCTTCCGACGTCCTCCAGGGCCCATCAGCAAACAGAACGAGCGCACCAGTCGGTGTAAATCCGTCGTGCGGTATCCCAAGAATAGGCAACGAAGGCTCCATCTCAAACGTCGCCAACATCGCAGCATGTGGTGTCTCTTTCTTCTTCATCGGGGCTCTAATCTTTATGTGTAACCGGAGAAAAGCCGCAGTCGGTATGTGCTTTCTCAATTCCGCAGCGTTTGGTGTATACTTATCGTCTGAACGAACAGGCCGAGTCGAACTACGCTCATTCCTCCTCATCTACCTCATCACTCTCCCTCTCCAAATCCTCACAACCGGCGCTCTATTTGAGCAGGGCTCGTTAGCGCTCACCATCATCACCGCCGTCCATGCCGGAAGCGTCGTAGCCCTCTTCTGGGGTCTATTAGCAAATGGAATCGTAGCAACGCAGGTAGTGGAGGATGGTACCATGAGCAGCATGATCGTACGTCTACCTTGTTGCCTTCGTTGGCGCTCTCAGGACAAGCGCTAACCTCTCCGTTTCTTCGTTCGCCTCCTCGTACCCTTCCAACAGCCATATTGGATCATGACTCTCATCACCTTCGGCATCACCGTCTACATCTCGCTCGATATTGGCCTCGGAGTCACGACTCTCATCGGAGGCGTCTCCACCCCACCGGAAGCACTGACAAGTATCGCTATGTTCGTTTTGACGAGCATCTGGCCCGCTGCGTACGTCTTTCCCCAACACTCTAATTACCCATTTCGTTCCTTCATTCGTCTTCTCTCCCTTCGACCACCTCTTTGCCTAATTTGACGTGACGTTTAACAACACCTTTCACGACCGTAACCCCTTCATATCTCCTTTTCGAGCACCTCTTTCCTTTCTCTTCCACAGCATCTGTCTCGTTTCGTCCACGAACTAATTGCAATCTATCCAACAGATGCGCGCTCGTCTACCTGCTCATCATGGCCTACATTGTCCTCCGCGTTCTTCGCGAAACGAAGCCAATGTGGTTCTACATTCTCTCGGCGATCCTCTTTGTGCTCTCGCAATTGGCAATGTTCCTACTGAACAAGGTTATCTGTAACGTGAGTCTTCCCTCTCTTCTTTGCTTTCAGGGAATCCAGGCTCCCCTTTGAGTCGTGGTCACTGCTGGAAGACGATCGTCCGTCTTCTCTTCGTTCCTTCTCCACCCTTCCTACATCCCCCGACCTCTGGCTGACTCGACGAAATCAGGCCGCAAATGCCAAGATCGACGGCATGTTCATCGCCACCGTCCTCGAAACGCTGGCAGTGGGAGTGCTATACCTCGGGTGGAAGAGCATCACAGAAGGTGCGTTCGCTTCTCGTTTCGTCTCCCTGAGATAAATTACTGACCCTTTCTTGTCCGTCTCTCTCTCTCGTCCCTCTCGCCGCTTGATCCTTTGTTCCCTCCAACCTGCCGACTACTTGTCCCGCCCATCCATCACCTTCCTCGCTATCCCATCAACTTCGACGAATTGAATTTAACCTCCTTCGACCACGCCGTTCGCGCCTTCCAATCGTCATCACCGACATCACCAACTTCCGGAATTCGACCGCTCGCCCTCGAACAGAATCATGGGACGACGACGAGTACTACCCATCATAGTCCTCGCTCGAACATTCGCCATCCATCTTCTTGCTACCTATACCCTCATATACATCTTCCCTTCCGCGAACAATTCGTCTCGTCGAATCGAACCTTCGTTCGCTCGGTCCTCCTTTCTTCATGAACAAACGCACAAACGAAATGGACTTTCCATTACCCACACATCCTTCGTCGAACGATCTCAATTATCGTCGAGGCTATGACATTTGCCATTTGCGTTTAATTCCCTCTCTTTACTTGCTTGATTTGCTCTATACCGCTTTATTCCATCTAACTACCTCCCAATTCCACTGCTTTTTGCCGACCGTTGAACGCCAAACGTTTCCATGAACTCGGAAGACCACATTCGAACAACTTCGAAGCTACGTTCATTCTCATTCTCGATACCCTCCCTTCTTTGCTCTCTTTTCCGTATTTTCTACCTCTTGGGCTCTTTCGTCGCAACTCTGTTCATTATGCATACACGTTTTAGCGCGACTCGTCCCAAGGACCCTCTCCTATTTCATCTCATTTCGCGATGTACATTACTAGTTCATCTTATTTGCGTATTGTCGAATTAGAACCCTCCCGCCTTCCCATATCTAGGGCCCTACGACGATCTGCAGTCTACGAGAGCTGGACCGGATTCTTCAACGTTGGAACAGAGCCTGAATACCTAGTGTGGTGCTCAGGATCAGCTGGACCTGGTATCAATCCAGCATTGACTGGTGCCTTCTCGTTAGGCTCTGGGGGTCCGACGACAACCCCAGAAGCAGGTGCCGGTGCAAACTTGACGCAGTGGTGAGCAAACCATTGTCATCCCCGGGTCGAAGGGAGAATACCTGTGGTAATAGTATAGGCTGTGGTGCTGCTCTAATTACCCTATGATCCATTTGTTGAATTCGACGACGGCGAAGCAAGAGTTTGTCGAACCCAAAGGGTTTCTTGTTGTACGAATGGTTAAAAAGGCAAACTTCACCGCCGTGCCACACGATCGCAATCCTTCATTTACTTTTCTCGTCAATGTAGCTCCAGCTCTGGTTAAAGAAAGATAGCACGAACCACATGCAGGCAGTAAGGTTCAAAATCACATTGATAGGAGTGCAGTGCGTGATCTGGACTCTACAATCGCTCTGTCAGGACCTCCCTCTAGCAGTTTAAAGTGATGGGAGCAGTCATATGTTACTCACATATCACAGTATTCCTTTCCTTCCTCCTGCTTGTATCCTATCGTACGATCTAGCACAATGTACCCACCCACCCAAAGCCCCAATGCTCCTACCCAGAAAATCCATCTGAACCTTCGAAGGGTTTCGAAGAAGGGAGCGATAACGCAAGAGAGTATGGTCACTATCGAGATCGCTATCAAGTACCAGCAGGCAATTGGGGAGGTTGGACGAGGCGGTTGATCGCCCTGTTGATAGCGCACTACGAGGAACGTAGAAATGGAAAACTGGAACAAGGATTAGGATTTGGTGTCAGATTAACTGGGAGCGTATGAAGAGGGACCAAGGAAGAGCCTCACCACGGTCAAAGCAAAGCAAATCATTACTACCATCCCCCCTACGTTGTGTTAGCCACACCGGTAAGCCGCTAATTGTCACACATACCATGCTTGAGCATGTGCAAAAGCACGAGGAGAACATAACCCGACGCCATCTTCAGCATCTTCGTAAAGTCTTGGAAGATCATGGCAGGAGAAGAAAGCGTGAAAGGTTTGAGCCTCCAGCTACGGTATACATACCGCACAGCTATTTCATGACTTGGTGGCTATAGGCTGGCCCAGGTGATACATGATTTGTATGGGTGATAAGCTCTTAACACGCCGATGTCACCGCATTTAACCCATTCGGGCTCAAGTACGAAGGCGGCAGTGGTACCAAAAGTTAACATCGACATGAAGCCCGCCCAAACCTTTCCCGTCACCGGGCCCGACCCTGTGGCTAGCCTTTTAATCACTTATGTGCTCGCTTACTCTACCTCATTTCAAATACATCCCACCTTGCCGGGAGCACCATTAGATGTCATCGCCGTCGAAATCTTTCTCAATAAGCAGGCACTCACGATCGCGAGCTTCCATCCTTATTCAAGTCCAGTCGCTTTGGCAAGTCCCCGCTTTCTGGGATCCGATTTAGCCATGTCTACTCCTTTTCATCAGTGCATACTTGCACCTTTTTGAGTTAGAAATCGATCAAAGCATTTTGTGCATAGGCCTGGCTATCGTCAAACCCTCTAGATATTCTTGGAATTCAAGAATAATGGCTCAAGTCTGGGCTTCTGTGACGCAATGCAGCTGCTATGGAGATCTTGGACTAACCCAGCAACTTCCTGCCATGCTGCGTCTAGGATTATGCGTCTATCTAGAGTCGGCGTCGCGCTCGTGCTCATCTCCACGGGTGCGCTGGAACATCGATACTTTATGTGGGCATGATCCAGTGGACCGTGAACTAATCCAGCTTCGACTGGTACCCTGTGGGCGAGCTCCGGGGGTCTAACGTTGACTTCTGGAATGACTCCTGACATGGGTTAGGCAGGACGATAAGGCATTGCTCGTCGACTTTCGTGGGTAAGTCGAGATACCTGTCGCAATGGTATGCGTCGAGGTCCAACCCTGATTGCTTCAACATCCCTCTGCTGGGCTCGATTCAAGCTCAAAGTGCACGAGCTACGAAGAAAGAAAACCTCCACAGCGTGCCACGATGGAAGCAAACTGTATTACCGGTGATGATGCATAAGTTACGAGCATCCTGAGTATGGAGATGACTTGAAGTGCATGTACAACCTGCTTTGCTGGACTCTGCATACCATTCGTCAGTTCCTCCGAGCAATTGAGTCGAAGGGGTTGAACGTTACTTACATATTACAACCCCCATCTTCCATCAGCCTTGAGATCACTTTCTGGGAGGTATTGGTTCCGCCCCACCAAAGGCCACACGGGACTACCAAACAGACCCATCTGATTTTCCTGAGGATTTGAAAGAAGGGAGCTACAAAGCAAAAGAGAATCGACGCAATCGAAGTTGAAAGGATGTACCAGTAGACAGTTGGGAAACAGGGGTCGGGAGGTTTATCACCTTGTCGATAGCGCACGATGAGGAAGGTGGAAAGGGATAGCTACTTAAAAGGTTACGCGTCGTTCGTGCCTTCAATCACCATCATCACCGACGTTACCACCTTCCGGAATTCACCCGACGCTCTCCACTTTTCTCATTACTCTCTCGCGTACCCTCTTTGCCTCTTCATCTCCCAACAGAACCATGGGACGACGACGAGTACTACACATCATAGTACTCAGTCGAACATTCGCCATGCTCATGCTACCTATACCCACATATACATCTTCCGCGAACAATTCTTCTCGTCGAGCCGAACCTCTGGTCACCCCTCCTTTCTTTATGAAGAAACGCATAAGTGAATGGACTTTCCATTACTCACATCCTTCGTCGAACGATTAGCAATGTCGTCGAGGCTCTGACATTTCCCATTGTGTTTAATTTCCCCTCTTCAATTGCTTGATTGCTCTTTCCCGCTTTATTCCATCTAACTACCCCCCAATCCCACTGCTTTTTGCCGTCTCTGAAAGTCAAATTGTCCCGGCGTATAAATGTCGTCGGGGCTACGTTCGCTCTCGACCTTTTTCATTATCGAAGAGCAAGTCCTAACCACCCTCCTTGCTTTTCCTTTTGTACTCTTTTCAACTACTGCACTCTTTCGTTGTAAGCCTTTACAATTCTCATACATGTTTTCGTGCGTCTCATTTCAAAGGATCTTTCCATCATCTCATCTCGCTATGTAAATTACTAGTTCATTTTATTTGCCTGTTATCGCATTGAAGGTTGAAAGAGATCTTTTGTGTCGTCTCCTACGATCGGTTCTCTCGCGAGTGAGGTATTCTTCTGAGCCACCAATAGGCTTGCGAGACTTGGGCCATCACCTCTTCATCTCGCCGACGTTCCATATCTAGAGTTCTTTGACTATCTACACTGGGCGTCAGCTATTTCCTATCAAAAGGATGAACGGGTCGTCAATACCTTACGCGCGCGACATCAGGCGCACCTGGTACCATTCCAGCGTCTGCAGGTGCCTTTTGGTTGGAGTCAGGAGGTCCAGGGTCAAGCACTGTAGCAACCGCTGGTACAAACTAGACAGAAATAAGCCGTTGCTTATCAGCTTCCGTAGTTAGGTCGAGATACCTGTCGCAAAGGTAGAGGTCGAGCTTCAACTCTGATTCCCTCAACATTCCTCCACTCGGCTCGACGACGATGATGACACCAGCTCAGAATTTCATCGCACCCGAATGGCTTCTTGTCGTACGACTTGTGAAGAAATACCACCTCACAAGCGTGAAAGAAGATGACGACGCTGTACTCTTTGGCTTGTTATCATGTTGCCTGTTGAGATACAGACGGTACGCACGGCATGAACATGGAGGTTAAGAGAAGCATCGTTACAAATTTGCAATGCTGGACTCTAGGTGTCCTCCGTCAAATCTTGCTCCGAGGAATTGCACAATTGAACGTTGCTTACACTTCACAGTACCAATTTTTAGACTCCTTCCTCACAACACCTTTCGGGAGCTCACCCGTACGAAACAACATAATCGTTCCACCCAACCAAAGGCCAAGGGACACTATCCAACAAATCCATCTGATTCTCCTGAGGGTCTGAAAGAAGGGAGCGACAAAGCAAGAGAGAATTGTCACTATCGAGATTGCGATCGTATACCAGCAGACGGCCGGGAAGCCGGGGTGGGGAGGTTGGTCACCTTGTTGATAGCGTACGATGAGGAATGTCGAAAGCGATAGCTGTGTGAAAGGCTATCGGCGATTTTCTTTTAAGATTGATACGGGAAGTCTCACAGTGGTTGAAAGGAAGGAGACCATCGATGTTGTGGGTACTGTGTTTCGTCAGATGACAATGATCAACTCCCTATTGTCACACTTACAATAGTATATCAGCGGATAGAAAAGCAGGAACTTGATAAAATAGCCTAAAACCCTCGCCAGCATTGTTCGCAGACCCTTGGAGAATTCTCGTAGGAGGAATTACGATGGGCGAACGGGGGTGATCATCGGGTTACTATATACATATGATACAGCCCTTCCAAATTTCACCGCCTGATCTATCGATATTTGGGGTGGTGAACATAGAGGTCATGGCGTCACTACTATCTGAACAAAAGTGACAAGGATCAAGGGCACTGGTACCTTCATTTTATCTATAGCGGACGGGCCGTGCACCCGAATCCTTCCCTTAAAACTTGACCGATACTGTACATCACCCCTTTATCCAACTCATTTGTTTACATACTTCGTCCATACTCTTTTGATACAATACCTTCCTTCGCATCATTGATTTCGAGTCACTCTTGCCCACGTTTTGCATTATTGAAACACAAACTGGACAACCTCGATGGGGTCTCGATCCAGCTTAGAGCTATGGAACATCACCTGGCCTCAAATTGCTTGTTCTTCGCGTGCTTTGTCTGTCAAAGGGATTATTAATTCTTTATATCTCAGCTCTGCTTCCATTTGTGATGAGCAGGCGCTCTAACCCTCCTCCCCTCTCTAACTTGAAGAGTCTTTACATTGATGGGCTCCTTGGTGCAATTCATCCCCTTCTCATTAGGGAAAAGAAGCACCCATTTAATTTACCTGGCGTGGGCCCAGAAATTCAAGCAGATCTTTTGTAGAACGCGTTATCTCCTAAGGTCGGGTTTCCTCGCGTGCCTGCCGTCAATGGCGCTTTCGCAAGACTTGGGATACCACCTCGAAATCTTCTCGCCCTTCAATATCCAAGACTCTGAGACTAACTGCAGTCGACGTGAGCTTGATATGCGCAGGATCGGGTCGACCTGGCATGGATTTAGCATTTGGTTTTGGCAAGCGCATCCCCTCGGGACGCTCAACGTCAGCTTCAGTCATGGTTGCTGGCGGATCCTGAACGCGACGATATCGAATTACTAACCATACAGGCTGTGGCTTGACTCTTTCTGCTTCAACATCCCTCCGTTGGCCTCGACAATGTTGACTCCAAAAGGGACTCTCGTACTACGAATGGTGCCAAAAGGACACCCCGCATGCCTGCCAAGATCGAAAACCTTGCTTTCGTCGTCAACGTATATCTCACTCGGTTTAAAAAGGGAAATACAAACAGCATCGTGATGGGGAGCTTTGGAAGCGCCTGGACAAGACCGCAGTGCCCGATTTCGAGTCTACATCCTCTGCGTCAGATTGTCGCCCAACCAATGCCATTGCAGCGTAGCGCGAATACAGTTAAACGTTACTTACATGTCGTCGCAATACAGAGCTCCATACCTGTTCCATCCGAAAGAACCAGGCATTGGCATGACTAGAATCAAGCAAAGCGCGAACGTCCTCGACCAAGGATTCACTATGCTACTCCTGTAGGCCTTAGAGAAGGGAATGAGAATGCACGAAATCAAGGTCGCCATCGAAGCTCCGATGACCAACCAACGGGCCACTGAGAAGCGGTAGACAGATATATCGCCCTATCGATAAAAGCACACTAAGAGGAACGTCGAGATTGCTATCTGGAGAGGAAATTACGAGCCTTTTGCTATATCAAATCGGGGCATACCAAAAGTCCAACGCTTCCTTGAAGTCGAAAGACGGCATTCGAGCATCTTCGATCCTACATTCGTTGTCGACCTTTTCATTATCGAGGAGCAGTTGCTCCCTACCTTCCCTCTTGTACTTTTCCTTTCTGTGCCTTCTAAGTAGCTGTTGTCCGTTTGCATACGATTCCACGCAACGAGTCAAAGACCCCTGTTTTCCTCCCTCATCTCATTCCGCGATGTAAATTACTAGTTCATTTTCTTTGCCTGTTGTCGCATTGAATATTGAAAGAGATTTTTCGTGTCGTCTCCTACCGTCGGTTTTCTCACGAGCGAGGTATTAAGTTCCTCTGAGCCACCAATAGCCTTGCGAGACTTGGGCAATCACCTCCTCATCTCGCCGACGTCCTATATAGAGAGTTCTTTGACTATCTGCAGTCGGCGTGAGCTGCTTCCTATCGGGAGGATGAACGGGTCGTCAATACCTTAAGCGGGCAGCATCAGGTGGACCTGGTACTATTCCGGCGTCTGCAGGTGCCTTTTGGCTAGATTCTGGGGGTCCGGGGTCAAGCACTGTACCAACCGCTGGCGTAGACTAGACAAAAATGGGTTATTCCTTATCAAATTTCGTAGACAAGTCGAAATACCTGTCCCAGGGGTATATCTTGAGGTTCAACCCTGATTGCCTCAACATCCCTACGTTGGGCTCGGCGACGACACCAGCTCAGTATTTCATCGCAACCGAATGGTTTCTTGTTGTACGACTTGTGAAGAAGCACCTCACAAACGTGGAAGGCGATGGCGAAGCTGCATCTATTGGTTTGTTATCAAATTGCCCGTCGAAATACAGAAGGTACGCACATCATGTACGCGGAGATGATTGGAAGCGCCCGAACTAGCTTGCAATGCTGGACTCTGCATGTCCCCCGTCAAAATCTGTCTCCGAGCAACATAGAGTAGGACGTCCACAATTGGACGTTGCTTACAGCTCACAGTACCGGTTTTTAACCTCCTTCCGTGCAATCCCTCTCGGGTAGAACGTACGAAACGACACAACCATTCCACCCACCCAAAGGCCAAATGACACTATCCAACAAATCCACCTGATTCTCCTAAGATTCTGAAAGAAGGGAGCGACAAAGCAAGAGACAATCGCGGCTGTCGAGATTGAATTAATGTATCAGCAAACCGTAGGGAAGCTGGGGTGGGGAGGTTGGTCGCCTCGTCGATAGCGGACGATGAGGATAGTGGAAAACGATAGCTGTATGAGAGGCTATGAGCAATTCTTTGTTTAGGTTGATACGGGAAGTCTCACAATGGTTGAAAGAAAGGAGACCATCGCAATTGTGCACACTGTATTTTGTCAGTCCCCCTCCAATGCACTCTCAAATGCTACACTTACAATTGTATACCAGCAGATAGGAAAGCAAGTAGAAATAGCCTAAAACATTTACCTGCATTGTTGACAGACCCTAGGAAGACTCTCGTAGAAGAGGTTATAATGGGGAGACAGGGGTTGGCTACTTGCTCACCGTATACATATGACACAGCCATTTCAGGGCTCACCGCCTCACCTATCGATAAGCGATGGGCGGTGGAAATAGAAGCAACGATGCCGCTACACCTACATAGCTGTCAAACCAAACGTGGCAAGGTTCAATGACACCGGTACCTGACCGTCTTGTCTCCAGGTGAGCACGACAGCCACCAATCCTTTTCTCCTTTCTCAATTCTCTTTCTTCGCTTCATCGAGATACTAGTGACATCCTTCTCCTATCCATTCCAATCGCTTGCTTCTCCCTCTTCCGCCATCATCAACGGCGAAAGAGCCCTCAAAATCACACCTATTCTCACGTAGGTTGACCACGAATAGCTAATGCATACCCATTCTGATCGCGAAATACGCACAAGCCTCTTACATTTCGATCTAGTTATTGGTTTCATATTAGTAGCTCTTATTACTTCTCTGCCATACCACGTCATATTTAGGTATCGAACAGGGGCGTATCGTTTCCTTCGTGCCGTCCATTCCCTAACATGCTGAGGAAAAAATCATATGCGCATTGGCATATTCCCGGTGTGGCCGTATATTTGTGATTGTACTCAGTTTAGTGCTTAGAGCCGCGGCGCTTAAGCACTTGGATAAACAAAGTACGAACATCTTGGAAGCTATGTTCGTGATTTATCTTCCTGTATCTACTTCCATTTGCAACAAGCAGGTGCTTACTATCCCTCTTCGCTCTCTGTTCTCGGTAAAATCTTGGGCACTTCACGTGGTTAGCAAGACGGGAACGGGCGTCACGAAGGAGGGTTAGGAATTTAAGTAGATCTCGTAGAGCGCGCCATCTCTCAACAGTGCCGTTAGACATCTTCTCGCCCTTCAATATTCAAGATTTTGAGACTATCTGTAGTCAATCGCGGTGTGAGCTTTTTCAGATTTAACAGATGAAGGGAGAGTCGTCACCTTGTGCGCGCGGGATCGGGTCGACCTGGCATGGATTTAGCGTTTGGTTTTGGCACGTAGACCCCCTCAGGACGCTCAACGACAGCTTCAGGCATAGCTGCTGGCGGAGACCGGACACGTCGGTATAGAATCACCAACCATACAGGCTGGGGTTCGACTCTTTCTGCCTCAAAACCCCTCCGTTGACCTCGGCTCCAAAAGGGCCTCTCGTAGTACGAATGGTGCCAAAAGGACACCTCAAATGCGTGCCACACGATTGCAAACCTTTCTTTCCTTGTTAATGGATCTCCCACTCGGTTAAAAAAGGGAAATACTAACAGCATCGCGATGGGGAGCTTCGGAAGCGCCTGGACAAGGCCGCAGTGCCCTATTTCGAGTCTACATGGTCTCCGTCAGATTATTGCCCAACTATCGCAGCGTAGCACGAACACATTCAGACGTCACTTACATGTCGTCGCAATACCGATCTCCATACGTATTCCACCCGAACGCACCGGGCATTACTATGACCAGAATCAACCAAAGCACGAACGCCCCCGACCAGGAACTCCCTCTGCTATTCCTGTAGGCCTCAGAGAAGGGAACGACAATGCACGAAAGCAAGGTCGCCACCGAAGCTCCAATGATGAACCAACAGGCCACTGAGAAACGGTAGAAAGACATGTCGCCCTGTCGATAAAAGGTCGCTAAGAGGAACGTCGAAATTGCTATCTAGCGAAGAAAGTATGAGCCTTTTGTTATGTTAAGTTGGGCCATACGAATGTTCGGAAATGAGCCTTACCATGGCCAGAGAAAGGCAAATCATCGCTATTGCGCCAACTGTATCATTTTAGTCCCGCCTGCTAATCGACCGCAGTCTCCACACATACAATGGTGTAGCACGAAGCGAAGCCATCCCAACGCCATTTCCAGCCTCCAGTTGAACCGTTGGGAGAATGAGAGAAGAAAATGGGGTGGAAGAGTTGAGCGTCGAGTTACTCAATACAGATCATAAAGCTATATATCATTACGGGGTACCGTGCCTGGTCTGGTGATCATCTAGTGGGTTGTATTAACACACGAACGTTCCCGCATCTAACTCTTTAAGGCTCGAAAGAAACGCCGAGCCAAACGTGGCGGAGTTTAACAACAGTGACAACACTGATATGCATCTGACAACGGCATTTCCTTGTTTGCAGGCTACAAGAATCACCTCAACTCAACTCTTCATCTTTCTTGTCGCTGGGGACCTTTTGGTTCATGAATACTTACTTTCCTTGATATTACCTGCCGCTTTCATTCCTCGCCTTGTTCATCCTCCTTCTACCCATACCATCTTATTAGTTGCTACTACGGGCCAAAGGTCCTGTCACCATCCTCAGAGCACCTCTATCTCCCCATCACCCTAGAGCGCACACGAGTGCCATGAAAGTTGTTGTCACCCCTCCCCTTCATTTGTCTATCCACGAGCACGCGCCCACTTATTTCCCCTCCTCTCCTATGCCGTCTTTGTCGATTTGTTCCGGGTGATCTCACCGTTCCTTGACCTGGCTCGGCGCACCCTGTATTTTCCCCGCAAACTATGCAGGTCGGCCCACGACGTCTACGTATATCCGGTATCCCAACTGCATCCACGTTGCGCTTTACCACCTCACGCTATTAGTCTCCTGATCCCCTCTATCGATCATGGTCACAAGGATGCGTTCAGATACTTTCCGCCTCATTTCATTTATTGTCCAACACGTCGAGGAAAAGGTTGCCAAGTCTCAAGCTCGAGCTCAAGATCTCGTTTTCGCTTCACCCCAATCTCCTATCGAGACCTAAATCTGTGGCCTGCGTTGGAGAGAACGCTTTGTCGCACAACGGAGCCCAACGGTTCCGTTGTCGTTACCAGCTTGCGCCCGGAAAGGTATAAGTCAACGGCTCGATGACGATGTCTGCGCGGGTGCTCAGATACCGAGGGAGAATTGGGAAGAAACCACGTTCGCGCGGAAGCGTCCCATTGACCGTGAGCGAGACGTTAATCTGGTGCTTGGTCGAAATTGTAAATGGAGCCAGACAGCGATGTCATTGCCCGGGTGCGTCCAGGAAGACGTCCAGAATCCATTGACAGGCCCACAATGGAGCTCAACGCCGAACAGTTTACGATCGAGAAGAGGGTGGTTGAAGACTGGCGTTCTTCCACTTACTCTCCTCTCGGCTTCCTAACCTCTACGTTTCGTGCCGGAGACGGTGCAAAGGATGGAGTAAACGTTTTGGGTGTGGACCAGGAGAATTATCGTGGGTATTCTTGCTCGATCTTGCGCAGGAGGCAAAGGGAGTGCTGGGGCTACGTTCTGTCGTCTATCGAGATCTTACGGCACTATCTGGTGCTCTCACCTCTGCGTTTTTCGACATTCTGACTTTCTTTTTATCTGATTTCTCCTGTCTTCCTACTCTTCGAGCCCTCCTGTCCCTTTGACGGCATTCCGCGCATCTATAACGTCCTGCTCCCGGTTTCCACCCTGAATTTCCCACTGGCGGCTCTCTAATGATCGCGCTCTTACCTTGAACATGCCCCGAACCCGATGATTGTCATCCAGAACCACAGCCTTTTCTTCCGGCCTATCTCTCTGGCCGCCATTTTAACGCATCGCCTCTAGTCCGATTACGCTCCCTCTGTTTGGAACATCCTGATTCTTTGGTTATCTTCATTGCTCGCTCAACACCGGTATCATTCTGGCCATTCGCCCTTCGACGATCAGAACTGGACCATCCATACGCCTGGTACATACTAATATCACCCTTTAGCAACGTGTGGCTATCCCATATCAAGACTATTCTCTCGCTTCCGAACCTTGAGTTTTCTTCTGCCTCCTAGTCCTTGGTATCTGACCCCTGAGACTGGCTCTTTGCCGTCCCAAGGTTCTATCGACTGTCTCTCATGGTTAGCCCAGGAATCGACGGGACCAATGCTCATGGGGCAAACTGCTACAGTTTCCCGTCTGAAATATCGATCTTTATATGATGGTGTCCCTCTTCTTTCCCTTTTCTCCGAATGTTAAAAAGTCATTCATTCCTTGACGTAGTTCTGAAAGATTTCACGAAGACCAAGATGAGGTATACTTCATCCCCCTACTAAGTCGCCGCGTCTTCGATTGTGACATGTCAATAGATTTCTCGTTCCGCATGATCACTCCTAACCGGTTGTAGGATCCCGTGGGCCTGGTGTAGTTCCAGCGCCGACTGGTGGTGCCATTTGGCTAGACTCGGGTGGCCCAACGTCGACGGCTGTACCAACTGGCTGGGCAAGCTAGATGAAAAGGTAGGTTATCATTTGTCATCATTGAGCATGAGGTGAACTACCTGTGGCAAATGTGTAGCCTGTAGCGCAACTCCGACCTCAACATCTGTTCTTCGTACTGGGCGATTCCAACTCCAAAATTGGACGGGCCTCCCATAGTACCAATTATGGCACAAAGTCACTTCAAACATGTGCCACCCAATCACAAACCTTCTTTCGCTCGTTAGCATATCTTCCCCTTAAAGTAAAGGCATTACAAACTGCATCGATAAAGTGAGTTTGGGAAGCGCGAGGAGAAATTTGCACTGTCCAATCTTGAGTCTACGTTTTTTTGTTTTTGTTTTTTGTCAGATTTTTAACCAAATAACATAATGATCTCACATTTTACAGTAGCGATTTGAAATCTCCTCGTCCCCAATTTCGGATCCGAAACTCACAAGAATGGCGAACCAAAGGACATACATTGCCCCCCAGAAAACCCACCTGAGCCATCTGACGGCCCTCAAGCTGCTAAAGCACGGAGCGATAACGCAAGAGAGTATTGTCGCTATCGAGGCTCCGATCGTAACCCAACATCCTATAGAAAAATAGCGAACTGGGATAGCCTTCGCCCCCTGTCGATAATAGCACGATACGAGGAAGGCAGAAAGTGATAGCTGGAACACAGATTATCAGCACTTTTCTACATTGAAAAATGCATATGGAACTCGACAAAATACGAGTCTCACCGAGGTCAGAGGAACGCAAACCATCGCTATCGTCCCCACTGTATCCGGGTTAGTCTTTCACGGGCCACTAATCAATCCTGATCACTTCACGTACAATGGCCCAGCGCATACAAGAGCCCCACCAGACGATAGTCTAGCATCAATCTCAGGTTCTGTTTAAACCGTTGACAGAACGTCGCAGAAGAAAGATGGGGGCGTAGAGTAGCGTCAAGTTAGTCAACATATTTCCCAGCTAAAAAGTACGAGATGCCTGGTCTGGTGACGGGCTTGACGACTTGTTACATGCGCAAACACTTATGCAATTCACTGTAAACAGATGGATGTCACCGCACTTGACTGTTTGAGGTCCAAGCGCGGCGCCGAGCCAAGAGGTGGTGAAGTTCGACGGAGGATCCTTTTGCAGCCATGGTCAAGTGCTTCCTTGGGTAGGCTTTGGCTTGGCCTTTCGTCACCAGTCACCCACCAACCTCCCTTCGCCAAAACGGCAAGAAGAGTTAGAGAGGCTGAGCTGATGCTCTTAGCCCTTAGAGACGTGTCGAGCAAGGAGATGCATTTTGGTCGAAGAATGAGCTCTGGCCATGGTCTTCAATCGCAACGCTTCAGAATCAACCAACTCCAAAGTAGAGCTTTAAAGAACTCATTTTGCACAGGCTCGATGAGAGAACGTGGCCGCTTGCCTCTCAAACCTCCCTCGAATGTGGGAACTTTCCGAGTTGAATCCCATTCAGGTTGATGATATTGAAGTAGCTCGAGAAGCCGGATAAACCCTGATGTTGAAAGTCGGCGCTGAACCTACTGAGCGTAAATTGACCATAGGCAAGTCGTCATTTCACGGCCCCCCCCCTTTCGTTCAGTCTCCTCTCTTCGCTTCTTCTCTCCTCGGAAAATAACCCTCGCGTGTTCTCGTCGTTTGGTCAAGCTCGAGCCTCGAGGGGTTGGGGAATATCACCTCTGCCCTATTGAGGTCGATCTCATTCGTCTCCGGCTTGAGCGAGGGCTGACGATAGAAGGCCCACTTGTCATACGCGCGTTTCTTGCCGTGGAAACCACGGCTTACTCATTGATTCCGTTTCTCTTGTTTTCTGGATGGAGATCGCACGTACCGTCTTCTGGCATCCCTCGAATTCACCCCGACTATCTCTCAGCACATTTTGCCGCAAATTCTGCCTTATTCCCGTCAAGCATGAGGGCTTCATCATCTAAACGTACGTCACCGCAACACCACATGGCGAAGCACTTCTGACCTTCACAGTGTTCACGCACATGACCTCACCGCCACACGCTGCCATTCCCAGTTAGGCCATCTCTCGATGCCTTAAAGCATAATCGCGTTCGATGCTTCTTAATTGTCACCCCATCTAGAGCCCATATCTACCCTTGTCAACGAATCGCCGGCGTGGGCTCCGGCCAAGGCCTCTCTAAAGGTCCCAATGGTCCCGGGGAGACGAGGCAAGCGTGGTCGCGTCCGTGAGTGATCACCATTCACTGGGTAGAGAACACGCTCACCATCCACGATTTCTGTTCGTTCTTGCAGACTCGCGAAGCATCGTCCATGGATCTGATGGAATGACGATCAATGGTGGAACCTACGGCAATCGCGACGCCTCTACGGCAATCAACTATAATCTCTTGGTGATCAACATCAATTCCTCACCCTCTCTGGTGTGTATCCGAACGACGCTCGGTATTCAGGATGATCTGAACGCGCAACTAGACTGTGTCTGCGTCGCATGCCTTGTTGATCGTCGGTTTATTTTGCTACCCGGGCACAACTGGATTGTGGGGCGAGGAGCACTTGAGTGCTGAACGTGCCGCCTTCCCGCGAACAGTACCCAAATCCACTCTTCGTCGTCCCTTTGCGCTCAAATAAGGGTTTCAAAAACAACTGCGACAACTCTTTTGCTTGAACTTTTTCCATCCATCGGTGATGGGTTCCTTTGATCGTTTCTCGCTCTCTTGCCCTGTTTCGTGGTCGCCCTTGGCTTCAAGTTGCTGTCTATTTATTCCGGTTCTACTGATGGGAGGGCCATACGTAGCATCATGCTGTCTGGACTCAAAAAAAGAAGAAAGAAAAAAATGTGTAAAATAAATACAAACTAGGATACGTGTTATACAAATGAAATTGTGCAGTCAAAAAAAGAACGGAATCCTCAATCAAGCTAATCAGACCTTCAGTGGAATCACCAGCTTGGTTGGTCGAGCTTCTGAATGCTCTGTGTAAAATAAAGACCCGCGTCTCTTCCTTAACAATCGCATGTTATCTGTTTTACGGTCACCATGTTCATACCTGCATCTTATTAATGGGGTCGTTGAACAGACTCAATTTTTGACGGAGATCGAATTTGGATGTAGCCAATCTAAGTAGGGGATCACGAAATCCCCGCTCTTATTCTCAGCCAATGTGAACCCTCCTGAACCACGAGGGAGCACGCAAAGGTTGAAGGGTTAGGAATGGCGAGATATTACGTAGTTCCCGTCCCGAAAGTTCGATCTCTCCGTTTATTTACAACCACTGCAAGCGCTAGTTGACTCGGACAGGATCCGGTGGACCTGGCATAGGCCCAGTAGCTTTGTCTGGCTTTTGTTCGCTCTCAGCACGCCCACCGTCGATTTGAGGAGTCGCTGTCGATATATCCTGGGCATAGCGATCAAAACATGAATGATTCCATTCGTGAAGTGCACTTACATGAGAATAGGCTGGGGGATGCGATTCGAGTTTGAATCTTTCAAAGTCCATCTGTCGAACCCGACGCTTTCGGCGCTCATTTGAGAATGGTCTCTCATCATAGGCCTTGCCACAACAGCAGACCTCGGAGAGCTGCCAGATGATCGAGGCTCTGCATGCGATCTCCTTCGTCAGCATGCTGCAGTGAGTACGGAAAGGCAGTGACAGACGCTATGACAATGGAGAGAGCTGGAAGCGCCACGACAGCCCTGCAGTACGGGATCTGGTGTCTGGACCTTCGGCGTCAGCTCTTTCCAAGAGGAGCAAGGTGTGAGGTTACTCACGCCTCGCAATATCGATGCTCATTCTCGTCGTTCCTTCCTAACGCTCGATACCCCACGATGGCTCCTCCTATCCAAAGACCAAGCGTCGTCACCCAAAACATCCACATAATCCTCCTGAATGCACAAACGAAGGGGGCGACAGCGTTCGAGAATAGTATCACTATTGACGTTGCCAACATGTACCAGCAGGCAGGGAGGAAACTTGGAGTTGGAACTTCGTCGCCTTGTCGATACCGGTCGATGAGGAAGGCCGACATGGATAGCTAAATTGACGGATATAACCGTATTCTTCAATATGAGAGAAAGAGAAGTATGAAGATTACTCACTGTCGTCAATGACAGAATAGTCAAACAGATAATGACCACTAAGTTTCATCAGACGGAGAACCTGACTCGACGGACTGCAACCCCCCATACCATTTGAGAGAGCATAGTTCGAAGGCAGTTTAGCAATTGCCTCCTGAGGCGTTCTTCTAGACATCTTTGAAGGGCAGGAAAAAGCAAAGAGATTGAATACCAATGGATCGAACTCTCCCTTGATATAGATGCGATAGTATCTTAAACGACGGATGGGCGTGACGAGCGGGGTCTCTGAAGCGATGATGTCAGACGGTGCTACGCCCAGCATTTCGAAACTCGAACGCAGTGTTAAGCTGAGAGCGACGAGGGTGAGCAGAAGCTCCATCGTCAAGTGAAGAATAGTTTTCTCCTCTAAAGGAGAGAGAACGATGAACGCTGTTCATGACCAGTCGACCAGCAGCTGTCCGGGGAAGTGAATCTCGTCTTTGAAGATCCTGGCGTCATTGTGCATGAGAACGGTCTTGGCGTGATGAATAGTGCGTAGTGGAGTCGAAAGGGTACACTCATAGTGGTAAAGGTTAACCGAAGTCCCAGGCGAGTTACATGCCCAAGGGATGCTCAGTTTTGTCGAGAAGACGAGCACTACAGGGCGGACCATCGAAATGGGAAGTAAATCTTTCGAGCTCCACAGCCTTTATATCTTCTTGCGGCTGCCGTGCAGTGACTTGGAGATCGGTCCCTTCTGGAAAAGGGTCATGTAGATTGATACCCGGACTGGGTTTAGCCTAGGCGTCATTTCTCCCTTGAGCCTCCAATCTTGTCGAGTATTTCGAAACATTTCCCCTTGAGACTTGACGCTTGCTTGTTACCCATGGCTCTACCCATCCTGCCGCCTCATCACTTTCAGCCTTGCTATTTAATCTGGGGTTTCTCGTTTCTCATTCCCATATTACTGCAAGACATGCCTGGCGTATGATTCAGTCTGCGCCTGGGCTCGACAGGAACGGAAAAGGGACATTGGCACTCCAAATTGTATTGGATACTTGTCTCGACTGATGTATTGGTGTATTGGTGTCTGTATCAACAGGACCGATAAGCATCGAGTTTCACAACACCCCCAGCCCTCAGCAACATAAAACCGCGAGGTACAGTAGTTCAACTTCAAGATTCTTGACTCATTGAACTCCTCAATCACCCTTCCTCTCACTGTTTTTCAATCTCCAGACCCGTCGCGCTAGCAGCACTACTTCCCGCGCTTCTCTCCTTTACACCGTAGCATTTCTTTGTCTCGTCTACGGTCAAGCTGGCTATTGCTTACATTTGGTCGTAACTGACTTCATTATTCATCCTCGGCAACATTTTGGTGGGAAGGTCCCAAGGGCACCGATGCATACTAAGCTCCTTTGATCCCTACAGTAACTTCGTTCCAATCTCATTTCACACCTCTTGATCCAGCTCGATGCGCGTCGTGTACCTTGTAATTAATACTATGTCGTTTGCCAACTCTCGTGTTCCCGGTTGCCTCAGCAGCAACGAAACCCAGAAAACCGGTTCTCTACCTCTTCTTCAGAGAGGCAGTTATGCATAGAACCTTTGCTCAACACCACGCCGTACCTCGTCCAAACTCAGAGTGCTGTAAAATATTACCCATCATGATCTTCACTGTCACACAGCGCCATTACCCCGTTCTCTTGGACTCTGGCTGTAAAGCGATTGAGTTGGCGGGGAAGCTTGAGGTGTCAACGTCCTCTCTCAATTTCAAGCCATGAGGTGCGCTTGGGCGAAGGGCTCTCTCAAGATTGGATGGCTCGGGGGACTAGGGAAGGTCGGTCCTTAGGCTCCGACGGAAAGCAAACGTTGCGTAGATTGCGATCGTGACAATCATCTACTCAACCTTGTACAGCTGACTCCTGTACATACCCGTTGCTTGAAGGGTGAATTAAACACGAGTTCTATCACTCCAATTGAAACACCACGCGGCACGTCACACAAGCTCAAAAGGCTGTAAAACGGTGTCCCACATGATGGCCAATCCACACAGTCATTCACCCCATTCGCCTTGATGTGTTGTCTAGTGGTACATATAAGGTCGGTGATTGAGCTAGATGAGCCTTTCAGCATCACCCCCACCCATCTCTCGAGTTTACATTTGCACGTCGAGAGTTTGGGCTCGGGCAACGGCTCCAATGGGCCGGGGAAGACGTGGGAAGCATGCTCCCACTAACCTGGACTGTAAGTGATTAACTTTCAGCAAGGAAACGCATACTCATCTTTCGTGCAGACCATCGGAGCATCATTCAAGGTTCTAACGGATTAACAATCAGCGGAGGCAACTACGCCCATGGTGACGCTTCCACAACGATCCAATATAATCTCTTGGTGGTCAACCTCAACGGCTCACCCTCTCTGGTGAGTAGCACATCGAGGCTTCACAGTTTTATCCGCCTAATCGCTTGATCAGACGGTCTCTGCGTCCAACGCTGCGTCGCTCGTCGGTTTATTTGGCAACCCGAGCACAACTGGGGTGTAAAGCAAGCGTTCAAGTACTGATGGTAGCCGCCTTCCCGCTATCGTTACAAGATCTGCTCTCCTGCCTCCTTTTGTGCTCGTAGAAGGGTACCCAAAAACCTTCGACGGCCTTTTGCTTCAAAATCCACTCACGGGTGGCTTATCTCTCCTCTTATGCATCTTCATTGATATCTACAACCTATTTATAGCAGTCCTGCCCAGTGCCTATGGGAAGGCAGGCAGTTTGCAATTCATGGAGAATTAATTGATTGTCCTGACTTTTTCCGGCTTCCTCTAAAATGCGTGCGTATATCCAAAGATGGTCGGCGTCTAAAAGGCAGGCTCGTGGCGGTCAAACCTAACTATAGGT
Organism: Coprinopsis sp. MPI-PUGE-AT-0042; assembly: GCA_020736565.1. NCBI lineage: Eukaryota > Fungi > Basidiomycota > Agaricomycetes > Agaricales > Psathyrellaceae > Coprinopsis > Coprinopsis sp. MPI-PUGE-AT-0042. The sequence continues at coordinate 644,772 of JAHBOF010000042.1, read as the reverse complement.
GAGTCCCAGGAGAGTTACATAGCCCAGTGATATTCAGCGTTGTCGAGGCAAGACGAGCACCGGCAGATAAGCAATCTGAGTTTTGATGTTGTGACGCATGTAGAGCGCACCAGAGATAGGTGTAGTCAACACGAAGCGTTGATTCACCACATTCATCGCATTAGGCAAATGAAAGGATGAACGAGGACTACACGGATTCGGTCACATTCCCTCCTCATATGCTTCCTCATCCCCTTGACCTTCGAACAGTGTTTCAACCAGTAGATGAGCAATGAGAATAGCTCGTCTCATACGTCGGTCCATCTGCGCACCGTGGATCCTGAGGACGTGTGTCTTCGATCGTTCACTCGAGGAAAATAACCCATAGTATTCCAACCCTTGAATGCTCCAGGTGATGTCAATGCGGGGGTGCGGTTCACAACCACTGCAGCGTGGATCAGCTGGAGGCGTAATAGGCGCCCAAGGCTCGAGGTATCAACCTTCCATGCATCGCAAGAGGTGATTTCGCACCTATCTATCGCTCTGTCAGACATCTCCCATCCTCAATGAAAAGGTGGAACGAAGAAGGCGTACCTTACCTGACGTGCACAGGCTCGGGTGGGCCCGGTATACAGCCTGCGCCTTCAGGTGCTTTCATCTCTACTTCAGGGGGACCAGCTTCGTTGCGTGTGGTGAGGAGTGGTGCGTTCTGGGATACGTTTTCAGCCGTCCATCATCAAACGCGCGTGGGGATAGAAACACGTACCTGAAGCAAGGGAACAGGTTCAGGTTCAACGACGACTCTTTCTTCAAGGTCCATTCGTCGAACTCGATGACGCCTCCGCTCGCCCCAAGCACCGAATCCAAATGGTTTCTCGTCATACGGCCTGCGACAACAGCAGACTTCCGAGGCTTGCCAGATAATCGCAGCCCTGCGTATAAACTCCTCAGTTAAACCATACCCTCAGGATAGGAGACTACACACATCATGAGGATGCAGAGGGTCGGAAGTGCCGCGATTTGTTTGCAGTGCGGAGCGTCGGTTCTGGATTCTCTTCATGAGTTCCTTCCATCAAAGCTAAAGCCAACTGTTACGCACATTTTGCAATATGAATCATTATCCTCCGTAGTCCACCCCATCCCAGTATACGCCAGAAACGCTGCTCCAAACCACAGCCCAAACATCACTATCCACAACAGCCATCTAATCTTCCTCAGAACTGGGACAAAGGGGGCGACGGTCCAGCAAAGTAGCGACGCTAGAGAGGTTCCAAGAATGTACCAGCAGGCCATTGGAAGAACCGTGTCTGGAGGTTCGTCGCCTCGTCGATAGCGTACAAGGAGGAAGGCGGATATCGAGAGCTGGATCGTGAGGGAGAGCTCAGCTTTGGCGAGAGACAGTGTACGAGGCACTCACCGCCGTCAAAGATAGAGAGATCATAACGAGAACAACCGCTGCGCACCCGTTAGACCGTGGTTCCACGCCAGAATCAAACAGACATGCATACCGTTTATAATCGTCCAAGCAAGTGCCCAAACCAGGACTTCTCTTCTATCCATGATGGCCGCGGAAAGGGAGCAACGAACAACCGAAATAGCTTGGACCTGAACTGAATATAAACATCACAGGTATTTCAGACCATGGTGCCTGGTGTAGTGATAGATGATGGGCGGTGCATTGGAAGCAAAGACGTCACTTCGGTACCTGGCGCTCGTTCCCAGGAGCCTTGCATGCACACAAGACCAAACATTACTCTGATGGACCTGCTTTCTTCACCTTTCCTGCCAAACGGTCTCCCACCTGCACTTCGATCTTTCAGGCGAAGGAAATTGACTTTCGACTTGTATCCGGCCTTATACCGCCTCCCACTGTGGAAGCTCTGATCTGACCGGCAGACGCATTCTCCTCGTTATACCACCTGGTGGAACACTCTTAGGTCTCCGCTCCGCTCGACCTTCAGGATCTGACGCTGGAGGTGGAGGCCCAGGCTGCAAGGCTGGTGGCTTCTCCAGATAACAGCGAACTGCTCGACTGCACTTACGTGATACAGCTCCTGCGCATGTGTCTGCTGTCGACTTTGCCGACGGCGGAAGGCACCGCACAAACGTGGAATGTGAGGCATCACCGTCGATAAAGACCCAGCCTCGTCAGGTATCAATTACCTCTTGCATGGCCTATCTCCTCTCCGAAGCACCCAAAGACATCCACCTCGCCGTAGTCGGCATCCACTCGATTGGAAAGGTAGAGTACTCGTGCATTCTGACTTTTCATTAGCCTAACACTACGACGGCGGGACCTCATCGAATCCTACACGCGTCTTCTATCCAATTCTCAACCGGATTCAACCACGCCACTGAGAGATTCGTGGATCACCGTTCCAGCTGATGGAGATGAAATGGCACCATGGACAGCGCCATCTCTGTCTGGATCACTCACAGTAACTCATGAATGATTTGGGAGCCCAAAGCGACTACACCTATGGCATAACAGCTGGGGCTCGCAGCAACCAGACTGGTTTCATGCCAAGGAAGCCTTTATTGTTTGCTTTGCCCTCGACAAAAGGGTAACGTATGAGTCTGTTCAAGAAGTCGTGAGTTCGAGTCCATATCCCGAGAATGGATGAGCCTCTGACTGTTGGATTGTGCTGGATAGTGGATCCCAATGATTCGAGTGTACCGAAATTCGCCATATGCACCTGTTCTTATTGTTGGAATACGGAGGCAGAGCCATGGCATTCTGGACGACGGTGCAGAGGCAAGAAAGGACGGTATTTCCTCTGACAAGTACGTTCCCCGATCTCTAAGTATTGAATAGTCCTCCTCGCCATCGGTCTCAACAAAAGACACAACACATTCCCATACGACACGCTCGCCGTCCACTGACTATACATCGACGTTCACCCACTCGACCGTTGCTCTCCACAGGACCTTTTAATGACCTTCGCAGACGCTCCCGCTCTGCAAATCTTCTTGGATAACCAGAGTGCACAACGGAAGAGTGGGTTTTACGTCTTATCGCTCTGCATCTGGTGGATGGAATGGGCCGATGAGCGGTTCAATGACTATAGTTACTTCGTCTGGGTCTAGTTCTACCTCGGTTGAGGGGCAGAGACCTCAATTGAGTGCGGACGCGAATTCGTTCTCGTCTTCCTCGTTGTCCCTTGATCACTCTTTACTTTGCATAATTGTTTCTAAATCATACCGCCATTTCCAATCTCTGCATTGGCCCAGCACTGTTGGTGTTCGGCGGTCCAATATCAACCTCGAGAGCATATCGTGGCACAAGCTAGACATAACGGTAATTAAGCAACGCCCTCACCTTCGCGGTTAATCAGGTATGATCGGTGGGGCCACATTAAGCCCTACTGACTGTGACATGGCGGGCGCTAAGTAGGCCTCTGAGCGCTTGTTCTGGCTTCTATTGCTGTGTTGCTGTAAAGACTCGATCGATCACTGGTGAGAAGCGAGCTGTACTGCTATAGCTGTTGAATATGGGATGGACGAGCCTTGAACCGTTACTCCTTGGTTCCTCCCACCTGCCGCTCGAGTCCACCTGCACAAGTCAACCAACCAACCCCTCTCGAATCTACCTCCGCACGAGCCAACCAACAAAAAGCCCGAGCTCTGCACAACACCCTTTTGCAACTCAATGGTACAGAGGAGACAAGGCAAGTGTGGTACCATCCGTGAGTGCTGCTCCAGAAGCAGGGAAGGCATATTCCTGAGTGCTCATGACTTCTTCGCTTGTTCCACAGGCAATAGGAATATCATCCGAGGATCGAACGGATTCACAATCAACGGAGGGACGTATGCAAATGGCAACGCCCACACAACGACCCAGTACAATTTCTTGGTGATCAACGTCAGCGGTTCACCCCCTCTCGTGAGTATTATAACAGCACTCAATATTACGACCGGTCTGATGACTGGAACAGACTGTCTCTGTGTCCGATGCGGCAGTGCTTTTTTTTTTTTAGATCATGATTGTCTCTTGATCGTCTCGGATCCTTTGGTTCAAGATCAATAGTGATGATGGGGACCCGCAGCGCCTGCCATGGCTCACAGCCCTTACTAATCACACAGCCACGTCCTTTGGGCGGCTAAAGTCGAGTCGTCAGTCCAAATGCCTTGTAATATACGGAAAGAAACCAAAAGCATGCACATGGAAGTCAATAATACATCTTTTAAGGACGCCACAACAAGACTGTCAAATCCGTCTCAATTTGCTGATTGGACGTGGCCATGGGTTCCGAAGTTGCGCTATAGGAATGTCACCTTGTTTGTCTAAGTGTTGGGCCCCTGGGATGAGGCTCTGTATCAGTAAGCTACGACCTTCAAAAGGCGTAGCTTCTCTCAAAAATTTGCTGGTAACCTTGCTCTCCTTGTCACTATTTGTCACTTCCTTGTAATTGACAGCATTGTCCTCATCGACACTCTGCTCGGCACCATCATGCTGCTGCATTGGTTATATTGGCCAGCCTTCTCTCAGCTCTCGTGAGGCATACAAACTCAGAACTGTCTGTGATTAGAATGGGCTGGATCACGGATTTTAGGAAGGGGTTGAGTTCAAGGGAATGCGAGATATGGCACGCCCATATGATGATCCTGTCCCGCTTCGCGTATTACCTAATGCCAAACCTGGCTTCCCGCACCCCATCCATACGGTTTCATTATCTAGGTACCTCATCATGAATATACCCAATTTTGAGAGCTCCTAGGCTGATCAGATCTAGCACACATTTGTCTCTAAACGACAACAAAATGGAAAAATAATAAATCCAATCTTTTTATTTTCATCGATAACCTACATATGTGCTTTTCTTTAGACCATACGGCTGCGGCCACTGTTGCAAACGAGGCGTCAAGTCTTTTAGTCGGGGACAGGCGAGCTCCACACTACACACTACGTGTTGGATGCCATATATATCAGTATTGAAATTGTCTCGCTGCTCGATGGTCTTGAAGATCAACATTTAGGTGCACCTGCTCTCCCCCTCTTCCATTCCCATGCTCGAGTACTCTGGAGAGGTGCCCAAATCATACTATTCTTCCCTATTATCTCATGTGCATTTCAGGAAACACAACGTGCCGTAAAAGCCTGCGGAATGACCGACGAAAGCTATTTGAGTGAATAGGCGCCCGCCAAGCCTTAGTCGAGCCAGAGTGATTGCAGGTTGCGGGTTGCGGGTCAGCGGGTTGCGGGATTTGGCAAAAACAGGATGTCCTCACTATTTATATATGGATCCATTCCTCGGACATATCGCTTTACTCTCGTGCCTCAGACACCTCACGTCCTTTTTCGCTCTCCAGAATCATAAGGGCCTTTGTTCTTGATTGTGTCCACCGTCACATCAGGCGCTGTGGTGAAACAGCGGTTTTCCCAGATGCCGTTGGCCGGACTTTGCCTGATTGCCATCACATGCTCCGCCTTGACAATTAATTACCATTCTGTGCCTTTGAACGCCCACCTTTTCGGATCGGGTCAGTGGTTATCGTTTTGTTCCGTATTGGCCACAGTATGATCAACAATGCCCCCAAAAGCGCTGGCTGCTTTCAAACGATCAGCCCTTTCCACCCAACGCCATAACTGGTTCGCAACGTCCAGTGCTGTGCATGCTGGGTCTAAGTACTTCGGAATGCCTACTCAATACCGAAGTTTGCTCTGATTACTTTCGAAGTGTCAACAGAGTTCACACGAAACCTAGCAGCCTTCGCATGGCTAAGCTACGCCGTACCATCCCGCCCTGGCATTGCATGATCGGTGATGCTCATTCGAACACTGAGAGCCTTCATATGGTTAGCTCATCTCTGCACATCGCCGTACTGGCTGGAAGGATCGGCACTATGCACACTTACACTGGATGCTTTGGGATGGCAATTTCATCACCTTGCATGCCTCGACGACTCTGAATACGTCAACCATTTTCACATGATCCCTGGTTGCCTTCGAATGGCTAACAAATGTCGTGTCGTCCAGCACGGACCTTTCGTGGTCGGGAATGCTCTTTCGAGCACTGGGAGCTTTCAGATGGTTACCTCATCTCGGTAAATTGCCCCACTGGGCTCAGAAGTGCTGACCCTACGCATAATCACGCCGGATGCATTCAATTGGTAATTCGACCCCCCGGCTACTCTGAACGCGTCAACCGTGTTCATACGAACCCGGTAGCCTGTTTGTGGCCAGTCAATTTCATTTCGTTCCTGACTGACTTTTTACTGTCTGTACGAGGTATGCGTGCTTTTGTTCGGGCTGATAGAACTCCGGAACAGGAGGATACCGCAACTGCTCGCATTTCAAGTGACACTTAGGCCGGTACTTGTACTACCTGCCAACGGTGGCGGCCTCTCGCCATGCTCCTTAGGAGTGTTTTAATGCTGGCCATTCGTACTCTTCCAAAGACTCGGATGGCATTCATCAACATGTTTTAAGCATTCACAAGTATTCTCGACAATAAAATCCCTTGATCTAGACTAACTTACAGCGAAACGCAGCAAAGCGGTTATTCATCAGAAGCTGACCCATCTCCTTCGTCCTCTTCATTGTCTGATCCTTCGGATCCGCTCAGATCATCGTGCCTATAAACCATCTCAGCGACGCCCAAGTCACCGTCGCCACCTTCTCCCACATCTTGCGAACTGGTTGTGGCAAAGAAGGCGGAAAGAATATCAGATGTAGCCGTTGCTGGTGGCTCATGTTTGGTCGATGAGTGGTCCGGAGGACACTTCTTGCCGTGGCTATATTTGTGGCCTACCGCAAGTCCCCATAGATATCTCATGAAGATGTCACGATCGGCTACCCTGTGTGTTACACAAGTCAGACGCTGAAGAGGAGTGTCAAGTGAAGCAACAAACCTGCTGATAAAGTAGCTTCGGTAGTCGTTGCTATCGCCTGCCCAAAGCGACTGGCCTTCTTCGTCCTCGACCATTCCCTGAGAAAACCTTGGAATGACATGACACCCCCTGCACACGTCTGCTGGGTCAACAAACCCAAAGGCGTGAGGTTCGTTGATGGGGAAGAATGAGGTGGTACTGTGGCTAGACGAGCCTGCAGTCTGGATGCCCTCCCATTTGTACCAACGCACGAACAGGAAGCCAAGGCGCTTGGGCGTAAAGTCTCTGTTCCCTGGGCCAACATAGATGACATTACCATGGAAGATTTTCAGCACCTTTGCATACCGATAAGGATGTGCGTCTTCTTCACCAGTACCCGGACTAGAAGATGGGTATGCAGAGCGGAGTACCATGATGTTTGATTTGTCGCCTGAGTCCCGAACGATGTCTTCAACGCGGCGCAAGTCGTACGTGGTGTATCGAATTCGAATCGTCTTATGCTTGAAAATACAATGACCCTTGAATACGATGCAGGAAGAATCACTTGGGTCGTCTGCAGGTAGGGGCTCTTGCTGAGGGTTCTCATCTTCGATTACCTGTTTAAGCCGGGGAAGTAAATGGAGCCGTAGGTCAGGTAGGAAATTCTGCAAAGCATTAGATGGACCATCCCAAGAAGCAACACTGCAGAACTTACGCGGAGCGCTGGGTCGCGCTGGTTGGCTCGACTAGTGATCACCACGGGTAACCCGCGGGTCTCAAAGCATGGCACCGGACCTGTACCCTGTCAAAACCCCGACCCTGTATGGCGGGTCGGGTATGGGTCCGGGTTTCCCGGAGGGTCGGCGGGTTGAACAAACCCGGCAGGGTTACCCGCGGGTTGGTCCTCATAGGAACGTTTATACATCGTTTTAAAGCTGGAGACCAGCGTTATCGAATGCAAAAAACCGCATGCCTAACGGACCCCGGGTTCACGCGTAATTCGAGTTCGAATTACAGGTACAATCAGGAGTGCATAAGATTCAGTTGGCCGCCGGCACAGCCAATACACGTATATATCGCGACGTAAAGGCGGTTTTAGGTTCTTGGGGACTACCCAAATCCAATGCAAAAATCCGTTCGACTAAAGGAGACTGCGTTCAAGCGCAATCTCATGTTGAATTACAGGTACCATCAGGAGGGGATCATATTCAATGAACCGCCGGCGGGGCCAATTTCCATAAGTATTCCGACGTGATTACATTTTTAAGTTTATAAATGCCATCCGCGTCCAATAAGCAAAGCCGTTTGGCCAACCGATGATGCGTTCGAGCACGGTTTGAGTTCAAAGTATAGGGTACCATCAGGAGACCATGAAACTCGCTACCCTGACGCCGGGGCCAATTTCCGGTCGAATTGCGATAGAAATACATATATATAATACTAAAAATCACCTCTATTGAATGCAATAAACCCCTCGAGTCAAGACCCATTCGTTCCAGCGCAATTTGAGTTCGAATCGAACCCTGGCAAACCCGCCCTCGGGTGCGGGTTTTTGACCGGGTACCAGATGGCCGACCTGTACCCGAACCCGACAGGGTCGGGTCCAAAAACCCGGCCGGGTACCCGCACCCGTGGTTATCACTAGGCTCGACATGCAACAAGGGTTGGAACCTCTTCAGGGTTGTTCTCCGAAGTTGCAAGGACGAACGGAATGGACATTGCTACCTTTTTACATCGCTTTCCTGCTTTCGACGAAGCCCAGGGATACATCCCACGCCGTATCTTCCGAAGGTTTGCTTTCCGTCGCTCAATTCTTGCCAGTTGTTTTCTGTACGTTTTTTTGTCTGTCCGCGGGAACCAGGATTTGGGGATTTTATGCTCTGTTTCTCCCTGTAGGTCGCTCGTTAGTGTAGCCACAGGTAGGAAATAAATTCACGGATACCCTTTCAGATGTGTATGAATCTGTGGTCCCATACTGACGTATGGTTGACGCGTAGTCAGCAAGCGCATGGTACTTGTACGTGCTTAGATTGAGCTTCCGTGGGAGGTGACCCGCCACCGGCTGGTGCTTTTGGAAAGGAATCACAGGGTCACTTGGGTACTGCTGACCTGCAGTCACGCCAATAGAGTTATTGGGGGCCAGAGACGCCCCTGTGGTGCTTGAATCTGAAAGGAGCAAGGTTAAAGATCTGCGGAGGACATCTGAGCAACAAGGCATGCTGGACTGACTACTCAGGGGAATGGGGGGACCAGAGCTTTCAGCAGACGATCCTGAAGGCTTTTCTAGCTGACTGGGGGTGGTGTTGGACGAAGAGGGCTCTGGAGGACCAGTGGTGGTCGCCTTCGCTTCGCACCTGAGACGCGCACGCCGCTCTTTGGAGGTTTCACGAGTATCATAGGCGTTGCATGTAGTAACCGAAAATCTGATGAATAGTTGTGATAACTCAACCGTTTTTTCTTCCAAAAGCGTCAGTGTGCTCTCCGTGTGCGCGCGGAGCTTTGCCAAGGCATGCCATTCAGCACATCCACTGAGTAGAGCCTTGACTACGGTGTCATGTGGCTCCGGTAGCAAGCCCTCGAAAGCAGGGACTGCGCACTAGATTCACTGGTCAATAACATGCATACTCAATGGTCGATAAACCTACCCGGAGAAGGTCCTCATAGTCCCGAGCCCCTAGCCTCTTCTGTTCAGACGCATTTGAGGAAAAACGACGAATACCGTCCACACCGAAAGTAGGGATCAGCCGATATCTAGAACAACAAATTCTTCAGTACCCCCACGGCCTCACGTATGGCTGATTGTACCTCCGGTCAAGTTCATCGACACTTGAAGACTTGCTAAGCCTATCCTCTGCTTCCAAGAGGCGAATCAAATGGATGAACAAAGTTTTCCACACTCCTAGCTCGAATTCATGCATCAGGTCCACAACGAGAGAGGAAAAGATGTTGAATCCAAAGGGCGCAAGCTTAGAGAAAGCATTCTGGCGGCTGTTAACAAAGTTGGTCAAATAAGAAGCAAAACAACTCCCACCGTTATAGGCACAAGCGACTGGGGTTTCAGAAGTTTTTCCACCCCGTCACATCCAACCGCATAACCACGATCGTAGATGTAGCTTCTGGCAGACTGAACCAGGGATCGATAAGCTTCGTTATCGATGCGCACATCACGGCGGTATTCATTATCCTCTGCTGTCCCTACGCCATGCAGTTTGCATTTCTCGATCATGCAGCATGGGCACGGGTGCAGTCCTTGGGGGCGAAGTGTAGCGATGAGCATCCTGGGTCGCGTACATTGATGAGTGGTAGTCCCGCAAGCGTCGAATGTACTGACACTCACTTTTCTGGATAGTCCGCAGAGTAGGTGAACATGCGAGGAAAGAATAATCTTGTGATATTGTCAGGGCATAGAATTTTCATTCCGAATTCCATGGCATGCAACAAGTCGTCGTCCAGAAGGATGTCCCACTGCTTATGGAACAGTGCTCGGCCAAGATGCGTGACCAGATCCTTCGACGGTTTACTGCCTGAAATGTCACGATACCAATCTTTAAACGAAGCGGGAAGCTGGGAAACATACAAGCTGTTAGAGGTGGACCTTTGGAGGGCAGGATTTGCTCTTACCGATTCAAAGTAGGCAACGTGACTGCATAAAGCAAGAGATGGCTTTGCCCGGCAATATTTTGAATCATTACCAAGAAATAGGTAACAAGGCCAGAGGCTAGCAGTACCAAAATGGGCCAGGAGCGTCACATCGGTCCAGAACATCAGAGCAATGACTACGCGCTCCAGCGTATTCACCTCCTCTGGAAGATCTTTGTTCATGACGTCCTTTTCAGCCTTTAAGAACTCGTCAGACGTGTAAATCTCGCCATATACTCTCGTGCCCTCTGGCTTCTCGGGAGGTGTCCAGACAAGCTTAAACCCCCGATACCATCGGCGTAAGTGTTCATCCGGATTGGTGATTCGCTCCTGGACGACAGAGAGTAGTTTGCGATGATGGAGGATACCAGCGGTGTACTCTTTGACATTCGAGCCACGTCCTCCTGTCTGCAAGGGGACCTGAAGCTTGATTTCTGTAGTGACCCAGTCGCCGCTCGTGTCGTCAACCCAGTCATCTGGCTGTGTATGGTCAGAAGACAGGGAGGGAATGGGCAATGAGAGGAGCTGGCGAACGGAGTCCCAGTTGGTAGTCGCGATGTCGGCGGGGACGAAGCTGGGATGCCCTACAATGTGGACTAAATCTCTGAAGGCATCCCGTGATTTTGGCGCTTTTTCCCACCAATCTCCAAGTTCAAGAGAGCTTCTGTTTGGATAGGGGAAGAGGGCTCCTTTAGGCTCCATAGCGGGGATGCTCGCTAGAGAAGCTTCATCGTCTTGAATAGATGCGTGTTGTGGCTCGTCGTTACTGTCGACAAGAGCCCCAAATGCATCAGGATCATGCAAGGGAGTGTTGTTCTGATACACCCTTGTCAGTGCAAATTCATTGGTTGCACTGCGCAGATGGGGAGTGTCACATAGAGCAGCAGAGGAGCCAGGGGTTGCTATTATCGGAGAGTCAGACCTGGGGTGACCGAAGCAAGACACTACTCATGATGTTGGAGGGCTACTTGAAGGGTGTTGTCAAGTATAGTTACTTGACCCTCGTTGACACTCCTCTCTAAAAAGCCTGGTGCAGAGTGTTGGTACGAGCGAGAGGGATCGGTTGACGCAGGCCCGAATCCCGAAGCTGACTGAGGATCCTTCCCTTGGCCTCCTGAGAAGTGTTTGCTAATGTTTTGAACAGTGGAATGGGCGCTCTCCGCGGTGCTTCTGGACTGCTAGAAAGAGGTTAGCTCGAGGATTGGACAGCTCAACAGGTATAATTACCGCAAGACCATTCGCGCTGTCCCATGTTTCCTGATTATCAGTGGGGGGATCCCTGCGAACGCGCTTGGTAACTCTCTCAGTCCAGTACACTCTGGCATCAGTCAGAACTTCACGAATGCTCCGTTTGGCCTGTTTGCAATGCTTGCGTTGATGAGAAAATAGGGTCGTTTCATTGGCGAATCCTCTTCCACATGCTTCACAGCCTATGCGATGTGAGCTCATAGAGGGTGAGGAAGGGATTGTGTGATGCTAGGAGTCAGATGAGCCTTCGGTATGAGTATCGATTAGGTGGGAAAGTCGAAAACGGACATACACTTTGTGTTCGAAGCGACCACGTCCTCAACCCAGAGAGTCGCACACAGGTGAGAGATACTAATGAGCACTATACCCCAGACAGCTTTATAACTGATCAAGGACCTCAGCCATCTTGGAAGCGAGATTGAGTCATTTCTCTGCACAGTTAAATTCAGCCAGGGATTACTGTGCACGTTCGAACCATCAATTAAGAGTGGCCGTCCCGCAGCCGCAGTAGGCGGGGTATTGTTCAGGAAATTCAGTTGCTTGCATATCCAGCTCAGGGCAAGATGAAGTCGACGGTAAGTGATGGCGCTGCTAAGGGCTTTGAATATATTGCATGCACGACAGATACATGAGACCTAGAGAGTAAATCTGTTATCTAATTCATTAACGGCCTTAAATGAGGCACCTGCTTCAGGTGCTTGCCGTGTAAAGTTCGAAAAGTTGGGTTTCGAAATCGGGAAGTGTCGCTGTTGACGTGTTATGGCGACGGAACTCCTCCTCTCTCCGATTGAGCTCCGCGAAATGTTGATTGAGGAAACGCAGGATGGCCCTCTTCAAATTGCAACAAGACGTGGAGTGTTCCACCTGGAATCGAAAGAAGGCGTGAAAAGGGGGTAAGATGGAAACTGAATGTCGAACCATCCAAGTAATCCTTCCAACCTGTCGATGCGACTGCCTATCTGCTGCGAAATTCCGTCGTAGGTGGACTTTGCGAAGGGCATAGCAAATGGCACGCTGCATATGTTTGTTAACGTCGAAGATTTGATTGGGAAGCATAACGTACCTTGATTGTGGAAGACATTGCAATATCACCGTCGACAAGGGGCACTGGATTCAGGAGCTTAGGCATCTCCCTGTTCACATTATAGTCACAGAGCTCGAGTTAGCTTAAACGGTATCAGTTTGTATAAGGCTCACCTTGTCAGCGTTGCGCTTTATTAAAGAACAAATTGTTTTGGTTCAACTATAAACCGTCTGCTTCCCCTACTTGAGGAGCTAAACATGACTCGAATGCGTCTTTACCGAATGTCACAAACTTACTGCGGCCCAGTCAGTGACTGGAAGAGGTCTCTGCGCCTGCGGGATGAGACACTTGTTGCGGACGATCATTAGCGAAGTCGATAAACAGGGGGGCTTGTGCTCTATAAAGGAACAAACAAAACAGGTGGTGTCAGCCTATACCAATCATGCCCAAGATCGAAACTGTGACAGCTCACTCCAGAGATTTGCGAAGTCGACGAAACACGCAGGGTGACGCTCCTGTTGCGATAAGCGATGGCAGCACAAGTCGACGGATGGACAGGGGGCAAGCGCTGTTGACAGGTAAGTAGGCAGGGAGGCACGGAGAGATCTGGCGCATGTACTGACACTGTTTAAGACCATAGAACACCCCAGGTGTCAGCCTCCGGCCCGCCTGCAGCCTTCTCTGCAGAAGACGCCAATGACAAGCCAGAGGATGATGCCGAAGGCCAGCGATTGAATCGACACGAAGGTGCAAACCATGACGGTGGGTACTATCACTGCCTGCTGGAAATGATGGAGTAAATAACGAGGGTTTGCCAGATCCAGAAAGAGAAGAACCAGGACAAGAGATTCTCCACGCGACCATTGAACGGATGAAGAGACAACTTGTGCGCAAGCAGGCTACAGGACAGCGGGCAAGGCGAGAACTGAAGGAGGCTAAGGAGCATTGTTCTGACCTGCAAGAAGAACTTGATGAGAAAGAAGGGCTGCTGCGCGAGGCCAAGAAGAACGAACTACAGTACCGGAATTGGTGGCTGAACGAGATTCAGTTCACAAAACTCCTGTTGAACAAGGTCCCTGATCCCAACCGTGATATCGAACTGGTCCGAGCCTCACAGGCGCATTACCTAGGGCATTATTAGCAGGAGTTGGAGTGGCCGGGAATATACCTAACGGACTTGGTGTTTACTACCTGTAACGTGTTACTTGAGCAGGCTTGTCGCCAGCAGTCTGTGGTGTGAAGAATATTCGTTGATGTACCGCCATTGTTGTTTCTGACTTGATCTGAGTTAAATCGACGAAGACCATGAAGAGGCCTTGTGATGAAAACTTGTACGGTTCAGCTGGTGGTGGCTAACTTGAAAAGCGAGGATGCCCTGGACATGGCATCCACGGTCGTGATCACCGGAGTTGATCCGCTTTTAAACCCGACTATTCCAGTGCCTGTCGATGAAGACAACAAAATCCTCCGCTCGTACCTCATAGGCCACAAAAGAGAGAAAAGCGGCGAAAGAAGTGCATTCATAATCCTAATATTCTACAGATGAAGCCCAGAAAAGAAGAGGGCTTGGAAGGAAGAATAGTGCTCGGGAGAAACAACAGCATACGGCACTGGTACATGAAGCGAGAGCTGAGCTACTCAACGGACCGAACCCATCGAGAGAACAGCCGCTGGACGGTTGTGAGTGGCCCTAACTCCAGGGAACTCGGCATCGAATGTAGCGTAGCCTGCTTGAAGAATGTCAAAGACCATCTGCTGTTCGTTGGGTTCAAGGGGTAATTCGTGAAAGTGTGAGATGAGGATGTTCTCGACAAGTAGTAGGGATTTCCATTTCTCTTCGGTGCTTCTGAGCTCTCTTCGGGCCTTGACCAGCTCTGCAGCACCTTGGCTAAAGGACTTGGCTAGTTCGATGAAATCTTCGGTCTTGTATCCTTTGAGCTGGGGGGTCATGTTGACAAGCAAAGGTTCCCGAATTGACGAGTGTGGTGTAGACCGTGTGCTGCGTGAACTTGCAGCAGTCGACCGGTCTGAGCCCCCTGAAACATGGTGTTTCCCTTGCGTGGATGCCTAAAGGAATGTCTCGTTAATAAATGTAATGTGCTCCCACCAAATGCTTATTCTGGTACTGACCTGCTTGGTGTTCGCCGAGGTGTCCAGAGACGATCTGCCCGGGCCAGGCAAAGATGCCGTAGGTGGCAGGGACTGAAACATTACGATGGATGTTTGGCAAGGTGCTGCTGAGAGAAGGTCCAGCACAACGGGAGGCTTTATATCCAATGGACGGCCTGCGGGAAGCCAGAAGGAGAGAAAGGTGAGTTGAGAAGGTCTGACTGACTAGATGCTCAGTTCTCACGCAGTTTTCCCACTACCAGTCACGGGGGCCGGGCTGAAGTGACACACTGCCTTGTTGTTCGAATTCAATGGAGTTACCCTAATCGGAATTGGAAGCGTCCTTACTTGGAGGTAATCTCTCACCCATTCTCTTACATAGGTATTCTGAATGCGCCTAAACTGCGCCAGGCGAAGAGCTTGGTGAATTTCCGTACTATGGTCCACAAATTGGCTGCCGCTGAGCCTGATTATTTGTCCGACTCGCATAAATCGCCTACAATAGTAGGCGCAGGAACCACCATCTGCTACTACACAACCCTTATGTTTGAAGGTTTTGCAATATTCATCTCACCACTCTGATTCAACCAGAACTCAATGTCAATATACAGATAGGGGGTGTTAAAGTATATTAGACAGGCTTCTTATTGCGCACCAACCGCTACTACTGACACTTCTTATCTAATGTATTTCGAGATGGGAAGCTGGGTAATCTTGAGGGCCGCATGGATCCTTGAGCACTCTATCAGCTGGCATCCCTTCTTTAATCTTACTTGTTAGAATGTTCCTTCTATTGGTAGTCGTATTGCCCTTGGACGGGCATACTACTGGCCTTTGTCAGGGTCAAGAAGCGAAAGCGAAAGCGATAACTTCGATCGTGAAGTTCGATCAATATAAATGAAAATACCCTTATCGCATTGGAAATGTCTCGAACACCAGGTTTTGAGCCCCATTTCTTATGTCTTCCTCCCACTCAGGAAACTCGGACCACTCGCCAGAGGCCCGTCGACGAGCTCGGCAGGTCCTTTTACAGCAAGTCCAGCTCCAAGTCAATGCCCAGAGTCTTTGCAGTGTTGATAGCAGCAGCAAGGCGTCAGATCACACGGCCAACTCGTTTGACCTTAAAAACTTCCCCCGTCGGCGCAGGGACTCCACTTGGTCCTATCATGAGCAGTCAGCGCCATTCCTCCGTTTCTCTCCCATCGAAAGCATCCAAAAAATCTTCGGCAATATCAACAAGGCCAAACCCACTGTTCCTCCTGGGCCTCCTGACGTGACCTTCTCAGGAACAGCAATGATGCATCCTCCTCCTGGCGGGCAAGTGAGTGTTTCACCCCTCCCTTTACTTACAGCGCAAAGCCAAAGTGTTCATCTCTGATAGGACCTGACTCTCGTTCATCGGCTTGTTAAAGAGCTCCAGCGGGCCGCCACTGACGCCTACGGCGATAGGAATGACATTGACCGTTACCTACATGGTGACGATGATGAAAGCATGGCAAGCGTGGGGGAAGGTCCTGGCAACTACAGCGAGAGTAGTTCGTTTTATAGTAACGCTGGCAGCCACAATGGTGTGTTCCTACTGAATTCCCACAAATTCCGGTCCATCTGGTGACCTTGACATGGCCTTGTCAGATTCTTCAGCTCAAGTCGAGCCGGAGGGCCTACCCTGCTTTGAGCCCGGGCAAGGGAGCCCTATTCTCCAAGCCCAATTGTTAGATATCAGTGGCAATATTGATATCCAAGGTAGCGTGGCTTCTTCGTCCTGCCATCTGCGTTCCAATGAACGCGCCTTCACCCAACGCGTCCTGACGTCGTTCAGCCAAGTTTCTGAGACTGTTGAGGCTATGCTACTGGACATGGGTCAGTACATGAGCGCAGAATGTGGTTCACTGGCACCTCAACTTGAGCCCTGCAAAGTTGCTGCTTCGTACGTCCCTCGCACTTCAACTCATTAATCCAGGGTGATCGCTGATTCGGTGATGACTAGCCTCACACTCAGATGTGTGACCCACGACAACAATACCGAGGGTGAAAGTAGCACTCTCTCGCCTTTGAAGCAGAAAGCCAACGACGGTGCAGCACCCACGGGCTCCAAGGCAAAGGGCAAACAGCCGGCCCGGGTTGCTGAGCTATCCGGATGCTACCTCGAAGGCTACCCCCCTGTTCCTCTTGGCACCTTCAAATTCGCGAGGGGAGATTGATGCCCGAGCACAACTATAAATTGGACTTGGCTAGTTTGTATACTACTTGAAGCAATCCTGTCGTGTCGTTGTACTGTTTAGCCTACTTTTCCCCAGGTGAAATCAATCTTCGTGTGTTATCGTCCTTATGGAGCGCTCAAATCTTGAATTCCAAGAGGAATTTCGTTGGAACAATTCGAGTTCCGCTGTTCTCTCATAAGCGCCAATACGGACCCCTCCTTGAGACATGCCAACGCCGTGCTTTGAGACGGGAATATCTTACTAATGTAAACTGTGTAAGCATGGGCCAGAAGAAAGAGTGTCATGGCTTACGCGTTCCACCAACCCAAAAGCATACAGACATTCTCCTTCTCTTCTGGAGCATTGAAAGCCTCAATTACAGACCCGTAGAAGCGTCCCGAATCCGTGACGAGGTCAGTCCGTGAGAACACGGGCAAAGAGCTTAGTGTTATGACCGTCTATCACACCCCTATCTTTTCCATTGCTCTAACGGCCATTCTCCTCTTTCTCACCCTCCTCTTGTGATATCATATCTATTTGGACTTCTATATGACTCGTCCTACTCTTTTGATCCCCTTTATCGTTCCTTGACTCATACTTTTGTTGGTAACACCTTCTTACATTGCTATCTCTTACTTCCATTGTTACCAACACTTCTTTACATTTCTATCTCTTCTCTACGGTCACTGGACGTGCTGCGCACTGCGGACTACTTCTTTCTTCGCAACTCATACTGACTTGTACCGACTCATATCGACTCATACTACTCGACGACTATACCTATATAAACCTCTAGCTACTCTTTGTTGTTCCCTAGCTAGTTCTCGTCGAATCTACCTGATTTGCCTATTCCTTCTCTCCTCGAACTTCGCTCCAACTCTCTAGTCTGCTTCAAGGCATCCTAGTTAGTTGCGATATCCGCTTGATCTCCGAACTCCGACACGGAACTACGGCCCTCGCGTCAACTCTTATGAGCTCGCGTACTTGAACCGTAACACTTAGGGCAAAGCGGACCTAGTCGATGGAGGGTGGCAAGGAGCCCGTATCTGCCAAGGAGTTGAAGCTCACCTGGGTAGCCACGTAGGCTAGGGATGAAATTGTGACCTTCGTCATGCCATGAATCCGAGCGTTTCCCGATCGTGTTGCTCGAGGTTCCCGGTCCACAGAACTAGGAGAGGTGAAGATGTGCTTAAATGCCTGGGCAAGACTTGGATTAGTAGAGGAACGGCCAAACTCCTGCCAATGGAACATACAGAGACAAGGAGAACACTTTCAAATAGCCCCTCCCAAATGTTTGACCGGTTGCATTTGTAGCTGCGATACAGGAAGAGCGGCCATTGGTCACCTGCAACGGTCACCGTGCCCAATCGTAGGCCTTCTCTAATCCTACACACAAGTCAGTGACAACGGATGTGGTCGAGAATGGGCGTAGTCACTTTGGGTCACCCCAATCAATACCCACGGGACATAAAAGCTTGCCTGTAGCCTCATGGTAGAACCCTCGGTCGGTCTTGACGTTTCTTGTCAGGGGTGGTCGCAAAGCCTCGCCTAGGGGGGTTATCCAGTCTAGGATCACTCCTTTCAAGCCTTTCGTGTCGTCAGCCCTAGCTGTTGAGGACCCTTTCTGGATCTGCAGACACAAACATAGTTTATACGACGTGACATTAGCTGGCGAAGCAAACTTGCAGGGATTGTAACCTCACCAACTCTGCAACATGAAAGATATCTTCGTCCGATCCTGTGCAAAGCCGCTTTTCCAGATCAGGGGATAGCGCTAGCAGGTCTTTGTAGATCTGATGTTCCCGAAATTCTCTAGAAGAAAAGCAACGGGCCATTAGTTGACGGCTATTCTGGCTGAGAAAGGAGGCTTACTGTTGCGAAAGGTCTTCCTCTTCGATCTCCTGGGAGACCTTGATCTGGTAGTTACGCGCCATCCCATTTTTGATCAGGGTTTGAACTCGACAAAACGCTTGTATCGTGCGTCCGAAATGGCGCCCGTGGTGAACCAGAGGGTCTGTCCTGCATCTACAACAAGAACCCTGTTCAGAATGTTCGATTCGGCGAGAAAACACTGCCGCTCCTTCACTCACGGGTGCTTCCTTGGTCCCAGACCGATGGCAGACTCGTTATCTTCCTCATTACAATCCGGGGCTGCACGTTTACGGTTTTGGCCTCATACATCTTCCCCATTGATGGTATTCAACGCAACCGTGTTCTCCTTGTCGGCTCCGCCGCCGCTGGTAGGCATGAATGTCAGAGGTTGGTGTTCTGGACAGGCAACTGTGATAGCGACTGACCATCAACTTCTGTTGCCTATAAGTACGACTTGGGACAGGCTGCGGAACCTGGTGCATCGAGAAACGTGTTTCCTGTTTACCCAAACAAGTTAGACGCGACTCAACTGCAAAGTTCTGTGACTCCCCTTGTGCATTCGCTTTGGTGATCGTTGCTCGTCAATTCCAGGCACGCTCCAGTCAACTCAAACCCGCAGCCGCAGCCAGCCTACTTTAGCTGCGCTAGCCCAAATCCAATCATTCCAGCTGCGTTGCATACTGTCACTCAGCAGCAGTGGGCCAGCCCAACGCGAAGGCAAAACTTCTCACAAGTGTCACCGAAATCCGCAAGTTGCAGCTGGACAAGGATGAGTGCATTGGTTCTCGACAGCAGGAGGTATCCGATCTGTTGCGGTAGGGGCCACAAAAAATGCAAATGAAAGAGAAAGAATGAAAAAGAATGAAAAGTAAAAAAAGCACAAGGGAAGACAGAAAGGAGCTGGCGAAGCTTTATAAAGTAATAACGGAGCGCAGAAAGGGAAAGAAGCAAGCGAGGACGCGGTAGGTATCCTGGATAGTGGAAGTTGAGAAGAAGTCCCTTTCGAGCCACATCTGCATACGGACACCTGCCTACGCCGAGCGTCAAGGCAAATGAGCATCTGTGAACAAAACCTCAGAGCCATCGAACAATATTTCAATGACCAGACATACCTGTCAAGCGTTCGGGTGGTCAAAGGTTGCGCCAGCCACAGAGATCGAAAGCAAATGCAGGCCGTAGAAGGCTTCAGCATGATTATCGGTAGTGTTGGAGCATCTATGGCCGAGTTATTGGACATGTTGAACATGATCCGGAAGCGTGAACATACCAGAGACGACCTCTCCCTCAAACTCGCCCACCGTGCTCCCAGTTCACAACCGATCCATCACAGACTTGAATAGACGGACCATCGGGTGCCAGGGATCCCCTATGCCCAAGAATTAGTCAGTCCTGCAAATTTGGAAGAAGACCTAGCACCCTCTTACCCTCGTTTATGGAAAATTGCATCCTTGCAAGTGGCTGCGAGAGAGACATATGGCGTGAACGAGTCGTGCATTCCTTGTCTATGGAGTTCAAGTATCAAGTTAGACGATTACAGCCATGCCGGCTGGCATCTGAGCCCGTGGACATACCTCTTCCTCGCTGTTCCACGAATACTCGAAAGGTGTTTCCACGCGCAAATCTTTACCAATGGCTTCGAAACCTTGAACACGTGTGGCATGGTAATGGGTAACTGAGGATCGTCATTAGCGTAGTGACCAACTATTGAGGGTACTGTGCGCACCTTGGTCAATAGATTCCCCTCGCAGATGTTTCCCTGCCTCCCAAAGTTCCCACTGATGAATGGCGTGCTCCTGGCTGTCTCAGAACCAGTAGCACACCACTCGGATAGCCGAGGGACCTGTGTCTTGGTCCTTTCGCAGTGGTTGCAATTCTGGTGTTGTCGGGTTGTTGCTTGGCATAGTGGTACGCGAAAAGGATGCAAGACTAATTACGAATCGGTTAGCACAGTGGTCTGGAAATAGGCAAGCACGAGCTCGCCTTCTGTTAAGTCTAAAACCACTTGTCATCTCGTTCCCGTACATCTACAAGGGATAGGGTTAGTTCTAAAGTTGCCTTGGGACGATCAGACTCACTTGAAGAGGGTCTTGCGACTGCGTTGTTGACCAGGTCCAAAGCCCAATCGCCACGTCGTTCGTTGAAGCCCCTTCTGATCGGCATCAGGTAACGATCACAGATGATCGAGCAGCACATGCTGGCTTGACGCTGGTTATCATGGTCTAATCTCCACGAAACACGACGAGCCGATTATCTCAGGCTCGGGCACACGGACATCCAACTTGAAGTCACTAAGGGATAGGGTTGGTTATGAACTTGGCATGAGCCAATCGTAGTAGACTCACCCGAAGAGGTTTCATCACGGCATCGTGCCGTGAAGACCATGTCCACAACCAGGCCAAAGCCAACCCAAAGCCCAACCGCTACATTGTCTCCAGGAAGTTTGTCCAGCCATTGTTGACGTCGACGGGCTAGCTTGTTGGGCTGGCAGTGGGTGTTTCGCTGCGATCGTGGTCCTGGAAGGCATCCAGAGAAATTGTGACTATAGCTGGTCACACCTGCTCAAATGCACTTACCTCGGCTGCCATACGACCAACAGCCGTCGTCTGCAAACCAGTCAGCGAGCGTCAACGTGGGTGATGAAAATGCGAGAGCCTACCGGGATTCTTCCTAGCTGGAAGTTTAGTTGTGTTAGACACAGAGTCATGGTGGTCTACAGTTAAACGGGGGGACATGGAACCAACTTCAAACTTGAACTTGAACACATGGTGACAGCCACGGAAAGACTTTGATGACCACGAGGACGACAGCGAAGGTTCCCACGGCATCGGATCCGCACCACCCGGTCAGGTACAAGTGATCGACGGTCAATGAAAGCTTCAAGGCTTATCTCCGAGTCGTAGTAGACCTTTAGTAAAGGTGTAATACACGGCGTAGTTTCACTGTTGCTTGCCCTGTGCTCTAGCACTTTACATATTACTTTCATTTACCACATACTTACCGTTTGTCAAGTACTCTTCCATCATTTGGGGGTTTCTTTCTGCCATTTTCTCGACGACGTCGTTCGTGATCATCCAACTGAAATTCACTGGCATTCCTCTTCCTCTTCCACGCAGACTTCCTAGACTCCCGAGTCATCGGGTCGAGCCTATGGGAAGCCAACTGGAGACGACAAACCTATGCCCTTCATTATTCCACAAGAAGAGGAACAACAACAATTGCAACGGCAGGATAGAATCGGGCGCACTAAATTTGGTGATGCACGCGCCAGGCACTTCAAAGCTCCGATGCTTCACTATCAGTTAAGCAAGAGTTGCTCATCATCACGGTACCATTGATTAAGGGACTGAACTCGAATACGCGGTGCAAAGTAGCAAAATAGAATGAGGCGACCAGTCCAAAGGCTTTCAGGCCTCCGCTTGAGCATTGTTGTCTGCTGTCGTAAGTCTCCTAGTTCAGACCTTCGCCATCTCCTTCTTCTGCGTTGTGTCAATAGAAGCATTTTCACATTATGCGCAGGAATAAAACATACCGCGTTTATTATACCCGTGTAAACCAGCCTCTCCAAGCACGACTTGGAAATAGCAACGCCTTGCGATCCCCTGAAGCATTCCGACTGCTGGGATGTCTCCCCGCATTTCAGTAATTCTCAGTAGCAGAACAATCGCTTTCCCAGTTTCTGAAAGGTATAGTGAAGCCTCTTCTGGCATCACAATGGACATAAACGCTTCCCGACAGTGGTCGATATCCCCATCACGCAGGGCGACGAATTTAGGTACCCGTTCAGGAGGAGGCTCGGAAAGGCAACGCATAGACGTGGTTCCTCCGCAAGAAGGCGTTGGTTCATGTTGTATGAGTTGAAGTAGACCAGTCTGTTACAGCTCAGGTCGCGAGCCCCTAAGGGTAGACGCGAGGACTGTAATATCCGAGTCGGACCTCTTCTAAATCAGGTGGAAACATAAGGCAGTCGTCAAGAGTACCTCTGAGAAGAGTGCTCTTGACGACTGAAGCAAGCCTAGCAATAGAGGAAGGGTTGCCTTCAGAGGGTAGACAGGGATAATCCGATAGAATAACAAGCTAAGGTATAAGCAAGTACATCTGCAGCCTTATATCCTACTAGAGGGACGAGCTATCTAAGCATTGTATCAAAGTAGGAAATACTCCGCAGCATATCCAGTCATATCTAGTCATACTCTGCAGCATAAGTAGGAAATACTCCGCAGCAATCTAGGAGTCATATCCAGTCATATCCAGTCATATCTAGTCATACTCCGCAGCATATCTAGTAGATGTACAACAAAGGTAAGAATGATAGAAGTAGTAGAAGATAGATACCAACTATGCATAACATATGCACAATCAGAATGGAATAAGCAATCGTCAGTTGGGAACAGTGAATAGCAACTGAACAATGGATGGGATCTGTGGGGAACACATGATAGATGGATGTCCCAAGGGTGCATGTGCACAGCAGATGCATAGATATCGCGTAGTGAGGGAAGTCTGGGGGGGATCAAGGGGAAGGTGCAAGGAAGGAAGAATAGGGGTAAAAAGCGGTCATAACACAGTCCTTGTGTGAGATACCGGGCGTTCCTTGGTTTGTCTATCCGAGTTGGGAGGATCCACGGCTACGAGCCTAGCACCGCCTGAAAGTGGTACAGCTGCTGCATCATCTGCTAAACGAGGAATAATGGCTGAGATTCGGGGTTAACTTGAGGTAAAAGTATAAGTGCTCAATTGCTCACCGAAAACACCAGCGGCATCAGCTTGGCCAGCCTCCGAATGAGCCAGTACCACTCCGTCTTGAACAATGGACGGGAGCGACAACCTAGTTGCTGATAACAGTGCTCGTCTGTCACCACATTCAGCAGAGTATGGATTTGAGTATGGATTTTCCATTTCTTTAGTTGTTGTAGCCAGAGTTCGCCTTCTGTGAGAGCCGTTTTAAAGATGTGGCCACAACTTTCCTACTATGAGTTGTGGTAATAACCACATCTCATAGTATTTGAGTAAAGCTTGAAGCTGCGGGATCCTCAGTTAGCTTCCAGCGCAGCCATTCCACCGGGCGCCTGGCCAGACAGGGCTGTGCTTTGTGTGTTCGGCCCAGGAGGACGATTTGGATACAGGCTTGGGAATCTGTTAAAGATTTCCTCCCCATAACTTACCCCGGGGTGTGTGCTTTTGCTCTCCTGATCTTCCGTAACGTGCGCGGTCTCACTTATGCCGCAGTTTTCTCCGCCAAGGCTTAAGCGGGGTTAACATTCAAGTTGTCGAGACGAGCACGCAGAATTAAATGCGCAGCCGACCCAATTTTTATTTTTATTTAGCTGTTTATTGTAGAGGGCCTATCCCTCATTCCCCCCGCTCGCAGCCAAGGTCGAAATTGGGGCATTTGCAATGACATCATGTCATGTGAAATCCATGTGATTGGGGCACCAAGAGCCGCAAGCATGTGACGAGTTACGCACGTCGCGCCGACGACGTCAATTACTCGTCACGGTCAATCGTTCATACACCGCGTTAAGAGGACAATGCCTGCAGCTAACTCATCCATCCAGGCGGCTAGCACTCCCACTCTCGCTCTGCCACAGGCGCTAACGCGCCTTTCTACCAATGTTGCGTTCCAGCGAGCCCAGTCGACGTTTCTGAGAGCATATCCCTGGGCGTCCTCAATTATCCTGGATGGGGACCTTCAAGCCTTTCTATCAAAGGCCGGAAGTTTACAGGCACAAGGGTGCGTTGAACCACATCCTCTCCAGGTTGGTCCCTAGTAAACATACACCGAAGCTCCTTCTAATCCCGTCTGTTCATTAGCCGTTGGTGGTAGCATTCCTGGCCCTGGAACAAAGCATAGTTCTACCCCATGGCCAATCGTTTACAGGCACCATCCGAAGCTTTGTGCTTCACCACTGCCACAGTGATGAGTGCTCTCCTGGAGCAAGATTAGATAGCAGGCCAGCCGCTCTGAACCTGCTATCGAAGGACACCATTTGCCAACTGAGTGGTCCGGCTCTGCTGTCGCTGTGTCGCTACATGGCTCTTGCAAAGGTCATCGATATCGTTGCTGTGATAGAAGGACGACCTAGCCTAGAGCGTATCCCCAGATTGTCGTCATTTTCACCGGGAGATAACTTCGTAAGCCTGCTCAGTTTATCACACCTACCACTGTTCACTAATCAGCGGCCTACCACTATGTTGTAGGCACTCTCATACCTGCGAGATTGTCGTCATGTGCTATGCGAAGCTCGTCGTTCATTGGAACATATCGTCAACAGTCGTTCCCTACACCCATCCTCACAAACGACAGCACTGTCAAACCAGGGTCCGAGCAATGTCTTGACTCTGGACCCACCTGCAGCCCTGCCTGTTGTCAAAGCTCTTGCCGACTCCATCTCTCTCGGGTCCGCATGTAACATTGAATGTAATATTCTGATTGCTGCGCTTCATCTTCACTACCTACTGCAAGTAAGTGCTACCCCAAACTTCTTCAAACTTTCGCTTATGGAAGATATCAGGGAAAATTTGACCTTCCTACGACCTTTACTGATATTTTCCCATTGCTCGCGGAGTCTCATCGCCAGACTTTCCAGAAGCTAGTAACAGGAAAAGAGTCGCCCCACCAAATGCGCCTCCCGCTCATGTTTTCGCTCTTCATCTCTCCACTCGTCCTTCTGCGGAGTTGTCGAGTCTGGAAGCTGAAGTTCGATCGTAGCCATCTGCTCCTCGTACGTTTTTGTTCCTCGTCTTCATCCACAGCGGAACTTACAAGCGTTCAGGGCGCAATCTACCTCGGAAATGATTCTCCTGAGGCCCTCAAAACCATTTCGGGAATCGTATGGAACTGTATCTTTGATATTGCGACTACACGAATTCCGGTCGTCGAGGCTATCAAAATCATGGTGGATACTATACCCTGGGATCTTGTGGACTCCTTATCAGACGACGAATCTGACTGGTACTGTCCTCCCCCTCCCCGTGCGCCTTCGCCCTCCCCCTCCCAGGCCATGGGTTCAACCAACCCCGATTCACCGTCGACCATGGATGTTGATTGGCTCTCGTCTCTCACAGTGGAAGAGGCATCCCTTCTCGTATCCCTCCTCCAGCAACTCCAAGCCCACCAAGCCGCAGGAACAAGCGACCCTTCACTCCTTGAATTATATCAATTGGTTCAATCGAAACCCAACCTCGCAGATGTACTCTCCACCTTGTCGAATCCGCCAATCACAGCTCCCATCCCAACTACAACTGTGGCACCCTCACCGCAACTTTCTCCTCACAGGCCTCCAGAAGGTGTGCCAACCACCTGCGGAAGCCTGCAACTTACCACACTGGGCGGATTCTCTGAATTCTGCTCCGAGGTCTTCCGGTCGGCTCAGCCCACCTTTGATGAATGCACATTTGGGAAACGATAGCCCAACCCGCGCTAGCACACCTTCCATCGACGCAGCATATTACTTACGCCTCGATGATGAGCGTGCCTTATCCGGGTGGGATCAGTCGCAACCTGACACGTCCCGCAATGTCTTCGATCACCCAGAAAGGTCGCTGTCGTCCTCACCACCTACTTCGAACATAACCGCAGATTCTGATTCCATCCCGTTATCCCCCATGACTCCTTTGCCCTCCGGTCTCGAGAACGACGAAGACCTTGACCTTGAGAAGTCCGACGACGACGAAGGACCTGACAATGAGGAGTCCGACATGGACACCGTCGATCTCGAGATTGCGCGTGCCCTTGACTTGGACAGTCGACCTTTCACACCGCCTCCCGTTCCTCCTACAGCACCTACAGTCCCTCCTGCAGCATCGACTGTCCCTCCCACAGCACCTGCCGTGCCTCACGCTCTCACTATACCCCCCAAACCTAAAGCAAAGCGAAAGAGGTCTTGCAAGAAGAGGTCTCAGAGACAACCTGTTGTCGATCACTCTGATTCGGAGGCATCTCACGACAAACCTTCTTCGGACCAGTCGGATGGGAATGAGTCAGAAACACGCTTACCCAAGAAAGCTCGCACTGACTCTCCTGCATTCCCAAACATAAAGGGGTTTACACTGGGTGCTCCATCTTCTCAGTTCAAGCTTGGGAGCAGTGCTGACACTGCCATCATCCTTGATCAAATTCGGGTATGGTGTAGCGAGGTTGTGGACATTGAGATTACCTCTTGACTGATGCACATTTATTCTGCAGAGCGACTGTTCGATGAAACTTCGCAAACGAGGCTATCGATAGGCTTGATATCAATCCATTGGGCCTTGAGGTGAGCACGCGGCTGGATTTCGGGAAATCCTCTAACTAAACCAATCTAGCCGAAAGCGAACTTGCCAGACATGGCCGCAACTCAAACTTTCTATGGTCCCGAGGGTGAGGTGCATGAGTGGGAACCACTCTTCCATGTACGTATCTCTCTTATTACAGTGTGGTCTATCTTGACGGCAACCCGCCCAGAACGACAACGCGGCTCTGTCCGCAAAGTGGTTCAATGCTATCAATGCAAGCCTCCTGCATGGCAAGACACCGCCTCATCTCTATGAATCCGGTAAATTTTCTGCATTCCACAGTCATGTCAGAGGCGAAATACTCCAAGATGACTGTGGAGGAACGGCGTAATATTTGGAAGGGATCTGAAACCCCAAAACTTGCGCTAATCCTGACTGGTGTCGGGAAGCAAGAGCCAGCGCTCAAATGTGACGACACCGGCTTAGAAACACTTACAGGAAGGTTGGACGAGTGGATTGAAGTTCAAGGTAAGCCTGAGATGGTTTGTCAGAGCTCCATGTCCCAGCCATCTCAACGCTAGTTCAGATCAATCTGTATTGCTCAACAAAGGGCAGGATGCTCGGAAGAAGATTCGTCTCACAACGCTGCAAGAGCTACTCGACTATGCTGCAACGCCAATTGAGAAGCGCAAAAATATCAATGCTCTCAATCTTCCTATGCCATCTGGACTCCGCCCTATGCGACGGTTTCCGTTTGCATCAGATTACACAGCATGGCTTCGTACGCAGCACAACGACATGTGTTTTGCTTTTTATCCAGTAGAGGCCATGCACTGGGGGCTCTTTGCCTACAATGGCGCTCTTCATTTCCTCCACATTGATGCTGACGGATTTGGTACCTGGGTGGAGGTCAAGAGCGGTTTGAAACTGTGGGTCGTTGCTCATCCCAAAAAAAGTTCAGACGTCTCCTTGGTCGGTACTATCGACGCCTTTTCGAAAAGGTTTGCCGGGGGAAAATATCCCAATTCCCAGTGGATTTACGAAGCCGTTGTCCTAGGACCCAATACCAGGTTGTGAGTCCAATCTTCATGAGAATCTTTACTTGCACAGCTGACAGGTCATAAAGAGTTATGGCCCCCCACACCCCTCATGCCGTTTGGACCATGGAGGATGCCATTTGCCATGGTGGTCACTTCTACTCGATTTCAACGCTTTCACAGACCGTTGTCGGCATGATACATACCTTTGTCCGAGACGAAGACCTTACAAACACATCGCACACCGCAGCCTCAAGGCTCCTGCTTCGCAGGATAGTCCATTTTCTTCACCAAGCCTTTGTGCTCAAAAATGAAAATGCGAATAGTTCAAGTGAGTTCTGGCGGCCCTCCTGCATTTTCTGTCCGAAATTGACACTTGGCAGATGACGCTGAGCACCTTCCGGATCTCGTAGACCCCGCGATGTTCCTTGGAACGCTCTCGCTGCTCAGTGCCATTGAGCTTCAGAACGTACTTGACCCGCGATCATACATCCTGCCCAACACTGCTGACACCGCTTCTGTATGGTTTGCGGTTTCTGAGCCAAGTTTGTTGCTCTGTGATGTCAACAAGATCCCTCATCAAGAGCGGACCGAATGCATCTACACTCGTGGCCTTGCCCTTGAGCTTGTACGCTGGATATCCACTCGCTACCACCTTGTTGCGACAGACACGGCCAACAGCACCCTACCCACAACAGAGGACACTGTTTTCGACTTCTACTATTATTTGGTTGCACACATCACAGTCGCAGTTCTAGCGTACAAGGAACGTCACTCCACTAGTTCTCAATGCACACTGGATCTCCTCAAGCAACAAATCCAATTCTGTGTCGATGGGAATCCGGGCCTCAAGCGTGAAGTGGTGACAAGGCTCGATACAGCCTCGGAAGAAGAACGCATGCAAATCCAATCGATAATCCCACCTTTGGCGTGCGCGGTATCTTGTATAGAGACTCCTCCACCCTTCATTCGTCAGTTCCGTCCCACTTCCACACTTGATATTCACGCCACTAACTTGCGTGACATTTACAGGCAAATCGTCGGCTGAGCTCACAGCGGATGGGACACGGGTTGGAGATTTGATGTACTTGCAGGGCTACCTCGAGGCAGTGGAGTTGCAGCAGCTCCACCGAAACAGGTCTCCATCCTCGAGCAGATAGTTTTACTATGTGTTGGATGACTCTCAGGGCCGTTCTGGTCACATTTCAGTGGGTTACCATCGTCTCTTATTCTCGCCGTGCCCTTTACTACACCCTACCTAATAACCTCTACTGCACGTATGCCAACTTGATGATCGCATAGCCTTCCGCCGTACATTCAACATTCGATGGCATGACAAGTGCGGAAAGCCCACCTCCTCCGAGTTGTAAGCCTGAATGCAGTTGTCCAGTCTGGCACGATAGGACCACAACCTTTAACCTAGGCAAATGAAGTTCTAAGGGTGGCGGAGGCTGTGGTATGAAGAGCATCCTGGGTGTTCGATGAGGTCCTGTGACGAGCTGGTACAGGACCTAGGCGGACCCCAGTGAAAGACTCTTGTCGACCACCCTCTTGTTCCTTCTCCCCTTCTCGATATCTTCAAGAGTGCGTCGATTTCTCCTCGTAAGACGTCGTTCATCTTCTAACCTGCGTCTGACAGCCAAAGCGACTCATACCACTGGAGAGGTCGTCATCTACTCTCTCTCCTTAAAGCGTCCTGGGCACTGTCGTGACTAGCCGATCACGCCAACCGAGATGTCTAACCCGATAGGGCCTTACGTTCTGGACGGCTTTGTTCATCTCGGCTGGATATCCTGGGTAACGCGACGTACATTACATTGATTCATTGTGGAATAACGAGCTTATTCTAGAGCGTGCTTATGGACTAGCTCAAGGATGCTGTCACGGTCATCGCCATGGTGGGTAAGCTTGGCCAACCCTCGAAGGAAGTCACTATGCCCCAGAAAGCGCCTGCGGGAAATCATGGTGATGTGACAAAACAAGCTTCACAGAACACTTGGCAGTCAAGCCATAATCGCCGGTATAAGACGTTGATCTATCTCGTCTAAAGGATGTCACCATTTGCAAAGGCAATAAACGTAGTTCGCGTTGCCTCCCATCGGTACGTACATGCTTGTTTCTGTCGTTACCGAGCACAAGAGCCGACACAACAGCATAGATTAATCCTTCAAGAGCCTCTTCAGCATTTGACGCCTACAGGATGTCGTTGGCATCTTTGGATCGCCCACATACCGCCTACATTTCCCAGCAACCCACCAAACCTGCAGCATCATCCTCCTTCCTCACTCCCAACCACCTCCTTGCTACCAGACACCGACACTGCTGCGCTTGCAGCTGGGCTATGCCACGCCACAGCACTTCCATCCAACGCCCTTACACCGCTCAACTACGCCGCTATGGAGAAACAGGAACGATCTTACACCTCAGATTGTACTCTGTATCTCCAGGCCTCCATCCTCACCTGCCTACTGTCTTCTTACCCACCTATAGACCCCATAACGTCCACTCAAATGGCAGCAGCCCGCTCTCAGATGTTCCTAGCTCAGTCATTTTCGCCATCGTCGACAGAGGAGTCGTCTTCTGGAGAGCGCACAATACAAATGTCGGCTTCCCTGGAGGACAGCATGGTTCCGCCTGGTGGGGAGTCAAGCGAAGGTCTGGCTGTGGTTGGAATCGGATGTAATGTCAGTATCATCCGTGATGAACGACAATGGTGCTCCGAAGGGTGGATTCCCGGGTGTCAACGGTGGAGGCACACATGCCTTCGTCACCATTTCTGAAATCAATTGCAAGTAACTAACCACAAGTGGCTTGCAGGCCTTCTCAGCCATCTACAGCAACTCGAAGGCTACATTGACACCCTCGGATGGCACCGCACTGCTTTCCCAACGCCTCGCCAAACCCATTGGACTCTCCTCGCCCACAACCGACTCTCCTCCCCACAATCTCCCCTTCCCACAACCCCTGTCGTAATCCAGACAGGTACCACAGAGGCTCCTACCTCTGGTTACAATCCGGGGATTCGTCCCGAGGTCTTGAAGCGTTTAAGAACATCGGGAGGCGTTCTGCAGACCGCCTTATGCCACCTGGAGGCTATCCAAAGCTCGCAGACCTTATTAGGCAGGAGAAGGAAGGAACCGGCATGCGAGGAGATCCAGAGCTCCTATCAACCATTACCTCCGCAACCGACGAAGAGATTGCTCTCAAGGCCGAACTCGCCAAGGCGGAGGTTGAGGCAGTAGCCTATGCTTCCGCTTCCACCATACCAGTTGGATCGATGACGACTACCAACTCGCCAGCCCCTCTGCCAACGACGAGCCACTGGAGGTCAAGCCACCCTTCCCACCCCAACCCATTAGCCGGTCTCAAAGTGAACCCTCCATCCTCGTCACCCCTCCTATCCCCTCCTCGCTACCAGACACTGGGATTGCTGCCCTTCACCGTGGCGCAATGCTTCCATCCGATGCGCTCATACTGCTCAACTATGCCCCTATGGAGAAACAGGAACGATCTTACACCTCAGATTGTACTCCGTATCTCCAGATCCGTGCCCTATCCACTAACCAGTTTCTTACACGCCTACAGACTCGAGCTTCCAAGCCCAACAATGTCCACTTGAACGACAGCAGCCCACTCTCCGACTTTCCCAGCTTGCCATATTTGCCATCATCGATGGACTCGTCTTCTTCTGCAGAGTGCAATACAAATGGCGATGTTCCTCGATGACAATGGCATGGTCTGCCTGGCGGCGAGTCCAGCCAAGCTTGGCCATGGTTGAAATCGTGTGGGCTGCCGGGATCGTTCATGATGAACGTCGATGGCATACCCAAGGGTGAATTTCCAGGTGTCAACAGGGGATACTATGGTCATCCGGCAGACATGTCTTCACCTGTGGCCAAGATTAATGTCAAGTTGCTAACCGGGAGTGGCTTGCAGGCCTTCCAGACCAAATGCCGTCCACATGCAGAACTTGCTTCTACTGGGCTGTTTAGTGACTTGACTGAAGCCAGTCATCGCTGCAAACGTCGCCGCCCACAGCTATGAGCCTCAACTGTACGCGATTGCGATCGATCGCCCTTTGATGTGGTAGTGATGATATCAGATTCAGAGTACAATCGCGATGCCTAATACTAATATGCTCAGTCGACTTCGAAATTTTCCAGGGATACTTCAGAAACGATTGTTATGTGGTCAATATATAATAGTGAGTTTAGGCATGTTCCCTTATAGCACAACCATCAAGTATGGTAAATGTTGACGTGCCCCCGACAAGGGAACTACAATACAGACTAACATTTCAAATTCAAACTACTTAAAAATCCTCGACCCCGGAGTCGGAATCACCTGTCAGGTCGATCACTTCACCGTGACCGGTGCCTTCCACAATGCTCGCAGTTGCAGAGCGTTCCATTGCACACTGAACGCAGTTTTCAGCAGGGAAGGAGGCTCTCAGGGTTACATGACCGCAGCGAAAGCACTGGGCAAACATGTCCCAAAATTCCTCTTCAGCGAGGCCTTTGGTTCGCAGCTTGCGGAGGCGTTTGGAGTGCAAGGGTTCCTCAAGTGTGTTGCCCAACGCCGCAAGCTCTGAAGTCGAGTTAGCCCCCCATTTGTAAAGGAGAAAAACATATGACTAACTCCTCTTTCTTCCTCTCAAATGAACCAACCTTATGAGGCCATCTCCCGCACTGCTCCCGCCTAGCACAATGGCCACTTTTTGGAAACCCAATGGATGTTCTGTTGAAGCACCTTAGCTTTGGTAAGCTATGAGGACAATGTTATACCTACCGCGATGAGTGTATCTCTTGACTCGCATACCGGGGAGCGTGTAGAAATCTTCCAAGCAGACTGAAGCCATCTGTAAGACGTGGGGACTGCCTGTTTAGTTTTCAAGACTGACCGGAGTATCCACAGATCTGTTTCGCGCATTCGGCAATGTATGCGCCGCTGAGCTCAGTGCTGTCTCTGACTTTGCCACCTTCGGAGACTCCAACCACCCCGATGCGTGTTTCGACGTAGTTCGCATCATTGATATAGGCGCATAAGCAACATGGAGTACAGATGTTGTGACACCTTCTGTACTCTTCTAGGTCTCCCAGGGGAACTCTGGTGTTGAGGAGACGAGGATTGATGAGGACAGCTTCGTCCTCCTCATCGTAAACTGGCCTATGTCAACGGATAAGTTCAGGCACCCTCCTTTTTTCGCAGTGCTTACCACCACCATATCGCCAGCTTCTTCGTCCCGGAATCAAAGTGCAAGATCTGGCGAAACTTGATCCCGTCTGGCAAGCTGTAGTCTTGTGCGAGGCGAATTCGCTTTAAAAGTGGCTGGAGAGCCGTGACGTTACCATCTGATAAGCTGCTGTCTGAGGTGATAGGGTCCATTGAGTGAGTTACACTTTCGGTCCTCGCCGTTTGCTTTCTTATATGACCAGGATTTTAGCGATTTCCCCCGAAGCAGGCGCCGCTGCGGCGCAACAGCTACGCATTTCATATGTCGCAGCAGCCGCAGCAGCCATAGCGTTTAAATATGCTCCTTGCCTCTACATGCCCGAGCACGACGTGAAGATGTCAACACGCAAAGGTCTCAGCGCTTCAGAGAGGTACTAGCCTTCGATCATCTTAGCCCCTGAACTGATTCACTCCAATTTTGCCAGCCGAAAACTCTGGAAGAAACGCAAAGAGAGGTGATCATCCCATCCCTCCCCTCTCTGTATCTGGCAATCATATTCAAGATTACATGCAGCTTTCGAACAGATCCCCTTTACGAATGCGGAAAGCTGATCGCCCAAACTGTCAACCCTTTCGTCAACTTGATAACCTTCATGCCGAGGGAAATCAAAGTGGCTGCTGAGTTGGAACGTCAAGGGTTAACTTGGTTCGAGCTTCCTCAGAAGTGAGCGGACTGCTGTCCCAGTTGCTATTCCCTAGGCCACCGATTTACCACGAGGAACTAGGGACCGCCTGGAGCACCAGGCGTACCTGGACATTGCGGAGCTTCTTCTCCTTTTCGGAGAAGAACTACGGGGGCATACCCTTGCTATCCGACTCAATATTCTTACCTTGGTATGTCTCGTCGTATTCCTTTGCTATCACTCACTCGCTTACCATCCATTACAGGTAACCAAAGGTCAGGCAGACGCCTGGAAGCATGACGGACATGCATTGAGAAGCAGATTTTCGGACTGGCTCCTGCCATTCAAGGTCATTTTTGGTGAGCAAGAAGAAGATAGCCTCCAGGGATTTTCAAGTCAGATTGCAGGTGGCCTCTTGTGCCCCGTCATCCTAGACTGGAGCGACGATAGGTGGGTCCTATAGCTTGGCACCTCCACTAATTTGCTGACGCAGTCTGATAGCGTCCAGCTACAGCTGCGGTCCAAACGCCAGACAGTGGAGCTCCATGCTTGGCCCCGTGTGCTTTATCAAGAGTTCGTGTTTCACAGGGAAGACGAATGGGACGGTTTTTTACAAAGCGGGCTTCTCGTCAAGGTCTATCTTAAGCTTGTCCACTGAAATGACCGCGCTCATTTGTTTGTTGTGTAGTGCTTCAAGAGAATTCACAACACACCGCACTTGCCGCTTGTTATCAGTCAAGGCATATCCCTCTCGTCAATCTTATATGTCGTCGCTCTCATAGCTGCTTTCCTCAGCCAGTCCCTGTTCATTTACTTACAAGATTACTGTCAGGTTCTTCAAACCCTTGCGGGCCCAGACGCTTACGCCCGTGGTGCTGTCCGGAAGTTTAGCAGGCAGTTGGAAACCCACTTACACAATCGTGCCCATAGGCATAGTGTGGAAGCGCTGTTGCACTGGTGGACCAGGTTTGTGTGCCTGTTTTCCCAGAAGTTCGAGCACGGTTTCATGTTTTTCAGACAGGTATCGGGCTACGGCCTACATCGCGAGCCTCAGACAAGCAGGCTCAATACCCTAGACAGACTCAGAGAACACCGGTGAGAGCAGAGCAAGGGAGAAGGCTCTCTTGGGATATATAAAGATGTATATCAGTAGAACCTGTGTAAACAGTAGAACTAAAGCCTAACCATTTGAAGAGAATGAAAGGGGACGGATCCCGAAGAGGCCGACCCTGGTGCCCATGTATGTGCATGTATACACATATGTACACACACTTGCATAAAAGCCTCACCAACGTTCGGAGCCTTGGTTTCCTCTTAACCACGATGTTCAGTTTACCATCTCCACCGTGTTGATCTTATCTTACGTAGATTAGATTCGACTCGCGACTCTCGCGACCTTCCGACTCGGACTATCTCCGACTCGGACTCTCCTAGATACATTCTTATGAGGCTATGCGACATCTACAGGATTCGTCATTCTATCGTCTTCTCGACTGATACTGACTCATATGATTACTCGTCACACATGTGACTGCTTACTCAGTCCTTACAGCTCTATTATTAGTACACTCAAATATGTATATAAGGACGCTCGTAGCTACCTCAATCTCGATCACTTAAACCTACCAGTTAAGCCTACAAGCTACTCGGTAAGACCTACTCGCTAGTCGCAGTAGTGTTCTTCAGGTTATGAGCCCCGAAGCTCAGTAGTTGCGCTGTAATGGCTGCGCTACAAAATTGGTCGGCGCTGTAATGGCTGCCTTCATAGACTGCTACTAGTCTGCGCTTAACCGCTGTGAACTATGCACGTCTAACCAAGTGGCTGATAGGCCGAACCTATGCCTTTACTCTGCGCTGTTGTGGCAGCAGAGATCTGCGCTGTAATGGCGGCAGAATGGGGCAAAGAACGCGCTGTTATGGCCGCTTTCTTTGATTGTGATATACGTTGCTGACGAACCTTGTTTTGACAGATCTTATCAATCTAACATGTCTTCTAACAACGCTCACAACAGTATCCCCATGCTCGATGGTACCAACTACCTGGAGTGGGCCATGCGTGCGGAGCAGTACCTCCAAATGCAACGTCTAGGATCCTACATCGATAGTACTCATCCTGATGGAGCAGCTTCAGATGCCACTGCGGCGGAGAAGCTTGCTCAGGAAGAGGTAATCGAAAAATGGGACAAGGACGATGATCAGGCCATGGGAGCTCTTCTTCTTCGTATCAACAGAAATGTCTGTGCACAGGTTGCGGGCAAAAATACGACGATGGCGTTATGGGACGCTCTCAAAGAGCTCTATGGTAGTCCGGGTAACGCTGCGATCTTCGCAGACTTCTCCCGAGCAATCAAGTTCCATATCGGAACTGGAGATCCTCGTCCTGCGATCGCTGAGCTCCAGAACTACCTGGGTCGACTCGCTACGAACAATGTCTCTATCGACTCGTTCATCGAGGCGAAGATATTGATCAGTAGCCTTCCTACCAAGTACGACAACACCGTCGCCATCCTTCTTAATAACAACAAGAAGGATCTCTCCTTCGAGGTCGTCGTTAAAGCCATCACGGCTGAGTACGATCGCGTTGCCAACCCGGCTACCCTCAACAAGTTCACTGGCATCAAGAGGAAAGGGGGAAACCCTAACTTCCGCCAGCAGCAACAGGGGCAGCAGAAGGATTCCGGCAACTCGGGTAACCAAAACTCGGGTTCTTCCCAGTCCAAAGGGAAGAAGCGCGGATCCAAGGGTGGCAACAAGAAGAAGGAGAAAGAAAGGAAGTCGCAAGGTCAACGCTCCCACATGGTCAATGCTGCCTTCTTAGGCGACCATCTCGTCTCTCCCGCTCCTCAGGAGCATGTGCCTCCCCAGGCCAAGGTCTCGGTCCTTTCATTCGTGAAGACCGGACCCTCTATCGTTCAACGCCCAGTTGATCTCACTCCATCTACCCATCTCCCCGCCTCGGCTGCTAAAGCCAAGGTCGCTCCGTCTACCAATACCTCGTGCTATCCCGACGTGGAACGCGCCAGGACGAACTGCGGTAAGCTCGATTTACCAAAAACCGCCCGTCACCTCAAAGCATTCGAGGAGGCGGACAAGCGGAAGCGAGCCCTTATTGACCGCATCAGTTCTCCCAGGCCTCCCAAACGTCAACGATCGCTCGAGCCCGCCGAACAGTCTGAGGTGCATGAGGCCAGCTCGCCTCTGCACCGACTCCCATCTCCCCCACTGGCACACGGTGGATCTGGAGAAGGGGTCGACGTTCCCCAACCAACCATGGTGTGTCAATCTGGACTGCCTATGGAAGGGGACGGCTCACAAGCACTGGACGGACTCTCTGACACCGACGCCTTGGGGGAAGACGACGACAGCGTTTCCCTCGGCGACGAAGGCGAGGACCCCTCGCTATTCGGCGCCCCCAAGACGGTCTGGGAGAGGATCCGAGACGGAGAACTGGAGGACCCCGCTCCACCCAGATGACGAAGTCTCCGACTGGGGCTCCGACGACGGGATGGGAGGCGAATCTCCAGATCGTTATGGATCAGATCGCGTTCCAGATGCAAAACCATCCGTCTACCTACCGGACTGGGACGCTCTGAGGACTGGTCACTTCGACGACGATAAGTACGTCCCCTCTGTTTCTACCAGGAAACACTTGGCTAACTCGTTGCCTCCACAGCCTCTTCAATTAGATTTTGATAGCTTGGACGACGATGTATTCTTAGAATTATGCTGTGCATTAAATTCTATTGTTTCTATTCATGATACAACGAATACCGCTAAGTGTAAAGATGCGCAATGCGCCTCCTGTCAGAAATTTGAGGCATTCATACATTGGATGATGGACTCTGGGGCATCAATGCACGTTACCCCCCCCTCGAAAGAGGACTTGTTCGACTACAAAGTCGTTAAGAACAGTCCATCGGTTAACACCGCTTCCAAGGGTACTACCCTGTCCATAAAAGGAATTGGAAAGCTTCGAGTAATTCACACCATCAAAGGTGCTGATGGTAACGATCGAGACATTGAATCGATCATCGAGCCTGTATATCATATCCCCAATCTATCGACTCGATTGTTCTCTACGGGAACTTTCTTGAGTCAACCCAAAACTACTCTTTGGGGCGATTCCCTATCCATGGGTATCAACGATTCTGATGGGAGAAATCTCATTAAGGGTCATCCGCTTCATCCGGACGACACGATTTATTGGGTGTCTGTAAAGAACTCCAACGGATCGCCGAAAGAAGTGCAGAAGGTCTCTGGACCACCTGTCGATTACGAGGTCATGCATAAACGCTTTGGTCATCCATCGCGGGAAGTGCTCAAACGAGCCAAAAAGCATACCACAAACTTCCCACCTATGGTGGAAATTCCCAAACATGAACCCCTGTGTCGCGGTTGCGTGCAAGGGAAGATGACGCTTGAGCTGTTCCCGGCTTCGAGCAAGCGTGCGAAGCGCCGATTCCAGAAGATCCATTCGGATCTGAAAGAATTCTCCGTCGAGTCATACCACAAATTCAAACATTTCATCTCCTTCTTTGATGATTGCACGAGTCGTGGATCGTGTGTCCTTCTTCGACAGAAGAGTGGATCAATCCAAGCGATCAAAGACTTCGTTACCATGGTTGAGACAATATACCATGAGAAAATCGAAGAATGGCCACTTCAGTCACCCACGGAAAGGTACTTCGGAGGCCTGACAAATCTGCAATTTCCGGGGCTTCGAAGCCCCCCCTCTCCTGTCTCCGTTTCCTGCCTGGAGCTCTCCAGTTTGGATTTCCTTTTTATTCACATTTCCTGTTGGATTTCCTAGGATTTCCTTTCCACTGGAAAGCTCTGCAGGGAAACAGGAAATTCCACTTCAGTTTCCGTTCTGACAAGGGTGTCCAGGGTCCTTTCCAGCCAGGTTTCCTGTTGCTCTCCGTTGGGCCTGGAAATTCAAAAGGAAATCACTGGAAATTGTATTATTCACTTCAGTCACCCAAGGAAATCCTGCCTTTCCTTCCTGCTTTAAAGGGTGTAGGAAATCAAAGGAAATCAAAGAAAATACTATTCCTGCTTTCAAAGCAGCCAAAATATGGACAAAAAGATATTACCTTAAAAGGAAATTCTCAGGGCCATCCAAAAAAGGAAATATTAAATTACCAAAAAAGGAAACTGGTGATTTCTGGAATGATCTTACTAAATTGGGTATGTGCTATTTTTGGGTTACCAAAGTAATATATCTATTTTTAGTTCACCTACTTAATCAATAATGATGTCACTCATTAAGCGCCACTAATTAGTTATGTGATCAGGCACTAATTAGTGACAACATTAATTAGTGCTAAATGAGTGATGTCATCTAATTAGTGATTAATTAGTGAATACCTAATTAATGATCTAATTAATCACTAATTAAGATAACATTGATCAAATTATGTTCAGGCTATATCTCCTGCATCTGAGCTCTGATTGAGATGATCTAACCAGTTTTAGAAAGGTCTCATTGAGCTCTTTCCAACTGCGGTTTCTGATTAGTTAATATCATTTGATGTACAATGGTATTCCTTGATTTGTGATTTTGCACTGTTCTTATACAATACAGCTAGATGAACAGTAATGGCTTGCTATATAGCAAGCTCAATACTGTGAATATCCGTTTACAGTCATCTTTGTTTGATATACATAGCAATTTGGCTGTCTGATTACAAGCATACACACATATCAAACATACTAAATACGATCATTTTCATTCAATGATGTGCCAAATTGACTATGTGGTTGCCAATACCTGGGGCCATAAGCTATACCGAATTGAAGCCCTCAACAAGCCCTTTCCAAAACATCTTGAATCTCACCAAACGGATAAGAATTGACTGTGTTATTGAAGGAATGGTGTAAATCGACTAATGGAAGCACAAAGTGTCAGTTACGCTTTGTGCAAAGTGTACATATCTGACTATTCCTTCAATAACACAGTCAATTCTTATCCGTTTGGTGAGATTCAAGATGTTTTGGAAAGGGCTTGTTGAGGGCTTCAATTCGGTATAGCTTATGGCCCCAGGTATTGGCAACCACATAGTCAATTTGGCACATCATTGAATGAAAATGATCGTATTTAGTATGTTTGATATGTGTGTATGCTTGTAATCAGACAGCCAAATTGCTATGTATATCAAACAAAGATGACTGTAAACGGATATTCACAGTATTGAGCTTGCTATATAGCAAGCCATTACTGTTCATCTAGCTGTATTGTATAAGAACAGTGCAAAATCACAAATCAAGGAATACCATTGTACATCAAATGATATTAACTAATCAGAAACCGCAGTTGGAAAGAGCTCAATGAGACCTTTCTAAAACTGGTTAGATCATCTCAATCAGAGCTCAGATGCAGGAGATATAGCCTGAACATAATTTGATCAATGTTATCTTAATTAGTGATTAATTAGATCATTAATTAGGTATTCACTAATTAATCACTAATTAGATGACATCACTCATTTAGCACTAATTAATGTTGTCACTAATTAGTGCCTGATCACATAACTAATTAGTGGCGCTTAATGAGTGACATCATTATTGATTAAGTAGGTGAACTAAAAATAGATATATTACTTTGGTAACCCAAAAATAGCACATACCCAATTTAGTAAGATCATTCCAGAAATCACCAGTTTCCTTTTTTGGTAATTTAATATTTCCTTTTTTGGATGGCCCTGAGAATTTCCTTTTAAGGTAATATCTTTTTGTCCATATTTTGGCTGCTTTGAAAGCAGGAATAGTATTTTCTTTGATTTCCTTTGATTTCCTACACCCTTTAAAGCAGGAAGGAAAGGCAGGATTTCCTTGGGTGACTGAAGTGAATAATACAATTTCCAGTGATTTCCTTTTGAATTTCCAGGCCCAACGGAGAGCAACAGGAAACCTGGCTGGAAAGGACCCTGGATGTTACGGTTCAAGTACGCGAGCTCATAAGAGTTGACGCGAGGGCCGTAGTTCCGTGTCGGAGTTCGGAGATCAAGCGGATATCGCAACTAACTAGGATGCCTTGAAGCAGACTAGAGAGTTGGAGCGAAGTTCGAGGAGAGAAGGAATAGGCAAATCAGGTAGATTCGACGAGAACTAGCTAAAGAATAACAAAGAGTAGCTAGAGGTTTATATAGGTATAGTCGTCGAGTATAAATAATAGTATGAGTCGATATGAGTCGGTACAAGTCAGTATGAGTCGATAAGAAAGAAGCAGTCCGCAGTGCGCAGCACATCCAGTGACCGTAGAGAAGAGATAGAAATGTAAAGAAGTGTTGGTAACGATGAAAGTGAAAGATGGCGGCATAAGAAGGTGTTTACCAACAAAAGTAGGAGTCAAGGGACGATAAGGGGGATCAAAAGAGTGTAGCAAGGTTGAATGAGAGTCTGAATAGATATGATATCAGGGGCTGAAGGTGCGAGGGAAAAGGGTGGCCGTTGGAGTAGTGGAAAAAGATAAGGGGCGTGATAGACGGTCATAACATTACCCCCTTCGTAAGCTTGATTGTCCCAATCAAGCCCTAAAGACAGCGCGACGGGGAAGAGGAGCGGTCCTCCTGGCCATCTGAGAGACAAACCGGTTGGGTTCAGCTTGTTGGGTGCTGATGATGATAGGCTTCTTGATTCCCTTCTTCTTGTTTCGCTTGAGGTCACAGCGCTTTGCCTTGGGGAATCCGCATTCTGCTTTGACATGGCCTCTTCCTCCGCAGTTGAAGCAGTCGGTCAGGGGTGTTCCATAGCCATACCCAGCCTCTGAGGTGTTCAGGACCCATTCATGAACGGATCGCCTCTTACTGCCCATCTCCTTGTATGTTCGTCGCAGGTGCTTGATTTCGTTGTCGAGGTTGAAGTTTCCGTAGTCCATCATGTAGATGATATCCACCCAGTGTCCAATGAATTCGTTCCAGGCGTTTTCTCTGATGGCGAGCAGGCGTTGGACGGTGACAGAGACACGCGGTGTGGCCCACATGTGGCGGCGTATGACTGTGGTGAGGTCCTCCATTTCTTCGTCGCGTTTCTGCATTGAGTCGAGTGTCCTTCTTCCTTCGTGATCCATGCCTGCTCTGAGGTATCCATAGTCGGCGTTGGTGAGGAGGAGGTGGAGGATTTCTTGAGCTTCGGGCATGGTGGTTGATTCGTCGTCCTCTGGTTCTTCGAGCATGGTGATGTCGTTCTCGTTGACGACTTTGGTCCAGTCTTTGCAGACATAGCCCCACCCTTGGGCACCTGCATCAACCATCCATCCTCCATTCCTATCGGTTGATCCCCAGCCTTGGGCGGGGTCTTCGTTTTCGGCATTAGTCCAGGCTTCATCCATGTCGTTGTTTTCTTCTGAGGTCAAGGGAGGCATTTCTTCGTCGGTTTCTTCGTTCATTTGTTCAGGGATGGTAGGGAGGTTGTTAGGAGTATAGGTGAGGTTGAGGAGAAAGGCTGGCATGGCTGCTTCCAGAGCAGCGAGCTGAGCGGCGGTGATGTTTTTGATGGAGTAGGACATTTTTTGAGAGTGGTATGAGAGCGAATTTGTTTCTGAGTTCGAGTGGTAGAGAGTTGTTGGATTTCTGGTGTTGTTGTATCGCGTTCAGCTGTCTTTTAAGGATTCCTTGCCTTCTTCTTTCGGATTCTGGTTTTCTTGTATTGCTCCACCATCTTCTGTGCTCCATCAAGGAGGTTTTCTTCATCTTCCCATGTTCCTTCTTCTTCTGGATAGCCTTTCCATTTGACGAAGTACTTGAAGCTTCCTTTCCTATCTTTTGATGTCGAATGATGCGTTCCACCTCGTAGTGTTCTAATTCTGGTGGTGGTCTGGTGACATTTGATCCATGAACTTCTGTTTCAGTGTAGGGTGTCAGGAGGTTGGCATGGAAGACATCATGTAGCTTGACACGCTT
This sequence comes from Coprinopsis sp. MPI-PUGE-AT-0042, assembly GCA_020736565.1. Lineage (NCBI taxonomy): Eukaryota > Fungi > Basidiomycota > Agaricomycetes > Agaricales > Psathyrellaceae > Coprinopsis > Coprinopsis sp. MPI-PUGE-AT-0042. The sequence continues at coordinate 601,884 of JAHBOF010000042.1, read as the reverse complement.
CCAATGGTCTGGGATGTCAAGTCGATAGGTGACAGGTCCAAGTACTTCTGTGATCTTGAAAGGTCCTTCTCGTTTCGCTTTGATCTTCTTATTGTATCCAAGGTTCAGGTTCTTTGATTCGAGCCACACTTGTTGTCCTTTTTTGAACGGCTTGAACGTTGACTTGATTCGTTGAGACATTCGTTGTTGGGCTAGTGTATGTGCTGCCAGGGCTTCATTTCTGATACGTTCCATCGTCTTCACTTGTCTTTGGCTAAGGGATATTGCGTGTAGTCGAATGTCGCTGGGATAGCCTTTGGGCTATACCCCATGATGATTTCGAATGGAGTGTGAAGTCGGTCAGAATGTCTCCTGTTGTTATGGGTGAACTCCAGAATTGACAGATGTTGCGACCAGTCTTGTGGAAACCCAATACAGTAGATTGACAGCCATGTTTCGATCTCTTGATTGAAGCGTTCTGTGGTTCCATCGCTTTGGGGATGGAAGGCTGTCGTCAGAGAGATGTCGATTTCAAGGATTCTCAGCACTTCTTTGAACAGAGAAGCTGCAAATTGCGGTCCTCGATCGGAGATAATTTTGTCTGGTAGTCCATATCTTCGAAACAGGTTGTCGATCAAGAGTTGAGCTGTCTGTTCTGCCGTGATCGTCTTGTTGCATGGAATCAAAATTACCCCCTTCGAAAGGCCGTGGTCCACCACGGATAGAATAGAGTCGAATCCATTTGATTCTGGTAGATCGGTAAGAAAATCGATGGAGACTTGCGCAAATGGTCGGTTCGATGTAGGGGGAGGGATAGGCATCAGTGATGGCTTCGATGGATGGCGGTTGATCTTGAACTGTTGACATTCTGCGCATCCTTTGATGTAGTCCTTGATGAAGGATCGCATCCCATGCCAATAATAGTGCTCTGATACCGCGTTGAAAGTCGCAAGTTCTCCAGGATGTCCTGCTGTGATGGCATCATGATATCGTTTGACGATGGCTCTCCGCAGTTCTATGTCTTGAGGTACGTAATTCTTGCCTTTGTAGAACAGCAGTCCGGTTGTTGTCAGTGTTCTTCGAGTGTCCAGTCTTCTAGTGGTTTCCTCATTGCCTGTGGTCCTTTTCCTAAGATTTCCTTTAACGCATCTGCCGCTTCATTATCGAGTTCTTGTGTTCTTGAGATCCAACTTTGAAGCGCAGTGTCGATCAGATTGATGTAGGAATCCTGATGATTGATGGCGTTGATGAAGAGCTCTTTTGGTAACATGGTGACTTCTTCGGGTTCTTCTTCGTCTGGGCAAAGATCTGGTCGTCTTGAAAGCGCATCGGATTGGACCATCTTGTTGCCGGGTACATGAACGAGTTTGATGTCATATTCTGCAAGTTCTAGTTGCCATCTTGCTTGTCGAGGTTTGATCTTCTGCGGTGATCGCCAATATGTTAGGTTCAAGTGGTCGGAGTAAATTGTCGTCGTGTGGGGCGATCCTTGGATGTAATGTCTCCATTCTCGCAGAGCTCTGATTATTGCCAATAGTTCTCTGTCATAGATCTCGTAGTTTCGTTCGGCAGGGGAGAATGACTTTGACAGATATGCCACTGGGTGTCTTGATCCATTGGCGTCCAGTTGAGTTAGAACCGCACCCTGAAGCATATTTCGATGCATCGGCTTCGATTTGGAATGGCCTGGTGTGATCTGGCATCATTAGGACAGGTTCTTCACTGAATCGTTTCTTCAGCATTTCAAAGGCCTTGTCGCATTCTTCGTTCCATTGGAATTGGTGTCCCTTCTGAAGGAGTGCATTGAGTGGTCTGGCGAGGTCGGAGTAGCTTCTGATGAACTTTCGATAGAAATTTCCGAATCCTAAGAAGGATCGTACTTGTTTCATTGTCCTAGGTGCTGGCCAGTCCAATATTCCTTTGACTTTAGTCGGGTCCATGGAGATCTTGTTATGTTCGATGATGAAACCAAGATAGGCAATCTTCTCTTGGGCAAATTCGCATTTCTCCGGTTTCACATATAGATCGTTGTCTTTGAGAATTTGTAGGACTTCTTTGGTGTGGTGTTCGAGCTTTTCTTGTCGTCTGAGAAGATCAGGATGTCGTCCATATAGATGACCACGTATCCTCCTTCAACTTGTTTGATGAATATGGTATCCATCATCGTTTGGAATGTTGCTGGAGAATTGGTAAGTCCGAAAGAACATGACCAGAGGTTCGAATAGTCCATATTTCGTCTTGAAGGCAGCTTTCCATTCATCTCCTGGTCGAATTCGGATGTTGTTGTAGCCCTTGAGAACGTCCAACTTGGTGAAGTATTTTGCTCCTTTCAGTTTGTCCATGAGATCAGTCACGAGGGGAAGTGGATAGGCGTTTTTGACTGTCCAATCGTTGAGATAGACATAATCTTGACATGGTCGCTTGCCACTATCCTTCTTCGCAACAAAGAAGAATCCTGATGCTTGAGGCGATTCTGATGGTCGGATGTATCCTTTGGTCAAGTTTTCCTTTACAAAAGTCTCGACTTGAGCATCTTCTTCCGGTGTGAGGGGATAAACTTTCGATGATCGGGGAATGAAGCCGTCTTTCAAATCGATTTTGTGATCCCAAATTCTGTGGTCTGGAAGTCTGCTAGCCTTCTTTTCATCGAAGACTGATAGATATTCGTGGTATTCTGGTGGCACATGTTCCGCGATGTTTTCGACCTTCTTTTGTTCGTTGTATTTCTGTTCGAATGCCTGGGAGTGACTCATTGTCGATTCGATCCAGATCTCTTCGGTTTCATCGCATGTTTCTCCGATGATGTAGGATATGATCAGGTCGTCTGAATAGTCTTCTATTTGTTCCATGAGGAGGAGAGAGTTCAAGGGCAGGGGGTTCGTTGCTGAGAAATATTCCTCTCCTTCGTCTTCCATTGTTACAGGGGGAAGGGGAGAAGATCTCCAAGTGAGGGTCTTCTTCTTCCAATCGATGTCGGGGTTCTCGTACTCGAGCCATGGCAGCCCAAGTATAATCTTCTGTCTTCCTAATCCGGTGATATAGAAAGTCGTTCGTCTGGTTTGTCCGTTGATAGTGAGGTCGAGTATCGTTTTGTATTTGATCGTTCCAGCTTTGTTTGGCGTCCCATCGACATTGTTGACCTCCAGCTCTCTCTCTAGGAGATGCAGGGGTAGATTGTTGTCTTTGGCATATGTTGTATCGATGAAGATGCCTCCAGCTCCGCAGTCGATCATTCCTTCATCGTCGACGGTTACTGATCCATTTTGCGTTTCACCCGAAAGTTTCATAGGGATAAATATGGCTTTATTTTTCTTTCGGGCTACTAAGGCAGAATGAATAGTTAAATAGGGAGAGACTGACGTCGGTGCAGTTCTCCTGATCAAAAACCCGCTTCGGCACACTCTTTCTCAATCTCGTTGCGTTCCTCCTCATTGTAATCTGCAACCAACGCTCTGATGTGTTGGGCAACTTCGCTGGGCGTCTTCTTCACGTTGACGTTGGTGTTCTGGTATCGTTGAGAAGATCCTTGGTTCGTATTGTTCCTCTGCTTCTTGGGGCAGTTCCTGATGATGTGACCATGTTGTCCGCAGTGGTAGCACAGCCCTTGACGTTTGTACTGTTCTGCTTGCTGCGTAGTGAGGGCAGCCAATTTCAATGGGGTTCGAGGATGATCCAGAAGGATGGTAGACTGGGCTGGTGAAGCGCCTCTTCTGGTAGTTGTTAGATCCTCCATTCTTGGAATATTTCCCCGGGTTGATGATGGACATGAGCTGCGTCGCATGACGATAGTTCTTGTCAAAGATTGCAGCTTTTGCTTGGAGTCCCTTGAGATCGGTGGGAGGATTATCCATTGTCAGGATCTTGAGGAGCAACGGTTGGTTGATAGATCGCTTGTACGTTTCCATCAGCATTGTCTTCTCTTCTTCCGGTTTGACTTTAGCTTGTCCAACGAGTAGATTGAATTCGATGTTGTGTTTCTCGATGGGGTTGGTTCGTTGTTTGAGAAGGCTGAGTCGATTGAGGGCGTCTTGGACTACATCTCCTTGGGAAAAGGCCGTTTTGAACTCTACAACCCATTTCTTCCACTCGGGGACTACTACTTCGTAGGTTTCTTTGTTCATCTTGTCTTCAAGGTATTGTTCCTTCCATATTAATGCATCTCCTCCTTTGAGATAGGAGAGAGCCGCCAGGGTCTTCATCGTGTCATCGGAGAACTTCTTTGGGTGTCCTTGGAAGTACAGAGCACATTCCTTGATAAATGCGTCGACTTTGGTTCTGTCTCCATCAAAGGGAGTGGGGGGAGCGACTCCTTTTCCATTGTCTTGGGTGGCCTCTGGGACGCGGTCGTCTGATGTTTCTGCTTTGGCTGGCATGTCTTCTTTTCTGGTGATTGGTTGTTTGTTTATCTTTTGATCCTTCTTCTTGTATTTCAGGTGTGCCGGCTCGTGTGGCAGGGCGAGTATTTCCTCTTGATCTTGATGGTTCTTCGTATTGTCCTGCAAGCGGTGTCTTGGTGTCTTTGATATTTCTTCGGGTTCCTTGCATAAACTGATCTTCTTCGGCTATTGATGTACTGGCTTCTTGTTGAGGCTGTCTTGGTAATTCTTCTTCGTCAGATTCTTCTTCTTCGTCGTCGTCGTCGTCTTCGTCTTCGTCGTCTGTTTCTTCTTCTTCAGATGATGATGATTTGTCTGGTGCTGGTTCTTCTGGGTTCTGTGCTTCGTCGAGTAGGTTTTCTACTTCGTCCCGGTCGTCAGGGTTACTGCTTTCTGAAGAAATCTTGGTTCAGGTGTCTTGTCGTCGTATTCTGCCAGGGCGATACTGGCAGAGTAGTTGATGAAGCTAGTTCTTCTGTTACGGTTCAAGTACGCGAGCTCATAAGAGTTGACGCGAGGGCCGTAGTTCCGTGTCGGAGTTCGGAGATCAAGCGGATATCGCAACTAACTAGGATGCCTTGAAGCAGACTAGAGAGTTGGAGCGAAGTTCGAGGAGAGAAGGAATAGGCAAATCAGGTAGATTCGACGAGAACTAGCTAAAGAATAACAAAGAGTAGCTAGAGGTTTATATAGGTATAGTCGTCGAGTATAAATAATAGTATGAGTCGATATGAGTCGGTACAAGTCAGTATGAGTCGATAAGAAAGAAGCAGTCCGCAGTGCGCAGCACATCCAGTGACCGTAGAGAAGAGATAGAAATGTAAAGAAGTGTTGGTAACGATGAAAGTGAAAGATGGCGGCATAAGAAGGTGTTTACCAACAAAAGTAGGAGTCAAGGGACGATAAGGGGGATCAAAAGGGTGTAGCAAGGTTGAATGAGAGTCTGAATAGATATGATATCAGGGGCTGAAGGTGCGAGGGAAAAGGGTGGCCGTTGGAGTAGTGGAAAAAGATAAGGGCGTGATAGACGGTCATAACACTGGACACCCTTGTCAGAACGGAAACTGAAGTGGAATTTCCTGTTTCCCTGCAGAGCTTTCCAGTGGAAAGGAAATCCTAGGAAATCCAACAGGAAATGTGAATAAAAAGGAAATCCAAACTGGAGAGCTCCAGGCAGGAAACGGAGACAGGAGAGGGGGGGCTTCGAAGCCCCGGAAATTGCAGATTTGTCAGGCCTCCGAAGTACCTTTCCGTGGGTGACTGAAGTGGAATGGCAGGTGGATGGTGGTGGAGAATTCATCAACGACGAACTGAAGGCTTTCTTCAAATCGAAAGGAATCAAGCTATCTATTAGCGCTCCGTATATGCATCAGCAGAACGGATGCGCTGAGCGTTTCAATCACACTATCATGGAGAAGGCTGAGTCAATGCGTCACGACGCTTGCCTGCCCCAATCATGGTGGGAATTTTCCATTCTATATGCCGTTTACGTGTATAACCGGACGCCTCTCAAGCGTCTTGGTTGGATTACTCCACACGAGGCTGTAGAAGGAGAAGCTCCGGATGTCTCTAAATTAAGAGTCTTCGGATGTGGTGCCTGGGTGTATATTCCCAAGGAACAACGATCTAATAAGCTCCTTCCACGATCGGAGTATATGATCTTCCTAGGATTCCCAGAAGGCATGAAGGCGTATCTCTTCATGAGATTGCCGAGGAACGTTCTGTTCAAAGCGACTACTGCTCGCTTTGATGAACTTCACTTCCCAAGGTGTCCTGATGCGAAAGCACCTCAAGACCAACCACGAGTTGAAGACTACCCACCTTCCTCGTTTGGCAATGATGGACCTCCATCTGAATCTGAAGATGATGATGACGACGATGATTTCCTTCCTCGTCCATCAAACTCCCAAACCCCTAAAAGAGGTAGCGGTCCTGATCGTGCCGACGATCGGAACGTTGGTGAACAACCAGCCGACCAGCACCCACCGAATCCTGTGCCGGGAAACGCTCCTGGTGATGAACCAAGGAGATCTGCGCGGAATCGGACCCAAACCAAGTCTCAGCCTGGCGATGTCTACGGAAATAAAACTCCGACAGAAAAGCATCAGACGGATCGGAGAAAAGCACTTGATAAAGATGACAGACGGCCATCTGGATCTAATCAAGGTGCTGCAAGCAAGGAAAAAGGTGTTCCCGCGCCAAAACCTGCTACTCCCATGTCCGAAAGTGAATCTGATTCGACTTTTGACATACCTGAGGACTTAGAATGCTTGACGCGTGAAGGGGGAGTTAATTTTATGCATTTCCTGCTTTCTAAAGCGGTTTTGCCTTCAGTTCCTTCTGTCGATAGCGCTCCACGCGAGTGGACGTTTAAAGACATCTTGCGGATGCCACCGCAGGAGAAGAAAGGATGGATCGATGCTTGCAAAGATGAGTTAAAGGCACTCTCTGAACGCGATGTATTCGAAATGGTCGATCTTCCCAAAGGTCGCAAAGCGATTACCAATCGCTGGGTATTCGACGTCAAATCTGACGGTCGTAAACGCGCCTGACTTGTTGCCAAGGGTTTCCAAGAAATCAAAGGCATTGACTACAATGAGATTTTCTCACCGGTGGTTCGTTTCGAATCAGTCCGAACCATGTTAGCCCTCACAGCTCTCAAGGATTGGCACATCACCGGGGTCGATGTCAAGACCGCATTCCTCTATGGGAAACTAGATGAGGAAATCTATATGCGTCAACCCAAAGGCTTTGTCATCAAGGGCAAAGAGCACAAGGTGTACCGGCTCCTTCGTGCTATCTATGGTCTGAAACAAGCATCCCGTGCATGGTACATGGAACTTGCAAAGTCGATGAAGATTCTTGGCTTCAAACGACTATCGACCGATACCGGGATCTTCATCCTTCAGGATGGACATGGTGGCTTTGTCATCATGATTGCCTACGTCGATGATCTCATCTTCGCGGGTCCTAACAAGAGACTTGTTAATGCCAAGAATGAGGCGTTCAAGCTCAAATGGGAATGTCGAGACTTCGAAAATCCTACCGAGTTCTTACGAATGAGGATCAGACGTGACGGACAAAATATCCGTCTGGACCAATCTGCCTACCTTGGCACGGTCCTGGAACGTTTCGATATGAAGGATTGCCGACCGGCACCCACACCTATGGTCGAGGGTTACAGGCCTCTCGAACATACTGGACCTGTCGATACGAAACGACGCCACTACTTCCAGTCGATCATTGGATCTCTGCTCTACTTGATGCTGGGCACTCGTCCAGATATCGCCTACGCTGTTGTAAAGCTGTCTCAATTCGCAGCTAATCCTTCCGAGGAACACATCAGCAAGGCCAAGTACATCTGCAGATACCTCCGAGGAACTATGAACTACGCCCTGGTTCTTGATGGCGCTTCCCAAAATGGATTGATTGCCTACTCGGACTCTGATCACGCCGCAGATCTGGTTGCACGCCGATCTACAACTGGAAACATGGTGATGTTGGCTAACGCCAGCATTAGCTGGATCTCACACGCTCAAAAGACTGTTGCCAATTCCTCCACCGAAGCCGAATACATGGCTGTGTCTGACTGTAGTCGACAGGTGATGTGGTTCAAGCACATGTTCAAAGAGCTTGGGATGCCGATCATCGTGCCAATCCCTATCTGTTCCGACAACAACGGTGCTATCTTCATTAGCAACAATCCTATCCAGGAACGTCGCATGAAACATATCGATGTTAAGTTTCACTACATCCGTGAACTCATCGAGAATGGAGACATTGAAGTCTTGCGAGTCGACACCAACGACAACATCGCTGACATCTTCACCAAACCGTTGGGACGTGTGAAGTTTGAACACTTCAGGGGATTACTAGGACTTGAGTTCTACTCGTCTTAGTCCAATGGGTACACTCGTTAGGAGATGCACTCATTGAGGGGGAGTGTTGATCTTATCTTACGTAGATTAGATTCGACTTGCGACTCTCGCGACCTTCCGACTCGGACTCTCCTAGATACATTCTTATGAGGCTATGCGACATCTACAGGATTCGTCATTCTATCGTCTTCTCGACTGATACTGACTCATATGATTACTCGTCACACATGTGACTGCTTACTCAGTCCTTACAGCTCTATTATTAGTACGCTCAAATATGTATATAAGGACGCTCGTAGCTACCTCAATCTCGATCACTTAAACCTACCAGTTAAGCCTACAAGCTACTCGGTAAGACCTACTCGCTAGTCGCAGTAGTGTTCTTCACACCGCCCTATCTCTCTCATCCTCTTGGCTGTTATCATCCACCATGCTGGGTTTGGCGTCTATCATAACTGCACTATCGCTGACATCAGTTTTGTTCAGTCTATGCTCTCAAATATGAGCGTTGCTACATTTCAATCGGCGGGCCTTGCGGTGGAGCCACTCATCCTCTTGAGTCAGTGATGAATCACACAAAACCTCGGTAAGATCGTTATGTTGTCCCTTCAACCATTTTTACTTAATTGAAGCTTTATTCTTGCAGGTATTCTCGTCAATGGTCAGGTTTCTTTTGGTGAGTAGACTCTACTCTCGGTACGACGTAACGTCGCCGACCGACTCTGGCTTATCCACGCTAATCACGGCAGTCTTTTGGATTCCTGAGCGCTCTAGGCAAGGTTTAGGGTCGAACCACCACTCTAACAGTGTACAGACCAAGACGTTGCCATCCGGGTATCCACGAGACAACCTGGCTGCTTGTCCTCGGTTTGGGTGCCCCTTCATGAGTGTTGAAAGCTGCTCGTCTCAATTCTTTGTCTTCATGGTTCGTGTCGTCGCTTCCATGGATTCCGTAGTATTCCGCTGACCGAGCTTCAGCTAGATGCGATTCACCAGAGTGTGTTGCACCTTCAGCGTTTGGGTCAGATCCTGATTCCAGCTACTCACATACCAACAGGCCAAGTTTTGAATCGCTTCCCTTATGATATTTATTTGCCCTCAGAGTCAGGGCAAACAGTTCCGGGTGCCCTCTCACGGAACATCCCTAAAAAGATGTATCGATATGCGAGTAGCTGTCAAGTTTTGACACCGCTTTGTTGATCCGCCGAGTGCATAAGAATTCTTCGAGTGGGAACTTCAAGGCTGGAGCAGACGAAACGCAGTCTCTGATGTATGAAAGGGTTTCTCCAGTTTTCGCCGATAGAAGGGGCTCGCATTTGAGAAGCAGACATAACAACCTAAGACGGGAAACACACCAGCCCGGAGTGCCTCAAGCCAGATCGATTATATGTGATATCGATAAGGCGGTCGCTCGCATGAGCTGAATGAGGAAAAGACGCAGGGAACCAAGGTCTCTTGTGGACAAGCGGCCACTCAGGGCATACATTCCGGGGGAAATATGACACAAGACTGTTGCGAGAGGTCACAAGTGCTTTCAATCGGCATTGTCAAATATTCGCTAGATAGAGAGCCTGCCCATACTGGAAGCAACCTTGAGTTGAGGGGTGAGTCAAATGACATCCGAGGTGCGATGCATCACTTCGACCAAAGGATCGTAAGTCTACTTCATTTCAATGACGCACACACGGACAATAGCCACACCGCTGGCAAAGAGCGATTCTATCGACAAAGGATATATATAAGAATCTGAGAGTCGTCAATCTTTTGTCTTTCTCAAAATCTTAGGCTTTCGTCGGCCCGTGAAGATTGCGACGTTGAAGATCTCGGTAAGGTTGTCATGCCTCACATCAACGGCCAGGCCTTGTCTGAGCACGGGCATTTATCCCTGATCACTGCTGTTGCTCAGGCCTTATCCAACGATAACATTATACCGCATCTTACCACATCTGCCCGACCAGGAGTCACAAAGATTGCTATGTGTGCTGCGACCGTAGCTTTCTGCACCCCATCAAGTATATCCATCAAGGACAAAGGTTTGTCAACATCATTATCAGGCTGATATATATGAGAGGAATGGTAGAGTATATAACTGTAGATAAGGACTGAGTCCATGACCCCCCCTGCCCCTGATGCAAGCCGAGAATTGCTAGCATTCAATGTGAACATGTCTCGTTCTTTATCCTCGATGTCATTTCATTTGGAAGGAGTTCATTTCATCTATACAGTAACCTCATTTAATACTATGCGGTTTTTACACTCTCGCATTCACGTCTGATTTGCAACCAACGATAAGAAAAAACCAATGCTTGTGCAGCTGCAACGCAAAGAACCGTTGACGACACCATCCGTTACTTCACACGTGCCACAGTGCTGTTAGTTTGCCGTCCCACCATATATTTGTGGTAGCGGTGCAAATCTTCTACTACCAGGTTTATACGATTAATATGGGCTTAATTCATCTTCCTGATTGTCAGAACCTCTTCAAAACGACAATGGCATCGACTACCGACCCGAAACGAGCACTGTTGGAAGCTGTTCTTGGAAGGCGTCTTCACGTTAAATAGAAACCTTCAACAACACCGTTATCTCCGGCGACGATCCAAATACGTCCCACACGTGCACCATTCATTGGCATTTTGAGCAGCCTGGATGATGGGCGCTTGGATATTTCCCAGCGCATGACTCTTCACTCGGTCAGTCCAGGTGCTGAACATATCAAGATACGCTGACATCACGTTGAGATCTTACACTTTCCAGTACTCAGCACAATTGAGTTTATCACCTTGCGCACCAACGACGAGGATGATATCACAACTATCGGACGGGGTCATCACAACGGTAAGGCATGCTGGCTGAACGTCTCTCAACGTCTTCGGCGGGATAGAGGACCAAAATAACGAAATCAGGCCGGAGAAGACACAGGGACGGCGTCGACGTGGTTGACCGAAGAAAACCGAAATCTCGAGGTAGGTGCTTCTAAATACTTGCGTATTTGCAGTGCGTTTTTCTAATACGTTATCCTCTGAAGCAGAAGCCTCTTGATGGGTAGGGTTTATCACGGCGCAGTCCATCGAGGCTTCTCGATTTCGAGTCAAGGCTTGTATGTTGGAGAAAGCGGGGCAGCATTGATGATTGAAAGATAATGTACCCAATTTCAAAAGCACTCCTTGCAGCAATGCGAAAGGAGCTCTGGCGGGGTGGCGCGATCTCCCACTCTGTTTTTAGATGAAACTACGCCTTGCAAGGCGGCAAGAAAATAACGATAAAAAGAAACGCAGCTCGATCGCTCTCAGCTCATCTTTTGCTCCCATACAGCTGTCATACTCATGAGACAAGGGTCGTTGTCTTCAAATGAAGAGTACAGGTACATGCTGTTCCAAATGCAAAAGCCTCGATGGAATTAGCATTCGGCGTGATAAAACCCGTCAGGGGCTGTCTTGCCCAAATAGGGCTGCCAAAAATTTGCACGGAACGGCCTTCATCAATCGTCCTTCTTTTCTTTCGCTGACCTCGTTGCTCAGTTTCTACTCTCTCTCTATTCTACTCCTATGTGCTCTGGTGAACTCGGCCTATGGCGCTGGAAATCCCCTGGAAGGAGGCAGCGGCTCCGCGCCCAAGCTCCGAACGTGCAGCGAGACGACAAACATCCATCCACGACGGGTTTTTGTCTCCACGAGGCAATCTGTGAGCATAGTGGCTGTCGGCTTGCTCAGCTTTTCTTTGCTAGCTATTTCGCTGGGTGGTTGAATTCCCAACTACTCATGGCCACTGTCATGCGCTTGAACAACCCACCCCACGACGATAATGACCCCCTCATGCACCATCCCCACAACGAACGACAAAGCCACTGACTTACACGCCGATATCTGCCAACAACCACCTCATCCCGCAGCTCTAAGCCCCCACCCCCGGCACACTCACTGGCCTGATTATCACAGAACACAACTTGAGGATTCAATCAGCGACTATCCTCGCACAATAATCATCAAGGTCTCGTTCAAGCTATCGGGGATGGGAACGTCTATATCACAGCCGAAGCTAGCCCAAATCGTTCTCTCCTATTCCTCGCTCACCCTTCAGTAAACCATTTCTGACAAGCTCTCCTCCTCAACGAGAATAAGTCTCCTCCCAAGGCCAGTTAGCGTCTCCTATTCTGCATCTCCACTTCCCTCTTTGTCTCGTACCCAATCTCGTTCCCCCTCCTCATCAGCCCCCTCACCAGACACCCACACATTCCCATACCACACGCGCCATCCGCCGACGACATATCGAGGCTCACTCGTTCGAGATCTTCAAAGTTCACACACACGCGCACGGTCTGTCAGTCTTCGGATCACCAGAGTCTACGATGGATGAATGGGCTGATGAACGCGTCAACCACGACGGTTATTTCTTCTGGGTTGGGCTCTACTTCGATTGAGGGGGAGAGGGAGCCTGGGCCGAATGCGGCAGCGACTTCGTTGTCTTCGCCGCGTTCGTCGTCCTATGAACATTCTCTCTTTGAGTAACTATTTTAAATCCGAGCGCCTTTTCCAAACCCTGAAGCCTTAGCGCTTATTTGAACTCGAGACGTCGGAAACTACTGTAATCCTCGAGGGTATGGTCACCGCTAACTTTTCTCCATGTCTTGACCCTCTGGTGTACGCAGGATTGCGTGGACCTGGCCTTGACGAAGCGTCAACCAGTGACTGTTGGAATGGGGGTTCAACGTCAACATCGGGAGCAAGTTCTAGCACAAGTTGGATACAGCGGTAATTGAGTAACACTCTCATTTTCATAGTTCATTGGGGGTCCTGCGGCGACGGTATATGTAGGATTTTGAGACGCCTGGTCATACATGATGGGTCCGGCCGCATTAAGTCCTACTAAAAGCAACGTGCTCGGCGCTAATCCTTTGAGCGCTTATTCTAGCTTCCATTGCTGTGTTGCTGTAAATACCCAATCGATCACTCGGGGGAAATGAGATGTACTGCTATAGCTGTTGTACGTGGGATGGATGAGCCTTGGTCCATTACTCCTTGGTTACTCCCGCCCACCTATCGAGTCCACCTGCACATGTCAAACAACCGACCCTTCTCGAATCTACCTCTGCACAAGCCAACCAACGAAAAGCTCGAGCGATATCCAACACCTCATCGCAACTCAATGGCACAGAGGAGACAAGGCAAGCGTGGTACTGTCTGTGAGTGCTGCTGCAAAGAAGGCGTATTCAGTGCTCATGACTTCTTCGCTCGTTTCACAGGCAACAGGAATGTCATCCAAGGATCGAACGGATTCACAATCAACGGAGGGACGTACGCCAATGGCGACGCCCCCACAACGATTCAGTACAATCTTTTGGCGATCACCGTCAATGGTTCACCGTCTCTCGTGAGTACGATGTCAATGCGGTGCTCGATGTCACAAACCATCTGATGGCTGTATTAATAGACTGTGTCGGTGTCTGGGGCGGTGGTTTTTTTTTTAGCTCATGAGGGTCCTGATACCTGAGCTGCGAGCGCTCGAGCACAGCACCATCGATATCGCCTTTTTCTATTAGCCCGTATCTGTACCTCCCGGCGGCAATAGCGGCCTCGCATCGCTCTTGCCTCTTTCCTATTTCCTTCGTCTACACCCCGTATATCCGTCTCGTTCCTGACGAATACATTCGTGTCCTATCAACCTTCGATGCGACACCCTTGGAACGGTAGCCTTACAGCAGCACAGCGTGATATCGTGGACCATCTGATAGCTGGAGTAGACTCTGTGTCTGATGCGGCGGCGTTTTGTTTTATGGATCACTTGGCTAGTACCCGGGTGTTTGCCCGGGGAGGGAGGGAACGCAGGGGGGGTTTGATTATTATGCATTCTTCCCCCAATCTATTGTCACACTCTATCCGGAATTCCTCCAAGGGCCGGTTGAGTGCTTTCACCAGCAACCGTCGAGTTCTGCCAGAAAAAGGTTGATATGCTTTGACTCTGGAGGAACTGGAAATATCCAACTTGTAAAATTTCAAACCTTTGGCATAGGATAAATCGGGGTCATCGTTGCAACGACCAATTGCACCTCAAAGTTTGCTGGCTAGATCGCGGCGGAGGCTTACCCCCAGAGACTGTCACCCCTACTCATCCGTTGTTTACCATTTACGTATTGATTTTCCCTAAATACATTTTACTTTACAATGTCGTCTGCAACCCTCGAGGGATTGTGGCTGCCAGGAACCAAGCATCAGGTAAGCGCCGTCCGATTTCAAAGCTTATCCGCTAGGAATGTGTTTTAAAGTTGTTTGTCAATGCACCAGGCTGATCAGGAAAATCTCGCAGATATGACAATAACAAAATGTCCCAGCCAGTATAACACCCTCCCGTCGCCCCCAAGAACATCCAACAGCAAAACGACGAGGACTCCCATTCTCCAACATAACTACCCCCCTCAAACTCGCCAACGTCACGTTGTACCCATCACCATCCTCCAGATATGCACCCCGTGCACTAAACAGCGCCAGGACGTTCTTCCAGAACCTTCAACACCCGAATACCTTGTTGGTGTTCGCCGAGTTCCTGGAGAGTTCTCCAGGAAGTTCGCCGGTGTTTGAATCGGCGTTGGGCAATGATGCAGAAGGGGAAATTGAGGAGGCGGCAGAAGAGTTGGAGGCGGGGGTGAGTGAAGATATATTCTGAATCATCGCTGTCCAAAGCGCCACAAAACCTCACCGTCTAAGCGCTAAATTTCCTCTTACACGTCCATACGCGGTCTAAGCCTTAGACGCCATCGTTGTCGTCGTCCCCTCTATCTGCTCCTTGTCCTTCTCGCTATCAGATCCATCGTCATCCTCGTCACCCCACCAACGACCAGCAAACAACCCCATACTTCTCATCTCTACATCACGAACTTTGGCTCTTGCCGTCTATCGCATCCCTCGACTCTGCGGGCTGAGATCACGCACCTATTTGAGCGCGGGGAATGCTTCACTCTTGATTAAACTCCCCACTTTCTCTAAGGAGCTCAAAGAATCCATCGTTTACTCCCTCTCCTACTCCATTCCCTCCTGATGCGGAATCCAACCCGACGAATCCCCTCCCCTTGCTAATCGCCACCCGATCCCGATACTCCGCCCTCCCCACTGCTTCATGTATCATCTTCTCGATATCCCGTTCCCCAATCACTTCCACCGTCGGATGGGCACGCAGTAAAACATGCGGGGCGATCCAATCTCTGTTATGGTGGTGGTTGTGGTGATAGTTGAATTCGTGAAACTCCCCTCACCAATGAGTGACTCAAACAATCCTCGACCGCCTTAGCCTGATACGCCTCGCATGAGATCCTTCGCGCATAGCGTCAACTCGAAGCTGTGCGGATACAATTTGTAGTTTTGGCCCAATGATACATGTGTAAAAGGCCATGCCTACTACATGCGCATTAGCATCAACGTCTTAGGAAGAGGGAAGAAGAGAGGAACTCACCAGACGCAAAATGCCTTGCCTCATATTCATAACTCGTCCAATTCAACCTCCTCAACGACGTCGTCCGTCTCTGTGGAGTAACCAATGCGGTCGAAAGCTGCATACCCGAGTCTCCCTGGTGCTGCGGAGGAGCGAAGTACGAAGTCGAGCCTTAATCGGCGCGCTTACGACCTGCGGAGGGTTGTGGTCCAGGTGATAATCAAATTCGTGAAATTCCCCACGCCAATGAGTGACTCCAAAAATCCCCCACCAGTCCCCCTTGCCTGTTACGCCTCCCATCAGATCCTTTGCACAGAGGGTCCACTCGAGGTGTTCGAGCTGCGCCGAGACCATGTGCTGCTTTGGACCGATGATGGGTGTGTAGAAAGCCATTCCTATCGTGAACGTATTGGAATTAATATCGAGAGAAGCAAGGGCGAAGAGAGAACAGAGAAAGAACGCACCAGCCTCGAAATCCCCAGCTTCATACTCATAGCTCGTCCAACTCAACCTGCTTAGCGACGTCTGTCTCTGAGGGCTGATCAACGCGCTCAAGAGCTGCATATCCGAGTCTTGCTGGTGTTGTGGTGTTGTATAAGAATACGAAATCGAGCCGCCTAAATCGGCGCGTGTACGAGCTCCAGTGGACGAGGTATCCAGGACGTTGTGGTTGGTGTCGTCTGTGGTGATCGTGACTGTTGAGCCTGAAGACGAAGACGAGCCTAAGCTCGTTTGTGCACCCGAGCTAGGCCTCCCGTCAATCGACGTTGAGCTGGAACCCGACAAAATACTCGTCGTCGCCGACCGTCCCATGCTCCCATTCCAACCCCAAAACCACTAGACGAAGACGAGGAGGGAAAACCCACTCGTCCTTCGTATGCTATGGCTGTCCGAAAAGACCTGGAGTGCAGGTGTGTGTGTGTGTGTGTGTGTGTGGGGATCGTCATGAGATCCTGTGGTGAACAACGGTCAGGTGACTGAGTTTCGATGTGCTGTCGACGGATGCGTCGCCCAATGGCGCAAGTGTCGTAAGTGAATGGGTAGGAGCCCGTAGCAATTGCAGAGGAAGTCGAGGAAGGGGAATGAGGGTGGATGTGAGACGATGACGAAGAGTGAGGTGGTGGAGGTGGAGGTGTGGAATAGGAAACGCTGGTGGTGGTTGAGACGCTGATCCCTTCGACCCCGGCTACGCGTGCGCTCTTCTTTCGTTTCCCCATCATCGCCATACCCAACACCTTGCTCTTCGTCGCTGGCTCTTCGACTACACCAGTTCCAACCGAAACATCCGCGCTTCGAATAGAAACGTCGCTCAGGAGTGTAGCGAGCAGGCTCGCCTCTCTGTTTGTCAACCGAATCGGCTCTAACAAGCCCTCTTGTTCAATCGCCCACCAAATCTTACACACGAGCGTCAAATTGCACATCGTGCGCATGCTTCTCCTGTATTCCTAGGAGGATGACCTTGGGTGTAAGGAAAGTGAAGGAACGAATGTGACGTGAATGTTGAGGGATTGTATTCGGGAGACGAAGCTGCGGACGAAGCGAGAGATGGGTTGGGCGGGAATATAGTTTATTGGAAGATCAGAACCCACATTTCGGGTGGGAGTGAAGGGGAGAAGGGAGAGGAACGAGTGCGGGGGCTAGAGAAGGTGGAGGATGAGGGGCGGATCAAGAGGTTTCTCATCGACTGGGTTGAGCAGAGGGATGAAGTGCTAAGAGTAGGAGTAATGGATCAATGAGTGAGAAATGGGGTAAGGAGGGGAGATACGTACGTGGATGTTACCATGCCGCCTTCTGAATCTGCGAGCGCTGAATTGGCTTTCTTTCATCAAGTTTCTTCTTCATTCATTTCCCCGGCCTTGCTCATTCTTTTTAAAAGCAACGCAGGGGCCATTCGAATCCAGAGCGGCGATGGGAACGAACGAACGTTGCGGTTGAGACAAGAGTTCGGCGTCACACGCTGAACACTGCAAGATCAGTGCTTTTAAACTCCGATTTAAATCAGGCGCTCAGTAATTAGAACAGTCGGATTCAGGGCTCTCTTTCACCAATAAAGACGAGCATTAAGTTACCTGCCATTGGCCAAAATGAGTCCCATACTTTAAAGAGAAACCATCCCGCCGCGGTGCATTCCCAGTTCTTGCTCGGTGCTAGTCCTCTGAGCGCTTTCTCTGAGCGCTTGTTCTCGCTTCTATGGCTGTGTTGCTGTAAAAACCTATTGATCTCCTGGGGGAAATAAGCTGTACTGCTATAGCGATTGAGTATGGGTCGTATGAGCCTTGAAGCAATATTCCCACCCTTCTTTTGAGTCCCCCCCCCCACACACACACACACAAGTCGGCCAGTCGACCCTCGGCGACCTCCCCAATCTACCCCTACACAGGCCCACCAATCGAGAGCTCTAGCTCTGTACAACTCCTTTTCACAACGCAATGGCAAGAGGAAGACAAGGCAAGTGTGGTACCGTCCGTAAGTGCTGCTCCAGAAGCAGAGAAGGCATATTCCTGAGTGCTCATGACTTCTTCGCTTGTTTTACAGGCAACAGGAATGGTGACGCCTCAACGACAATTCAGTACAATCTGTTGGTGATCAACCTCAACGGCTCACCCTCTTTCGTGAGTACCCGATCAGGGATTGATAGCGAGACTTTCTGATGGCTGGCCCAGGCTGTGTCTGTGTCTGATGCAGCCTTTTTTTTTTTAGATCGCCACTTGATGTGACGCAAGATGTCACAAGGAGGCTTAGATAATGATGTACACCCTACAGAATAGGGTAGTCGATCCGGCTTGTTAGTAACGCACCTGTGCAGTGAATCTGCGACGCAAGGGTCAATATGCAAAGTAATAGAGAGTTTGCGCAAGAGCCACCAGGCGCCACCTGATGGCTGTGGAGTGTTGCGCCAATCGCGCCTGGTGGCATCCTGGTGGGTATGGTGGCCTGCCGTCCTGAGGAAAGAGGCCCTTTGCCGCTTTGCGTTGATTCGCAACCACATTAGCTGGTATTTTGTGTTATCATGCACATGATAGGCTATGGCTAGGAGACTGTGTGAAATCTTTGCTCTGTTGAAGGGGTGTTTCGCGAGTGCGAGCAACGGTCGCGAGTTCTGTGCACAGTGAATTAGCCAAGTGCGGCTAAAAATAACCACCAGTGGCGCCTGGTGGCTCTTGCGCAAACTCTCTAATGATACTTAACTGGCTGAGAGGAACAAAGGACGCTCGATGGTTTGATCCGCCTAGTGTATCGCCTAGACTATCTCTGCGTCCGATACCTTGCTGCTGGTCGGTTTATTTGCATATCCGGGTACAACTGGAGGCCAAAGTAGGTACTCAAGTACTGAACGTGCCCTCCTGCAAATGTTACTTTATCTGCTCTTCTTGAGCCTCTTGTGCTCCTCGAGGGGTTACAAAATATTCCAGAAGTGACTGTTTCGCTTCAAACTCCACTGGTCGATGGTAATTTCCTCCCATGGCCACCCGTTATCAGTTGTCGATGGGAGGGCATCATCTTAATTGGTCTGTACTTTCACTACGTGGCATCTCATTACCCCTTTAACAATCCCTCTCAAATACCGTCTTTTGACTTCGAGGCTCGAGCGGCGTTTCACCAATGAACAGAGTGTGAACTCCCCCGCTGCATTCCAAGCCCCAGGCACACCAGCCCTAATCCAATGGTAAAATCTCTTGAGATTTCCGAATCCGGCGTGGTCACTCTCATAAGTACAAACCGATGTAGAGACTATGTGACGTGCCCGACACAAGTAATTAAAACTTATATATTGCGTTCACCGCACACCCGCAATGGCGTCACAATACTTGTCCTCACATGACCCACCCAGGGCAAGAGATAAGGAGAGGCGAGTACGGCGTTGGACGTTTTCTACCCATCACGCCGATCCTGAAAGTACAACGCCAGCGCCCAACTCCATTGACTTTGGCAGCTCAGGCAACGCCTCCCGGCTATCTAACTTGCATTCGATGGCACTCCAGCGAAACGAAGATGCGAGTGAGTCCATTTTGGCTCTTATCTCCAAATGCCTAGCTTTCTATGACGCTTTAAAGGTCAGAACGGCGTCTTCTACGGCTCCAACAACTTCAAAGTGAAAGGCGGAGAGTATGTATACGCTCGTTGGGACGCATCCAACATCCATGACTATAGCTACAGGTACTACCAAATCAACTTTCTAGTGATTCACATCAACGACTCCTTTCACTACGTTCGTCCTTTCCTCGAGTCAAGATGCCTAGGTACTAGTAGGTTGATCGGTTCCTTGACAGGTCGGGACATTAGGAATCAATTTCAACATTGTTTTGAAAATCTTCGGCATCATGTTCGGAATCCTCAAATGTTGTGTCAGTGGCTGGTTAACCTTCATCGACTGGCATTTCATCTGTACAAGAGACGTAAAGCTAGTACTACCAGGAGCATGTGGTGAAGAACACTACTGCGACTAGCGAGTAGGTCTTACCGAGTAGCTTGTAGGCTTAACTGGTAGGTTAAAGTGGTAGAGATTAAGGTAGCTACCAGCGTCCTTATATACATATTGCATGTACTAATAATAGAGCAGTGTAAGGACTGAATAAGTAGTCACATGAGTGACAAGTAATCATATGAGTCAGTATGAGTCGTGAAGACAATAGAATGACAAATACTGTAGATGTCGCATAGCCTCATAAGAATATATCTAGGAGAGTCCGAGTCGGAGAGTCACGAGAGTCGCGAGTCGAATCTAATCTACATAAGATAAGATCAACACTCCCCCTCAATGAGTGCATCTCCTAACGAGTGTACCCATTGGACTAAGACGAGTAGAACTCAAGTCCTAGTAATCCCCTGAAGTGTTCAAACTTCACACGTCCCAACGGTTTGGTGAAGATGTCGGCGATATTGTCGTTGGTGTCAACTCGCAAGACTTCGATGTCTCCATTCTCGATGAGTTCACGGATGTAGTGAAACTTGACATCGATATGTTTCATGCGACGTTCCTGGATAGGATTGTTGCTAATGAAGATAGCACCGTTGTTGTCAGAACAAATAGGGATTGGCATGATGATCGGCATCCCAAGCTCTTTGAACATGTGCTTGAACCACATCACCTGTCGACTACAGTCAGACACAGCCATGTATTCGGCTTCGGTGGAGGAATTAGCAACAGTCTTTTGAGCGTGTGAGATCCAACTAATGCTAGCGTTTGCCAACATCACCATGTTTCCAGTCGTAGATCGGCGTGCAACCAGATCTGCAGCGTGATCAGAGTCCGAGTAGGCGATCAATCCATTTTGGGATGCGCCATCAAGAACCAGAGCGTAGTCCATAGTTCCTCGGAGATATCTGCATATGTACTTTGCCTTGCTGATGTGTTCCTCGGAAGGATTAGCTGCAAATTGAGACAGCTTAACAACGGCGTAGGCGATGTCTGGGCGAGTGCCCAGCATCAAGTAGAGCAGAGATCCAATGATCGACTGGAAGTAGTGGTGTCGTTTCGTATCGACAGGTCCAGTATGTTTGAGAGGCCTATAACCCTCGACCATAGGTGTAGGTGCCGGTCGGCAATCCATCATATCAAAACGTTCCAGGACTGTGCCAAGGTAGGCAGATTGGTCCAGACGGATATTTTGTCCGTCACGTCTGATCCTCATTCGTAAAAACTCGGTTGGATTTTCGAAGTCTCGACATTCCCACTTGAGCTTGAACGCCTCTTTCTTGGCATTAACAAGTCTCTTGTTAGGACCTGCGAAGATAAGATCATCGACGTAGGCAATCATGATGACAAAGCCACCATGTCCATCCTGAAGGATGAAGATCCCAGTATCGGTTGATAGTCGTTTGAAGCCAAGAATCTTCATCGACTTTGCAAGTTCCATGTACCATGCACAGGACACTTGCTTCAGACCATAGATAGCACGAAGGAGCCGGTACACCTTCTGCTCTTTGCCCTTCATGACAAAGCCTTTGGGTTGACGCATATAGATTTCCTCATCTAGTTTCCCATAGAGGAATGCGGTCTTGACATCGACCCCAGTGATATGCCAATCCTTGAGAGCTGTGAGAGCTAACATGGTTCGGACTGATTCGAAACGAACCACTGGTGAGAAAATCTCATTGTAGTCAATGCCTTTGATTTCTTGGAAACCCTTGGCAACAAGTCAGGCGCGTTTACGACCGTCAGATTTGACGTCGAATACCCAGCGATTGGTAATCACTTTGCGACCTTTGGGAAGATCGACCATTTCGAATACATCGCGTTCAGAGAGTGCCTTTAACTCATCTTTGCAAGCATCGATCCATCCTTTCTTCTCCTGCGGTGGCATCCGCAAGATGTCTTTAAACGTCCACTCGCGTGGAGCGCTATCGACAGAAGGAACTGAAGGCAAAACCGCTTTAGAAAGCAGGAAATGCATAAAATTAACTCCCCCTTCACGCGTCAAGCATTCTAAGTCCTCAGGTATGTCAAAAGTCGAATCAGATTCACTTTCGGACATGGGAGTAGCAGGTTTTGGCGCGGGAACACCTTTTTCCTTGCTTGCAGCACCTTGATTAGATCCAGATGGCCGTCTGTCATCTTTATCAAGTGCTTTTCTCCGATCCGTCTGATGCTTTTCTGTCGGAGTTTTATTTCCGTAGACATCGCCAGGCTGAGACTTGGTTTGGGTCCGATTCCGCGCAGATCTCCTTGGTTCATCACCAGGAGCGTTTCCCGGCACAGGATTCGGTGGGTGCTGGTCGGCTGGTTGTTCACCAACGTTCCGATCGTCGGCACGATCAGGACCGCTACCTCTTTTAGGGGTTTGGGAGTTTGATGGACGAGGAAGGAAATCATCGTCGTCATCATCATCTTCAGATTCAGATGGAGGTCCATCATTGCCAAACGAGGAAGGTGGGTAGTCTTCAACTCGTGGTTGGTCTTGAGGTGCTTTCGCATCAGGACACCTTGGGAAGTGAAGTTCATCAAAGCGAGCGGTGGTCGCCTTGAATAGAACGTTCCTTGGCGATCTCATGAAGAGATACGCCTTCATGCCTTCTGGGAATCCTAGGACGATCATATACTCCGATCGTGGAAGGAGCTTATTAGATCGTTGTTCCTTGGGAATATACACCCAGGCACCACATCCGAAGACTCTTAACTTAGAGACATCCGGAGCTTCTCCTTCTACAGCCTCGTGTGGAGTAATCCAACCAAGACGCTTGAGAGGCGTCCGGTTATACACGTAGACGGCGTATAGAACAGAAAATTCCCACCATGATGGGGGTAGGCAAGCGTCGTGACGCATTGACTCAGCCTTCTCCATGATAGTGCGATTGAAACGCTCAGCGCGTCTGTTCTGCTGATGCATATACGGAGCGCTAATTGAGAGCTTGATTCCTTTTGATTTAAAGAATGCTATGAGTTCTTCGTTGATGAATTCTCCACCACCATCCACCTGCCATTCTTCGATTTTCTCATGGTATATTGTCTCAACCATGGTAACGAAATCTTTGATCGCTTGGATTGATCCACTCTTCTGTCGAAGAAGGACACACGATCCACGACTCGTGCAATGATCAAAGGAGATGAAATGTTTGAATTTGTGGTATGACTCCACGGAGAATTCTTTCAGATCTGAATGGATCTTCTGGAATCTGCGCTTCGCACGCTTGCTTGAAGCCGGGAATGGCTCAAGCGTCATCTTCCCTTGCGCGCAACTGCGGCACAAAGGTTCATGTTTGGGAATTTCCACCATAGGTGGGAAGTTCGTGGTATGCTTTTTGGCTCGTTTGAGCACTTCCCACGATGGGTGACCAAAGCGCTTATGCATGACCTCGTAATCGACAGGTGGTCCAGAGACCTTCTGCACTTCGATCGGCGATCCGTTGGAGTTCTTTACAGACACCCAGTAAATCGTGTCGTCCGGATGAAGTGGATGACCCTTAATGAGATTTCTCCCATCAGAATCGTTGATTCCCATAGATAGGGAATTACCCCAAAGAGTAGTCTTGGGTTGACTCAAGAAAGTTCCTGTAGAGAACAATCGAGTCGAAAGGTTGGGTATGTGATATACTGGTTCGATGATAGATTCTACGTCTCAATCGTTACCATCAACACCTTTGATGGTGTGAATCACTCGAAGCTTTCCAATTCCTTTTATGGACAGGGTAGTACCTTTGGAAGCGGTGTTAACCGATGGACTGTTCTTAACAACTTTGTAATCGAACAAGTCCTCTTTCGAGGGGGTAACGTGCATTGATGCCCCAGAGTCCATCATCCAATGAATGAATGTCTCAAATTTCTTACAGGAAGCGCATTGCGCATCTTTACACTTAGCGGTATTCGATGAATCGTGAATCGAAACAATAGAGTTAATTGCACAGCAATACTCTAGGAATACATCGTCGTCTAGCATATTCATATCTAATTGAACAAGCTGTGGAGGCAACGAGTTAGCCAAGTGTTTCCTGGTAGAAACAGAGGGGACGTACTTATTGTCGTCATAGTGCCCAGTCCTCAGAGCGTCCCAGTCCGGTAAGTAGACGGATGGTTTTGCATCTGGAACACGATCTGATCCATCACGATCTGGATATTCGCCTCCCATCCCGTCGTCGGAGCCCCAGTCGGAGACTTCGTCGTCGGGGTGGAGCGGATCCTCCAGTTCTCCGTCGCGGATCCTCTCCCAGACTGTCTTGGGGACGCCGAATAGCGAGGGATCCTCGCCTTCGTCGCCGAGGGAGACGCTGTCGTCGTCTTCCCCCAAGGCATCGGTGTCAGAGAGTCCGTCCAGTGCTTGTGAGCCGTCCCCTTCCATAGGCAGTCCAGATTGATACACCATGGTTGGTTGGGGAACGTCGACCCCATCTCCAGATCCACCGTGTGCCAGTGGGGGAGATGGGAGTCAGTGCAGAGACGAGCTGGTCTCATGCACCTCAGCCTGTTCGGCGGGTTCGATCGATCGTTGACGTTTGGAAGGCCTGGGAGAACTGATGCGGTCAATAAGGGCTCGCTTCCGCTTGTCCACCTCCTCGAATGCTTTGAGGTGACGGGCGGTTTTTGGTAAATCGAGCTTACCGCAGTTCGTCCTGGCGCGTTCCACGTCGGGATAGCACGAGGTGTTGGTAGACGGAGCGACCTTGGCTTTAGCAGCCGAGGCCGGGAGATGGGTGGATGGGGTAAGATCAACTGGGCGTTGAACGATAGAGGGTCTGGTCTTCACGAATGACAGGACCGAGACCTTGGCCTGGGGAGGCACATGCTCCTGAGGAGCGGGAGAGACGAGATGGTCGCCTAAGAAGGCAGCATTGACCATGTGGGAGCGTTGACCTTGCGACTTCCTTTCTTTCTCCTTCTTCTTGTTGCCACCCTTGGATCCGCGCTTCTTCCCTTTGGACTGGGAAGAACCCGAGTTTTGGTTACCCGAGTTGCCGGAATCCTTCTGCTGCCCCTGTTGCTGCTGGCGGAAGTTAGGGTTTCCCCCTTTCCTCTTGATGCCAGTAAACTTGTTGAGGGTAGCCGGGTTGGCGACGCGATCGTACTCAGCCGTGATGGCTTTGACGACGACCTCGAAGGAGAGATCCTTCTTGTTGTTGTTAAGAAGGATGGCGACGGTGTTGTCGTACTTGTTAGGAAGGCTACTGATCAATATCATCGCCTCGATGAACGAGTCAATAGAGACATTGTTCGTAGCGAGTCGACCCAGATAGTTCTGGAGTTCGGCGATCGCAGGACGAGGATCTCCAGTTCCGATATGGAACTTGATTGCTCGGGAGAAGTCTGCGAAGATCGCAGTGTTGCCCGGACTACCATAGAGCTCCTTGAGAGCATCCCATAATTCCATCGTCGTAGATTTGCCCGCGACTTGGGCGCAGACATTTCTGTTGATACGAAGGAGAAGAGCTCCCATGGCCTGGTCATCGTCCTTGTCCCATTTCGCGATTACCTCTTCCTGAGCCAGCTTCTCCACCGCAGTGGCATCTGAAGCGGCACCATCAGGACGAGTACCATCGATGTAGGACCCTAGACGTTGCATTTGGAGGTATTGCTCCGCACGCATGGCCCATTCCAGGTAATTGGTACCATCGAGCATGGGGATACTGTTGTGAGCGTTGTTGGAAGACATGTTGTTAATCGTTGAGATCTGTCAAAACAAGGTTCGTCAGCAACATATATCACAGATCAAAGAAAGTGGCCATAACAGCGCATTCTTTGCCCCATTCTGCAACCATTACAGTGCAGATCTCTGCTGCCATAACAGCATAGAGTAAAGGCATAGGTTCGGCCTATCAGCCACTTGGTTAGACGTGCATAGTCGCAGCGATTAAGCGCAGACTTGTAGCAGTCTATGGAGGCAGCCATTACAGCGCCAACCAAGTATGTAGTGCAGCCATTACAGCGCAACTACTGAGCTTCGGGGCTCATAACCTGAAGAACACTACTGCGACTAGCGAGTAGGTCTTACCGAGTAGCTTGTAGGCTTAACTGGTAGGTTAAAGTGATCGAGATTAAGGTAGCTACCAGCGTCCTTATATACATATTGCGTGTACTAATAATAGAGCAGTGTAAGGACTGAATAAGTAGTCACATGAGTGACAAGTAATCATATGAGTCAGTATGAGTCGTGAAGACAATAGAATGACAAATACTGTAGATGTCGCATAGCCTCATAAGAATATATCTAGGAGAGTCCGAGTCGGAGATAATCCGAGTCGGAGAGTCACGAGAGTCGCGAGTCGAATCTAATCTACATAAGATAAGATCAACATGTGGATGTTCGCCCGCCGTTTGGTTTCACCTCGGTGCACCGTGCTTTTCCTTCGTGGTAGGAAGTGTTCATCGGTTTGTAGAATGCTTAATATTGAGCACAGACGATCGAACTAGCATTGCTACCAAGTCGCCGCCTATGGTTTGTCTGTGGGATCGAGTTCCTGAAAGGGTCCCATAAATCGATCTATGGCGAAAGGCCACAATAGAACTTGAGACTTTGAGCGTCATTTTAGAACGCCCAACTCAATCTCACAGCAGCGTTTTGACCGATCGGCTTTCCTCATCGCATCCAGATTCGTCGAGCCCAAACCTCGAGGCATTCGCACTTTAGCACACAGGCGGGTGCATACAACCAGGTTGTAAGCGAGATTCTGCAGGCATAGCTCAGCTGGGAGAGCGGCAGATTGAAGAGCTGAAAGTCCCGCGTTCGATCCGCGGTCGTCCATGTTGATCTTATCTGCAATAGATTAGATTCGACTCAAACTCTCCGACTCGGACTCTCCTAGATACATTCTAATGAGGCTATGCGATATCTACAGGATTCGTCATTCATTCGTCTTCACGACTCATACTGACTCATATGTATTCTTATCACTCATGTGACTACTTACTCAGTCCTTACACAGCTCTATTATTAGTATGATCTTTATGTATATAAGGACTCTCGTAGCTACCTCAATCTCTATCGTTTTTAACCTACGAACTAAGTCACTGCCTATAGCCTACAAGCTACTCGGTAAGACTCTACTCGCTAGTCGCAGTAGTGTTCTTCAGGTTATGAGCCCTGAAGCTCAGTAGAAGCACTGTAATGGCTGCATCTACAAACTTGGTTGGCGCTGTAATGGCTGCCTCCATAGACTGCTACAAGTCTGCGCTTAAGTGCTGCAACTATGCATGTCTAACCAAGTGGCTGATAGGTCGAACCTATGCCTAAATTCTGCGCTGTCATGGCAGCAGAAATCTGCGCTGTAATGGCTGCAGAATGGGGCAAAGAACGCGCTGTTATGGCCGCTTCTTTGATTTGTGATATACGTTGCTGACGAACCTTGTCTTGACAGATCTCAACAATCAACAATGTCTTCCAACGCTCTCAACAACGTCCCCATCCTCGATGGTACCAACTACCTGGATTGGCCCATGCGTGCGGAGCAATACCTCCAAATGCAACGTCTTTCGGCCTACATCACTGGCACTCGTCCCGCTGCACTTGCTTCTGATGCTGAGGCTGACGATATAGAAGTCTGGGAGGAGAAAGTCAAGAAGTGGGACGAAGACGACGACCAGGCTATGGGAGCTCTCCTCCTCCGCTGCAACAAGAATATCTGCGCCCAAGTTCAGGGCAAAGGTACCTTGACGGAGTTATGGGACACTCTCAAATTGCTCTATGGTACTCCGAGTCTTGCTACGATCTTTGCTAGTTTCAAACTGGCGATCCAGTTCCGCATCGGAAATGGAGATCCTCGTCCTTCGATCGCCGAGCTCCAGAACCATCTTGGTCAACTTGCTCAGAACGATGTCTCTATCGACGCGTTCATCGAGGCCATGATCTTGATCAGCAGCCTCCCTTCTAAGTACGACAACACCGTCGCCAACCTTCTTAATCTCAAGAAGGATAAGCTCACCTTCGACGTCGTCGTCAAGGCCATCACGGCCGAGTACGATCGTGTTGCCAACCCGGCTACCCTCAACAAGTTCACTGGCATCAAGAGGAATGGGGGGAACCCTAACTTCCGCCAGCAGCAACAAGGGCAGCAGAAGGATTCCGGCAACTCGGGTAACCAGAACTCGGGTTCTTCCCAGTCCAAGGGGAAGAAGCGCGGATCCAAGGGTGGCAACAAGAAGAAGGAGAAGGAAAGGAAGTCGCAAGGTCAACGCTCCCACATGGTCAATGCTGCCTTCTTAGGCGACCATCTCGTCTCTCTCGCTCCTCAGGAGCATGTGCCTCCCCAGGCCAAGGTCTCGGTTCTTTCCTTCGTGAAAACCGGACCCTCTATCGTCCAACGTCCCGTCGATCTCACTCCATCCACCCATCTCCCCGCTTCGGCTGCCAAAGCCAAAGTCGCTCCGTCCACCAACACCTCGTGCTACCCAGATGTGGAACGCGCCAGGACGAACTGCGGTAAGCTCGATTTACCCAAAACCGCCCGTCACCTCAAAGCATTCGAGGAGGCGGATAAGCGGAAACGAGCTCTTATTGACCGAATCAGTTCCCCCAGGCCCTCCAAACGTCAACGGTCCCTCGAGCCTTCCGGCCAGCCTGAGGTGCATGAGGCCAGCTCGCCTCTGCACCGACTCCCATCTCCCCCACTGGCACAAGGTGGATCTGGAGAAGGGGTCGACGTTCCCCAACCAACCATGGTGCATCAATCTGGATTGCCCATGGAAGGGGACGGCTCACAAGCATTGGACGGACTCTCTGACACCGATGCCTTGGGGGAAGATGACGACTCCGTCTCCCTCGGCGACGAAGCTGAGCCCCCAGCACTTGAGAGTTTGGACGCGATCGAAGACTCGCTCTTCGGATCTCCCAAAACAGTCTGGGAGAGGATCCGCGACGGAGAACTGGAGGACCCACTCCACCCCGACGATGAAGTCTCCGACTGGGGATCCGACGACGGGATGGGAAGCGAACCTTCAGGTTGTAATGGACCAGATCGCCTTTCAGATGCAAAACCATCCGTCTACCTACCAGACTGGGACGCTCTGAGGACTGGGCACTTCAACGACGATAAGTACGTCCCTCTCGTTTCTATCAGGAAACACTTGGCTAACTCATCGCCTCCACAGCCTCTTCAATTAGATTTTGATAGCTTGGACAATGATGTATACCTAGAGTTATGCTGCGCAATAAACTCTCTTGTTTCGATTAATGATTCTTCGAACATGTCCAAGTGTAAAGATGCGCACTGCGCTTCTTGTAAGAAATTTGAGACATCCATACATTGGATGATGGACTCTGGGGCATCAATGCACGTTACCCCCTCGAAAGAGGACTTGTTCGACTACAAAATTGTTAAGAACAGTCCATTGGTTAACACCGCTTCCAAAGGTACTACCTTGTCTATAAAAGGAATTGGAAAACTTCGAGTACAGCACACTATCAAAGGTGCTGATGGTAACGATCGAGATGTGGTATCTATCATCGAACCAGTCTATCACATCCCCAATCTATCGACTCGATTGTTCTCTACGGGAACTTTTTTGAGTCAACCCAATACTACTCTTTGGGGCGATTCCCTAAGCATGGGTATCAACAATTCTGATGGGAGAAATCTCATTAAGGGTCATACACTTCATCTGGACGACACGATCTATTGGGTATCTGTAAAGAACTCTGATGGATCGCCGATGCAAGTACAAAAGGTCTCTGGACCACCTGTCGATTACGAGGTCATGCATAAGCGCTTTGGTCATCCATCGCGGGAAGTGCTCAAACGAGCCAAAAAGCATACCACAAACTTCCCACCTATGGTGGAAATTCCCAAACATGACCCTTTGTGCCGCGGTTGCGCGCAAGGGAAGATGTCGCTTGAGCCGTTCCCGGCTTCAAGCAAGCGTGCGAAGCGCAGATTCCAGAAGATCCATTCGGATCTGAAAGAATTCTCTGTCGAGTCATACCACAAATTCAAACATTTCATCTCATTCTTCGATGACTGCACTAGCCGTGCGTCATGCGTCTGTCTCCGAACCAAAGCCGGGTCCGTACAAGCGATCAAGGACTTCGTCGCTATGGTCGAGACCCAATACGGAGAAAAGATTGAAGAATGGCAGGTGGATGGTGGTGGAGAATTCATCAACGATGAGCTGAAAAGTTTCTTCAAATCGAAAGGAATCAAGCTATCAATCAGTGCTCCATATATGCACCAGCAGAACGGACGCGCTGAGCGCTTCAATCGCACTATCATGGAGAAGGCCGAGTCAATGCGTCATGATGCTTGCCTGTCCCCATCATGGTGGGAATTTTCCATTCTATATGCTGTTTACGTGTATAACCGAACACCTATGAGGCGTCTTGGTTGGATTACTCCACACGAGGCTGTAGAAGGAGAAGCTCCAGACGTTTCTAAATTGAGAGTCTTTGGATGCGGTGCCTGGGTGTATATTCCAAAGGAACAACGATCGAACAAGCTCCTTCCACGGTCGGAGTATATGATCTTCCTAGGATTCCCAGAAGGCATGAAGGTGTATCTATTCATGAGATCGCCAAGGAATGTTCTGTTCAAAGCGACTACTGCTCACTTTGATGAACGTCACTTCCCAAGGTGTCCTGATGCCAAACCACCTCGAGACCAACCACGAGTTGAAGACTACCCACCTTCCTCGTTTGGCAATGATGGACCTCCATCTGAACCTGGAGATGATGATGACGACGATGATTTCCTTCCTCGTCCATCCCTGAACTCCCAAACCCCTAAAAGAGGTAGCGGTCCTGATCGTGACGATGATCAGAACGTTGGTGAACCACCAGCTGACCAGCACCCGCTGAACCCTGTGCCGGGAAATCCTCCAGGTGATGCACCTAGGAGATCTACGCGGGATCAGACCCAAACCAAGCCTCAGCCTGGCGATGTCTACGGAAATAAAACTCTGACAGAAAAGCATCAGACGGATCGGAGAAAAGCACTTGATAAAGATGACAGACGGCCATCTGGATCTAATCAAGGTGCTGAAAGCAGAGAAAAAGGTGTTCCCGCACCAATACCTGCTACTCCTGTGTCCGAAAGTGACTCTGATTCGACTTTTGACATACCTGAGGACTTAGAACGCTTAGCGCGTGAAGGGGGAGTTAATTTTATGCATTTCCTGCTTTCTAAAGCGGTTTTGCCTCCAGTTCCTTCGGTCAATAGCGCTCCATGCGAGTGGACATTTAAAGACATCTTGCGGATGCCACCGCAGGAGAAGAAAGGATGGATTGATGCTTGCAAAGATGAGTTAAAGGCACTCTCTGAACGCGAAGTATTCGAAATGGTCATCCTGTGCATGGTACATGGAACTTGCAAAGTCGATGAAGATTCTTGGCTTCAAACGACTATCAACCGATACTGGGATCTTCATCCTTCAGGATGGACATGGTGGCTTTGTCATCATGATTGCCTACGTCGATGATCTTATCTTCGCAGGTCCTAACAAGAGACTTGTTAATGCCAAGAAAGAGGCGTTCAAGCTCAAGTGGGAATGTCGAGACTTCGAAAATCCAACCGAGTTTTTACGAATGAGGATCAGACGTGACGGACAAAATATCCGTCTGGACCAATCTGCCTACCTTGGCACAGTCCTGGAACGTTTTGATATGATGGATTGCCGACCGGCACCTACACCTATGGTCGAGGGTTATAGGCCTCTCAAACATACTGGACCTGTCGATACGAAACGACACCACTACTTCCAGTCGATCATTGGATCTCTGCTCTACTTGATGCTGGGCACTCGCCCAGACATCGCCTACGCCGTTGTTAAGCTGTCTCAATTTGCAGCTAATCCTTCCGAGGAACACATCAGCAAGGCAAAGTACATATGCAGATATCTCCGAGGAACTATGGACTACGCTCTGGTTCTTGATGGCGCATCTCAAAATGGATTGATCGCCTACTCGGACTCTGATCACGCCGCTGATCTGGTCAAACGCCGATCTACGACTGGAAACATGGTAATGTTGGCAAGCGCTAGCATTAGCTGGATCTCACACGCTCAAAAGACTGTTGCTAATTCCTCCACCGAAGCCGAGTACATGGCTGTGTCTGACTGTAGTCGACAGGTGATGTGGTTCAAGCACATGTTCAAAGAGCTTGGCATGCCGATCATCGTACCAATCCCTATCTGCTCTGACAACAACGGTGCTATCTTCATCAGCAACAATCCTATTCAGGAGCGTCGCATGAAACATATCGATGTCAAGTTTCACTACATCTGTGAACTCATCGAGAATGGAGACATCGAAGTCGTGCGTGTCGATACCAATGACAACATCGCCGACATCTTCACCAAACCGTTGGGACGAGTGAAGTTTGAACACTTCAGGGGATTACTAGGACTTGAGTTCTACTCGTCTTAGTCCAATGGGTACACTCGTTAGGAGATGCACTCATTGAGGGGGAGTGTTGATCTTATCTGCAATAGATTAGATTCGACTCGAACTCTCCGACTCGGACTCTCCTAGATACATTCTAATGAGGCTATGCGATATCTACAGGATTCGTCATTCATTCGTCTTCACGACTCATACTGACTCATATGTATTCTTATCACTCATGTGACTACTTACTCAGTCCTTACACAGCTCTATTATTAGTATGATCTTTATGTATATAAGGACTCTCGTAGCTACCTCAATCTCTATCGTTTTAACCTACGAACTAAGTCACTGCCTATAGCCTACAAGCTACTCGGTAAGACTCTACTCGCTAGTCGCAGTTGTGTTCTTCACTACCGACCCTCGTGGTCCAACATCGTCACAATCCAGGCAAGGCGAAGGTCAGCAATACCGTGGGAAACGCAAAATCGAGATTATTGAACCCTCCTTTGAGCATGAATTTGGGCGTTCAACCAGTGAATATGAGGGTTTGGAGGCATCGAGTGCTTATCAGGGCTATCAAGGTGTCGCTCAACAACAATATAGCATGGTAGAAGGGTGATTGAAAATGAGTGTGGGTTTAGTGTATAGCCTACAATGATACGTGAATACGAAAGTAGCTACATAGCAGTACGAGTGCGATAGAGGTTAACCATCTGCTTGAAGATATTCCAGCCTCCAGAAGGAATAAACTTGGGAGATCCAACACTCTGATGGAGGTCGGAGTATAATGCGACCTCGTCGTCAGTCCCAAACTGGGTGAGCTGCGGCTTATCATACAAGGCCAGGAGTCGGTCAATCTCTTCAGCAGGAATAGGGATCAGAAGACTGTCAGCGCCGCCATACTTCTTCGGGTTCTTGTACATGTCGATTTGCCGAGCACCGCTTGGAAGCAAGATCTTCTGCTTTCGAACCCTGTGAAGGGAGTTCTCCACAATCAAGTCGTCAAGCTGACGCTGAACAATCTGGGCCCAGTTCCAGCGTGCTATGCCCCTGTCATGAGAGCGAGTGTCAGAAATAGCATACCAGGAGGCACGAAATTGACTCACTCGTGGAAAGCGTCATTGGGATGAAACCCTGCCGCGATCTGGCCAGTCTTGTAGACATGAGAGATGTTGGAGAGGTCCTTCTCGTAAAGAGGACGCCAGCTCCGCTCTCGGGTGATATTCTTGGTACTTTTGCAGGCTGTCACAGTAGGGAGAACATTTTCATCGAGGTATGGCGAATATTTGGCACTGCGTGTTGAATGTTAGGTTGACAAGAGAAGTATATGGAGCTTGTGCCATTGCTTACCAAAGGTTGGTTGCCAATGTGATCAATTTACCAAGCTCGCTCCCCTTATCACAGGTGTTGGATACCGACATACCTAAATAGCTTTTGAGCAGTGTTCAGAGTTAAAGAATGTGCTTGACTCACCGCCCTGCTTTTTGACTACCCGCAGCCACAGTGCTGGTGGAACGTTACTGTCCCGAGCATTTGGGACTGCAAAGTTACCTAGTTCAATACGTCCGTACTTATCAATGATGCCCCAAATGTCGATGCCCATGCACAATGTGAGCTTCTTGTGCCCATCTGCGCACCAAGTCTCATTGGGTCCTGCTGACCAGAGGCCGTGCTTGTGCAACTTACGCGTTAGCGGGTGGCGTGCAGCAACGACAACAGGATCATCAGGAAACAGTGTATTTTCTCTGTGGGGCCCCGAGTTGCCCTGACTGTCCTGAGGGCATTTACGTTGCCCGGGCACTACCAGGACTTCTCAGAGATTGGTAGGGATCAACAGGAGTTGTCAGAGCACAGCAGGGCAATATAAGGATCTTTAATATGATTTGAGGGTTTATTACAATACTCTAGATACACTTGTCATGTCCAGTACTTAATGGGATGCCTTCTGGGCTTCTCAATGTTGCTGTGGACTCCAGAGAGTGTCATTAACTTGTTATGATTTGGATTTTAGTTACAGTTAGTAGTCAGACAATAACACCACTGTGCAATAGCGATATTGGGATGCAGGTACAACCAGGAGGGGTCATTTTTGTTGACCGCATTCAGGGCCCAAATGACCTCGCGTTTGGACGATTCAGGCGTCATTTTAAAGCTATACCTAGTGGCTTTCCAACGCACGAATTTTCATAGCTAACGGTGCGCGCATTGCCCCGGAATCCCGTGTTTCATTCCAGATGTATTTGCAATCCCACAAGCCCAAATGGCGCTCAATCCGGGCGCTCAATGGCTCAAATAAGAGCACTAGTTCATACCTTTCTAACGGATTAACTCACACTGTAAATGGCCCACGCGTTTCCTCACAATAAAGGTGTTGAGTTGATGTGCTGGCATCTCAGTTATAAGTCAGGCGAGAAATAGTATTATAGATGCTATATAAAACAAGAGAAGTACTACAGTAATAGTAAAGATAAGTAAAGAAGGACTTGGAGGGTTTGAGAACACAAAGTGCTGGCACATATAACTGCTGGCAGAAGCGTGGGAAGTTACTGTCGGGTAGGCAGTAACTATTCCACGCTCCAGTGGCTGCGCAGTTAGTCTTGGCAGACACGTCACAAGTTGGCACGTCAGTTAGCCACGTCACTGCCGAGGCCCGGGTGCATCAATTTGACATGTCACATTACAGAGTAAGCTACAATGCTGGCACGTCTGACTTGTCTCAAACGTTCATCGTCCATCTCTGTAACTCCCCCGCTTCCCCCTGTTTGTCTGCTGTCCTGCCCATCCTGCAAGCACCATATGTTCTTCTAAGAATGGTAAGTCTAGTTGGCTTGTATGTGCTTAAGCTTTACTAACTATACTCCTTTGTTCTTATATCTGCTAGTTGTGCCTATGTCTGTAGACGTTGGAGGAATACATTTGGGTGTGTGTTCTGCTGGTAAGTTTTATTCAATTCTACTTATTCGTACTAAATTATTAACTGTCAGCATTTACAGATCCTTCATTGCCCCTTTCTGCCTATTCCCCACTGCCCTGGACTTTGTTTGATTACTTTTTACTGTATCTGTAATGTGGTATAAAAAATGTACTTTGGTAGACATAAATATATATATCAGTCTCAACTCTCCTTGTGATGTTTGACATTAAATCTAAGTGAATTTTAGAGGACCCTATGCCGCTTTTAAAGGTGCTGAAAACCTCTCAAGGTGCTTTACAATGCTTTTTAATGTCTTGAGGATGCCCTCTGATTCCTCAGCAATCCCTGGCAGTCCCTGGGAATTGGCATCAAAAATAAGGTTGCCCGGGCAGGCAAGCCAAAGATTCTTTGTGCCTTGAATCCCTGGCATCCCTGGCATGCCCCCAGGGACTAATAAAGATTATTAAGGCTTCTTAGGAAGTGTCAGTGCACCTCAGAGATTATTGGCTGTTTCCTGATGATCTTGAGCCCGAAGAAAGGTCATGGTGAACTTGCTGGACACAAAGTTAGCACTCAAGGCTAATTGATTAAAGCAAGTAGATAGGCATACCGTGTAACATGGACACCCTTTCGCGCCAGTTTTTCCTTCACAACCCGACCTCCCCAGCGTTCAAGGGGATCGTCCTGCTTGACCTTGACAATCTCTGTCACCTTTGCAAGACGAGAGAGGCCGCTTTTGCGAACAGTCTTGATCTTGAAGAGGGTAAAGAAGCGCTTCACGCTTGATGGGCTGTAGAGGAGTATGTTAGATCGATTTAATCAACGAAGTCAGAAGAACATACCTGACATTACTTCCAGGAACATCGGTATTGAGCTGGTCCGGAATGTCCTTCATAACACCCTCGTCGATGTATCTCTGAAGACGCTCTTTGAGGTCAGGAATGTCCTCCACTAGGGAAACATAGTCAGTAGGTTGATACAATAAGAACTTGAACATGAGCCAGCAGCAACGACTTACAGATTGCATTTTCGCGGTGCTGATTACAGCCGGATGGATTAGGCACCGTCGTTTGCACCATGGCATGAATAACAGAAACGACAGTGGAAGAGTAAAAAGCAGAAGGAATGAGCCTATTGTTTATGGAAGAAAGTGCAGTCGTCTTTATACTCAAGCAGGGCATTATTCTCGGCCGAGCTATCTCGCCTGCTTAGGAGCTGATTGTTGACCCAGAGGCAGCTAAGTGCGCATTTATTATTGATTTCTCCAGCTTATACCTAACTTGAAGACCAATCCTTTGCACCCTGCATCGTGCTCTACTTTTCTATCATTTCAGAGCCTCGTGCTAAAGAAAACACTTTAAAATGCGTCACAGGCTACTGCGCAACACATTATATCTGACGAGTGTCCCCTATCTTCTGGCCTTCATTGGGGTTGCAACCTTCAAGTCTCCCAAACACGTTCATAGTTTTGTCCATGGGGTTTCCCAAAGAGTTGGAACAATGGCAAAAAAGTGTGGTGGCTGAAATGTAGGGTCCATAGTGAGGTCACGACTGGGAGCCTCGTCTGGATTACTGTTCAACACAATCTAAGCACCTTCGGCCAGTGTCACAACTTTCAGCAGACACCTGTTGAGTCCGCATGCAAATATTATTATTTATGCTCTGACTTGAGTCACCGACAAGGGGGTTCCCTTCTTGAGAAGTTTGCAGATCAGCGACATCAATGTAGAAGCGCGCGTCATAGGGACTCCTGTGTTTTTGAATCGGGATCTTGAAACACATATATATGGTGGGGATAGCTGCCTCTGGGTACCTGGAATATCTGCTCACTCAATGTCTGATTGCTCTGGATGCTCGCAATCTTTCCTATATCTGCAGACTGGTCAACACTGCGGAGGGTGTCTTCGTCTTGCCAGCAGCAAGAAGGATTTATGGCCTCAGTGCTCTCTTTGTGGTAAGGTATACAAGTTCTTACAGGACTCTGTCTGTGGCCGCTGCCAAGATTTTCGTGAGTTGACTTCTTTTAAGTTGGCACCAGCACCAGAAGACTAATCAAGCCCTTCCCTCACTTACAGAGAGCTCTACTGGACAAGCGGCCCAGGACACGTTTGACAACCCAGCAAATCCACGTACTCATTCAGGACTGCAAACCTCTGCTCGGGATACATCAGACCAGGACAGCGATCAACGAGTGAGTTAAATTTGTGTGTTGTGCTACATTTGGAGCTAACTATACTTGTTATCATTTGTATAGCATCGTGAGCATGCCCGTCATGTCCTTTCTTCCATTTCCAAGGCCTACTCCAATGCTGTGATTTCTGCAGATCCCGCTATTCCAGTTGCACCACCACGCGTCGGTTCCGGGGCTGTTTCAAAGCCAGAGAAATCACTTAAGTCACATGGAATAGTATACCTAATAGGCACATGAATTTCCCTCTTTTTCATGCCTATTAGGTTGGGTGTGAAGGTCACTCTGGAAGGTTCCTGCCTTCCTTCTTCCATCCTTCCCTCCATCCTTCTCCCATCCACCTTCCACCTTCCATGCCTTCCTACCTGCCATGCTATTTTTGTACAATCTATATTTGGTCATACCTTCTGGGGTGTTAGGGGTCCACAAATCCTTTTAGGTATATATTTTGCTGCTGCTTATATTGCTGCTTTGCTGCATCTGGGACTGCATTCTTGTGACTTAGTTCTACAACTTGTACATTACTTTATTTGCAGTGGGCAGAAAAAATCAGAAAGCCATATATTCAAATTCTTCTGTTATTGCTAATTCTTAAAATTCATTTCAACCAACATATTTGTTGGTACCGCTTGAAAGTTACTTAGCAAGCTCTCAAACATGAGCAAGAATAAATCAACTTTAAATTTACACCTAATAAGTAGCACATATAAATACTTCAGATTTTGACGGCAGAAAATGCCAATATTATAGCAATAATTAGCAGACAGTCTTGGCAAGCAGATGGAAGGGACAGTTGAAAACAGGATTTGTGACTATTTAAGCATTGTACAACTCATGCCATCAGAACTATGAAGGCACAATGTATGACCATCCATACCTTCCAAGTATCTATGAAGGCAAGACCTAGAACCATGTATGCCATCATAGAGCTATGAAGACAATACCTACAACCATCCATGCTAGTTATGCATTATGAAGGCAAGATCTATGACCATCCACAAATCATAGAACATGGAAGGCAAGTCTCAAAAATCAATCAGTGAGGTAATACTGGAAATAGATGGTTGGCATTTAATGTAGATCAGGTACCATCAATGATGTCACTGATTGACACATTAATGTAAATCAGGTACATCACTTATTAATAGAATGAGGTCATAGTTAGCACTAATTAGCAATATCATTGATTGACACTAATTAGTGATTAATTGGTGTGTGCATAATTCATGATCTAATTAATCACTAATTAAGATAAGGTGGATCGAATCATGTTCAGCCCATATCTCCTGCATCTAAGCTCTGATTGAGATGATCTAATCGGTTCTGGAAAGCCCTTATTAAGCTCTCTCCAACCACCATTCCTGATTAGATGATATCATTTACTGTACAATGCTATTCCCTGATTCCTCATTTTGCAATACTGGTATACAGTACAGCCATATCAACAATAATGGCTTCACTTATAGGTGCCCAAATGCTTCAAATCCTCTTTTGCAGTCATTTACAGTCAATACACATAAAAATACAGCACATTATCTATTAGCTTTCAGACTTATGACATGTGCAAAATATGCCAATTTCATTATACTGTGCATTGAATTGACTCTTTGTTTGGCATTACCTGGGGCTGCAAGCTATGTCAAATTGAAGCCCCAAGAGAACACTTTCCAAAACATCTTGAATCTCACCAAACGGATGGGAACTCAAATGGTTATTGACTGAATAGCATATATTGGCTATATGGATGCAAAGCAAGTTCAGTATTGTACCAAGTGTGCACACTCTACTATTCAATCAATAACCATTTGAGTTCCCATCCGTTTGGTGAGATTCAAGATGTTTTGGAAAGTGTTCTCTTGGGGCTTCAATTTGACATAGCTTGCAGCCCCAGGTAATGCCAAACAAAGAGTCAATTCAATGCACAGTATAATGAAATTGGCATATTTTGCACATGTCATAAGTCTGAAAGCTAATAGATAATGTGCTGTATTTTTATGTGTATTGACTGTAAATGACTGCAAAAGAGGATTTGAAGCATTTGGGCACCTATAAGTGAAGCCATTATTGTTGATATGGCTGTACTGTATACCAGTATTGCAAAATGAGGAATCAGGGAATAGCATTGTACAGTAAATGATATCATCTAATCAGGAATGGTGGTTGGAGAGAGCTTAATAAGGGCTTTCCAGAACCGATTAGATCATCTCAATCAGAGCTTAGATGCAGGAGATATGGGCTGAACATGATTCGATCCACCTTATCTTAATTAGTGATTAATTAGATCATGAATTATGCACACACCAATTAATCACTAATTAGTGTCAATCAATGATATTGCTAATTAGTGCTAACTATGACCTCATTCTATTAATAAGTGATGTACCTGATTTACATTAATGTGTCAATCAGTGACATCATTGATGGTACCTGATCTACATTAAATGCCAACCATCTATTTCCAGTATTACCTCACTGATTGATTTTTGAGACTTGCCTTCCATGTTCTATGATTTGTGGATGGTCATAGATCTTGCCTTCATAATGCATAACTAGCATGGATGGTTGTAGGTATTGTCTTCATAGCTCTATGATGGCATACATGGTTCTAGGTCTTGCCTTCATAGATACTTGGAAGGTATGGATGGTCATACATTGTGCCTTCATAGTTCTGATGGCATGAGTTGTACAATGCTTAAATAGTCACAAATCCTGTTTTCAACTGTCCCTTCCATCTGCTTGCCAAGACTGTCTGCTAATTATTGCTATAATATTGGCATTTTCTGCCGTCAAAATCTGAAGTATTTATATGTGCTACTTATTAGGTGTAAATTTAAAGTTGATTTATTCTTGCTCATGTTTGAGAGCTTGCTAAGTAACTTTCAAGCGGTACCAACAAATATGTTGGTTGAAATGAATTTTAAGAATTAGCAATAACAGAAGAATTTGAATATATGGCTTTCTGATTTTTTCTGCCCACTGCAAATAAAGTAATGTACAAGTTGTAGAACTAAGTCACAAGAATGCAGTCCCAGATGCAGCAAAGCAGCAATATAAGCAGCAGCAAAATATATACCTAAAAGGATTTGTGGACCCCTGACACCCCAGAAGGTATGACCAAATATAGATTGTACAAAAATAGCATGGCAGGTAGGAAGGCATGGAAGGTGGAAGGTGGATGGGAGAAGGATGGAGGGAAGGATGGAAGAAGGAAGGCAGGAACCTTCCAGAGTGACCTTCACACCCAACCTAATAGGCATGAAAAAGAGGGAAATTCATGTGCCTATTAGGTATACTATTCCATGTGACTTAAGTGGAGAAATCGATCTTTGTTCGAGTACGTTCATCATCTTTGCTCTATCAACTCTGTTTCTGATCTTCCTAGATTGGGAAGATCTGTAACTACGATGGCGGAAGCTACCGTTCAGAACCAGCGTTTTTTGCTGTGACAAATGAGTTCCTTGAGTCCACGCCCATGTCAAAAGTTCTGAAGCATCTTCATCATGCTGTCGACTCTGCATACACTGCCCATTACGAGAGGCGGATTTACCAGAAGGATGCGTGAGTCCTTTCAGCTTAGATCTCAGGCTTGAACTGACATCTACCTCAGCAAGAATATTCACCTTATGTGGGCTCTCAATAAGAGCCAGGCTGATCCAGCGCTTTTGGATGGGACAGTTGGCGAGCTCTGGAACGAGGTGGCATTCAATACAATCTTTGTCAAGATGGCAGACCGGAAGAAGCACTGTCTTGACCTCTGGATCTCTGTTAAGATCAATCTCATAGACGATGAAACTGAAAAGGTATGATTTCAACTTCTATTTGTATTTTAAATTGGTGTTCTTACACCTCACATCAGCCAACCCGAAAACTTCGCCCTCATCATGAAACCAACTTGACATCTCTTGCAAGCATGAGTCGAGTGCGTGCCCACTCGGCAGGAATTGATGGAGGAGCTTCAGGTGCTAAGCGGCAGAGTACGTCTCATATATCTCCTGCTATTTATTATGGGTGCTGACTTTCCCGACCTCCAGGACTTTCAGTCAGCGGCCATGGTGCATATGTGACTGGACTTGACCTGACAGAAGCACAGGTCTACACCGTCATCCGGTATAGTTGGTTAGGAGGAGCTGGGCCAGCAGGAAAGGTGTCCTTTGTTGAAGATCCTAGCAAAGCCCAGGTCGTTGTGGAGAAGACGGAGTTTGCATCTGGCCAGACGAAGACCGCGTACCGAGTAAGTGATATGCTCTGATTGATGCTTCAAAAGTCTGAACCACTTTTCCAATTCACTAGGTTTATTTCCTTGGTGATTCATCAAAGAAGTATGCTGCTAAATGCTTCTACAACGTCGGTGATGCCACCGGCGCTGTCTCCCACAAGGTCAACTTTGTGAACCTTCGTGATGAGCTCCTTCGGGCTCACAACATCAAAACCAGTGTCAAGAGCTTTCTTCAGCATGCTGAAGAGAGTGAAGTCTCCGTCTCTAGTACGTTCTCTGGGTTTAGAACCTTGATTTCTTGCTTATTGTTTCGATCAACA
The DNA here is from genome assembly GCA_020736565.1 of Coprinopsis sp. MPI-PUGE-AT-0042. NCBI lineage: Eukaryota > Fungi > Basidiomycota > Agaricomycetes > Agaricales > Psathyrellaceae > Coprinopsis > Coprinopsis sp. MPI-PUGE-AT-0042. The sequence goes on along the minus strand of JAHBOF010000042.1, from coordinate 559,852 downwards.
AGATTTATCCGTTGACGACACGTTTATCCTCAAGGTTGTCGAGGGTAAAATGAAGGAACATGCATGGATTGTTGACCCGCTGTATGAGGGTGCAGATGTACTGAAGTTCTCGGGAACGAGCTGCGCTGGTAACAACAACGACACACTTTTGGGCAGAACATGCAACGCGTTTGCCCATTATTCCTGGTCTGATTCTGAGGGTTCAGTTGTCTGGGTGGACATTGAAGGTACTTTGTCGGGTTCTCTACATGACCATTATCTGCCGCTAACCTCGCAACCTGCTAGGTATTAAAACGTCATCTATGGCGGTTAATTCCCACCGTCAAGGCCCTTGGCGCTTTGTCCTATTTGACTTGCTCAGGCACACGTATGTGGCTTGTATTTCTTTCTTTGCCTCTCTGACTGGCGCTGGCACCAGTGATGACCAATTCTCTGGCCTTGGGGACCGTGGCTTCATTGGTATCTATGACTTCCTTCAAGATCATCAGTGCAATGCAATCTGTCAAGATCTTGGTCTGAAAGAGATGGACAGCAACGCTGATGAACCCACTCCATCGCGACCTGCTTCGCGAAGATCAAACACATTGGGGCGTTCAGCGGATAGTCATTCAGATACCGACATCCTCGATAGCAATAGCAAGCAACAGGATGTACAGCCTGAGGTCAAAGGAAATGCTCATTCATCAAAGCTTGTTCAATACAATGGAAGCTCTGACAATGAAAGCGACTCGGATTAGTTCCAATCTCCTTTTTCTCGCCTTACCTTTACTCATTTCAGTATATTTTACCTCTTGTATCATCACGCCTGAGATTTGAATAGGCTTATGTAGAGGTTTCATTGAATACACATATACTTGAGCTTCTATTGGAATGGGATTTCATACATACCTGCACACCCAGTTGAGCCTCTTAATTCAATGATCTTTTAATACCTCGTGAGGCGTATTCACGGTTTAAATACCCAACTTAGCGCTCAATGGAAGGCTTGGTTTTAGCATTTCCCACGGTGTTGCTGGCCTTCGCCTTGTCTGGATGGCGACAATCCTTGACCACGGGGATTGGTAGACTCGATTTCATGATGTATATACAAACACATTAACCTCTAGTAATTTAATGTGGTCTCAGAATTCTTACGACCTCAGCACTCGAAGCTAAATTGACGCTCTTCGAGAGATATAGCTGGTATCCGAAATCGGGGTGAACCTACAGCACGAATAAAATCCGAGATTGTCCAAGTTGAATTAGGCACCCTAGGCCGTTGTATCAAGTACTAATCCATCCTAGAACCTTTTTCCTGGCCTTCAGACCTCATGGGTCAATACCCATGTCTTCCTAGGCCGAAAGCAACAGCCCCTATGACCGAGCCAACAGACCTCATCGATCAAAGCTGTCGCGTGCGAGAAAACGAAAACCGAAAACCAACCTGGTCCTTTAGGAACACCGTAGACTGAAGAACACTACTGCGACTAGCGAGTAGAGTCTTACCGAGTAGCTTGTAGGCTATAGGCAGTGACTTAGTTCGTAGGTTAAAACGATAGAGATTGAGGTAGCTACGAGAGTCCTTATATACATAAAGATCATACTAATAATAGAGCTGTGTAAGGACTGAGTAAGTAGTCACATGAGTGATAAGAATACATATGAGTCAGTATGAGTCGTGAAGACGAATGAATGACGAATCCTGTAGATATCGCATAGCCTCATTAGAATGTATCTAGGAGAGTCCGAGTCGGAGAGTTCGAGTCGAATCTAATCTATTGCAGATAAGATCAACACTCCCCCTCAATGAGTGCATCTCCTAACGAGTGTACCCATTGGACTAAGACGAGTAGAACTCAAGTCCTAGTAATCCCCTGAAGTGTTCAAACTTCACTCGTCCCAACGGTTTGGTGAAGATGTCGGCGATGTTGTCATTGGTATCGACACGCACGACTTCGATGTCTCCATTCTCGATGAGTTCACAGATGTAGTGAAACTTGACATCGATATGTTTCATGCGACGCTCCTGAATAGGATTGTTGCTGATGAAGATAGCACCGTTGTTGTCAGAACAAATAGGGATTGGCATGATGATCGGCATCCCAAGCTCTTTGAACATGTGCTTGAACCACATCACCTGTCGACTACAGTCAGACACAGCCATGTATTCGGCTTCGGTGGAGGAATTAGCAACAGTCTTTTGAGCGTGTGAGATCCAGCTAATGCTAGCGCTTGCCAACATTACCATGTTTCCAGTCGTAGATCGGCGTTTGACCAGATCAGCGGCGTGATCAGAGTCCGAGTAGGCGATCAATCCATTTTGAGATGCGCCATCAAGAACCAGAGCGTAGTCCATAGTTCCTCGGAGATATCTGCATATGTACTTTGCCTTGCTGATGTGTTCCTCGGAAGGATTAGCTGCAAATTGAGACAGCTTAACAACGGCGTAGGCGATGTCTGGGCGAGTGCCCAGCATCAAGTAGAGCAGAGATCCAATGATCGACTGGAAGTAGTGGTGTCGTTTCGTATCGACAGGTCCAGTATGTTTGAGAGGCCTATAACCCTCGACCATAGGTGTAGGTGCCGGTCGGCAATCCATCATATCAAAACGTTCCAGGACTGTGCCAAGGTAGGCAGATTGGTCCAGACGGATATTTTGTCCGTCACGTCTGATCCTCATTCGTAAAAACTCGGTTGGATTTTCGAAGTCTCGACATTCCCACTTGAGCTTGAACGCCTCTTTCTTGGCATTAACAAGTCTCTTGTTAGGACCTGCGAAGATAAGATCATCGACGTAGGCAATCATGATGACAAAGCCACCATGTCCATCCTGAAGGATGAAGATCCCAGTATCGGTTGATAGTCGTTTGAAGCCAAGAATCTTCATCGACTTTGCAAGTTCCATGTACCATGCACAGGACACTTGCTTCAGACCATAGATAGCACGAAGGAGCCGGTACACCTTGTGCTCTTTGCCCTTGATGACAAAGCCTTCGGGTTGACGCATATAGATCTCCTCATCTAGTTTCCCATAGAGGAATGCGGTCTTGACATCAACTCCGGTGATGTGCCAATCCTTGAGAGCCGTGAGGGCTAACATGGTTCGGACTGATTCGAAGCGAACCACTGGTGAGAAAATCTCGTTGTAGTCAATGCCTTCGATTTCTTGGAAACCCTTGGCAACAAGTCGGGCGCTTTTACGACCGTCAGATTTGACGTCGAATACCCAGCGATTGGTAATCACTTTACGACCTTTAGGAAGATTGACCATTTCGAATACTTCGCGTTCAGAGAGTGCCTTTAACTCATCTTTGCAAGCATCAATCCATCCTTTCTTCTCCTGCGGTGGCATCCGCAAGATGTCTTTAAATGTCCACTCGCATGGAGCGCTATTGACCGAAGGAACTGGAGGCAAAACCGCTTTAGAAAGCAGGAAATGCATAAAATTAACTCCCCCTTCACGCGCTAAGCGTTCTAAGTCCTCAGGTATGTCAAAAGTCGAATCAGAGTCACTTTCGGACACAGGAGTAGCAGGTATTGGTGCGGGAACACCTTTTTCTCTGCTTTCAGCACCTTGATTAGATCCAGATGGCCGTCTGTCATCTTTATCAAGTGCTTTTCTCCGATCCGTCTGATGCTTTTCTGTCAGAGTTTTATTTCCGTAGACATCGCCAGGCTGAGGCTTGGTTTGGGTCTGATCCCGCGTAGATCTCCTAGGTGCATCACCTGGAGGATTTCCCGGCACAGGGTTCAGCGGGTGCTGGTCAGCTGGTGGTTCACCAACGTTCTGATCATCGTCACGATCAGGACCGCTACCTCTTTTAGGGGTTTGGGAGTTCAGGGATGGACGAGGAAGGAAATCATCGTCGTCATCATCATCTCCAGGTTCAGATGGAGGTCCATCATTGCCAAACGAGGAAGGTGGGTAGTCTTCAACTCGTGGTTGGTCTCGAGGTGGTTTGGCATCAGGACACCTTGGGAAGTGACGTTCATCAAAGTGAGCAGTAGTCGCTTTGAACAGAACATTCCTTGGCGATCTCATGAATAGATACACCTTCATGCCTTCTGGGAATCCTAGGAAGATCATATACTCCGACCGTGGAAGGAGCTTGTTCGATCGTTGTTCCTTTGGAATATACACCCAGGCACCGCATCCAAAGACTCTCAATTTAGAAACGTCTGGAGCTTCTCCTTCTACAGCCTCGTGTGGAGTAATCCAACCAAGACGCCTCATAGGTGTTCGGTTATACACGTAAACAGCATATAGAATGGAAAATTCCCACCATGATGGGGACAGGCAAGCATCATGACGCATTGACTCGGCCTTCTCCATGATAGTGCGATTGAAGCGCTCAGCGCGTCCGTTCTGCTGGTGCATATATGGAGCACTGATTGATAGCTTGATTCCTTTCGATTTGAAGAAACTTTTCAGCTCATCGTTGATGAATTCTCCACCACCATCCACCTGCCATTCTTCAATCTTTTCTCCGTATTGGGTCTCGACCATAGCGACGAAGTCCTTGATCGCTTGTACGGACCCGGCTTTGGTTCGGAGACAGACGCATGACGCACGGCTAGTGCAGTCATCGAAGAATGAGATGAAATGTTTGAATTTGTGGTATGACTCGACAGAGAATTCTTTCAGATCCGAATGGATCTTCTGGAATCTGCGCTTCGCACGCTTGCTTGAAGCCGGGAACGGCTCAAGCGACATCTTCCCTTGCGCGCAACCGCGGCACAAAGGGTCATGTTTGGGAATTTCCACCATAGGTGGGAAGTTTGTGGTATGCTTTTTGGCTCGTTTGAGCACTTCCCGCGATGGATGACCAAAGCGCTTATGCATGACCTCGTAATCGACAGGTGGTCCAGAGACCTTTTGTACTTGCATCGGCGATCCATCAGAGTTCTTTACAGATACCCAATAGATCGTGTCGTCCAGATGAAGTGTATGACCCTTAATGAGATTTCTCCCATCAGAATTGTTGATACCCATGCTTAGGGAATCGCCCCAAAGAGTAGTATTGGGTTGACTCAAAAAAGTTCCCGTAGAGAACAATCGAGTCGATAGATTGGGGATGTGATAGACTGGTTCGATGATAGATACCACATCTCGATCGTTACCATCAGCACCTTTGATAGTGTGCTGTACTCGAAGTTTTCCAATTCCTTTTATAGACAAGGTAGTACCTTTGGAAGCGGTGTTAACCAATGGACTGTTCTTAACAATTTTGTAGTCGAACAAGTCCTCTTTCGAGGGGGTAACGTGCATTGATGCCCCAGAGTCCATCATCCAATGTATGGATGTCTCAAATTTCTTACAAGAAGCGCAGTGCGCATCTTTACACTTGGACATGTTCGAAGAATCATTAATCGAAACAAGAGAGTTTATTGCGCAGCATAACTCTAGGTATACATCATTGTCCAAGCTATCAAAATCTAATTGAAGAGGCTGTGGAGGCGATGAGTTAGCCAAGTGTTTCCTGATAGAAACGAGAGGGACGTACTTATCGTCGTTGAAGTGCCCAGTCCTCAGAGCGTCCCAGTCTGGTAGGTAGACGGATGGTTTTGCATCTGAAAGGCGATCTGGTCCATTACAACCTGAAGGTTCGCTTCCCATCCCGTCGTCGGATCCCCAGTCGGAGACTTCATCGTCGGGGTGGAGTGGGTCCTCCAGTTCTCCGTCGCGGATCCTCTCCCAGACTGTTTTGGGAGATCCGAAGAGCGAGTCTTCGATCGCGTCCAAACTCTCAAGTGCTGGGGGCTCAGCTTCGTCGCCGAGGGAGACGGAGTCGTCATCTTCCCCCAAGGCATCGGTGTCAGAGAGTCCGTCCAATGCTTGTGAGCCGTCCCCTTCCATGGGCAATCCAGATTGATGCACCATGGTTGGTTGGGGAACGTCGACCCCTTCTCCAGATCCACCTTGTGCCAGTGGGGGAGATGGGAGTCGGTGCAGAGGCGAGCTGGCCTCATGCACCTCAGGCTGGCCGGAAGGCTCGAGGGACCGTTGACGTTTGGAGGGCCTGGGGGAACTGATTCGGTCAATAAGAGCTCGTTTCCGCTTATCCGCCTCCTCGAATGCTTTGAGGTGACGGGCGGTTTTGGGTAAATCGAGCTTACCGCAGTTCGTCCTGGCGCGTTCCACATCTGGGTAGCACGAGGTGTTGGTGGACGGAGCGACTTTGGCTTTGGCAGCCGAAGCGGGGAGATGGGTGGATGGAGTGAGATCGACGGGACGTTGGACGATAGAGGGTCCGGTTTTCACGAAGGAAAGAACCGAGACCTTGGCCTGGGGAGGCACATGCTCCTGAGGAGCGAGAGAGACGAGATGGTCGCCTAAGAAGGCAGCATTGACCATGTGGGAGCGTTGACCTTGCGACTTCCTTTCCTTCTCCTTCTTCTTGTTGCCACCCTTGGATCCGCGCTTCTTCCCCTTGGACTGGGAAGAACCCGAGTTCTGGTTACCCGAGTTGCCGGAATCCTTCTGCTGCCCTTGTTGCTGCTGGCGGAAGTTAGGGTTCCCCCCATTCCTCTTGATGCCAGTGAACTTGTTGAGGGTAGCCGGGTTGGCAACACGATCGTACTCGGCCGTGATGGCCTTGACGACGACGTCGAAGGTGAGCTTATCCTTCTTGAGATTAAGAAGGTTGGCGACGGTGTTGTCGTACTTAGAAGGGAGGCTGCTGATCAAGATCATGGCCTCGATGAACGCGTCGATAGAGACATCGTTCTGAGCAAGTTGACCAAGATGGTTCTGGAGCTCGGCGATCGAAGGACGAGGATCTCCATTTCCGATGCGGAACTGGATCGCCAGTTTGAAACTAGCAAAGATCGTAGCGAGACTCGGAGTACCATAGAGCAATTTGAGAGTGTCCCATAACTCCTTCAAGGTACCTTTGCCCTGAACTTGGGCGCAGATATTCTTGTTGCAGCGGAGGAGGAGAGCTCCCATAGCCTGGTCGTCGTCTTCGTCCCACTTCTTGACTTTCTCCTCCCAGACTTCTATATCGTCAGCCTCAGCATCAGAAGCAAGTGCAGCGGGACGAGTGCCAGTGATGTAGGCCGAAAGACGTTGCATTTGGAGGTATTGCTCCGCACGCATGGGCCAATCCAGGTAGTTGGTACCATCGAGGATGGGGACGTTGTTGAGAGCGTTGGAAGACATTGTTGATTGTTGAGATCTGTCAAGACAAGGTTCGTCAGCAACGTATATCACAAATCAAAGAAGCGGCCATAACAGCGCGTTCTTTGCCCCATTCTGCAGCCATTACAGCGCAGATTTCTGCTGCCATGACAGCGCAGAATTTAGGCATAGGTTCGACCTATCAGCCACTTGGTTAGACATGCATAGTTGCAGCACTTAAGCGCAGACTTGTAGCAGTCTATGGAGGCAGCCATTACAGCGCCAACCAAGTTTGTAGATGCAGCCATTACAGTGCTTCTACTGAGCTTCAGGGCTCATAACCTGAAGAACACTACTGCGACTAGCGAGTAGAGTCTTACCGAGTAGCTTGTAGGCTATAGGCAGTGACTTAGTTCGTAGGTTAAAACGATAGAGATTGAGGTAGCTACGAGAGTCCTTATATACATAAAGATCATACTAATAATAGAGCTGTGTAAGGACTGAGTAAGTAGTCACATGAGTGATAAGAATACATATGAGTCAGTATGAGTCGTGAAGACGAATGAATGACGAATCCTGTAGATATCGCATAGCCTCATTAGAATGTATCTAGGAGAGTCCGAGTCGGAGTGAATCCGAGGCGGAGAGTACGAGTCGAATCTAATCTACTTGAGATAAGATCAACAGGTAGACTCGATTTTATGATGTATATGCAAACAAATTAGCCTCTAGTAATTTAATCTGGTCTCGGAATTTCTTACGAGCTCAGCACTCGAAGCTAAATTGACGCTTTTCGAGTGATATAGCTGGTGTCCGAGAATCGGAGTGAAAGAGTAGCGCGAACAAGGGGCGAGACTGGCCGAGTTGAATTAGGCACCTCTAGGCCGCTGTATCAAGCTTTTACCCCTCCTAGAGCATTTCTTCTGGCTTTCAGGCCTCATGGATTGATACCCATGTCTTCCTAGGCCGAAAGCAACAGCCCCTATGACCGAGCCAACGGACATCATTGATCAAAGCTGTCGCGCGCGAGAAAACGAAAACCGAAAACCAACCTGGTCCTTTAGGAACACCGTAGTCGTCCCAATGTTCTGTAGAAATCAGTGAATTTTTGCTACACGGATGACCTTTATGGTTATTGGGTTTTCTAACTTGTCCGGGTCATCAGACCCTGAATTATGTCTCTTAACATCCTGTGTGCGATAGAAGACCGAGATAGCCAAATGGCACAGGGGAAAATATGTGCAAACCCATCGAAGTGGGGTGACCACGTTTCCGTCTATGGACTTCTAAATGTTTGTGTACTGGCAGCGAAGTTCTTCTGATGCGGAAGCCTCTGATGCGGAAGCCTCCTAGAGGACGAAGTTATTATCATCAACGCTTCTCGTTTGTTTGATGTCGAGCCAAGGCTTCTACGCCTGTCAAAAGGGGTGGTGGACTGGAATTGACGTTTGAAAGGCCAGGTACATGCTTGCAGAGGTGCTCCCTGGAATGGTATAGACGGATGTTACCTCGTGAATGTCGCCAACTTTTGTTCACCGTATTCTCCGAGTCCTATGGGCATGTGTGCACGCAAACCAGCTTTCAGAAAGGATGGATAACTTGCTCGCAATCAGCATTTCAATGCCGGATGCCTGTTGGCCCGCTAATACAAGTGTCGTACCTCTTCATTGAAGAGCCCAAAAACACGCGGTTCCACACTCGAGAGGCTCGAAGGAGGTGACAGTTATCGAGAAGGACGGCTTCCATGATCAAAACCCTCAGGGGCTTTCTTGCCCAAATAGGATTTCACACGGTGTTGGCGCGTCTGAAGCTTCCAGTTGCATGGCGTTCACTGTTGTCTTCTTTCATCGACCTTGTTCCTCCCTACTGGGTTTCTGATCTCTGCATTCTGCTTGCCATCTGCTCTGGTGAACTATAACTTGGCCTTTGGGGATCTCTTGGAAGGAAACGACGAAGCAGCTCGCAAGCTCCAAACGAGATGAAAAAGGGTTCTCCATCCACCGATGTGGTTCTGTGTATGCGCAAGGCATTTTGCGGGGATCGTATCTTTTGGCTTGCCCAGCTCGACCAGGAGGACCGACCTCTGAAGGGAGCTGCATCTCACCCACCATCAGTTCTTTGCATTCCTCTACCCTTCTCCTCTCCCTTCCTCATCTCACTCGCATCCTCGCATCCCTTCTACTTTCTGTGCAACTCTCAAAGGCACCCATACTTCCCCCTACGACACCTGCGCCATCTGCCAACGCATCCGGCCCCTGCAGATTGAGTCTTGTTTCCTCGACCGTTGTTCCTCACAGGATCTCTTGACGACCCTCACACACGCACCCGCTTGTTAGATGTTTTCGGATAGCCAGGGTATTGAATGGAGGACTAGGTTCCATGGGCTCTCTTCCCCTTCGAGAGCCTCAGGTGGTTTGCATTGGGATGGGGATATGGGGGGGTTGACGACAACGATTTCATCAGGGTCGGGTTCGAGTTTGATTGAAGGATGGAGGGGGCCAGGCTCATTTTCGCTGTTGTCTTGGTCGGCGTTCTATGATCATTCTTTAACTTGCACAGCCCATTCTCAATGTACGCCATGGGTAACCCTCACCACGGTCAAGGACATGATAACCAACGCTACTCCGCCGGCTACATCATCATCTTTGTTCATGGCACCACGCTAATCGATTGGAGCGTTAAACCTTGCCCGACAGTATACGAATTACCCCGCTATTTCAAGACACCTGGTAGTACACGATCAGCTGCGCTATGCTGTTCGGCCACATTAGGTCATTCTAACGGCGACATGCTCGGTGCTCGCCCTCTGAGCGCTTTCTCTGAGCGCTTTTTCTCGCGTCACTTGCTGTGTTGCTGTAAAGGGCCGATCCATCACCGAGGGAAACGAGCTGTACTATGATAATGATGTTGGAAGAGCCTTGAACCATTACTCCCACTTGTCTCTCGAGCACCCCTGCACAAGTCAGCCAGTCAACCCCCCGCCGACCTCTCGAATCTACCTCTACACAAGCCGCCCAATCTAGAGCTCGAGCTCTGTCCACACCCTTTTCGCGACTCAATGGTACGAAGGAGACAGGGAAAGCGTGGTACTGTCCATGAGTTCTGTTCCACGCACAAAAGATATACCCAGGGCTCATGGTGCTCTCGCTCGTTTCAGACCACAGGAATGTTATCCAAGGGTCAGACGGACTAACAATCAATGGAGGAACATATGCCAATGGCGACGCCCCCACAACGATTCAGTACAATCTTTTGGTGGTCAACGTCAACAATTCACCGTCTCTCGTGAGCACTATGGCAATCCCCGATATCGGGAACCATCTGATGACTTCGACCAGATTGTCTCTGTTTCCGACGGGGCTTTTTTTTTTCTTAGATGATAGTAGGCTATTTAAACGTTTTACAGGAGCCTGATACGCTGTGTTAAAGTTTTCGACTCGAGGGCAGTGATGCACAGGATAGATTACTTAATCCGGCTTGCTATGTGCTGTGAATTTGCGACGAAGGGTCAATACTAGCTACAATGTCCGCTGGATATTGAGAGCGAAACTGTGAGTGCCAGGGCGCCGTCTTCAGCCCAACTTCAACTCCATATCAATGCTTTGGGTCGTCAAAGCCATCCAAACCAAAACTCAACGCTTAGCGGGAAGCGTGTCAATACGCCTGAGCAATGGGAGCATAGCTCAGTTGGAGCGGTAGTAAACTCAAGTTCTAAACGCCCCGCGTTCGACCCGCAGTGGTCCCCTTTGCAACGAGTATTACAAGGGGTTTTTTTTCCCTTTGCACAGCCAGGAAAAGAAAACCTCACCTGGATGAAAGGTTGCCACGGTCAACGGCTGGATTTTTAAGTAGTGCGAGGACGTAAGTCGGCTTTATTTGTAACTGGAAAGGTTTACAATAAGTTCAGCCATTTCAGAGGAATATCAAGACCGCCCCATTCGTCTGCATTCCCCTTTGTTAAGATCAACGGCAAGGGTCTTCCTTGTGGTGATTGGGCTTTACAATTGTGTTGGAAATCCGAAAGAAGACTCGACAAAAGAGAGCCGATGACTGGGATCGACTATCTCCTTCTTCCTCAAGTGACGATTTGTTCGCGCCAATTATAAAAGGTAACAAGCAAGGTCTGTTGAAGCGACGCAAGAGTTCTTGAATAGTAGACCAGTGGGTCCGTGCCCTGGCTTTTGATTGAGAACGTCAAAGAAGACAATTGAGGTGAGGGTCATTCGACCATGAAGGCACTATCAGACGTCGAAAGACACAGGAACAAGATGGGCGCTTATCTTTGCTCCAGCACTTCACACTGGAGCGACGGGTGCTAAATGAACAGTACCCGGAAGGATCGTCTGGTGCCAACTACGTAGCGATATGGCGGCCGCCGTCCAGCGCGAAGTACCCTCTTGGACGGGTCATCTGACCACTCTTAACATCCCTGGGTGCGATAGAAGTCTGCGCTAACCAAATCGTGCGGGAAAGAACATGGGCTCAAAATTACCGAGGTGGGTGACCAAATTTCCATGTATGAACTGCTAAATGCTTGCGTACTAGCAGCGAAGCTATTCTGATACGCTCGCCCTCCGATGCAGAAACCTACTGGTTATCACGAAGTGTTCACCATGATCACATCAACGCTTCTCGATGTCGAGCCAAGACTTTCACGTCAGGCTAGCACCAATGGTGGGAATACCAGGTACACTCTTGCAGAGGTGCTCCTTGGAACAGGTACAGAGGGTTAAAGCTAGATCTCACTTTCGTTCACCGTCTTCTCCGATGGGCGTGCACCCATACCCATCGGAGAGGACAGATAGCTTGCTCGCAATCGGCATTCCAATGCCGAATGCCCTGTCAGCCTGCTACAAGAAGGATCGTCGTTTGTTTAATGAAAAAATCCAGGAACACACAACGCTCCAGACTCGAAAGCCTCGAAAGAGGTGACAGTTATCGAGAAGAACGGGGATTCCCATGATCAGAAACCCATCAGGGGCTGTCTTGCCCAAATAGGGCCAAGCAGTTTTTCACACGGCCTCGGAGCACGTTTGGAAGAGGTTCACTCTTCTCGTTCTTCATCGACATTGTTCTTCCCTGCCTGGTTTCTGTTCTCTACTTGCTATCTGCTCTGGCGAACTAGAACGTGGCCTTTGGGGACCTCTTCGAAGGAAAAGACGGTGCAGCTCGCACGCTTCGAACGAGGTGAAAATGGGTTCTCAATCCATCCCGATGTTCATCAGTCGACTGGTGAAAATCCGATATACGGTGATGGGGATCACGACGCGGACGCGATTCTTGAACCTCATCACAACTTGATATAATCTCGATACGATAATTGTATGGCATTGCAATGCTGCGTCCATATTGGATCGTGTTTGCGGCATATGTATAACTATTTCATGGACATTGCAAGGAAGTGACAAATCTTATTCCAAGTTCATACTTGTCGTTCAATATCCTGACAGCCTTACAATTAAATCACAACAGCTACGTCTTATTGTATTCATGTCGCAATACCCTATAACATTTATCCCAGCTTCGTAAGAGGCTTGTGGGATCTTACAGTAATAAATCCAATGTAGAGAAACCGTCGCGTAAAATACTGGAACATCCTGCTGCCGGCCTCTCTTGAGTTCTCTACCATCAGCGGCAACTAGTGTACTGCCCGATCTTCCATAGCAATCCCCTTGATAGAGGGAGAGGAAAGTGCTAAGGCCTGGCACTTTTATCCTTTTTCTTCTTTTGGCTGCAATAGACCAAGCTTCCTCCCTCCCTCCTTGCCCTCACGCACCCTGAAATCTCTAAGTCCAAACGGCCAATGCGAAGTTAATCCGAAGGCAACCGGAGGTCGGCAAAGCTCCTTACCGATGTTGATTGATGGGCGCGATCACATGACCCAACTTTAGATAAAAGACGGCGCGACAAATCAAACAAACAGCTCTTGTTCTTTCCCTCCTTCGTTGGTAACCGTTCAACGTCCAACTCCTATATGTGACCGAAGTCTACCATGGTCAGTACTCAACTCCATTGAACGCTCACGTCTAACATTCCACTGCTTCAGATTATCGGCAACCTTGCGTAGTACGTCGGAGGACATCACGAGCAGGTCAGTTCATTTTTATGCCCTCTTCCAACATATTTAGAACTAACACGACCTAGCTCAATCTCAGCGAGGGTACCCAACGCCTGACACCTCGACCCACAGTTCTTGCAGCCGCTCATTCCATTATATACCCCAAAGGTACGTGTGTATTCCAAATCCTCGTGCGCTTGGCATGCTCTAACCACCTGTCAATACAGTCATCTTTATGCAAGAGCTGCCGCTAGATGGATAGAGGGTATGTTGTTCAGTTGCACCGCGTCTCGCATCTGCTCATCATGCTTTGCTTCGTCTAGGATCTCCATGTCTCGATGGTGTCTACATCTACATTAGCATTACCTCCACTGTTCCTAACTACTGCCGTGTATTCATAGGTTCCATCAATAAATTTGATTTTTTAAGTCCTCCATTCCATCTCGTTTAGCGCCCAAGTGTGATTGTAGGCTGAAGACAAAATTGAATCCAATTGTAATCCTATGAAATGAATGAATTTGTGGGTCGAAACTACAGGAGGCTACGGAAACCTATAAACATGATGGCATATCATGAGCAGACACAATAATTATGATTTTGGACTGGCTCCTATATTTGTATATATGAGGTTATGAGGAACATCGTAACATTATACTTGTGGCTAGCGGGCCGTTGCAAGGCACAGCGGTACTCGGCTGGTGCTCCCCAAGCAACAAGACAGGGGCCCACTTTCAACCCACCCTCCTCCCAGTTAGTTTATGACCACTGTTTAGGATTCCATCCTCATGAAACCTGCATCAGAGCGCTTAAACCGTACAAAAAAGCTACTGCGCGCTTCCCCTTGCATCTTGCCAAATCAGGGCAGCCATTATCACTTACGACACCCTGCTGAACCAGCTTCCGTCCCGTTTCAATTCCGTCATGAAACCATATAGTTGCATCTGCAGATATAAACCGAGAAACGAAGTGATGGCCATCACCATAGATAATTCCTTTCAAGTGGTAGGTTCTTGGGGTATCCTTGACTTTTACATCGAGAGAAAGTGAAGGGAAAGTCTTTGGATCTACGACGGCAAAAGCTATCAGGTCTGGAAGCTCATGTATCTCAGTAACCTTCTGCTTTGCACCCTTGTGGCTGCAGTGTTTACATTTACTTTTATCCGGCATGGCAATCAGTCTATCAAACATCCGCTGTAGGTCAACCCATCTCTGGCCTATGTCTTCAGACGCTTTGATTGCTTGCGGACGGGTTATGTAGGAGCGAGACAAGACCGGTTTCAGTGTTGATCTTGTTGTTCTGTTGCACATACCACAAACTGCTTTTGAAGAGCAATAAACATCACCGTCTTCCGCTTGCAGCATAGCACCCATTAGACGATCCAGATTCGTGTAATTCGCCCCGCTCGGAAATTGATCATGGCCATACGCATCTCTAAGCCCTTGTCTGAGACCATCTCGACAAGCCTCCATCCACCCCTCATTCAAGGTATCAGCTAGCGCCCAGCTATTTACGAGAGTCTCCATATAAGTGCTTATTTCGCACAGCGACCCTGTCCACTGGCTTCTATCCTCATCCCAGATGTTGAAGATGATTGAGAAAAATGCATCGTAAGCGCAACTGTAATTCACAGAGTCCCAGCGAGTGCCAGCCAAGCGGCTCGAGGGCGATAAACTACCATCGTGATGGACTTTCCGGCGCTTATGAGCATCGTCATCGAGTTCACCGTCCGTTCTGAGCACTTCATGGTGCCTTTTATTGTTCCTGGGCCTAGTGTTCAACATGAAAGGTGTTATCGTTTGCGAGGAGCCTTTCGGCGGTGACAGGCCCATTTGCTCAAGCGAAAGCTGTTTAACGAGGTCAAGATTCCAAGTCCCATCAGGCTGTGCAATCTTAATTCGTCTTTCAGTAGGACGCCAGGCAATGGAGGAGTGCCAGTCTTTGTCGTAAACTGCACGATTTTTCTCCGCCCACAGCTGGAAGGTACATATGGTTGGGTTTCGAAGGGGCTGTATGATGTGAGCAGGTAGAACTCCTTCATATTTTAACCTCGTGATATGGTCCAGAATATCCAGTTCCCGGAATTCCTGTCTCAGGTATCCCTTAATGCCAGATATGATTTTCGTTGTATCAAAACCTTGGAGGATTGCCGTTCCTTCGGCACTGGAACTTCTAGAAAGGCAAGTGTAGTAAGATTGGTGATTTTTACAGTGACTGAGATCAACCACGTTGGTTATTCTAGTCTTTCCTTGCGACGCATAGTCCGTCATGGAGAAATTGGGCAAGATATTCACCTGGCTGCGAGAAACCTTCAATACGCGATCGTCAGGAAGTATGCACTCCACACTGTTTGTGGAGCGAACAATGGGTACCACATTTAAGGGAAGGCCAGGAATTGCAACTTCACTAGGAGGATCTACAAGTTTTACAAACAGGGTATCTAGCATTGGTTTACTGTGTTTCCCAATAGAAGCATTCCACCCAGAAATAAGTCCTTCCTGACCTTTTGTTATACATAGTTCTGTGGCGTCGTTATTGCGCAACATCACTGGCATTCCTACGCATATCTGGAGAACGCCAGGTATGTGATCAGTCATGTGAGGAGGTAACGACCAAATTATGTCCCTCATCTCATTGTTCATAGGACTTTTGGCTTTTTTCTTACGTGGATGACCTCTCCCTTTCGGGTCTTGATCTCTCTCATCGTCGTCAGCACCATCGAGAGAATAAAACGACAAAAGGTCTTGCCCAGTATCCGATGAATATCTTGTAACACCGAGGCTGTTGATCTTATCTTTCTGAGAGTTCCAAGCTGTTATAATAGATACGTCCCTGAAGCGGGGATCTTGGAAAGAGGGGTGTCCATCACGGCCGTTCACCAAGCGGCTTCGCAGGAATTCGATATCTTTCTGGGTACATGCTCCATATCGCATGTTCACGAGTGCCTCTCTTAAAGCAGTGTCCCCTTCAGACACAGAAGTTTGCCGCATGTTTTTGCGTAGAATAACAACGGTATTTACTTGATGCCACAAAATCTTGCCCAATGTGGTCTCTTGATCTCGTTTTGTCATGACTGCCTCCTGGACCTTAGCCATAGCAGTGCTGAACAACGCCTTCCCTCTCGTTGGAGGAAGCTGTGCGAAGTCCCCTGCAAAAATCATGTTCATTCCCCCAAAAGGCTCGTCGTGTTTTCCAGAGATCATAGCCAAGTGTCGACTTATACCAAAAAGCTCGTGACATGCAATCATTGAGACCTCGTCAATGAATATGTATTCAACACCAGAGAGCCGACTTTTTGCCTCCAAAGTACTCTTGGTTTCAGAGACCATGGGCCCGTCATCACTTGTGGCCGATCTCAACCCAAGTACTGAATGATAAGTTGAACCCTTGAGCAGTGCAGCACCTGTTCCGGTAGGGGCTAGCACGATGAATCTATGTGTCTCGTTTCGAAGGGTGAACATTTCAATGATTGCCTTAATCACTTGCGACTTGCCAGTACCCCCCATTCCTCCGAGATACATTTTGAGCTGCTTGAACTCTTTGCCTGTTGCATGATTGGCCACAATTCTGAATGCTCGCTCCTGTTCTGTGTTAAGCTTACAGTTAATGACTGTTTGGTTGATAATCCTAGCACCCTCGATCTCTTTAGCCTTGAAATCCTTCCGGATGAAATCCGCATCTACAATTCTGACAAGCTCGACAGTACCATCTCCTAGTTCTGTGTGAATCGCGCAGCATTGAGGCGACTCTGTAACTTGTCCATGGTAGTTCTTCTGTTTCTCGCTCATCACAGCGTCTCGGGCCTTCTTGAGAATTGTTTTCCAACCCGATGAAGTGTTGGATGCAACGCCCGTCATAAAGGTGGCATCCTGCATGCGTGCTTGAGTATTTGCCTGGTTGAGAGCATCATTAGGGTCGTTCTGGTTGTCAAAAGGCTTCGTCCAACCACATCTATGCATAATGCGTGCAACTTTGTCCATTTGAGCCACCTTTTTCTTATATTCTGTTCCTACCCAGTCATGCGCCAGATCTTCCCTGATGCGATGCGCCATCTCTGTGTAGTCTGTCTCTACAGTCTCGATTTCATCGTTGTCATCGTCGTGTGACTTAAACCAACCACCATTCTTTGCTTTCCTAGTCTTTGCAGATTCCTTCTGCAATATACGGTGGTAATTGTCCCTGTCATCGAGACACTCATATCGCAAGTGTAGGTTTGCCATTACCTTGTTCTGCTCGGATGTGAAGTCATGCGCAACAAAGCTATCGTCCCAAGTTATTTCCTCGTTTTTGAGATCACGATACGATCTCCAGGGCTTGAAAAGACAAAGCATAGTCATGCAATAGTACTCGCGATCTCCTTGATCTCTTCGGGGCAATTTACCGCCTAGGAAGTTGGGGACAACACTATGTTCTCTCGCAGTACTCACATTAACTTTGTGTGTACTTTGTAGAGGATGTCCGGGCTTGAATTTGCAATATACAGCCCAGTCGGTGTCACTTTGTGCACTCTTGCCCTCAGAAACATCCTCCCATGAATCGCTTTCGCACTCTACTTCATCATCATTTCCATTTTTAGCTTTTCGTATCCTTCTTTTATTGCTCAGTTGGACCCACTGAAAGAGATTCAGCACCTCATAGCAATCAGGCCTATAAACATAGTCGTCTACGACTGACTTTGCCACGAACTCACCGCTTTCTCTGCCAATTATGACGACGTCTGGGTCTGCCTCATCGTCGTCGTCGACGTCATCAGAGTATGTACTTGGAAGATGACCTATCTCGGAAGGTCGACAATCAGCGCCTCCTTCGAAATCGTCAAGTGTACTCTCAACAGTTTCCTGCTCTGTAGTTAGATCTGTTCGTTCACCGACCTCTTCTGCAGGCGCAGTGATGGCATCAGGGTCGCCAGCCGACTGCCTCTGGATTTCAGAGACATAACTCCTCCACCAGAACGGAACAAAGTCATGACTTGTATAGTGGTCTGGGTTACCCAATAGATACATCGCAGCAGTAGCGCTCCCGATCTCCATCTTCGAGGTGAGAGCGTTAACAATTTTCAGGATCAGCTTTCGAGCAGCATCCTTTGGACGCATTTCACCAAACAGCTCATCTGATGCCTTGTCGAAAATGTCGTAGGCAGAGGAAAAAAATTGGTGAGTTTTCAGAGCAGGCTTTGTGATGTAGTCGGTGACATAGGATATGATTGCTTTGATTGCGGTACCAGACTCGAGGCTTGAGACGTCGGTGTTGCATCTTAGAAGATAGGAAAGCACCGGTGTGAAGGTGTTCAAACGTTCCTCCAGCTTTTGAGAGTAATTCGCCCATCATCATGGTCGACTGTTGATTCGGGCACAATCTCTCGAGGGAATCGTGCTGTACATACACCCTCCTTGTTTAAACAGCCCTTAGCTCCGCCTTTGCTTTGTTTCAATTTACGTTCTGCCTCTGAAGCCTTGTTATCCTTGCTGGGGTCCTTACTTTGACACGTGTGAACGTTTGACTGAAGAAGGATATCATCGACTGTATACCTAAACCGCTGCCACCAAGTGGTTAGCTCGTAACACGAGCTACACGCGTCGCTAGTTGCATGTGAAGATTCGCAAATTGGGGGTGGTGGCTCCGGCAAGGTTTGA
Organism: Coprinopsis sp. MPI-PUGE-AT-0042; assembly: GCA_020736565.1. NCBI lineage: Eukaryota > Fungi > Basidiomycota > Agaricomycetes > Agaricales > Psathyrellaceae > Coprinopsis > Coprinopsis sp. MPI-PUGE-AT-0042. The sequence continues at coordinate 541,064 of JAHBOF010000042.1, read as the reverse complement.
GTAGGGTCGATGTACCCACTGTTCAGAACGCGATCATCTGCCTCGGACCATACTTTATGCCATCCATTGTCCTCTGGCACATACGGAACCCTTGTCTTCACCTCCTCCATCGAGCCAGTCATGAACTCCCCTTGATGCACGCCCTCTAAGTATGCGATGATATTCTTTTGGAACTCAGAATCCTGATCCATTAGTCTATCACGCACATCTTGTGGAGACAGTGCATTCTCAATCCAAAGCATCATATGCAAGTGGAGGGTCAGCCTACCTTGCTGCTCTACAGTACCGTAATACGCTGACGTTTTCCCATACACCCCATCGTGCTCTGTACCAACTCCTAGAACATGTTTGATCACCATGCGGACCATGAAATTGAAGAATTTAGCAGTGGCGATTGGATTTGTCAGGACCAGCTGATCACGCTCTTTAGATAGACGGAGCTTCGGGGTAAATTTCAGGTCCTTATCTGCATAGTATAGACAGAGAGGATGCCTGTTGTCAGCCGGCGCGAAGGTTATGAAGAAGGAAGGGGCACCTTTGTACGCCATCAACGACCATATTTCGTTCCTCATATACTTTTTGCTAGTCAGCGATCCTTTAACATGCCCCCCAATATGGTCTAATTCCTTCAGAAGCTTGAAACACTGCTTTTCGTCCTCGCTTTCAGGCTTCACAATTTCTCCATTTGCCATCCGCCTAGCAATGTTGTTCAGCACTTCTCGGTTGAGCTCTTTTAGCCTTCTTGCTGTCTCATGGAATGTCTTCCTTTTAGCCAGTATATGGCTACCAGTGACACCTAACTTTAACTGTTCGTGGTTGAAAGCAACAATTGGAAAGTATAAGTCTTCTTGGAACCGCTTGTCGTGGTATCGAATAAGTGGCGCTTGTGAACAGACTCGTGAATCCGCTTCTTGTGATGGATCTGCCCAATACCGCCTTTACCATACGGAAATAACCATGGAAACATCTGGGGGTAAATTTGGGGATTGTCGTAGAGGGACACCATCATGACCAACACCAAGAGTCAAACCGCCTTCATTCAGATGCTGCACCGCTCGAGCTTTGATGGCGTCTATTGATAACCCTTCGAGCTCGTCGCCTGTTAGGCCATGGACAGTAAAAGGACATGGGCCATCTTCCGACCCACGCTCCAACTCGGTGGAATGCTTGCTCATTTCCGAGCGCAAAATATTACCTGTTGCAGATTTGTCCAATGCTCTGTAGTCACAGAACACAGGAACACCAGACTCTTCATACTCGTTCTGAAGAACACTACTGCGACTAGCGAGTAGGTCTTACCGAGTAGCTTGTAGGCTTAACTGGTAGGTTAAAGTGATAGAGATTGAGGTAGCTACGAGCGTCCTTATATACATAAATGAGCGTACTAATAATAGAGCTATGTAAGGACTGAATAAGCAGTCACATGTGTGACGAGCAATCATATGAGTCAGTATGAGTAGTAACGATGAAAGAATGACGAATACTATAGATGTCGCATAGCCTCATAAGAATGTATCTAGGAGAGTCCGAGTCGGAGAGTCGCGAGAGTCGTGAGTCGAATCTAATCTTCATAAGATAAGATCAACACGTTCAAGCTATCACCATCTATGATTAGGTCACCATAGTCTGCGTGGTTCAACTTCAGCCAGTCAAGTGCTCCTGCCACGCGATCACGGCGTACAAGCAAGGGTGTTCGCTCATAATCCTCTGGCGTAGGGTTAGAAGGTCCAAGAAATATAAAGGCAAGCACCTCGTTAAGTGCATCTCTTTTCATTGGTAATCGGTTGTAAACCTGAGCGGTCGGATTTGTAAACATAATCACATTCGCTATCATCTTTGCTCTGCCAGATGTCACCCTTACCAAACATTGGTTGTGTCTGATCCTCGAAATAAGCAGCTGCTCAGCCAGAGTAAGTCCTTGAAGTTGGGTTGGGACATCACCGATCCACATGCCATTAGCCATAGAAAGAAGAGGTCGACGCTTTCGCTTCAACAACTTGACACATGTGCTGCAGACATCATGCCAGCGTGTGTCAAGAATAGGACCCTCGATATCGACGATATCATCATTAATACTCTTTCGTTCCTTACGTGTCATACCCGGAGATACAAGGATGGAAGGATCGAATTTGTGACTAGACCAGGGTGACAAGTCAGGAAGGGGGGTAGAGCCCTCCGCAGATACAACAGCCGCTCTCTTCAAAGGACTCTGGAGCCATATCGCGACAGAAACCATCTACGATGCGATGTAAAAGCTGATCAGAAGGGGGAGAAGGTGGAAATTCTGCATTCCCGGCCTGTATACCTTTAACACATTTCGAGTGAATGCCGTCGTTTGCTTGGGTCCCATTTCTGATCGCTTTTCGTCGATCGTTACTTACTTCGCTTCCAGCTTTCTCTCTTTTTCTGCAATGACGCCTTTGCTCTTGCCGCAGCCGAAGGTGCCACCTGTAACACTGTGTAGAATCGATCACATTCTACACACATGTGCTCTTGTAAGCGGCTGATAAATGCACCTTTGCTTTCTGAGCGTTGCCTATAACAGTTATGACGACGTGCGCACGATTTCAGGATATCCATACTTACCAGTGTCCCCAACAGCTCAAGAGGTATAAGCACACCGATGGACGTAGGGCTCGTGGCCAATACCTCCTCGAGCTGGTAACGTGGCACATAATCGACATACGAAAAGTCAGATCCATGGATAGTCAAGTTATTTGCATAGACGATATGATCATCGAGAACCTCTCCCTTTATAGTCGGGAGGCGATGACCACCACCAGTGAACAAGGAACATTGGTGAGGAAGAGATTCCGGAGGCGAACAATATCCAGATCGAACAAGCGTTGACATGGCGTGTCGAAGGTAGGCCGAGAAGGATCCAGGTGGTACAGAGAAGTGGTGAAGAGACAACAGGGCAAGCAGAGTAGCCTCTCTGGAATGAAACGAGCGTTCGGAACACAATCGTGCGATCCGCACACGCAGAAAGACAACCTGGCGCCAGGACCGTGAAGGGACCTTTGGGTGGGATGTTACATACTGCCTCGATACCATGTCACAGCAGGAACCAAAAGATATGACAGATCGCTGCAAACAGCGGAACAGGCGTGACAGGATATCAAGAAGATAGACTTGCCGCAGCGACACGTCCAAAAGGATGGAGAGATTAAGACCAGACGTGACCGACTTGGCCAAAATGGTTGTATCCAGGTGTGCTGGTTGAACTGAACGAGTACATGACGATTTATCAGGGCAGTAGACACCACAGATAACAGATTTTACAGTGACAGCCGCCTGAGCAGGCATGAGGGACGACGATGGAATCTCATAGACCCTGTGTCCGTGATGAAGGGGATAGACAGTGGTTGTGATCTGTAATTGATTATGAACCGAGTCCCACACAAGCTTACAATGACTTACCTGCGCGAAGACCACTGACAATAAGAAGAGAGCAATGTTGAAAGGAACGAATTTCATCGCGATGAGAGTTCAAGTAAGAAATCGTTCAGACTGAAAACTGAGCCAACGAACACACGTGATATGACGTTGAGCAATCATGATCAGATTGGATGGCTAACGGATCAAAGGCAACAATCTGTTACTGGTCAGGTAAGCTGGTAAGATGTACAGGGTTCGGGCACATATCTACCAGCCTCCATTTTGTATTATCTTTATTCAAAAGGCACAAACGTCTGATCTCCTTTGCCCATAGGGGATCCACGTCGTCCATATCCGGTAAACCCCACTGCAGTGACCAGACGTAACCTGGGAAGAACATATGCTGAACAGTGGCAGCAGCTGCATGGGATCCCCACCCCGACAACCAAGCATTGTCCCAGCCCACGTCGTTTGGAGGTAAAGGCGATGGGAGTCGCATAGAACGATCTCCAGACGGCAGCAAGGCCAGTTCGACGTTGTTGTTCCAGAAGAACACAAAAATGCTGTTGAGGGAACGAGGCTTGCGGAAGGTAGCTGGACAGCCTCCACCACAGCGCAGGGAGGAGAACGAAACACTGGTTGTTGATGCTGCTGGCGAGTTGTTGGCTCCGGACTTGGTGACCCATTGGGAGGGAAGTGATTGGCCGGTCAGTGTGAGGGAGGGATAGGCGATGTAAATGGATGTAGATGTGATAACGACATAATCATCGCTGGAGTAACCGACAGTGAGTGCCCTAAACACATTGCCTGTACTTTCCAATACACAAATCTTAAATGCGGCCTGTGATGATATATAGTTAGTGAAGGTTAACTTGTGTAAGGACGGCAGTTTCTTGCCTTAGAAGCGATATGGATGGACCGAACATAGCGGGACCCCATGCGTACGCTTCGCTCCTCCTCCCACTGAAGACCCACTGGCATGGCTACTACAAATGCTTCAACGCATCCGGCTGGTACGATGACAGTGACAGTGGGGAAGGTGGAGGGACCCCCGCTCCATGCAGACCCATATGAAAGAGGTTTACAGGCCAACGAGCCAACAACACCACCTCCGCTTTTGGTAAGAGCGTCCTCGAGTTCACCCATGCTGACCACCAGCTTGCTGAGGGTTGGATTCATACCCCATGTGAGGTGACGACGAGCAGTCTGCTGCGCAAGCGTTCGAAAGAAACGTGACACCCGACCCAATAGCCAGAGGTCGATCCAAGTGCAGAAGATCATTACATGATCCCACAGATGATTGTGGAAAAAGCGTTCAGCGAGCATTGCAAGGGGGGAGACTTAACGGAGGACGATCAAGAGGGGCACAATCCGGGTTTTTAAAAGACAAACATCCAATTATCTACAGCTTTGGGAAAGCGGGTTTTCGCGAATGTGGGTAAAAAGATGGTGTAGCACAAGGTTGGTATCGGAAGGATCAAAATCGCGAACGAGGTTGTATGGTCCATCAGTAGCACACACTAGCAGGTTCCCATATACACCACAGGTGGACCCCAGCCATAGATCTGCGCATAGATTGGATCGCAAAAATTCATTTGTAGAAGACTGTAAGTAAAGCAAAGATCGGATTACAAGCCTAAACATGTACACAAGAGACGCACCTTCACTGAGTAAAAGACGGAATATTTGCTCTGAGACGCAGGGATGGGGGGAGGAATTTCCAGCACGATGACAGGATCAAGATCGACTGCAAAAGGGTCCTGTGCGCGTTCCCGGGCGACATAGGTCGAAGGATCCAGGTCAGAAGCAGAAACGAAGGATTTGAATCCAACGTCAACCAGCACTGGCACTAGAACGGGAACGCGAGAATCGGAGGGAACTAGGAGGCATTTGACAGTTGACCTCCCATCCTTCATTAATAGCGTAAAACATTGTACTTGAAGGATAAGCGACAGAGATAAAAGCGTACCTTCACCAAATCATCAACAGTATTCACCAGTGATTGGATGTATTCAAGGGTGTATGCCTTCATGGATAAGGTCGTTACAGATTTGAGGAGAATAGAGGCACGACGAAGTTATAAGAAGGCCAAGCAGACCACCCGGATGCAAAAAGATATCTGATGTTGAAATCAAAGTTTATTAAATGACCGAAGACCGGGTATAGGTTACGCTATAGACCGATCTGCATACAACCAATCAGACAATCAGACACAGAGCCAAAAAGAGACGCCCGCTGTTGGAGCCGGAAATAGATAAGAATGTTGAAGGGAGGCCAGGTTGAACGGGCTGGTATCAAGAATCAAGTCGAAGTGACGAAGAGGAATTAAAAGTTCCAAGGTCTAGGTAGAAAGAGGCTCCACGCGGACAGGGCTCTTCTTCTGCTGAGCAAGCGAGCCAAGGACGATGATCCAATGGATGTAAGGGCTCGGAGTCCATAGACCCGATTCCTTCTTGGCGTGAAGAACGTGTGCAAACACGACTGGATGGCCATCAGGAATTTCGTCCTTGGCGGGCCATTTGGGTAAGATGGAGTCGATGCGGGGGAGGTCGACATTATAGTCAAACTTGATATAGCGTCCATCGTAGACAGGGACTAGAAGGGAAATTCAGTGAACATTCTGTATCATTGAGAAACAAAACGAACCTCCTTCCGCCATTTTCAAAGCCTTGACAGTGGGAGAGGTCCCAGTGGTCATTTGAGCGGTATTGATGGCTCCGGGACGGGACCACAACCCACCCGCAGTTGGGCCTGAAGAGAATGGAATCAGCGAAAGAAGCCAATCGAAGACATGAACGACTCACGAGGATTGATAGGAGCAGTCAGAGTGGAATAGGCAATAGCCGAGTTGAAAACAGGGACCTTGACCTTGTCGGTCCCCAAGATCATACACACCCCCGCACGCCAACGATGCCCTTCAAACGTGAAATCAACCACGTTTGCCTGGAGCGAGTGATATACAGCATCTGCAGGACGATCACGAGGAACGCGAACGTGAGACTCCTCGATAACGCCAGTCTTGAGGAAGACACAAGTTCCTTCTTCAAAAGCAAACTCATACTTGACATCTTCAGGCTTAGCGTTCCGTCCAACAGAAATGACGCGGATACCAATGAGAGAAGGGTCGACTCTTGCCAGATTGACAAACTGGCCAGATTGAACGAACCTCATGGCATCCCATAAAAGACTATGGAGTGTGTTGAGTCAAGCAAGGACAAAACAAACGGAAGAAAAGTGCTTACCCATGATTCATGTTTGGCATAAGAGTAAGAAGGTAAGATGGAACAGGAAAGTGCACCCGTATTTCATCAGAGACAGGAGACGAAACAAACTTTCCACTCCTAAATTACCAAGGGTGGAAGCCGTGTCAGAATTATAGGCATGACTATATAGGCGATTAACTCACGTAAGGTTGGGTAAATTAGCAGGATAGAGGCCCTTCTTCTTCATAAGAACAGGGTCCAACAAAGCTGGAGAAGAAACTTCGCAGGTGCAGGGCAGTTTACTAATGACAAGATTAACAAAAGTAGAAGAAGACATGGATAGAGAAATGGCTCACAGAATTTTGAACGTGATGCCGGTTTGAGAGGCACCTTTGGTAGGAGACTGAGTCCCAGCACGGGAAGGAGGCGCGGAAGTATCAGCGGCACGCTGAGGCTTGGGCCCTTTTCCAAGAAGCGAGCGAAGGAGCTCGTTTCCATCATGCACATCCGCAGTGACACCGACAGTGTCAGGTTCGAGGGCAGACGAGGTTTCATCATCGTCAACTTCGCCTTCATCGGCATCAACCTCCGACTCGGTGAGACCACCTTCGCCAGCGACACCATTGACAAGACTGGAATAAACTGAATTGAGATCCAACACATGACGGACAGAGAATAGAACATACCTCTCTTCCCTGCGTTCAGATTGTCACATCCCCAATCTCCGGACCCTCTCAGCGCCGAGCCGAACCAGTCCGGACCCTCTGACATGTGCACCGAGACCCAAACACCCATCCCTCTCGCACCCAGATGCAGCCGAACCTCGGCCGCGTCTCGGCCGAGTTCCCTTACTCTCGTCGCCCTGGTTCAACAACCTTTCATCCGCTTTCGCTTCATTCGGACTCGGTACACTTCGGACTACTTTCCTATACTTTCCTATGGTATCCCGCTTCCTTGCTTCTACGTTTCCATTGGTTCCCTATGGGCGTCCGGCGGGCATCCCTCGGATGGCCACCGGATGACCTGCGGGACTCCGGATTCTACTTGTATTGCCTCGGACTCTTGTATATAAGCTCGGTATAGCTCTCCTGTATTCGGTATTCGGATAATCGACTAGATTTTCCTACCCCAAACTCGCTCTCCTCTCAATTCAGTCTATATCCGCTCTACTTGGTTACACCTGCAAAGGGACTCGTTGTGTCGCGTTGGACCAGCGCACGCACGCTGAGCCCGCGTCCCCCTTGACTCCGGTCGCTCCGGCCGCTGCTCTATCCGACTCCGGAGCAGGCCCGGGCCCGGTATCTTACAGTATTATCCGAATTCCTTTGACGCGCACAACCCATGGCTGAGCAAGATCGTCGGGTCCTTCGAAATCGTCGACAGGATCAAAACTACATCGACGCCCAGCTTACCATTCGACCCTCTACTTATCAGCACGGTTTACCTCGGATCGATCCCGCCAATAATCCGTTTATCAGCTCCTATCCGCTTCCTTCTGCTCCGGCGGGTGTTCAACCCTACAGTGCACGCCGTCCCATTCCGGGTTCATTCATTCCGACTCCATCAGCTCAATTTCCGGGTGCTTTTAACCCCTCCCCATATTATCCGACCATGTACCATGCTCCTTCTTCTGAAGAAGTTGCAGCATATCTTATGCCGGAGTACGATTACGGCTCTGCTTCGGCGCAACTTAAAGCAAACCGGAAACGCGAAGCGAAACTCCGGATCGATACTCAAGCAAAGCCTCAGGACTCACAGCTTCCGGCAGCTCCACCTCAGGAAACAGGTGTCAAGCGCTCGAAGCCCCGATCCAACAGTTCGGAACGTTCAATTACTCCGGAGCCTCCCAACAAGCCTACTGGGGGCGGCGGGGATCCCTCGGGTGGTCCCTCCGGCGGAGACGGTGACCCCCCTCAGGACCCCAACCAGCCCGAAGGTGGCGAAGGACCAAATCAGCCAGATGGCGGTGGAGGACCTGATCCCCCAGATGGTGGTGGTGGTGGTGGTGGTGGTCCGCCTCCGCCCCGAAGCCCCTCTTCACCTCGCACACCTCGCGGGCCCTCGCCGGATAAGCCCATCGACGAAATGGACGCTCCAGAGCTCGCATACTGGATGGCTGCCTTCATGCGGCAAACCCAACACGACCATTCCCGGCTCCTTAACATCCTGGCCAACAAAGCCTCGGACTCAAAGGACCGGCCGAAGGTCCGCACTCCGGACCCCTTTGACGGTTCGGACCCCACCAAACTCGACGTCTATTTGAGCCAGTGTGCTGCCTACATCGGGTCGCGCTGGCAGAGCTTCGCCGGGGAAACAGACAAGGTCGTTTGGATGCAGTCCTATCTTAAAGGATCTGCCCAGCAGCACTTCGCGGATCAACTCCAGGTGTCCCAGATGGCCGGGCTTCCAACTCCGGCCTGGTATACCAATGTGCAGCACTTCATTGACGAGCTCACTGCGGTCTTTGGTTCCCCGGATCCGGTTGGTGACGCCATTGTGTCCCTGGAAGGACTTCGGCAGACGGAGAAGGTCCACCAATACAATTTGGACTTTAACCGCTATGCTGCTCGGACCGGATGGGATCAGAACGCACTCCGGTACCGCTATTACGCCGGACTTCAAGACCGGGTCAAGAACGAGCTGTCCCGTCGCGACCGCATCTTCGATCTTCGCATCCTTCAGACTACCGCGTGGCAAATCGATTGCCGTTACTGGGAGCGCGAAGCCGAGAAGAAGCGCGAGAAGGATCGGCGGACCGCACAGCCACAATCATCCGGACGCTCCGACTCGCACTCCTCTGCTTCTGCGCCCGCATCGACCTCCGGAGATAGGAAGGGCAAGTCTGCATCGACCGCCCCTTTCACTCCGAAAGCCACTGTCACAGTCACGGCTACCACTCAGACCTCCTCATCGACTGCATCGACCCCTTCCGCCAAGCCTTGGGCCAAAAACCTCGGTCCAGATGGCAAGTTGCTCCCCGCCGTTCGGGATGAGCGATTCAAGAAGGGTCTTTGTCTGGTCTGTGGCCAGTCGGGTCACAACGCCAAGGACTGCCCTCGGGCTAAGTCCGGACCCAAGGGCCGAACAGCCTCGGCTGCTCCGGCCACCTCTACCTCTGCTACTCCCTCTTCGTCCGCACCCACCGTATCTGGGTCCGGGTCGAAAAAAGAGTAAGCAGCTCCCTGGCCTCGCGACCTCTGGAGGGCTGCACCATTACCAATGGTTCGCCTCAGGTCCGACTCAACGCTGCAGCCCTCATCGATCCCAATGCCCTTTCCTTCGATCTCGATATTCCGGACTTTCTTCACCTTGTTGCCAAGACCCTGATTGATTCGGGGTCCACGGACTGTTTCCTCGACCAGCTATTTGTATCTAACCATGCCATCCCGTCCTATGAAATCCCTCCTGTTCCGCTCCGACTTCTCGACGGCTCCATAAGTCACTGGATCACTTCTGCAGCCAACCTCCGAATCCGTTTCCGGTCCGGCGACGAATTCTTTATCACCGCTTACATCACCCATCTGGATGCTCCGTACCCACTGGTTCTAGGACACAATTGGCTTCGCCGATACAATCCGTTGATGACTGGCAGCAAGGCACAATAACTTCGTTCGGATCAGTTGGAAAATCTCCGGCATTGACGTCACTCGATGAAGGCTCTATTCCCCGAGTCGAGACCCCCCTTTCATCCAGCTCCGAAATCTCTCCGACATCTTCTATCCCTACTCCGGCTTCACCAACCCCATCCGCCCCAGCTTCAAATCCCATTTCCATTTCCTTCATTAATGCAGCCGCCTATCAGCGCGCCTGCCGGCTTCCTGGTTCCTATCAATTCCAAATTTCTCTCAACGCTCCGGACTCCCCTCGGTCTCGTGCGGCTCGTGCAGAAACTTCGGTTCCTGACCTCTCAACGGTCCCGGAGGAGTACCATGAATTCGCCGATGTCTTCTCCAAGGATAAAGCCTATTCCCTTCCACCTCACCGTCCTTACGACCTCAAGATCGACCTTGAACCCGGACAGACTATTCCTCCGAGCCGACTCTATTCCCTTTCACACTCCGAGATGCAGGCACTCAAGGAGTTCATTGACGAAAATCTCCGAGTCGGTTTCATTCGTTCCTCTTCTTCTCCACATGGCGCGCCGATCCTTTTCGTCAAGAAGAAGGATGGCTCCCTTCGTCTCTGTGTCGACTTCCGTGGCCTCAATCGCATCTCCAAGAAGGACCGGTACCCTCTCCCTCTCATTTCCGATCTCCTCGATGCTCCGGGTGGTGCCCGGATATATTCGAAGATTGACCTCCGGCACGCGTACCATCTCGTCCGCATCGCCGATGGAGATGAATGGAAAACTACCTTCCGAACCCGGTATGGTTCCTTCGAGTGGATGGTCATGCCCTTTGGACTGTCCAATGCTCCGGCCGCTTTCCAGCGCTTCATGAACGACATCTTCGGCGATATGCTCGACATCCAGGTCATTGTCTATCTCGACGACATCCTCATTTATTCCTCCGACCTGGAACAGCACCGGAAACATGTCAAGGAGGTTCTCAGACGTCTCCGGAAGCATGGACTCTACGCCAAACCGGAGAAAATGCGAATTCCATGTCGACCGCGTCGAATACCTCGGCTATATCCTTTCCCCGGAAGGCCTCACCATGGCTTCCGACAAGGTAAAGGTCATCCAGGACTGGCCCGAGCCTCGGAACGTCAAGGAAGTTCAATCATTCCTCGGCTTTGCCAACTTCTATCGTCGCTTCATCTTTGGCTACTCCGACATCACTGTTCCGCTCACCCGCCTCACTCGGAAGGATGCTCCCTATGCGTTCACCGCTTCGGCTCGGTCCGCCTTCGAGCAGCTCAAGGAGGCATTTACAACGGCTCCTGTCCTCACCCATTGGATTCCGGATCGACCTCTGATTGTTGAGACAGATGCCTCGGACTACGCGTTGGCGGCTATTCTCTCAATCCGGACGGACTCCGGCGACATTCATCCCATCGCCTTCCACTCACGCACCTTTTCCGCCCCAGAGCTCAACTACGACGTCCATGACAAGGAACTACTCGCCATCTTCGAGGCGTTCCGTGTCTGGAGACATTATCTGGAGGGCTCCGGAGAAACTATCGACGTTGTCACCGACCACAAGAACTTGGAATATTTCGCAACCACCAAGGTCCTCACCCGGCATCAAGCCCGGTGGTCGGAGTACCTCTGCCAGTTCAATATGGCCATCCGCTTCCGCCCCGGCAAGCTCGGAGCGAAGCCCGACGCGTTGACTAGACGATGGGACGTCTACCCTAAACAGGGAGGTAACGACTACGCCAAAGTCAATCCCCACAACTTCCGGCCTATTTTCACCTCGGAACATCTCTCCACTTCGCTTCGGGCCACTTCCCTTATGCACCCCGCTCTCCGCGCCACACTTCTTATGGACTCCGAAACACTTTTCACCGACATTCGCAACTCTTATTCCAAAGATCCCCTCGCTTCCGAACACCTTCCAATTCCTTCCCATCCGCGATGGTCCCTCACTCCGGACAGTCTCCTCCGGCTCGATGAACGCATCTATGTCCCAGATGTTGATTCGCTTCGGCTTCGGGTCCTTCAACTGAAGCATGACCACCCACTTTCGGGTCACTTCGGTCAGAATAAGACTCTGGAACTCGTCCGGCGCGATTTCGTCTGGCCGGAGTTACGGGCGTTTGTCAAAGACTACTGCAACTCTTGTACGGTCTGCAAGCGATCCAAGACCCCCCGGCACAAGCCCTATGGCCTTCTCAAACAGCTTCCGGTTCCACTTCGGCCTTGGGAATCCATCTCAATGGACCTCATCGAACAACTCCCCACTTCCAACGGCTTCACCGACATCCTTGTTATCATCGACCGGCTTTCCAAGCAAGCAATCTTCATCCCGACGCACAACACCCTCGATGCCCCGGAACTCGCTCGGCTATTCGTCCTTCATGTCTTCTCAAAGCATGGCGTACCAGGACATGTCACTTCAGACCGAGGCTCCGAGTTTTGTCTCTCGGTTCTTCCGGTCCCTCGGCGAAATCCTCGGCATGAAGCTTCACTTCACCTCCGGATATCATCCTGAAGGCGACGGACAGACGGAGCGAGCCAACCAGACACTCGAGCAATATCTCCGGGCCTACTGCTGCTATCAGCAGGACAACTGGTCGGACCTACTCCCACTCGCCGAGTTCGCATACAACAACGCTCCGGCCGCTGCCACTGGTGTCTCCCCCTTCTTCGCCAACAAGGGTTATCATCCCAACCTCGATATCCATCCGGAACGCGACGTTGCAAGCCTTGCCGCCCGGGACCTTGCCATCGACTTGGAGGCCCTTCACCAGGAACTTCGGTCCTCGATTTCCAAAGCCCAGCAACGCTACCAAGGCCCGGCCGATCGCCGCCGCTCCCCGCCTCCAGATTTTCAAGTCGGACACAAGGTCTTCGTCAAGGCCAAGTACTTCAACACCACTCGGCCATCCAAGAAGCTTGCGGAAAAAATTCCTCGGTCCATTCGACATCATCGCTCAGCCCGGAACCCATTCCTTCACTCTCAAACTCCCCTCCAATTTCCGCTCCGTTCACCCGGTCTTCCACGTCTCCATGTTAGAGCCTCACCACGAGTCCAATATTCCGGATCGCGTCGTATCTCCTCCACCCCGGTGGAGATCGATGGCGAACTGGAGTTCGAGGTCCATGAGATCCTCGACTCGAAGCTCGACAGGCGCCGGAAGTGCAAGCTGCTTACTTTGTTAAGTGGCTCGGGTATGAAGGGACGGATCAGGAGCGAGAGTGGCTTCCTGCGACGGAGCTGGAACACGCTCCGGAGCTCGTTGCCGACTTCCATGCAAAATATCCGGACAAGCCTGGACCTCTCGAATCCCTTTAACTCGGACTACTTCCCTTCCAACCGTATCCATTCCCGCTTCGCTACATCTCACTTCGCTTCCCTTCACTTATTCTTTGACTTCTCTCTTTTCATTTCCTCTTATCTTCATTTGTTGTCCTCAGGCCTCCGAGGGCTCGGCCTTAACAGGGAGGTACTGTCACATCCCCAATCTCCGGACCCTCTCAGCGCCGAGCCGAACCAGTCCGGACCCTCTGACATGTGCACCGAGACCCAAACACCCATCCCTCTCGCACCCAGATGCAGCCGAACCTCGGCCGCGTCTCGGCCGAGTTCCCTTACTCTCGTCGCCCTGGTTCAACAACCTTTCATCCGCTTTCGCTTCATTCGGACTCGGTACACTTCGGACTACTTTCCTATACTTTCCTATGGTATCCCGCTTCCTTGCTTTCTACGTTTCCATCGGTTCCCTATGGGCGTCCGGCGGGCATCCCTCGGATGGCCACCGGATGACCTGCGGGACTCCGGATTCTACTTGTATTGCCTCGGACTCTTGTATATAAGCTCGGTATAGCTCTCCTGTATTCGGTATTCGGATAATCGACTAGATTTTCCTACCCCAAACTCGCTCTCCTCTCAATTCAGTCTATATCCGCTCTACTTGGTTACACCTGCAAAGGGACTCGTTGTGTCGCGTTGGACCAGCGCACGCACGCTGAGCCCGCGTCCCCCTTGACTCCGGTCGCTCCGGCCGCTGCTCTATCCGACTCCGGAGCAGGCCCGGGCCCGGTATCTTACACAGATCCCGCATCCGACAATCCATCGTCCTGACTCTCATAGTCGACCGGGGCGCTGTCGGATACAATGAACTTGTCCATGGCACCATCAGAGTCGCTCGAGTCCGAAAAAATGGCCTTCCTGTAGTGAGAAGTCAGTTGAAGATCGAAAGAGGGGGTGTAAATGACATACGGGGCAGGAGTATTGGTGAGCGCTTTGCTGGAACCACCAGTGGCGCGATCCACTTTCTTCATGAACATCTTCGTGTTGGTCGAGCGAGGAAGCTTGATCTGGCCTCTGACAGGAGTTATGCTGTATAATATTTAGGTGTTTAAAGGATACTCCAGGTTCGATAGAGGCCACTTATGGGTCATTAGCAACAGCAGGGGCCACATGGGCCTTCTTGGTGCTGAGGAGGCAAGGAAGGTTAGACAGCATGGAACGAATCACAACCATCAGGTAGAACTCACAGGGACTCAGAGCGAGGTGAAGTCTTGACGCTGGTTTCAGCTTGAGGGGACGAGGCAGGAGCACGACGTTTAGCAGCACGTTTACCCGAGGAAGGAGTTACAGGATCAGGGAGGGGGCTAAGAGAGAATAAGTATGAGAGGTAACCAGAAGGAATAAAGAAAATGACGCACGGAGAAGGAGCAAGCTCAGCAGGCGCATCGTCTTCAGGATAGTCATCGTCGTCAACGATTTCCGGCGTTCTATTACATCAGGAAGAAAAAAAAAAAAAAAAAAAAGTAGGGATAGCGTCAGTGAGGACCAACACGGAGGTAAAACAACACGTACTTGACAGCTTTAGAGGTGCGAGTGACGCGGCGAGTAGAAGGAACGGCCTTTTTCTTCGGAGTAGCCTTTTTGACGGATGCTGGTGTAGCTGGAGGACCCGGTTCGACGTCGTTGTCCACGATTTCCCTAGTGGAGGGGCGGGAGATAAAATAAGTATAAGGAACAGCGATAAGGGAACTTCACTGACCCATCAGAGTCAAGGTCAATGATGGGAGGGGGGGCAGGAGAAGATGCTTTAGATCGACGAGGTGGCATATCCAAAGTGTGTTGGGAAAGAAGGTCAAACTAAAGGAGACGATGAGCACCCACCAAGGAACCGCGTGCCTTTTAAAGGTTGCAGACGGATAAATCGCTCAATCAAATGGGGAAGGTCATGATCCTGTGGCCGTTACAAGCACCAGATGGGGCGATGAAGTGCCCAACCATGCAGCGCGCGAAACACGAAAGTGAGGAAATACATCCGAGCAAAGCGCAGGAGTTGAAGTCCCACTTGGCACCTGGGAACGATCACGAGCGAAGTAGCGGATCGAACCTTTTCAAATGTCCAACAGGAGATGGACGCATTCTACGACGTAGCGAAAGCCAGTAAGTTGTTCAAGGCGGAGGGGAAAGCAGTTGCTCACCGAAATCCAGGCGAGAACCTCGAGAACATTACGCAAGAACATCAAGGTGCAGCATTGAAGGCCAATCAGACAATGCTGCTCGCCTCAATAGACGTAAGTCCGTCGTCCATCGCAAGAAGTACAGACACTAAGCATGTATCAAGATGAACAAGATATTGGCATCAAAGATGGGACCGAGACAGATTCTGAGGATGATGGAACATGTCGATGGGGAAGCGGAACCGATCGAAGCTTACTTTAGGGTGCAGGGAGTCATATGCGACAAGCTACTGCCACCCGTTGGTAGAAACAGGTGAGCTTTTACCCATCTCTTTGGCTTCACAGGTCGATATATTATTATACAGCATGAAGAACGGGAAGAAGAGCAGGACGCACCTTCGCCAAGCAATCACCATTTCGGGCATTGGCTCTCCTACGTTTGAAAAGGCCATAGCAAACCTCGAGTTGGCCTACCTCGAATTCTCCAACCATTTCGAGGAGGGACACCTCGCGCCATGGACCCCTTCGTCACATGGAACATTCAGCGCGATAGACGCTTATGCGAAGTACTTTTCACACAAGGGTGGTTACACCGACATCCAGAAAAGAAGAATTCGATCCAAAAGTCGATCCCAAAGGCGTCCTGTCAGCGTTGGTCGATAATGACTTCTTCCACGGACCGGATAACGTTGTCGACTATATGCAGATGACCAGCACTCCAGAGGGGCGCTACACGTGAGTAGCATTGGATTATTCTAGCAGGCCAAAACGCTGACGAGCACCAGATACAAGAAAGTTGATCCTATTCTCTTCAAAATAGGAGACATAGTCGAAATAACGGTTGCCCTGGCTTGCTTTCCGACTAAGGACAAGAAGACGGCGACCATGGCGGTTATCTTGAAGAGCGTCATGATGCTGGACAGCGATGAGCGAAACGTACGTAATGTTGCGTCCTTAACGATACGAAGGCTAACTGACTGCGATACGGTTGAACAGAAGGCCGCCATTCTGCGCATGAGAAGTAGGTACCATCGGGCATGGGGAAGCAGGACGCCGAGATCAAGAAACCTGCCAAGAGGCGAGCCACTTACGACGAACACATTGAAGAAGCCGAGACGGAGGCAAGGGAGCGCATGAGTCGGATGAACATCGGATGAGGAGCGGATACGGGGAGGACGGTGAAACCTGGGGTAGTGGGACGTGCCTGAACGGGAATCCGAGATAACCGGATAGCATGAGTAAAAGACAATGTTCAGCCAAAATGGCATCAGAGATCAACGTGGTTTGATAGATACACCGAGAGGCCCGATGCGAATGACCAAGAAAATCAAGGAGGCCATAGGAGCGATTCCACACGGTGCCCTACAAAAAGGGTGAAATATCGCAATGCCGAGCGAGAACAAGCGATGGCGATGGAGCTCGACTGAGACTACGGGCAACCGATGATCGTGAAGCGCGATCGAAAGAAAGTAACGAGCAGATGGGGAACGAAACAAATCAAATTGAAGAGATCATAGGCAGTGAATATTCTCAGGGAATCAAGAAAGCGCGCGTTGTTAGCAGAGCGGAGGTTCCAGCAGAAGCAGACAGGAACGTCTGGCAAAATCTTCTTACTCGCAACATCGACGCCAGCTTGGGCTACACTATGTACGCCAAAGACGTTTTGTACGCCCGGATGTCAACTGGTGGCAAGGACATGGGTAGACGAAAAGGGATAACATTCAGTGAGTGGATCAAAGTCCGGTTCGAGCTACGACTAACGTGCAAAACCGCAGTCCGCGGATGGGCGAAACTCCCAGCAGAGTTACGCCATCTCATCTTGAAAGCGTTGGGAATCGACCACCTCGACGCGTTACACTTCGCTTTCGCAGGGCTTAAAAGCGATCGTCTAATCGCACTGTGCAAGCAGATAGGCATCTACGTAATGGCCAGTCGACACCTCAATGAACGCGTCGACGCACTCTTCAGGCGATCCGGCCTCCCACCTCTCGAAACGAAGCAGATGCTGGGATGCACTGACTCCAGGGTCACTGGCTCTACCGCTCTGGTCGCGTCAGTCGAGTGCGACTTCACCAATCAAGACATCGACATCATCACCCCCAACAGCCAGAGCGAGAACGTCATCAAGTTCCTTAAGCAATGCAAGTTTACAGAGGCTCCGGCGAATGTCGACGCCGAAGAAGAGGACGCTTACACGCGCAACGGCGCAATCGAGAAGGTACACACGTTGTTCAACGCCGCTGGTCGCAAAGTCAACGTTTGTCAGTCAGAGAACGAGTCGTCTGTCGCCCCAATCCTCCTATTCCACAACACCTGCGTTATGAACTGGATATCCTTCGACGGGGTTACTTGCCTCTATCCAGCACTGACGAACGAACACAAGGGTGAGTGGCAAGTCAGACAAGGGAAGCGATATACTAACGGCGACGAAGGCATAATCAACTTAATCCAGGACGCAACAACAGCGCAAGGAGTTGAAGCTATCGAGAAGTACAGGGAGAGGGGATTTGATCTACTCGAGTACTGCACGCAAATGGAGCACCACGATCCACCTGCCTGCTTCTCGGAGCGCCCGACCTGGATCACGCTCCCCAACGCGAAGAAACTGCTTGTCGAGGCAAAAAACCCGTACTGTACCAGGTGTATTCGGAAGGTAGGAGACGGAATGGAGGCGTCCATGGCGTTTCAGCTTGGTGGAAAAGTTCAGGACGTCAAGGAATCGATTCAGTGGCGTCTTTGCATGGTGTTCCAAGGCGAAGAAAGGGACGACATGATAAGGAGAGGACGTTCGAAACGCGCAGCTACGCAGGTGGGTTGGGTGGACATGAACGGCAGACGCCAATGGGTATTCACTACCATCTAAAGTAATGACATAAAATATTTTACCCAAATGAATGTTGCTTTCTATTGCATACGCCCGTAGAGAGCAACGTCGAAGGAAATATAAAGGACGACAGCCAAACGCGCCAGGAGTAATCCGACAAAGACGGGGTGGTGATGGCGAACTCAACAAGAAGGAAGCTCGTTCCCACGGCACACGAAAGTGTAGGTCAGATTTTGGCGCGCCAGGTTTATAAAAGACACTCAGCTATATAAATATAGCCGAGTAATCGACATTGTATCGCCAGACGCGGATTATGATGGATTTCGTGTGATCGTATCCGCTCGCAACAAATCCCGTGGAGGACTGATGTTGTTCTGTGTGTGCACAAGGCACATTGCGAGGATCACATCTGTCGGCTTTCCCAACTCTCACTTGCGAAGTTGCTGGGCCGAGTGACGGGAAAAGGCAAGGAGAAGTACACCCAAGACGAGCTTTGACCGGAGCAGCGTCTCACCCACCACCAACGTTTCATATTCCTCTACCCCCTCTTCTCTCCCATCATCGTTTCACTCCCACTCTCGCTCCCCTTCTACCTCCTCTGAAACTCGTACAGGCGCATATACACTCACATACGACACTGACACCATCAGCCGACGCATCTGGCCTGTGCACATCGAGGCACGTCAACTCGACCGTCTTTCCTCACGGGATCTCTTGACGACCTTGCACACGCACCCGCCTTTCAGGAGGTGCTTTAAGATAACCAGAGCACTCACTTTCTTGTCGTCGAGTCGCATGCGGGGCTCAAGTTGCAATAGGAGTATGGGAGGGTCAGCTATGACGGTTTTTGGTCGGGGTCGGGTTCTAGTTCGATTGAAGGGTGGAAGAGGCTTGGGTCGAGTGCGGAGGCAAGCGACCTCGCTTTCGTTTCCGTCGTCGTCGTATGGTCATTCCTTACTTTGCATTAACCCCTTCTGAATCCTACCGTCTTTGCCAACCCCCGAATGTTTCGAGCTTCGGCGCACTAGAAGAAATTCCCGAGCCTAGGGCGATTCTTTATTTTGCATAATGCTTTCTCCATCGTTGAGTGGGTGATCACTATGTTTACCCATTCTCTAAGTGTTGATTCCCTGATGCGCGCAGGATCGGTTGAACCTGGCATTGTCCCAGGGCCGACCTGCAAGTGTTGGTGTTCGGTATCGTGACACCACGCCAACTGATTCCAATCGCCACACATACCATTAGGTATCAAATAGGCAATCGTCAGGCAAAGCCAGTCACACACGGTGCTCAGCATTGCTGCGAATCCTTTAGTTGCAGATGATCGTGAAACAGCAAAAGGAAGATCAACACCGAGTGTTGAGCGCAGAACGTCGGGCGACACTATACGAGCTATACAACCATTACAAGACACCTGGTAGTACATGATGGGCTGTGCTTATGCGGCTCGGCCACATTAAACTGGATTAACCACGACATGCTCAGCGCTAGTTCTCTGAGCGCTTCTCTGAGCGCCTTTTCTGGCTTCTATTGCTGTGTTGCTGTAAAGACGGAATTGATCACTGGGGGGAAAGAGCTGTAGTGCTACAACAATTGAATGTGGGTTGGATGAACCTTGACGCATTATTCCCACCCTTCTTTGGAGTCCACCCACACGTCGGCCAATTGACCCTCGCCCAACCTCCCGAATCTACCTTTGCACAAGCCAACCCATCGAGAGCGAGAGCTCTGTCCAACAACCTTTTCGCAACTCAATGGCACGAGGAAGACAAGGAAAGCGTGGTACCGCCCGTGAGTGCTGTTCCAAAAGCAGAGAAGGCATACTGAGTGCTCATGGCTTCCTCGCTCGTTTCACAGACCACAGGAATATCATCCAAGGATCGAACGGATTAACAATCAATGGAGGAACGTATGCCAATGGTGACGCCCCCACAACGATTCAGTACAATCTATTGGCGATCAACGTCAATGGTTCACCCTCTCTCGTGAGTACCATATCAATGCTCAAAATCGCGAACCATCTGATGGGTGGACCAGACTGTATCTGCTTCCGATACGGCTTTTTTTTTATAGATCTTGAATCCTAATTGGGACAGAATAGTGGCTGGGACAGGGTAACTGGGAGTGACCGTTTCAGGTAATACAGGATAGGGCAGTGATACACAGGATACTTGGGTAGTGACACATGGCAGGATAGATTACTTATTCCAGTTTGTTAGTGACGCGTTTGTACTGTGAATCGGCGATAAAGGGTCAACATGCAAATTACTGGTAACTGACGGCCATGGCACGCCAACACCGAGCCCAGGCTGAGCCAGAAAGAGACCGACGCTTGATGGTTTGACAGACCAGACTATCTACGGGTCAGATGTCTTGGCGCTTGTCGATTTATTTGCCCATGGGGGTTAAAGCGAGTGCTCGAGTACTGAACGTGCCCTCCCGTGAATGGTACTCGACCTGCTCTTCTCCCTCTTTTCTGTGCTCATCGGAGCGTAACAAAAAATCCCGGCAGTGACTGTTTGGCTTCAAACTCCACTGGTCGATGGTAGTTTCTGTTCATGTTTTTCCGTTTCTCCCTCTCTCTCATAGTCCGCCTCGCTCTCAGTTATATTATCAGTTGTCGATGGGAGGGCATCACCCTAATAAGTTTGCATTCTCACTACGTAGGATATCATCAGCCCTTTCACTATGTCTCTCAATGGATGTCTCTTGACTTTCGACGATGTTTCGAGAATAAATAGAGTCTTCAACAACCCTCCCGCTGCATTCCTAGGATAGACACACAAGGCCTAACCCACTGGGATAGTAGCTTTGCGATTTCCTAACTTGATTCTTCACAAACCGATGCAAGTGGCGTGCTCTATTTACATCCTTCACCACTGTATTCACAGCACCTTTGCTCACATGACCTCTTGCTGGAGACTAGATAAGGAACGATGGCTTTACACGTTATCTGGAGTTCACACTACGGCTGTGGAAGTGTCCAAGCTAGCTCCAAAACGTCTCTCCTACCTCATCAGACTTGGGTGGCCCGAGACCTTCAGAGGTGACTCTGAGTCTTATCACTTCCCTAATTGTTGGGTTCTGTGGCACAGTACATTCGTCTTCTGCTACATCTTGAATAACAAATGTTTCGGCCTCCATTGAAAAATGGGAGAGTGAAGGGAAAACATTAAAGACCAAATTAGCGCCTTACAACTCCTGGTGGAGATCTAGGACGAAACTGTCAGTACCAGGTCACCGTCTTCAACTTACCCTCAACTGATTATCAGCGCTTCAAGTCGCCAAAACCATCCAATCCAAAACTCGACGCTTAGCGGGAAGCGTGTCAATACGGCTGAGCAATGGGAGCATAGTTCAGTTGGAGCGGTAGTAGACTGAAGTTCTACAGTAAAATGTCCCGCGTTCGATCCGCGGTGGTCCCATCTGCACCAAGTGTTAAAAAGACATTTTCCTTTGCACAGTTAGGAAAAGAAAACGTCACCTGGATGAAAGGTTGCTACAGTCAACGGCTGGATTTTTAAGTAGTTCGAGGACACGCATTGGCTTTATTTGTAACAGGAAAGGTTTACAATAAGTTCAGCCCTTTCAGAGGAATATCAAGACCGCCCCCTTCATCCGCATTTCCTTTGTTAGGATTGACGTTTAGGGCCTTGGTTCTGGCCTTGGCAAAAGAGAGCTGATGATTGGGATCTGCTATCCCCTTCTTCCTCAAGTAGGGATTCGTTCGCGCTGCTTCTGAAAAGACAACAAGAAACTCTGTGAAGCGTTGCAAGAATACTTGTATAAGTCTATCAGTGGGTAAGTTATGTGCCCCCGCTCTTGGTTGAGAACGTCAAAGAAGACAATTGAGGTGAGGATCATTCGATCGTGGAGGCACTATCAGACGTCGAAAGACAAGGGGACAAGATGGGCGCTTATCTTTGCTCCAGCCCCTCACACTGAAGCAACAGGTGCTACATGAATAGTACCTGGAAGGATCGTCTGGTGCCAACTACGTACAGATATGGCGGCCGCCTTCCAGGTTGAAGCACCGTCTTGGACGGGTCATCAGACCACTCTCAACATCCCTGGGTGCGATAGAAGTCTGCGCTCACCAAATCGTGCGGGAGAAAATACCGATGTAGGTGACCACATTTCCATCTATGGACATATAAATGCTTGCGTACGAGCAGCGAAGCTATTCTGATACGCTCGCCCTCTGATGGGGAAGCCCTTCTAGAGGGATCAAGGCTATCACGAAGGCATCGTTATCAGCGCTTCTCGTTTGTTGGGATGTCGCGCCAAGACCTTCTAACGCTTGTCAGAAGAGTCGATGTTCGAAAGGTCAGGCACACCCTTGTAGAGGTGCTCCTTGGAACGGTATAGAGGGTTAGGCTGGGCTATCGCTTTCGCGCCCCGGACTCTCCGATGGGCGTGCACCCCATACCCGTCGGAAAGGACAGATAGCTTGCTCACATTCGGCATTCCAATGCCGAATGCCCTGTCGACCTGCTAAGACAAAGGATCGTCGTTTGTTTAATGAAAAAATCCAGGAACACACAAACGCTCCAGACTCGAAAGGCTCGAAGGAGGTGACAGTTATCGAGAAGAACGGGGGGATTCCCATGATCAGAAAAAAACCCATCAGGGGCTGTCTTGCCCAAATAAGGTTGGATAGGTTTTTTTCACACGGCGTCGGAGCGCCTGAAGCTTCGGTTGAACGGCTTTCTACTTCTCTCCCTTCTTTCATCGACCTTCTTCCTCCTGCTCAGTTGCTGCTCTCCCCATCTTACTCTTTACTCGTGCTGGCGAATTAGACTTTGGACCCTTGTGGAAGAAAACAGCGGAGCAGCGCGCAAGCTCCGAAAGTGCAACGAGGCGAAAAAGGGTCCTCCATCCATCCCCGACGTTTTTCTGTCTGTGTGTGCACGAGGCAGTTTGCGAGCATCGTGTCTGTCGGCTTTGCTCAGCGCCTTCCCTCAGGTGGGTTTTTATTTCGTTTCTTGTGTCATCGTTTTCGTCGGCGGAATTCGTCCAGCGAATTTCTGTGGGGTTCAACCCTTTTATTTCTTGAACCACCACATCCCGAGCTCCACGAGTGACTCGGTTGCTTCCTTACTTCTTCGTTCATCCGCTGGTGCTGGAATTGTTTCTGAGCAGACATACTCACCCACAATTGTCCAGGTAGTTGAATTCGTAGCGACCCCTAGGGACAAACCATTCGACGACAATAACGACCTCCACTCTAAACCAGACATTCTCACCGCCACGACAAGCCCACTAACTTCCTCGACGCTATACTCATCCTCGACAAACAAGCATCTCACGTCCTACTGCTCTGACCCGCCAACCACGGCTCGCCAACACACCCAATCATCTCACCGAGCGCAGTTTGAGGGGTCGTATCATAACCGGCTAGCGCTATAAGCATCAACCTTTTTGCTCAGGCTATCGGCGACGGGAAAGTCCATATCACACACGCGCAGTTTGCCCGGCTCATCCTTCTACCACACGACCACCTCCACGAGTACGAACAGCCAACGACGCCCTTGGTGAAATATGTCCGAGAAACCCACGTCCTCGACGAGACCTAGTCTCCTACCAAGGTCTATGAGCCTCAAGAGACGGAAGACAGAGAAGAAAGCGACGGGTGCAGCAGGAGCGTCGAGAGCTGGAACGAGCGCGCAAGGGCAGGGGAACGGGAGAAGGAGGAACTCGGATTCTGTCACAGGTCATTCAGCGCCTTTGGAGACGTTCAAGCTGCCCAGCTGGCTCGTCCCTCCATCCGTATACAAGTCAAAGCACAGTTCTTCGAACCGAAAGGGGTACGTCTGCTCTCCTATCTACAGTCCTCACATCCTGAACGTCCCCGAAAGATCCTCGTCTCGGAGGAAGAAACTCGACTCGGCGCTCACAGATTCAGAAGGAACAGTCACTTCCATGTACGTCTCCCCTTCCCCTTCCCTCTCCCACTCGCACTGACCCTTTCTCTTTCTATCCACAGTACTTCATCACTCCGTTCCACCCGCTCAATGCGCAACCTCTTCACGCGCCCCTCAACCTCCACCCTCTCCAGCACCCGCACCCGCACTCGTCCCCACCAACAACCCTTCTCCCCCTCACTCCCACCCGAAATCTGGGTTCTGATCTTCCAACACGCCACATCCCCGCCCAACCCATTCTTAGCTTCGTCCGCTGTATCCTCTCACCCATACAGTTCCTCATCAACATCCACATCATCACATTCGTTTCTGCATTTCCCGCACACCCAAGGTCATCTGTTGAAAGAATACAGAAAAAGCATGCGCACGAAGTGTGATTTAACGCTCGTGTGTAAGCTTTGGTGGGCGATTGGACAGGAGGTCCTTTTTGAATTTGTGTGGTTGACGAAGGCGAGGGAGGCGAGTCTGCTCGCTGCTTTATTGTCCGACGTCTCGATTCGAAGTGCGGATGTCTCTGTTGGAGTTGGCAGTGTGGAAGTGGAACCGGCGACGAAGAGCAAGGTGTTAGGGCGGGTGATGATGGGGAAAGGCAAGGAGAAGGAGAGAGTAGCAGGGTTCGAAGGGATTAGTGTCTCAACTACCACCAGTGTTTCTTATTCAACACCTCCACCACCCTCATTGTCATCTCACACCCACTCTCGGTCCCCATCCACCTCGACTTGCTCTACAGCAACTCCTACTACAGGCACCTACACCTTTCCCTACGATACCCGCGCCATCGGCCGACACATCCGTCGACTACACATCGAAACTCACTCACTCGACCGGTGCTCACCACAGGACCTCCTAACGATCCTCACGCATGCACCTGCTCTGCAGGTCTTCTCCGATAACCAGAGTATACGACGGACGAGTGGGTTCTGTGTTCTCTCTTCGTCCTCGAGTGGGTGGAATGGCAGTATGGGAGGGTCGATGACGACGGTTATCTCGTCTGGGTCGAGTTCGAGTTCGATTGTAGGAGGAGGAGGGAGTGCACGAACGAGTTTAGGCTCTTCGTCGCCTTCTGGGTCGACTGTTACGATTACCGCTGGCGACAACACCAACAACACCGTCTTTGACAGCTCATCCTCTGGACGTACACGCGCCGATTCCGGCGGTTCGACTTCGTACTTTGCTGCACCGCAACACCAACAAGATTCGGATATGCAGTTGTTGAGCGCGTTGATAAGTCCGCAGAGGAGGACGACGTCGTTGAGGAGGTTGAGTTGGACGAGTTATGAGTATGAGGCTGGGGATTTTGAAGCTGGTGCATTCCTTTCTTGGTTCTTTTCATACAGCGTCGATGCTAATGCGATTGTAATAGGTATGACCTTCTACACACGTATCATTGGTCCGAAACTCCGGATGGTTTCTGCGCACCTGGAATACCTCGAACTTACCCTCTGTGCGAAGGACTTGATGAGAGGTGTAACAGGTCAAGGAGGAACCGGAGGAGGATTCTTCGAGTCCCTCATCGGCGCAGGGAATTTTACATCTTCCACAATCACAACTACGACCACCACAACCGTCACATCATCCTCATCATCCTCTTCTCAAGACAAAGAAAAATCCCTCTCCCACTCACTCTCAACCGAAACCCTCCGCTCCATCCAATCCGCCGTAGGCGCCCTCGACCTCCCCAACCTCACCTCTCTCAAACTCACACTCGACAACGTCACCTGTCTCGTCGTCTCCACCTGGGACCTCCCCGCCATCCGCCACGTCTCACTCATCGCTTCCGACTTTTCGTATGCGAATGAAGGCTTTGCGAGCTTTTTTGATGTACATGGAGGAAAGATTGAAGAGTTGGAATTGGGTCATTCGACGGGTGCGATTGAAGAGTTTTGGTTGACTGCTC
This sequence comes from Coprinopsis sp. MPI-PUGE-AT-0042, assembly GCA_020736565.1. Classification (NCBI taxonomy): domain Eukaryota; kingdom Fungi; phylum Basidiomycota; class Agaricomycetes; order Agaricales; family Psathyrellaceae; genus Coprinopsis; species Coprinopsis sp. MPI-PUGE-AT-0042. The sequence continues at coordinate 514,807 of JAHBOF010000042.1, read as the reverse complement.
CTCCTCATCCTACCGCTGCCTCTTCGAACGATACGAGCAATGGGTGGAGGTTTGGTTCGACGAGGGTTCCGTTGGCAGAATGGTGTCCGAACTTGAAGACGTTCATCTGTTCAGCCGACGCAGAGTGGAACTGGGAGAATCCCGATTGGATAGCGCCGCATGTTTTATTGCCTGCTCATCCGACCGTAGAGGTGATTGGTGTGCGGGATATCGAAAAGAGGATACATGAAGCGTTGGGGAGGGCCGAGTATCGGGATCGAGTCGCTATCAGTGAAGGGAGAGGATTTGCTGGGTTGGATGGGGCAGGTGGAGAAGGCGTGAACGACCCTTTCTTTGCGCTCCTTGAGCAGTTGGGGAGTCTAGTCAAGAGCGAGGCGTTCCCCGCGCTCAAGTATGTGCGTGATCTCAGCCCGCAGAGTCGTGTCATGCGAGAGACGGGGAGAGTCAAAGTTCGGGATGTGGAGATGAGGAGCATGGGGTCGTTTGCGGGTCGTTGGTGGGATGATGACGATGACGATGAATCGGATAGTGAAGAGGAGGAGGAGCCGACGGGAAGGACGACCGCGACGACTGCGACGGCGTCTACGACTCCGACTGCGTATGGACACGCGAGAGGAAATTCAGCCTTTGGACAGGGAGGATTTGTGGCGCTTTGGACGGCGATGGTCCAGAACATGTCTTCACCCACCTCCACTTCCAACTCGTCTTCGGCGTCTCCATCAGCACCCTCGGCGAGCTTGAACTCGAACACCAGCAAACCGACGGGGAAAACGCTCCAGAAACTCCTCGAACATCAACAAGGTATTCGAGTGTTGAGGTTCTGGAAGAACGTTCTGGCGCTGTTCAGCGGACGTGGTGTGTATCTGGAAGATTGTGATGGGTACAACGTGACGCTGGCGAGGTTGAGGAGGGCTGCTGCGTTGGAGACTGGGAAGGCGTAGTGGTGTCGCTCTTGAACATTTTTCGAGGCGCCGGGAGGGTGTTCTACTGATTGTGTTGATTTCCTTTCTTGCACATAATCTTCTTGCATCTTGCTCATCGTTACATATCGTTGCTTCATATACCGCACGTACATTTCTAACCTCTGCATACCCATCTGCTTGTTCTTGTAGATTCGCTTCGCTACAATTTTTTGGACGGCTGAACTTCTTGCACATTTACTTTTTGCGATCCTTGGGACATTTTGTTGTTATGATACTGCTAGATTTTTCTGATCAAACTGGTGTATTGAATTGAGATGAATAAACGACTCTTTGCTTTTCGAATGATTGAATGAGAGATCGGTGGCCAATATGTTCCTTTTTGCGAATGTCGTCAGCCCGATTGCGAAGTGGCCACGGTCCATATCCATGGGACCACCGCGGATGGAATTCGAAAACTTTATAGCTTTGGTCTGCTTGGCCAATTGAGCTACGCTCCCCGGAAGTCACATGTAAAGTCGTTAACGTTCTTTACATTTCACATTTAGAAGACCTTTGCAACACGATCCAAGAATTCAAGCGCAATCGCCAGGGCCAAAAGTAAAGACCATAGGTACAGTCCCAACCCGACGCGGGAGCACAGCGGGTGTTGACAACACTCATCTGCTGAGAGACTCGCCTCTCTCCAGAAGGTGTAGACGATCTTCCACTGGCAGGTCAGTTAAGGGTCTAGGATAACTTTGAGAAGCGCCTAGATGAGCTGCTTAGTTGCTAGCCTAAGCCGGATGAGATACCTCACCTGGGAGATAGATTAGTCTGTTATGTTTGACTGCATTCTCGAAATGAAGGATTCCACGTACTCTGGGTGTGTCGATAAGAGAACGGAAGTACCGTCGATCTTCCGCAATAGCATTTCCTGACTTAGGAACTACGGCGTGGCCTTGATCAATGTATTAGCGAAAGCTCTCAGGCCTTGAAGATGAATGGTAGCCTTACTCCCGTCTGTGCTGTCGCCTCCTTGCTACTGGTGGGCTATCTAATGCGGAATAGGGTGGTGGACGATGAGGTTCCCCGGAGATAATCATACGCGGAGGTTATAAAATTCTTCAAGAGCCTGGCGGAATTTACGACACCTGGGGTGGGGATAGATAACTCTGAACGTCGTGATGGATGTGCTCTTATCTCGCTACATGTGTACGGCCCTGTGAGCCTGGGTGCTGTGCATATGAGACAATCAGCGGTAAAGACGTAACCGAGAGATCTCCCCGTTTGCTTAGCATGTCTCGGCTTTCTGCAATGGCTCTGGGCAATTTCAGGAGGAAATTGATTGTTCAGCGTTTTGAGGAACTGAACAACTAGGAGGCTCTCCCAAGTTTTGGGATGCAACTTTTCTTCGTGTTCAGAGTTCTGAACAAGGGTTTCCGGTCCTCCATGATCGTCTAGCATGAGGCTGCCCGTAGTTCGTTCAGAGCTGGCGGGTTGCCCCGGAAATTCATTCCAAGAGGTCCACAACGCCTGATTCACAGGGAAAGTATAAAGCAGAATAAAGAGAGCAAAAAATGAGCATGGATGAAGGACTTCGATTGAAGGAAGAGAAAGACAGCACCGAGGATTGGGAGGCACACCGGCGCCATGATCGGCTTACTTTTTCGATAAGACTCTCGAGCTGGAGCGTTCCTCACTACTTCTGAGCTAAAGACGACATCTCTCGCTACTTGTGTAGTTTTGCATCATGAGACGGACTTCCACCGAATGCCCCCACCATTCTGCCAAGGGATATTCTGCTGTCAACGCCATCAAGCAGTGTACCGCATGTGCACGCCACTACGCCACAAGAGCTGTGTGCTGTTGACCTTCGCTTCAAGTCATGCCTCATGGCGTCCGCGCCACCTGCCTCGCTTCATTAAATCAGGGATGGGCAATTGTCTTAGATAACCATATAGAGTATATAACGGCTCAGTACTCAACGAGGCCTTTCTACCGTTCCCCCCGGAAACCAGGTGTTACATTCGCATTGCTGCTCACTATGTCGAGCTCCTTTTTCGAGATAATGCATTCTCTTTTGGTGATAGCTACTCTTCACGGTACGCGTTCTCATTTGCGATGAAGAAATGTATGATTTTCACATTAACAAGATGTCCAGGGGCCACGTTAGCTATGATTTTCGTTCCTTTGACCACGGTGAGGACCACTCTCTCATTTTTGGAAGCGGAGAAAGGATTTATAAATAGAGTACCAAAACAGCTATCGATTTCTGCTTTCCTTGTTGTACGCTATCAACAGGGCGATCAGCCACCTAGTCCACGTTTTCCGAGCGCTTGCTGGTTCGCCATCGCAACCTCAATCATCACAATACTCCTTGGTCTTCTTGCTCCCTCATTTCGGGTTTTCAGATCAGTCAGATGGATATTTTGGGTACTGGTGTTTGGGCTTTGGATGGGTGGAACGGTCCTCACAGGGCGGGCGCTGGGAATGAAGGAAGAGCATGAGGATCGGTATTGCGAGATGTGAGTAACGCCTGACTCTTCCGTGAAGCGGATTTAGCTTTGAGCTAATAGGAGATGTGTAGTGTTCAAATACTTCATTGCAAGACTGTCTCCGCCCTTCTGCCCCTCTCCATCGCCATGATGTGTGTGTTCTTGTCAATAAGAGATCCGTGCAGTGTGCTCAACAAGGCGTGATGTCAGGGTCGTAGTTGGCTTCCATGGCATCCATGTCGCTTGTGTCGATACCTCTTCTGACTTTCGGCTATTTGGAGTCTACCCATGGAGCTGCCGACCTTGTCGCAAAACAGATCGTGGAAGGGGAGCCGTAGGCGAACAAGAATCCACTCCAATACACTTGCCACAGGTAATACCACTTGAAAGTGAGACTCATAAACCATCACTGACCATTCCATCCAGGTTGCGTTACTGAAACCGATCCACCCTATTGACAGTGAACCTATTGAAGGAGAACAAAATGGAGGAATAGCGGGTACGAGATCGATGCCAGGTCCACCAGATCGTGTGAACGCATGAGGATCCATAAATCTCAGGGTGGGATTGACCAAATACCTCGGCCAAGGACATGCCCCTTCCCTATCCTACCTGTAGAATGCATTATACAAATTCGAATTCTCATACTTAAGACGGAACATATTCTTTGGAAGCAAGCTCGACTGGTGACAGACGATGCATGGGTAAGACCTCACCGATTCCCCCCCTTCCGTAGGAAACCTCCCTCACTGGGCCAGGTACCTTTACCGACTACTATGTCGCGGTTAGGACGGCTTAGCCTCATGGGCGCTAGGTCAATGTCCGGTCCAACCGATCCTGCGTGCATCAGGGGGTCAACGCTCAGGGACTGAAAGAAATGCATCAGAGGCGAGTGTCTCAGACCAGTACACAAGCATTCAAAAGCCAATAGACGGGAACGTGGCTACCAAGATTGGCGGTTTTCACCACGATTCCCCCCGCACAGTTTAGCTATCGCAGTCTTCTATCCCACCCGGAATATTATGAGACATGCGCCAGTGCCAGTGGTCTGACTCGGATGACACATGCAAGACGGTGCGTCGTGCTGGACGGCGGCCGCGATAACTATATCTATTTGGTCCGCCAGATGGTGCCAGACAATCTGTCTCTGTTACTTCAGTGCTGTTTTTGAGATCATAGTAGGCTGTAGCGACTTTATCCTGCACACGAAGTGTTGGAGCAAAGAATAAGCGCCCGACTTCCTCTCATGCTGTTTAACGTCTGACATTAGTGCCTTGTTCATAATCAAATGGTCCTCTACGACCTTCTTTCATGTTCTAAGCCAATAGCCAAGGCACGAGCTCATTGATAGATTATTCAAAACCTCTTCCGTCGCTTCGAAAACGTTTTTTGCATTTAAAAAATGGCGCGAACGAATCATTACGCAGGAGATACAACGCTCAAGGCATCTTCGCTTCCCTGACTACAATAAAAACCACGGAGTACCAAGCTAGTCCCCAGCCGCGAAGGCAGTACTGAGGGCCTGACAGCTCCATCCACATATCATATAAAACTAGCCAGGGGGAGAGACAGAACCCAAAGGGACAAAACCTCTGAGGGTTTGACCACAGTCTGCTGCCTTATCAATAGGTAGCCGATCTAATAAGAAATCCGTTCAGCCCATTACCTCACCAGCATTTTAGCGTCTTCTGAGACTTTGAAGTTGCTCATCCCTCGCCGCCTTCCTTTCTTTGTCGGTAAAAGTCAGAGAAAAATGGCATCCGAAGCCCTCTGTTGCAGCGCAAAATAAATTACACATAGATAGGTGAAACGAGCCCTTCAGATTCGAGCTGAAAGGAAATCTAAGCAATATATGGTTGACTGCTGAAAGCCCAACGAACACACCAGCAATACAACAGGAACCAGCAACAGATGCAAGGCCATGGTTCCGCCTGGAAGCCACTTGGTGTTCTTGGGAACATCCTCACCGTGGCAATGAGGAATGCATAGGTCGCGAAGACTAACATGACGATTTTGAACGCTGTTTTGAGATGCCCTCGTGCTAGGGGTCCAACCTAACAGAACTCATTAGACTCAACTTCACAAGCAGAGACGAAGGGATTGACAGACATATTCAAAGGAGCCGTTGAAGTGAAGTGCAAAAATGCTGAACTGGTAATAGTGGTTGTTGTGGGACTTGGAGATGTCGCGATGAGCGATCGTGAGTTGTCCGCCATTGACTCTGACGTTGTTGGAGCCTAAAAACACGTTGTTTTGACCTTGAAAATGGTTTAGTAGGTGACTGGTGTTCGCGAAATGGGAGCTAAATGCAGGCTCACTGGCGTCGACGACCTTTCCTCCCCGTGGGATCATCGATATAGGCGTTGAGTGACAAGATTTCACCAAGCGACTCCTTATTAGCCTTCTCAAGTTTGAGGGATAAAGCAGCGTTGAGTGGGAGGAATACGCACCCTCAGCTGCCTTTCGATTCTTAAAGAGTGGTTCAAAATGAAATCATCCCAAAAGTGAACCTGGGGGATCTATGAAATGCGGGGGCCGTCAGCGGAAGGTGGGGACATCAGGTTCTGTGCTCATTGAACGCCCAGTGGCGGCGGTAGTGTTGTCGTGATTTCTCTGTATGAATCATGCAGTCACAGGTTTCAGTCGTCAAGGGGCTGACGCGGTTCATAATCTAAGAGGGTTGGACCCAGGTAACGACTATGAGCTGTAGTATGTTCTGAGACCTCAAGGACTGGATCTATATGCAAAGTAGCAGTGGTGCAGTGATGCGAGACTGTTGCACTGAGCTTCCACCCGGGGATGTTGGCCGGGTTTAAGATGCTTATCTCCAGGAGCCTTCTCGGACAGCTCGTCTCCGCATTGAGAAGCGCTTCTAGTTGCCAATCTCACGCCTCATATTAATGCGCCCACAAGTAATGAAACGACGTACATATAAACACGTTGTTCTTGGTTTTGCGTTTTTCCGTTGGTGATTTTGAAGCCGCAGGCGGCATTTCCGATCGCGAGCTTGACACGGCGGGCATTCAGCTGTCATGTTTCAAAAAACATTGTACGGTCATGTTGTGGCTCCCTTTGTTGAAACCGTCTGCCCCTATGTCTTGATTGAAATCGAACGCGGCGGTATTGCTGTCTAAGTTTGGCTAAAAATTAGTTTGAAGTCCGTGTACAGGTCAATTCCTAGCTGTGATGGAACCAATTGCTTTTGTCCATATTAAACAAGATTTTTTCAAACTGCACGTTCAGCAGAGAGAAAGAAACCACCGTGTAGGTAAGGTCACCAGCTTCTCAGATATGTAGTTTTTAGGCTGAGATTTTGAGATTCCCACTCGCGAAAGTAACATGAGAGACGCCATCAAACGAGTAAAGCAACTCTAGGCCAGATATAGTATCGACAGGTGAGCACTGGGTGGTAGTGTTGTAGGTTTGGAATGGATATGACAGCCATGAGAGATCTTAAAAGTCAGCCATGACCCACAAGACATTGGGGACTCAGCCATCGAGGGAAGAACCACACAAAAAGCAGGCACTAAATAGGACAACAGACAAAAAGGAAAGCATAAACCTTGGATGACAGACGGCTAAGACGGGTTGGGAATGAGATTAGAAAGCAAAGATCCAAACATCTCGTGCGCGGGAGACGTAGGAAGTAGAGCACATTTCAGGGTGTTTGGAATGAAATGGTATATCCCCAGACGATGATAGGTGAAGCTACCAAACCCCGCACCGAGATTTCGGGGATGACACTGAACTCACAGAGACAATACCAGTATATTAATGGCAAAAAATGAAGTGACTGGAAATGGAATGCAATAAGAGTGATATTGTAGTTCAGGATAGTGTATTGTCACCCTGCCACAGGCTCTTCCCGCACATGAATTCTTTGATAAGCCTTTGATATTTAGGTTCAAGCGGTGCTCGCTTTGATCCTTATCTATTGCCACATGAACGCTAGCTGACCAACTCGTCATGAATATTCAGTTAACTGGCACCCCGTGTTGCATAGACTTTCGATTCGCACCTCACTGTATAAACAGAAAGAATGAACAAGCCTCTAAAAGGCAGCCTTGATGGTACATGAGAACTTCATCCACCGTCCTATCCCACTCCCAAGTCACTGACATCTGCCTGTTGAGCACAAGCGCCTTACCGAACGCCAGAGTTGTTCGATGGACTTCCTCGTGAGCGACAGTTACTTCCTGGACGCGTTCCAAACACCCGCTTCTCTGTCTCTCCCTAACTCATCTGTCATGCGTAGAAATTCTCTGCTTCATCCTGGATGCCCATTTTATGATGCCCATTGACGAGAACAGTATCATCATTGAACTCCGAGTCTTGCTCGGGCTGTTGGCAACGCGAACCTTCACATCACACCCACATCTCGCCCAGGCCATCCTCCGACCTGACGACCAGGCTACAGCGCCAGTAAACCATGTCCGACAAACCTTCGACCTCGAATAGACCGAGTCTCCTCCTAAGGTCGATGAGCCTTGAGTGACGGAAGACAGAAAGAAACACGATGAGCGTCACGGGAGGTTCAAGAGCTAGAACGAGCGAAGCCGAAACTTCCACTTCTTGCCTTTCAGCGTCATTGGAGACATTCAAGTTTCCCAGCTGGCTCGCCCCTCCATCCGTATACAAGTCCAGGCACCATCCGTCGTCAAATCGGAAAGGAGTACGTCTGTCTCCCGTCTCCTGTCCAAGTCATCATTCATCCTGACTGCCTTCGAAAGATCCTCGGCTAGAGGAAGAAATTCGATTCAGCGCTCGCTGATTCAGGAAGGACAGTAACACGATGTACGGCTCCCCTTTCATCTCTCTCACTCACTTATCTCGCTCACTAGCACGTTCCTCCCACATACAGCACCTCATCACTCCGCTCGACCCGCTCAACGATAAACCTCTTCAACTGCCCCTCAACCTTTACCCTCGTCTCACACACGCTCTCGTTCCCCCTCGACTTCTACAACTCCTACAACAGACACCCACGCTATCGGCCGACACATCCGCCGTTAGCACATCGAGACGCATTCGTTTGGCTGGTGTTCTAGGCAGGATCTCTTGATGATCCTCACACACGCTACTGCTCTCCAGGTATTTTCGGATAACCAGACTATACGACGGGCGAGTGGGTTTTGCTTCTTATCGTCTTCGTCTTTGTCGTCGAGTGGCTCGGGAGGATGGAGCGGGTTGAGTATCAGTGGGTCGACGACGACTGTAATTCGTCGGGGTCGAGTTCTACCTCGACTGAAGGAGGGAGATCTGGGTCGGGTGCACGAATGAGTCCAGGCCCCTCTGCGTCTCCAGGGTTGACAGTGACGATTACCATTGGAAATAATGTCCTGGATAGTTCATCTTCGGGGCGTACACGCGTCGATTCGGGTGCTTATTCTAACTACACGCGACCACAGCACCAGAAAGCCTCCGGATATGCAGCTCTTGGGCACGTTCACCAGTTCTCAGAGACGAATGATGTCGTTGACGATACGGGTTCTGAATCCGAGGCTGTCTTTCGTCTTCCTATTCCTTCCCCCCTTCGTCATCCTCCAATAACGCCAATTCAAGCACTGCAAATCGACACGCAGGACGCGGACGTTTGTGATGGTTTTAACATGACTTTGGTGATATCGAGGAAGGCAGCAGCTCCTTTGTCTTTTGTTTGGCGATCCCTGGGACATTTGGTTGTGATATCTATCCGAGACTTGCTGGATTTTTCCTGGCCAAACTCGTGCACTACTAGCGAATGGAGGTGAATACATGACTCTTTGGTTTGCGAATCATTCTCCAGCCTGTTTCCAATGAGAGATCGTTGGCCTACATACATATTGCTGAAAAAAGGTTTGCAAAAAGGTTTCCGAATGTCGTACCGCCCAGTTAAGCAGCGACCACAAATAGCAACTATCGATATCCATGAGACTACGGGGATCAAACGCAGGGACTTAGAACCTTGGTCTACGTCAAGTTGGCCAACTGAGCTATACCGCTTGTCAACGTTCTTTATATTGCCCATTTAGAAGACCTTTTGAACAGTAACAAAGAGTTCAAGCGCAAGCCATAGGGCCAGAGGTAAAGACCATAGGTACACTACCAACCCTACGTGGGAGCACACCAGGTGTTCCACTCTCTCCAGTAGATGGAAAAGATCTTCCAGAACAAGTACGGAGACAAGATAACTTTGAGAAGGGCATAGATAAACTGTACAATCGCTATCCCAAGCCGGATGAGATACCTCAACTGAAGAAATAGGTTAGTCTGTAGCGCTTGGCCGCACTCTCGAAATGAAGCGATACACGTACTCTGGGAGCGTTGCGAAGAGAGAGGAAGTACCCTTGCTCTTCCACTATAGGATCTCTTGACTCAGGAACAACGCTGGTATGGCCTTGATCAATGTATCAGCGCGAATTAGGTTTTGAAAATGAAAAGGCAGGCTTACTCGTGTTTGTGCTGCGATCGTCACCTCCTTGCCTTTGGAGCACCATCTAAATTGGTGGGGATGGGTAGGCTCAGACATCATGATGATATGCTGGTGCCTGCGTACAGCCACGTGAGCCCAGGTGCTGTGCATACGACATGATATGCGACAAAGCCGTACCCAAGAGATTGCTTAGCACGGCTCGGCGTCGTTCTGTCTGTTCTTGCAATGGCTCTGGGCAGTTTCATCAGGAAATTGACAGTTCAGCGTCTTGGTAATTGAACATACCCCAGGTCTTCCGCTTCAGGATCGGGCTGCAGCTTTACTTTGATTTGCCGTTGCTGAACGTGGGCTTTTGGTTCTCGATGATCTGTCGGGCCTGAAGCTGCCCAGTGTGCGTTTAGAGCTCGCGCGCTGCTCTGGGATTTCGTTCTCAGATATATTCAGCGCCCAATTCATATTGAACCAGAACACACATGAAAAAATAGGGATAGTAGAAACTGATCAAGGATGAAGGAGGTAGATGAAATAAAGAGAAAAAATGCCGTTCAATCACCTGGGAATGATAGGCATACCTTCTGGATAAGGCTCTTGAGTCTGGAGCATTATTGCATTCCCCCATTCTTTGAACGTGGGGAACAACGATACTCATCGCTTCGAGCCTATAGTCATCTCAATTTAGAGGGCCAATTGCGAGGTGGCCATCCTCCCGTCCTTTCTGACCGCGATTTTGAACTAAAACGACCTCTAATAGGTACCCGGAATTGATCTAAGAATGCACGAGAGAGGAAACATTGAGGTTGACGGCCAAGAAGTTATACTGGATGATGGCGGTTGTGGAGGTATCGCCAGTGGCATAGGTGCCCCCGTCAATTGTGGGTCCATTAGAGCCTTGGATGAGGTTCCTATGTTCTATAGGGCCGAAGCGAGTGCGACAGTTAGTGCATCTGGGCCAACAGAAAGCTGATTCTTTTACTCACGGACGCTGGGGCCGCGCCTCGGTCGTCTACCCCGAGCCATTGAACCTTGAAAGAGCCCGAGGACAAGTTTGCGTAGACTGGATGCGAGAGAAGTAGTGCAACACCTCAAGCACCACCAATCCGCTTTATCCACAAACACGCGGTAATCGCGGTGCATGTCAGTTGGCAAGGCCTGTAACCTGTGACATATTACAGCGTTCTGCGCTTGTGGGAAGGAACTGAATAGTGATGTCACGCATTCTATGCATAGCTCCGAGGAAGCACAGGTACAAAGATCGCTTTATCTTCTATTCAGCATCTCAACTACAATTTGCACTAGTATGCGATAGGATGGGGACGGGAGTTACAGATACCATTACCCAAGGTCTCAGCTCGATCACCCGTTCCTTCACTCGCACCTCAATAATAATTTGCTGATGATCACGGTCGTTGCTCTTTCTTGCGCATACTCTTTCTTCGTGCAGCTCGCTCGTGATTATCTCAATGCTCCATAGCCCTTTTCTTGCACGTAAATTTCAAAGAATCGAACTCTTGCATACCTTTCTCGTCTCTCGCGCTCCCGCCCCGTGTAGAGTCTGTTTGCTTCGTTTGGATGGCTGAACCTCTTGGACATTGACTTCTGCGATCTCTGCGGCATTTTCTTGTTGCCCTATCTGCCAGATCTTCTCGGTCAAACCGGTCTATCAAATCGAGATAAGTGAATAATTACATCCTCGCTTTTTGAATGATTCTGTGGTCTCGCTCGAACGAGACATTAGTGAGCAGATATGTACCCTCTTAATGCTGTTTGCATTGTCTCGTGGGGACCGGTTGACGCTGGGTCAATACCAGGTTCACCCGATCCTGCATACGTCAGGGCGTCACTATTCAGGGAATGAAAGAAATGTAGTGGGCGCTGATCACAGCAAAAACGAGTTAGGTAAAAGATCCCATAGCCTCGAGAATTTCCTTAGTTCGAGATGTTTCAAGGTCAGAGATGCAGCAAGCGTTCAGGGTTGGCAAAGGTGGTTGGATTCAGGAAGGGTAATGAGAAGTAAAGAATGACACCGGACGACGACGACGAGCCGAAAGATAACAACGAACTCGCGTCCGCACCCGACCCAGGCCTTCCCCCGTCAATCGAAGTAGTCCTCGACCCGACGAAAGCACTGGTGTCGTCGACCTGCTGATCGACCCATTAAACCCACCCGTCCGAGTCGTGAAAAGGCCTTGTGGAGAGCAACGGTCGAGTACACAAGTGTAGTAGTCTGCGTCTGCATCGGTGGATTGGGTGCGTGCCGTGTAGGTGCCTGTTTTTGCGAGAGATGACGAGGAGGTAGAACAAGAGTGGGTATGAGATAAGGAGGGAAGTAGAGATGCAGAATAGGAGGTGCCGGCGGTAGCTCAGACGCTGATTGACCTCGGGAGGAGACTTGGTCTCGTCGAGAAGCAGAGCTTGTCGGACATGGTTTACTGAAGGCAGTGCATAGAGATCATAGCGGTGGTTGTGAGCGAGCAATAAGGGGATAAGTTGGGCTAGCTGCGGTTGTGATATGTACGGTCCCGTTGCCGACAGTTTGAGCAAGAGTTTACATAATGCTTACTTTGTGAGTAGACATGTTGCGTCCCGCAGTGATTGGGTTAGTTGGTGCTCCAAGGTTGGTGGTTCAGAAGTAGGGGGGAAGAAGGTTATTGGCAGATGTCGGCGAGGAGGTTAGTGGCTTTGTCGCTCGTTGTGGAGACGTTGCGCCCAAGAGCCGTCATTATCGTCGGGGAATGGGTTGTTCAAGTGCGTGGCGACAGTAAGGGGTAGCCAGGCATTTAACGAGCGACTAAAATAGCTGGTAGACAAAAGTTGAGCAAGGCGACAACCGCAATGCTTGCAGATTGCCTTGTGCCCACTAGAACCCGTCGTCGATGCATGAGATCTCATGTTCGTCTCATTGTTCGTTCGGAGCGCGCGTGCTGCTCAGCTATTTTCTTCTGGAAGGTCTCCATCGCCATACGTTTAGTTCTCCAGAGTACATAGAAGCGGAACGGAGAGAGCAGACGGTGGTCGAGGAGGCAGAAGGTCGATGAAAGAAGAGAAGAGTGAACGCCATCCAGTCGCTGCAACGCTGTGTGAAAACATCAAACCAATTTGGGCAAGACCACCCCTGACGGGTTTTGATTCTTGAATGCACGACTTTCTGAGTTTCTCGATAGCTGTTACTTCCTTCGAGGCCTTCGATTCTGGGGCATCGCGTTCCTGGAATTTTCTCCTTAAACGCGCAGATCCTTCTCTCAGCAAGCCAGCAGACATCCGGCATTGTAATGTCAAGTGTGACTGAGCTAAACTTCTTTTCTGACTGGAATGGGTGCATGGCCGTTGGACAATACGGTGAAGGGAAGCGACCTCCAACCGTACCTTTCTGCACCGATCGAAGGAGCACCTCTGAAAGCGCGCATCTGGTCTTTCAAACATCGACTCTAGTCCACCATTCCCTCTAACCAGCCTCTGCCTATCTCCGAAACACCGTCTGAAGTCGAAAGATGATTGCCGTGATAGATATACAGTTATAGGACCGAGATGACTGGATCTGGATAACGGAAACAGGAAGTTGACGATGTAGTTCTGCGTCCGACTCTCTCCACGTGGGACATGTCCACCTATGGCATACACCTTTGATGGCATCAGAGGCCTCCAAGGGCAATCTTACTGTACCCAATAATCGGCCTTGTAGGATCGCTCCAGGTGCAGGTCTAAAAATAGATACATCCACAATGGAATTCCGCTTGGCAGATGCGCGTGCACCTGCACCTGCATCTGCATCTGCTGAACCTGCACCTGCACCTGCAATGGAAACATATCCTGAAGTGTTCGGCCTTTCCCGTTTGTCGATACTCGATGCGTCTTTGCCCCTGAGTGCCTTCGCGAGTTCTACTCGCACACTTCGACTCACTCTCCTTGGAATCTCTGGTGGCTAGAACATGGTTGTGTCTGACCACAACCGGTACAGACAGGACCAGCACCGTCAGCGTCTTCAGCAGCCTGTTCAGCTTGGCTTGGGACGCGCCTTCACCAGTCCGAAGAAGGCACGGCCCAAGAAGAAGGTGCACATACCCTTTGGCTACGAGGTAGCACAGCAGGCAGCCTTTGCTCGACTCGAAGGGCTTCTCGGAATCCAAGCGCCAGGGGACAGATCCGCGAACGAAAGTAACCATGAGCCGTCGGCCTCGGTCTTAGCTGACGAGGAAACCACGATGGCTCTCGTGTACCAAGGCGATGATACTCCCCCCGTCTTTCGAACCAGTTCAAGAGACACCGGCTGAAGGAAGCGATTCACCTGCTCTAACAACCTCGAATGAAAGTGCTGGTAACCTCGACGTCAAAAAACAAAAGCAGAGAACTCAAGATGCGACTCAAGCCACCTACGACCGGTGGTCCTCACTTATCCCCTGCCTAGTCGACCCTTTGCTGAGGTACCAAGGAGCTACCTATCGAGCCACAATTCCCGTTGTCTCTACCACTCTCTCCTGCTGTGCTACGCCAGCGTCATGCACGTTTAGCCACACCACAGTCAAGTGCCTCCTTCAGTCTGGTAAGCATCCGTTTGGCACGATCAACAACAGATGTACTGGCTGACATGACTGCAGAATTTAAGGACGTCACAGTTGCAATCTGTCATTGCCAATCGTTGCCTCAAATCCTTGTAGAACATGGCCTTTTTCCAACAGCGCCGCATCAACCTCGGATGGCGTTCAGCATCGAAGTCCTTGCCTTCTTCAAGGCTCTGTTCGAACACTCATCAGAAGCCACCCAGCAACTTGCTCATGCCCTCAATACCTACTATGCACGCCGAGGATTCTACTTATACAACATTGACGTAAGTTTATGAGAACGTGCATACTTGATGCCATACTGACCTTCATTAGGACGAAAACACGATTGAACCTTTTCGCAAAGGGTTAGGCTATGCGATGCAGTGGTATGATATGCTCCTTGTGGAAGTCGAGCGTCAGAAGGAGCAAGCCCTTTTACGGGCACTAGACTATATCAAGTCAGGATCTAGTCAGGACGATCCCAGTGTTGTGAATACTGCGACTGCCCCACCCGAAAGCCCCTCAGTCACCGGTGACCTTCCCCCACCCATATCTCCAACCCCAACCAAGGCACCCACAAGCACCTCTGGCCACCTATCCTCTGGCGAATGCGCACACTTCCTCCAGCAACTATGCCCGTTGTGTTTCGGAGGAGATATGTATGGGCGTCCTGTCGAAGAGTAAGTCTATTCTTCAATTCCCACTGTCAAGTCCTCACCTCTCTGCCAGTGGGGCAGACATTCATGTCAGTATCGATGGTAATTTCAACCATCGCCACGCTCGGGCTGCAGGTGACTGTCCAGAGTTCCATCACCCACACCATATCGTACCAAAAGAAGAGGTTGACCAATGTGGCAAGCGCATTGAGAAAGCTCGTGCCACCGGAAAACGGAAGAAGACAACCTCTAAGGCTCGAGTACCAGATGCGGCAATCGATGCTTGCGAAGAAGCCCACGAAGCAGGGAGTGGATCTAAAATCAAGACGAATCTTGATAAGTTCGATGACGGAGGAGTCATGGGCATGATCTGTCGCCATGATATACCTCTGTTCCTGGCCAACATTGACACCCCTGGCGAGCAACAGAAGTTCGGTGTAGCCTTGATTGAGCGCCTCTTTCAGTATATCCCTCCTCATGCTACTGTCATTGCTGCGTATGACGTTGGCTGTGTAACTGATAGGAGCAGACAACTTGTAAGCCTTTATTCGCTCATCCATTCTTTTTGTCGCCCTGATAGTTGACCTTAGTACAAGATCTTCACCAAAGGGGTATCAGAGCGACTTGGGTTCGTCACCACTGCCATGCATGCCTATGCCCACCAGTGGGCATGCCAGGTCATCTACGCTCCCCAAATGCGGAAAGGAATGGGCCTGACAGACGGAGAGGGGATCGAGAGGCTTTGGGCACATATTCGCCAACTGATACCGATTACCCGTAATGCCTCTGTATGTGATCTTTGTATCTGCATGGTGGCATCAATGCTGATTGACTTGTAGGCTCGCCGTCGTCTATGGTTGCTTGATCGTGCCATGACAGCAATTGGTAAAGACTCAATGCCGGGTATGGCAGCTGTGCTCAGTAGGAAGCTGAAGAATGTCAGGAAGCGTCTTGATTCTCTTCGCAAGCGACCCAACAAAGCCAAGTTAACCGATGACTTCGTTTGCAAGCAATGGCACCATCAACAATCTGCTCAGATGTCTCTTCAATCCCGTGAGTTACTCCTCCTGGTCCATTGAGACATATTCAGCTAATACACGACTTCTAGAGGCACCTATCCGCGTTAAAAAGGAACTAGATTCCGTTCTCAGTCTCCAGGCCGAGATCGACTCGACCCAGAAAACTCTCGAGTCGACTCGGAAGGCTCTTGGGACCACCGACGACGCTGGGTGCACGGCGAAGTCAATCCTTGATCAGCTCGACAAACAGCAGCAAGATCTCGCAAAGCGTGCTGAAGAACTTTACTCCTCAGTAAACGTAGCAGAGGTGTTCCCCGGATTGGAAGGACTCCAGCTCAAGTTTGTACGGGGCCTTTTGATGGCCAGAGACATGAAGATAAACATTCGAAAACGGGCTATTGGAAACTTTTTCGAATGGGATAAGCTGAAGCAAGCGTCAGGGGGGCGTGACGAGCCACTTGGTGAGTGGATGCATGCTTTCGTCATAGCTGTTTCTCATTCCAATGTCCAGGGACTAAGCTTCACCAGAAGGCTCGAGCGAATATTCAAAAGCGCGCTCCTGCTCTCACCAATGCTATCAAACACTTCAACAAGAAGATCGATCAACTAAATGACCTTTACCAGCCCGAGTGGATGATTCCTCTGCCAGAAAAGCTACCAACCGACCTTGGTAAGCTCAAAGACGATCCAAACCTTCTGACAGATGTTTGGATCAGTACGTCTGCAGGAGCTGATGTTCCTCCTTGGCTCTCTGACCCCGAGGTCAGGGAGGCAATCGCTGAAATGCACACTCGAGATCGATGTGCAGAGGAGCGCCTTCGGGTCGGCGTTGAAAGAGACAACATGTGTCGCTGGTTCCGCAAAGAACTCTTAGCAGTGGAGGTTGCTCTCCATTCAGAGTCTAGTAAGTGGATCCCTCTCTTTGATGTAACTCTTGTTCATTGCTTGTACCAGACAGCCCTTTGGCATTTGCGCTTATGAGGCACAAGAACTTCTTGCATGTCCTTACGTCGTGATGGCGAGGCGAAGTCATCGCAGGGCATGCCTTGAAACTCTGGGAAGAGGATGCTGCGGCAAAGGTGTGCCGTCTAATGGGGGTTGAACTCCATGCAAGGGTGTACAGATTCCTTGAGCCGCTCATTGCAGAGCCCACCCTCATTGCCCACAAAGACAATGGTGATCCCGACGATCTAGAATGTGATGGATTTAATGGTGAACTCATCACCAACGATATACTCATGGACGATATCTTGTGCGACAGGGAAGAAGACGCAGAAGAAGACGCAGTCCCAGCACATGCGGGTGTCAACGAGAATGAGTCAACACCTTCAAAGATCTCAGACCATTGTACAACCACTCGATCCAATGATCCACCAGAACATCATAACTTCGACAATGATTTCGAAGTCTCGGATCTGTGTAAGCCTCAGCTAAATCCTTTGGACCAGGCTCTCGAGAAGCTCCCAATACCCCCGTTACTGTTGAACAATGAGCCCATGGTGCGTCTTGGCTCGTTTTTGTTACGAAGCATACTTATATGTTTATTCCTAGGCCTGTGTCACAACCGATGACACTCTCCTCTTTCGTCTCTCCTTCGACTACACTGGGGGGCCGCTGCCAAGCGACAACCACTCCCGTGTCCTCCTTCTTGACAACATTAAGTATACCTGGGATCCCCAGGATATTTCCAGGCTACGCTCACCAACACAGCGCCTAAACAGCACCTGTATCAACTCGGGAGCTGCACTCATTAAGTCTGTGTTATCCGCGTCGCCGTCGACATCGAAGTCAGCTGCTTGCTGCTGCATCTTCTCAACGTTTGACTTACTCATGGTTCGCGACGGAACCAATTCCGACACCATGTGGCGCCGCACTTCTCCCCTCGAATATTGGACAAAATCGATCTGGATATTACCCATACATCGCGTCGCTCTGTATGAGCACTGGGTTCTTGCTGTGATTCAGCTTAAAACTGGCCGTGTCTTCCTTTTTGATAGCCTCGCCAAAGCCTCCCACTGGTCGTATGACATGAAGGTATGTTTTATCTTTGCGTGTTTGTAGCAGTTCTTATACCCCCCCTTTTTTTTTCAGGACATTAGCATGCTCGTTGCACGCCTCTCGATGATTGCAAACCATCACGGGAAGGAATTGATTCAGCCTATACCCCTCGACATCCCATGGGATTTTCGAAGTGTGTCAAGGAGTCCGGTGCAAACCATGTCCTATTCGTGTGGTTTGTGGGTTTTGGCTTCCATAGGTGCTGTCTTGGGTGCACGCCATGTGACTGGACTCTCAGAGACTGACATGTCAACTTTACGGAGTATCCTTCTCAATCGGGTTCGCCTTCTCCCCCTAGCACACTCTACATAATCGACTTGGAGCTTCTTGAGACGAAACATATGTATTTTGTGCACTTATGGACTTCCAAATTCAGTTGAATAGCATCGATCTACTTTCTACTGGGTCCTTTGGAAAGCAAACGCGCCTTCGGTGGCTTGGCAGAGCACCTCAGCCTTCCCCCCCGAGAGCGCAGCCTCGTAGATCTCTTGGGCCATGTTAGCGGTCTGTCGAACCTCGTCCTTCAGGGCCTGGTATTCTTGCATCTGGGGAGCCCAACTCCCTACAGCGTTCAGGATTTGATCTTCGAATTGGTTGATTGTTGTGAGGAAGGTGTTAAACCTTGTACAGAGCCGGTCGATCTCCTCGTTGCCTTGTTTCTCATCGTCGCACCTAATATAATCATCGCAGACCTGATTGAAATATTCGCAAGGTGTTCTGTTGAGAACCAATTTCATCTCATTCCGAGTGCTACGAGCTCGAGCAAGAGTGAGCTCTGTAGTACGTCGGACTCTTGAGGTCATGGTCAGTTGGCTGAGTAGAGAGGGATCGAATAAACGAGCATACCTCACTTGAGGAGATTCGACATCCCTTTCAATCCTCTGAGCAACCTTCTTCTCCTGCTTACCAGCAGGAGGCCTCCGGTTGTACGCCCTTACAGAAGCTCCAGCCGCTTCCTTCTTGCGAGCGTAACTCTCGCGGCGCCTGCAATTATAGTGCTTGCTGTTGCTGCTCATATTGTTAATTAAATCAAGTGCCTTTCTAGGTCATGGACAACTCACTGTTTCCAGTGTTTGTTCCTATAGCCCTTCTGGGCATCATGCCACTCATCTGGACTCAGGTGGATGGGTGGTCGGCCAATTGGTGCCATTGTGGTCAAGTGTAAAGGGAGGCAAGCAAAGTTTCAACTGTAAACTTTAGTCGCATCATGCATTTCGCTAGAGTTTTAGTCAGATTCACTTACTGTCTAGAAATCGCATGTGGTAAGTATCTCATCCTTTTCCTTTTTCTTTTTCGTTAACAGATCTCCTTTTTTCGAGGGAGAAAGTGCTCTCCCTCATTTTCTGCATTCTTTTCTCATCTTTTCTCTACCATCAGCGAATGAGATCTCCCGCCCCCCGCTCCGAGATGTGCGTGTGAACCTGGACGGGAGTCTCCCTTATATAAACTGCCCTTGCATTCCACTTCGATTTTCTATTCATTTCGCCCGCTTTTTTGTCTTACAATGCCATCCTCCCGCCAGCACGCTGTTACACGTCGGGGTCGCACCCTTCGCCGCTCCTCTCAGCCAGTTGCTCGACGACTGGCAAGGAGGAGCCCAAGCCGGACTACGGGGCTCTCTGGTGAGTACCATAGTAGGTTGTTCACTAACGCTGCTAACACTCCTCTTGCAACAGCAACGCAGCTCGCCTCAGACACCTCTCCTCCTCCATCCAGCCAGGTTCTTTCATCGAGCCAGGCTCCTCCATCTAGCCAGTTGCCTCCCTCGGTGTCCAGCACAGTTGGATCGAGCTCTTTGCTCGACACTTCGGATGCTCAAGATGAAGGTAGCCTTGAGGACGGTGAAAAGTACGTTTGGCTCTTTCGAAGCCCTACATCAATCGCCACCTTGAAGGAACGGGTATGTCTCTATTTTATTCACATCCTTTCATGATCCTGGCAGCTAATGTTGTGTAACAGCCTTGCGCAGATGATCAGCTTCATCCGGGCGAGACTCTTGCTCGCATCCCAGCCCACAAAGCCTTGTTCGAGATGACTCTGAGTGCCCTCGACGGGCAGTCTCGCATTGTCGCTGATTCTTCCGGGACCAGGGTTTTGTTCCAAACCCACCCTGAATACTCGTCGAAACGCTGGGAGGACTAGCTAACCCTACCCCCGTTCTCTATGGAGAATTCTATACCCTAGCTATCAGTTGTATTTGTTCTTGCTCTCCGTGTACATACAAGATACCGCATGTTCGTCTATCCTCCTTCTTTTTGCCATGCTCGCCTACCTACTGCTGCTGCTACTTCGAATATGAGCCAGTCTGCGAAAGATACATTTGGAATGATTCTCTGCAGCCCTGAGACCCTGATGAGACGTTTCTGGAAACTTCAACAGCCCTGAAATCTGGGCTGAGATAGGGGCTTTCCCAAAACGAGCATAGAATAGACTTTTCAGGCAATTGACAATCGGCAATCGGCGAAAGAGGGCCGTATGTTGGAGAATCATTACAGGTACGACAACAGGAAAGAAGTAAATATGTACGAGTAGGGAAGTGAATATGTAAGGGTCAAGGGTATGACTATTTTGAAATGTGAGGATATTGAATGGGTTAGACACCGTCAATTCCAACTTCCATCGAAGAGAAGAATCTCTTGCAGCGAATCCACCATCTCCGGACCCAACAGCTTGGAGACAACCGCTTAAGGTGACACTGCTTGACACCAGGCTTCTGCTCGCCCAACCACCCGCTTGCCAATAAAGGAGTTGGCTGACGCCCAGTGATCGCGTCGTGTGCTCGCACAATTGCCCGGACGGCCATGAAGTTTTGAATCGATTCTTCTAGTGCTGAAGCCCTACCTGGAGCACCAGGTTGCAAGCGACGATAGTTATCCACCAGCTGGGTGGTAGCATAGATACGGTCAAGGTCGACTGGGCGCTAATTAGCTCAGGGTGCACAACTGAACATCATGGATACGTACGAGAGAAGTTGCACCCTGTGATAGCGGGCTCAGCCGACCAACACACTGCACGATAGATGCGGCCGTCATAGCCTATCCGACATGATTTGAAGGCACCCGAGTAACAGCAGAAGCAACCCCAAACGATGCCGAGTCTTCGGAGGTGCCGCACAAGGTCTTTAGGATGAACGCGTTTTCCTTCAATGCAAGGCCTATCTGACATGAGGGACGAGGAAGCAGAGGGAACAAGCAACAACGCACCACTTTACCAGCACAAGCTCGTTGATTGGGGCAGGAGCATACAAGACGATATCATCTTTAGAGAATGAATCGTTCATCAGGGTAGTGGTAATGATATCCCCGTCGATCTCCAGCTGACGAAAAGTAAAAACCGACATGGTGAGTGAGTGATGCGATTGGGAAGGCAAGGGAAGCAAGCGGCTTCGTTTAAAAGATAGAGTTTCGATCTAGCGAAAATTTACACGTGCGTATGGCAAATTGTTAACTATGGTGGTGCTTAGGTGGCCTCGTGGTCCAAAGGGGCCTTCTCCCGAAGCGCCTGTTGCCCAAGATGAAGTCTAGTCAGAGTCGTCACCGGGAAGCAAGTCATCGCAGTAGATGTCCTCAAATGTAAGTCCAGCCCTCTCAATTTCATCAACACGAAGGAAGGGGCCAGGGCGGGAGTACATTGCTGCAAGTTGACGCGCCTTCTCCGCGCGGATTGCTTGGTGCTCGTCGTTCAGGAGACGCTGAAAAGCGTGAGTAGCGAAGGTGGCCTGGATCTGGGGCGCTTCTGGAAAGAGTCGACCACAGAAACCTTCAAAGTAAACTCCTTCAGGGAACTCCATATCCCGATACTCGTCATCGACCCTATCACTGGTGCCTTCCTCCTCACACTCGGAATCTTCCGACTCGGAACTGTCATAAAACCTTCCGTGCTCTTGCTTGAAAGCATCGAAGACATCCTCGTAATGCTCAAGGCGGTTGGCATCGAGGTGCGCATAGTCGCTCTCATAGGTCGCATCTCGGAAGAGGCGGGTGAGATTCACTACATGGGAGAAGTTAGAAGACATAGAAACGATTGAATGCCATGCAGAATACTCACTGGAAAAACCGCATCGGGAGGGAGTGAAGTGACAGTACGCCCCAATATCTCCGCCGTCGATATCATCTCCAATCTGGCATGATCGCTCCTCACAGCCGTCATGCTCACAGAAGCAAGCCCAAGCGAGATTCCGTTCCCTGAGCCAATCTAAGAGCTTCTCAGGGCTGACACGGACACCTAGCTTCGAGGTTGGCCTGTTGTAGTCAAAGTGAGCGTTAGGAGACTATGCAAAGGTTAATTTGGACACTCACCAAGCGATTACGACAGGAGTGCGAGTGAGATGGCAATAGATCATGATCTCCTGCGAGCGCCTCTGCTGAGTCGACCAATACTTGAACTCTTCTGTTGTATGCCAGGTTCCTGGCTCGCGGTTAGGAGACTCGTTCATGGGTTCAGACATGTCTTCAGGAATGGGGTCTCTAGGCAAATTTACGGATGCCTTAAATACATCCAACGGGTCGACCCTTCTTAATAACTTTATGGTGATAATGACATCGTCTTCTGGAAATCGCAATCCAATTGAATCTAAATGGCGCACTGTGGACAGCGGGGCTTCTGTTTCGAAAGTCTCTCTTTGACAATGGCAAATCTGATGCTACTTTAATCCACCATGGCCCTTATGGCCTTGGTACATGCGAAGAATGCGAGGGCCAGGAGGCACATTACCAGAACAGCCCTTCGCCCTACCACTCCGAGTCGGATAGGGCGGTTTTATCCCGTCTCCAATTGACTGAGACGCCATTCCAGCAAAGGCAGTATATCCTGTAGTATCCATACAGCCCTTTGGATTTCAAGGCACCACCAACATAGCATGGATGGGAGATGCTGGTTTTGGCCCTCGATCATTAACTCCAGCCAACGTATCATGGACCACCAGTCTACTTCTATTTAAGTAGGAGAATGTCCCTTCACAGAGCCTTGTTGCTTCCAGAACATTCAGGGTCGACTTAAAGTCGTTCTAATGGAAGGCTTCCATGTAAAACTTCGCTGGAGGCAGTAACTGTAATGTGAATGGTCAGTGTGTCGAAGCCGAGGCCAATTCACCAATATCATCGGGTGTTCGTTTCCTTGCACCAATACCTCTCTTCTCCCAGACACCACTCTCTGCTTTCGTCAAATCGCTCCATTGCTGCAGGCTGTCTTTCTCGGGTGCCCATGGTAAGCCTTTCACGACTTAATCCTATCCGCGGGATACTCAACCATTCTCAGCACTTGCCAACGTCGCAGCCCTCTGGCAACGACATGTCTCAAGTAGGAGGAGGAGTGTCTACTCGCAGCTCAGCGAGGAAAGCCGCTGTTGCACGTGCAGAGAGCCCGTCGTCTCCCAGCGCAGGGCTCCAGCGTTCTATCGCAAATGCTCAGCACTCCCTCGCCACCAGCTCTGCATCCTCACACACTCGGCGAACCTCACCTATGCCGCCATTCCCTGATCTTCATCTCCCTCCTTTGCCACAGCCTACATTTTCTGCAATGCATGGATTGCCCAAGCCAGCCTCTCTTAACATCAGCGACAAAGAGGACTTCTTTGGACGCAGTGTATCATCGTCCCCTCCATCTCGACCTCCAATGACGACGGTTATAATTGGTCCACCTCAAGCACATGCTCCAGGGGGGTATATGTCAACTGAATACGCTCTTACTGGCCACCCCCCTTTCTCTGCTAACGGAGGAGGCGTGAACAGCGCAGCATTCCTCCCACCGCGGGATGCGCCCGTTGTGCAGCGCAAAGCATCTCCTACCGCTGGCAGCGTTGGTCGCTCTCTTACACCAATCCCCGTGGGTGGTGATGCACCTCTCATCCCATCCTTCTTCCCACTTCTTACAACCCGGATTCCCAAGGGTTTCAATACCGTTGCTGCTCAAACACCAGCCCATGACGAAGTCGTTGGCTCGCGATGCGACTTCAGCTTTGATGGAGAGGAGGAAGACTTCGATGCAAGCCCCTCTCGTCAGAGGGCTGGAAGGATACCCAATGATCACAAGGAAATTCTTGATGGTGGGATTCGTGAGATCGACGAGATCTTCCTTCGGATGCACAAGGAGACGGGACGGACGGTCACCAATCTTCAGAACCACTATCTTGCCAGCAAAGGCCTCAAGCGAACCGCACGAAGTATCTGGAACCAGTATCAGCGGTATTTTGCAGCAAATCGAGTTCAGGAGCGTGCTGCATGCGGAGACGAGAATGCTGAATGTGGGTCTCCTTTTCAACTTGGGTTTTCTCGTTAGCTGACAGTTGTGTTCCAGGCAAAGACGCGTTCCTTCACTTCCAGACCAGGTTCACCAACTGGAGGGAAATCCTCAGCCAGGTTGACGAGATCATCACCCAAGAAGAGGCTTGCGCCTCAGGCTATCGTCGGCGTACTGCCTTTAACCAGGCCGTTCAGAAGCTCAAGGCCCTCGTTCGCATCAACCATCAGACTCATGGGTTCCAAACGTTTGCGGTCATCATGGGCAACCAACCCAACATGGACCAAAACCTTTTCTCCATCATTGAATCTCCAGGGGCCCAGGGATTCATGGGTGAGAAGGAGGAAGACCGGGCGTGCGCAATGTACACATCAGATTTCATTGGGTCCTTCAGGGCTCATGTCAAGTAAGAACATTGCTTTCTATCGTTCTTCTACTCGTACTTATCCACTCACCAGCACCTTGGCAAACAAAGCCCACGTGGCCAACTTTCGCTCGCAGCAAGAGGCTGGAGTTAGTGGAGGCCCATCGTCTCAGCCTCAATTGGCAGGTCTCTTAACGTCGAGTCCAACACGGAAGGAGGTGCAAGCTGTTGACAAACAAACAAAGCTTGCGGTTCCCACTGGCAAGCCAGCGAAGGCTCGCAGTGCTTCTGTCTTGTCCACCTCCTCAATGTCCGATGGGAACGACACAGCACTATGAATCACCATTCGTGATCATTTCCATACAAAGCTTAGTGAGTCGTCTACTTAATCTGTATGGGCTTGATCCTCATACCTCATTACAGAGCTTGTCGGTGTCAACATCAGTGCCAGTGCCTTCCCATGGAAGCAGCTCGACAAAACACTAGTCTCCCAGGGAGGCATCATCCTCAACTATCCTGACAACGTCCCTTTCCCAAACGTCTCACCCAACCCCACTTACGTCGGCCCTGCATGCAAGCCTGAAAGTCGCAATGGAACAGGCATCCGCACAATTGGCATTCCCACTATGCGTCGGTTGGCTAATTGCTGTCACGACGGGGAAGACGGCATCCGTTTTGTTGGAGGTTACTCGCGAAAGCTCATCGAGGACAGCCTGGTGCCTTGGATTGTTGGTCCCATCCCTGGCGATGCAACTTCCCCCGTCAGGTGTCTGTACTATGATGGTAGCGCGAGGAGGGTCCCTCGTCAGTCACTCCCAGCGGAATGGCTTTCAACTGTCAAGAAGGAATCCCCCTCTACTCCTAGAGCTTCCAGAGAGCCCGTCACGCCACGCCACAGTTCTTCTCCAACCCGTAGTCGGTCGTCCACCCCAACCCCACGCGGTGCAAAAGAAGTCTCTCCTTTGTCGTTGCCCCCTCCCAAAACCATCAGTTCGCAAACCCCAAGTCCTCCGTTTAACAGGCAAGCTGCTCGTTTGCCAT
Source organism: Coprinopsis sp. MPI-PUGE-AT-0042 (assembly GCA_020736565.1). NCBI lineage: Eukaryota > Fungi > Basidiomycota > Agaricomycetes > Agaricales > Psathyrellaceae > Coprinopsis > Coprinopsis sp. MPI-PUGE-AT-0042. The sequence goes on along the minus strand of JAHBOF010000042.1, from coordinate 489,085 downwards.
CGCCCACCCCGCAACCCGCGAAGGAGCCTATTCGTCTGCCAACTCCTCTTCCTCCCCCTGAAAATCAACCAAAGCGCTCAGCGGGTTCTATTCCCCCATTTGCAAACCTGCACTCTCATCCTCGAGCGCGTGTTGTCAGTGCTCGCCCTAAACCCTCCGAGACAATCGATCCTTCACCCGTTGCATCTCAGGAAGAGCCACATGTGCTCGGAACGGTTGGCAAGCCATCGGAAATCTCGCCCATCCAACCTTCGAATCCCACAACAACCCTCGCTTCGTCATCCAAACGGGTATTAGAGTATTAGAAGATAGCACGTCCAACACTCCAAGCTCGAAGCGGCTCAAAAGTCTTTCGCCCAACTCTTCGCAATCGGAAGATAGTGGAGCTGGATCTCTTCCTCCACCTGCGTTGAACCCTTCCTCTGATTATCCCCATCCTCACAACCCTTCCTCGCCCCAAGAAGCAGGATCCTCTCTGCCAGCCCTAACACCAACGTCGAACCAGCAGGGCCCTGTCTCGTCGAGCCGCCCATCAGGACAGGACATTATCAAGCAACACGAAGGACTCGACACTCTCACAACTCCTGTCAACAATCCCAGTATCCCTCCCGAAGTAGCACAGGCGATGCCTGATCGCTCTGGTCTTCAAGCACCGCCATCGATGCATCCAGGCTCGTACGCACCACCTTCCTGGCAGTCCGGATATGGGGGCTATCCTCATTATGGTCACCTTCCTTATTATCCCCCTCCTCCTCGATGGGGTTATCCTGACGCTCACCCCAACTACTACCAACCGGAGCCTCAATGAGATGGTCAAGCAGCTCCAACGTCTTCAACCATGCATTCTCCCCCACCCAATGCTTATCCATTTCAGCCGCCGGAAGCTGTGCCTGGTTCTTTGAGCAGGCCCTCACACCCTCCTCCATCCTTCTATGGGCGGTCTGATGGCCCCATCTACCCCCCGCCCTTCCACACCCGCTTTGGATCAGTTCCTCCTGTGGGTTTCGAGCAATATGGCCACACGCCTCCTCACTTCCCTCCTCCACCCGGCATGCCACCACCCTCTGGCCATTCCAACATGCCACCGCCCTCCGGCTGAGAGCTGAGTTCCCACGACATTGGGTGGGGTTTTTTTTTTGAGCTTCTTGTTGATAAGCGCCTGATAAGCGCCCATACCCTTCGACCCTTGACCCATCACTCGCTTGTCTCCCAGACCCAACCTCTTCCCAATGCTACTTGACCGGCTATACCATTTCTTGTTCCTGCGCAAAATTTGTTGTCGTGCCATTACTTCCCGTGTAGATAACTTTGCCTCCTTGTACGCTGCTCATATAATTCATGAAGTTTTTTCTCCAATCGACGAGAGACCAGAAATGTTATTGGAGTGCTCATGCAAGCAGGCTCGAAACAACGACATTTGAAAGTAACAAGGAGACCGGCGCGAAAGCTGTATTTCACGATGAAACAATCGCTAGCACACGACATAATTATACAACAATCTTACTCCTTCGCGGGGTATGTTCGCGTGCTCCTGCAGGTACAGACACATGTGGTCCTGCAGGTACAGATCAACGTACAGGTATTTGCACGTGCATGGGAGTGCCACTAAACTCTGGTTTGTGCAGCTGCATGTGCAGCTACACGTCCAATGGTACCGACGCAACTGCAGGTACACGGGATTTATTGATAACCTGAGCCAAAAAGGTCTATCCCCTTTTGGCTTTTGGTGAAAGCCGCATTCGTGGAGGGACCTCCAAGGGCCATTGCTGCATACGGTATTTTGGGCCTTGAGGGCTTCCCGTGCTTACAGATTCCTTTTGATCCCGCTGCCAGTGGTGGACATGTCCCTGATGCAAAGTTCGGGAGGCGCCGATGCACTGCCAATTAAAGCCCGGCGCTACTAGTAGGCGCTGCTGAATCTGAATTCATGATCAAAAAAAAAAAGCCGCATCGGAGACAATCTGGTCGAGTCATCAGATCTTCAGATAGTCTTGGTATCAAACAATATGGTACTCACGAGAGAGGGTGAACTATTGACGTTGATCACCAAAAGGTTATACTGAGTCGTCGTGGAGGCGTCGCGATTGGCATACGTTCCCCCATTGATTGTTACGCCGTTCGATCCTTGGATGATATATATTCCGCTGGTCTGCGGAACGAACGAGGAAGTTGTGAACACTGAGTATGCCTTCTCTGCTTGTGGAATATCGCTCACGGAAGGCACCATGTTTTCCTTGTCTCCTGCGTGCCATTGCGTTGCAAAAAAGGGTGTTGGACAGGGCTCGAGCTCTCGATCGGTTGGCTTGCGCAGAAGTAGTTTCGAGAGGTCAGCGAGGGTCGATTGGCGGGCTTGTGAAGGCGGACTCGAGAGATGGTGGGAGTGGAACGTCAAGCTCGTCAAGACTCATTCAACACCTATTAGACCACTGCAGTAGTACAGCTTGCTTCCGGTGATCGATTCGGTCTTACAGCAATACGGCAATTATGGCAATGGAAGCCAGAATAAACGCTTAGAAGATTAGCGCCGAGCATGGCGCGGTTGGTACGACTTGGTGTGGCCGGATCCATCATGTATTACTAGGCATCTCGAAATCTTAAACCGTTACCGCAGGTATACCCGATTAATTATAAAAGTGAGAGAGCGTTGCTCGATTACCGTTGTCCCTAGCTTGTGACATTACCTACTACCGATATCGACGTGAGACCCTTTGACTTTGAACACCAACAGTCGCTGGTCGACGCTATCAGTGATGACTGACAGAAAAGGTGTGCGCGTGAAGATCGTCAAACGGTCCAAGGGGTAACAACGGTCAAATGGGTGAGTCTCGATGTGTGTCGCTGTATGGATCGGCCAACGGCGCGCGTGTCGTATGGGAATGTGTAGGTGCCTATTGTTGAAGGGGATGACAAGGAAGAGAGCAATAGTGGATATGAGAGGAAGTGGCAAGTGGGGACGTGGAATACGAGACGCTGATTGACCTCAGGACGAGACTTGGTCTCGTCGAGAAGCGGGGTTTTACTGAGGGCGGCGTAGAGAGTTCGGAGGCGTGGTTCTGAGCGTGGATTAGGAGAATGGGTCGAGCTAGCTGCGGGTATGATATGGACGTTCCCGTCGCTGATAGCTTGAGCGAGAATTTGATGCTTATTACTTATTACTCGTTGATAGCTGCGTCCTGTAATGATTGGGCTAGTTGGCGTGCTGTGGTTCGCGATTTAGATCGTTGGGTTGTTCAAGGGCGTTCCGAGGGTCAGGGGCAGTTAGGAATTGAACAAGCCAAATATGAAGCTGCCAGGCAAGAGCTAAGCGAGACGACGGCCACGACACTCGCAGAATGCCTCGTGGACACAAAACCCCGTCGTGGATGAAGGGAGAACGCCTTTTCGCATCGTTGCACGTTCCGAGTTTGCGTGCTGCTCCGTCCTTCCCTTCCAAGAGATCAAATTCTCGTTGATCAAACAAGCTGACGGGAGAGGCGAGAAAGAGCAGAGACTAGTAGAGTGGAGAAGGTCGACGAAAGGAGAGAAGAGTGAACGCCGTTCAGCCGAAGCCCCAACGGCCCTCCGCCGCGTGAAAATCATTCCACCCCATTTGGGAAAGACAGCCCCTGACGGGTTTCGAGCAACGGAATTGCAGACCTTCTCGCTAATTGTCACATCCTTCGATTCTTTCGGGTATGGAGCAGCCCGTACCTGGATTCCTCATTTCTTGGACGCCACTCCTTGTTCCAGTAGGCTGACAGATGTCTGAGAGGCCAAAATCTGCTCAGAGCTACCGTGCTGAGTTTCTTTTTATCGGTATCTTCTCGCCGCTGTGCAGGCCTTCCGCTCGTCGACGAAGTATAACTCGACCCGGAAAAAATAAACACTGTCGTTGACTCGCCCATTGGCCCATTCTATCTACTAGATCCACCCGATGAAGACGAAACGACGACGAGATGCAACACACAAACGTCTGTCATATACTTCGGTTCTCCGAGAAGACCTACAGAGCAGGCCGCGTGTGAGGATCGTCAAACAGTCTTGTGGGGAGCGACAGTCGGCTCGATAGCACGCGTGTCGTATGGGGATGTGTAGGTGCCTGTCGCGGACACTGATCACGAGGAGGGGAGAACGAGATTGGGTATCAGGCGAAGAGGGAAGCGGAGACGCGGAAGACGAGATGGTGATTGACCTTGGGAGGAGACTTGGTCTCGTCTAGGAGGAAGGCTTCTTGGAGATGGCCCACTGATGGCAGCGTAGGGAGCTCGGAGTCGTGGATATGAGTATGGAATAGGAGAATGAGTCGGGGTAGCTGCAGCTGTGGTATAGATGTTCCCATCGCCTATACAGAGCTTGACGGAGCGTTTGATGCTTACTGGGCGAATAGACTCGTTGAAAGGATTCCTCAAGCTGCGTCCTGTAACAATGGGGCTGGTTGGCGTGCCAGGGTTGGTGGCTTAAAGTGGTGGGAAGTCAGGGGTTGTTGGTAGGTGTCGGCGAAGGAGTGAATGACTTTGGCATTCGTTACTCATTGCACGTTCGGAGCTTGCGTACTGTTCCGCTATTTCTACCTGAGGGTCTCCAAAGACCAAGATATAGGTCGCCAGAATATATGGAGCGCAGAAGACAGAGAGCGGAAACGAGCAAGGAGACAGACTGTTCTTATCAGCGATCTGAACATTCACAACGGCGAACTCTCTGGCCTTCTTGCTTTCTTGCTGAAATCTCGTTTCGACATCCTGGTGTTCGACCTTTTGTGCAAAAGCTGGGCGCCCTCGACGCTCCGATTCCTCCCTTCTTAGCAAATGAGATATATTCCAGAACAACTCGCCGAGCCTAGTCCCACTGTCCCATACATGAGCTGACAGTGCCTATCTGACATCCCTCAGCAAGTAGTGCATACCTTTCATATCTATCAGATGGAGATGTGCCTGACCTGTCGTCGATATAGGGTTGGTAGCAATGTCTGGGTAGCTATGTACATACAGCCGAGAGGACCTTTTACTGTTGGACAGTGGGATGGGAAAGTAAGCTCTGGAGTAGCTGGGCAGAGCCCCTTTATACATTAGTCGGGCACCCTAATTGGGAGTATATACGAAAAGTGTCGTGTAGGATTATTTTAGGAGTAATACGACAGTTTTGAAAACCGTCGGATGGAGGAAAACAGTCGGATTGCTGAAAACAGTCGGATGCCGAGCAACGCGGATCCTCTCACCGAGCATGCGCCTGCTTCCTGTTTTGGGTTGATCTCCGTCCACCATGTTGCTCACCCTGATATGCCTCCGTCTCGCTACCCATGGCTTTAGGCGCGCCACAGAGCGCGCACAGGGGCAGCAACCAGGTGAAAGACTGCCCGCAGCTGCTGACTGAATGAAATTTTGCCTACTCTTGAACGACCACCTCACCAAAAGGCGAGAGACATCCATGCCTCAAATCGCCATCTCTGAGCTTTCAGTCTTTGAAATACGCGGCTATCGCGAATTTGTGAGCAATTCTAATCATTTCAAAGGATGTACTAATGGATTTCGAAGTTTTTCGCCCACTGCGTCTCGTTCAGCACCCATGACCCGAGCTTCACTCTCGACAGCGCCGTGTGCATTACGTACTGGCGTAAATACGCAATAAGCGCCCGCCTCGAGTTCCAATCCTGACGCACAACCGGCGATAGGCGGGACCCGGCGGTGCAACACACTCAGAAAAGAAAGGGGTACACACGGTACGGAGCCTTTGCTAGATCTGGCATCTCGATCTCAAAGAGATCCTGCAAGGGGAGCACGCGTACCAATCCGACTGTTTTGGTTCAATCCGACTGTTTTGGTTCAATCCGACTGTTTTGGTGGCCATCCGACGGTTTTCTGAACCATCGGATTTAATCCTACACGACACTTTTCGTCATCCCCCCTAATTGGGGATATCAGGGTCTAAAAAAAAAAGCACTGCCGCATTAGACACAGACACAGCCTGGTGCTGTCATTAGAAGGTGCGCAATATCCAGCACTGATATAGTACTCACAAGGGAGGGGGAACCGTTGACATTGATCACCAAAAAATTGTACTGAATCGTCGTGAGGGCGTCTCCATTGGCATACGTTCCCCCGTTGATTGTTAATCCGTTTGATCCTTGGACAATATTTCTGTTGTCTGTGGAACGAGCGAAGAGGTTATGAGCACTGGGTATGCCTTCCCTGCTTATGAAATAGCACTCACGCTTGCCTTGTCTCCTGGGTGCCATTGAGTTGTGGATAGGGCTTTGGACAGAGCTCGAGTTCTCGATTGGTTGGCTTGTGCAGGGGTGGTTTCGAGAGGTCGGCAGGGGTTCGATTGGCCGGCTTGTGAAGGTTGACTCGAGAGATGGTGGGAGTGACACGTCAAGGCTCATCCAGCACCTAATCGACAGCTGCAGTAGTACAGCTCGCTTCCTGCGATCGATCGGGTCTTTACAGCAACACAGCAATGGAAGCCAGAATAAGCGCTCAGAAGATTAGCGCCGAGCATCACGCGGTTAGTACGACTGAATGTGGCTGGACTCACCAGGTATCACCAGGTATCACCACCTGTCTCGAAGTCCTATACGTTATCGCAGGAATACCTGATTAACTACAACCGTGAGAGAGTGTTATTAGATTACCATTGTGACTAGCTTGCGTCAGTGCCTGCTCCCGAGGTGGACGTTAGACCCCGGGAACCCGGAACACAAACAACCGCTGGCCAACACTGGGCCAATGCCAGGTCCGCCCGATCCTGCGTACGCCAGGGCGTCACCCCCCAGGAATGAGATAAACGTAGTCGGCGCTCATCAATGGTGAAAGTATTATGCAAAGTAAGGAATGACCATAGCCTCGAAGATTCTGTGGGTTGCGCTGTTTTGCGTTCAAAGAAGCGGTGGGTCGTTCAGGGGTTGGAAAAGGCAGTAGAATTCAAGAGAGTTCGTACAACAGTAACGGATGATCCTACGACGACCACGAAGGCGACAGCGAACTCGTGTCCGCACTTGATCTTCCAATCGAAGTAGAACTCGACCCGGAAGGAATAGCCGTCGTCGTTGAGCGGCTCATCGGCCCACCCCACCTCCCAGATCCAGTCGACGAAGGCAAAAACGGTGACCAGACACAGAGCCCACTCGTCTGTCGTATACTCTAGTTATCCCACAAGACAAGCAAAGCGGGCGCGAGTGTGAGTCTCGCCACAAGATGTGGGGAGCAACGATCGGGTGGGTGAGTCTCGATGTGTCGTTAGCGGATGGTGCGCGCGTCGTATGGGGATATGTAGGTGCCTGTTGTTGAGGGGAATGAAAATCAGGGAGAAGGAGGTTAGGGATCAGGCGAAGAGGGAAGCAGAGATGAGGACGAGGAGACACTGATTGACCTTGGGAGGAACGTTGGTCTCGTCAAGGAGGGCTTGTCGGACAAGGTTTACTCAGGACGGTGTAGGGAGTTCAGAGTCGTGATTGTGGAATGAAATAGGATAATGAGTCGGGCTAGTTGAGGCTGGGAGACGTTCCTATCGTCTATACAGAGCTTCAGCGAGCGTTTGGTGCTTACTGTGAGTAGACTCGGTGACAAGACCCCTGAAACTGTGTCCTGTAATGATTGGGTTAGCTGGCGTACCATGGTCGGCGGGTTAGAGCTGTGGGAGGTCAGGGGGTCGTTGGCAGGTGTCCGCGAGGAAGTTGGTGGGCTTACCATTCGTTCTCGGGATGATGTGTCCAAGAGGAGATCACAATTGTCGTCGCAGGGGTCATTCAAGTGCGTGGCCGTGGTAAGGGGTCGTTGGGCATTCGAAGAGCTAGAGAAGAAGCTGGCAACTCAAAGCTGAGCAAGCCGACAACCACGATGCTCACGGGTTGCCTCGTACACACTATAACCCGTCGCGGATGGATGGATGGAGAACACTTTTTCGCCCAGTTGCACGTTCGGAGCATGCGCGCCGCTCCGCTCTTTCCTTCCAAAGAGACCAAGTTCCAGTTCACCAGAAAATCGGAGAGCAGAGTCGAGAAAGGGCAGAGACTGAGTAAGTGTGAAGAAGGTCGATGGAGGAAGAGAAAGAGAACGCAGGTCATATGGTGCTTCAGACGTTCCAACGTCGTGTGAAAATGCAGGAGCCCTATTTGGCAAGACAGCCCCTAACGGGTTTCGATCAACGGAATTGTAGACCTTCTCCCTAATTGTCACATCCTTCGAGCTTTCGAGTCTGGGAATGTGTCTCCCTGGATTCTTCATTTGAAGGCAACCACCCTTGTCGAAGTAGGCTGAGAGATATTTGAGAGCACAAGACTGGCTGCTGTGACCGACTCCCGAGCAAGCTGCCTTTTCTATTTACCGGCCTTTTCTAACCACCGTGCAGACCTTTTGTTCATCAATGAACAGAGCTGACGGACATCAGGCTCATTGCATTGCGGTAAGGAGTAATTGTCCAATCGTGCGCCTGAAATTTGATCGTCGATTCTAGCCTGACATAGAAGCCTTGACTCGAAATCGAGAAGCACCAATGTAATCATGGGCAGTGTTTCGTGATAAACCCCATCCATCAGCAGGCTTCTGCATCAGAGTCCAACACACCAGAACAATTCGTTCCAAGTGCAGAATCATTTAGAAGAACATATCTAGAAAAGTGGATTCACTTCAGTCACCCAAGCCGACGACCTTCACCATGTCGTCTCACGCACAATCTGGTTCTCGTGTTCTTCTATCGTACCCGAGACAGTGAGCGACATGCGATAGTATTCTGATGACCTAGGAGGGACAGTGCTTTTAGTACGACTGTGGCCGCCATAGTAGGGGTGCTAGTATCCTTGTCGCTCGCGGGCAAGGCGAGATATTCAATTATGAGGGGTAGAAATGAAAACTTTCTCGGCGCCTTCGGCGTATCTTGATATGTCCAGGACTTGAATTGACTGCGTAAAGAATTGTGCTCTAGAATATATCTGAGTTCCCGTCGCCCAGGCTGAGCCTTGAAATTTACCGGAAGCACTTCTTCTCCTTTTGCAAGACGTCTGTTGGACTTCTTCCTGCATTCATCATCGATGCTAAACTCCAGTCTTAAATCTTCTAAACCTAAACGCCCAGGTACAGGCCTATTGATAGACTATTCAACATCATCGGTGCCAGCGGCTTGAGAGGCGTTGTGTACTTTAGACTCCACAAGCCGGATCCTTAGTCGCCTCGAGAGCTAAGGTTCCTAACCTCCTTGCTCCGAAGACTGTTGGTCACTGCCTAAATGATAATAGATTTAGGGATTCCAGGAAATTACCTCTCTTTTCGTGCGTTCCTTTGGTCCTCTAGCAATTTACCGCGCCTCAATCCAAACCATGGACAAGGTGGCAAAATCAATAGAGCCACACCGTCTCACAAAGAACGTTGGGATAAGGGTGGATCATAAGCGGCACCTGTACACTTCATTCTGCAGCTCATCGTGCATGTGGCAGCTCGAGATGCCATCCAATGTTTGCGAGAGAGGTTTATTTTGGATAGACCGCCTGTTATGTGATCACATGGCTGTTGAAGGTATCTGCTTTGCGTTACACGTTGGTGATCGATGCCATGGGCGTTTTAGAGAGTGCCAAAAAGCCAGGGACATGAACCACGGCAATATCATTGTCATAAAGTGCCGGACTATTGAAAGTACCACATCGCAACTATAACATGGAGAACAACAGACTGACTGACTCGGCATGGGCACTGGGTGGAACTGGGCTAAATAGATTGTAGATATCAACAACGAGGCAGAAAAAAAAACAGAGAACAGTCACTTGTGAGTAGAATTTGAAGCAAAAAAGTCGCCGATGGTGTTTTTTTGGGACCTTGCTATGAGCACAAAAGGGGGAAGGAGAGCGGATCAAGTACCAATAGCAGGAGGGCGTCTACCATCAGCACTTGATGAACGCTTGCTTTACACCCCAGTTGTGCCCGGGTAGCCAAATAAACCGGCGAGCGACAACGAGATAGTCTGATCAAGTGGTCAGGCGGGACCAATCGTGGAGCGTGGATGTGCTACTCACCAGGGAGGGTGAACCGTCAACGTTAACCACCAAGAGGTTATACTGGACTGTCGTGGTTGTGGACACGTCGCCATTGTTGTAATTTCCTCCGTGGATCGTAAATCCGGTGGATCCTTGGATGATACCACGCTGGTCTGCACGTTTAAAGAGAAACGCCAATTCACAAAATTGAGTGTTTAGTTCCTATTAGGAAGCGAATTACTTACGGGTGGTATGCTTCTTTCGTTTCCTCCGGGTCATTGTACCGGCGACCCTACCTTTGTAGCCCTCCGTGATGGCTGATCAGTGAGTGAGGGCCCGGCCTTATATGTAGGACTCGAGAATGCCTCGAGGCGAATGGCAGTGGGCGGTGGTGTCAATGGGCAGTCGTGTGGAACACGTTTGGTACAGCAGTTTGAGCTTGTGTGACGTGCCGCGTGGTGTTTCAATTGGAATGGTACTCGCGTCTAGCTCACATTCCAAGGAACAGGTGTGTACGACTCAGTTACCTCTACATAGCTGAGCAAAAGATAAAGGTTACAGTCGCAATCCATACACCGCTTCTGCTGTTCATCGGAGCCTAAAATGAGGCTGTCGCGGGAAGTCTTTCCTTCAGCTCCTTCCTTAGACCGACCTCCTTGGCGCCCAAGACCTTTAGCGACATGCGCCAGTGACCCAATGCCGTCCGTCCGTAAGAAGCGGATGAGGTGTCACCGCGTGGACATGGACAATGTCACAGCCAACCAGTTCATGACCTGCATAAAAACAGCCGCATCAGACACAGATACAGCCTGGTCCAGTTATCAAGTAGTTCGCGGTATCAAGCATTGATATGCTGCTCACGAGAGAGGTGAACCATTGATGTTGATCACCAAAAAGTTGAACTGGGTCGTTGTTGGGGCGGATCCTTGGATGATATTCCTGTCGTCTGCGGAACGAGCGAGGAAGGTGTGAACACTCGGTATGTCCTTTCTGCTTGTGGAATAGCACTCACTGACTGTACCACACTTGCCTTGTCGCCTGCGTACCATTGAATTGCGAAAATGGTGTTGGGGAGAGTGCGAGCTCTAGACGATGTGGGTCGATTGGCCCTCTTGTGAAGGTGGACTTGAGAGATGGGTGGGAGTGACAATTCAAGGCTCATCCAACACCTATTCAACCGCTCCGGTAACACAACTCCAGCGATCGATCGGGTCTTTACAGCAATACAGCAATGGAAGCCAGAATAAGCACTCGGAAGATTAGCGCCGAGCATGGCTTGGCAAGTACGACTTGATGTGGCCGGACCCATCATGTATCACCAGGTGTCTCGAAATTCTAAGCCGTTACCGCAGGGATACCCGACTAATCATAACGCGGAGAGAGCGTTGCTCAGTTACCATTGCTCCTAACTTGTGACATTAGCTGCTCCCAAGATCGACGTTGGACCCTCTTAACACCAAGAGTCGCTGGTCGACACTAGGTCCATGCCGGGCCCACCGCATCCTATGTATGTCAGGGCATCGACCCGCAGGGAACGAAATAACGTATTAAGTGCTCATCGAGGGAGAAAACATTATGCAAAAGGAGGAATGACCATACCCACAAAGATTCCGTGGTTTGTAGTATTTCGAGTTTGAAGAAGCGCTGAGCCTCCGGGGATTGGAAATACGGTAGGATTCAGAACGAGTTATTCAAGGTAAAGAATGAGTGTAGCACGGCGACTAAGACAACAACGACCTCGCGTCCGAACTCGACCCCGGCCTCCCCCCTTCAATGGAAGTCGAACTCGATGCGGAAGAAATGACCGCCGTCGTTGACCTGCTCAGCGGCCCAGTCCACCTACCAGATCCAGTCGACAAAGACGAAAACGACGATGAGACGCAGAACTCACTCGTCCGTCGTATCCTCTGGTTATCCGAGAAGACTTGCATAGCGTACGCGTGGGCCCGAATCTTCAAAAGGTCCTGTGGTCGAATCACAAGTCTAGTGGTCGGCGTCTGCATCGGCGGGAGGGGGTTCGTGCCGTGTAGGTGCCCGTTGTTGGGGAACATGACGAGGAGGGACAACAAGAGTGGGTATGAGGCAAAGATGGAAGTACAGACGTGGAATAGGAGGTGCTGGCGGTAGTTCAGACGCTGATTGACCTCGGGAGGAGGCTTGGTCTCGTTGAGGAGAGCTTGCCGGACATGATTTACGGAGGGCGGCGCAGAGAGATCGGGGGGCGGCGCAGAGAGATCGGAGAGGTGGTCGTGAGCGTGCAATAAGAGAACGAGTTGGGCTAGCTGCGTGTGTGATATGTACGCTCCCGTCGCTGACAGTCTGAGCAAGAGTTTGCGTACTGTGCGAGTAGACACGTTGCATCCTGCAGTGATTGGGTTAGTTGGTGTACCGTGGTTGATGTGTTGAAAGCATGGGAAGCCATATGGTTATTGGCAGATGTCGGCAAGGAGGTTAGTGGCTTTGACGCTCGTTGTGGAGAAGTTGGGTCTAAGAGGGGGTCACTATCGTCGTGGAATGGGTGGTTCAAGTGCGTGGCGGCAGTAAGGTGTAGCCAGGGACTTGACGAGCAATTAAAATAACTGGTAGGTAAGAGTTGAGAAAGGCGACAGCCGCGATGCTTGCAGATTGCATCGTGCATACTAAAGCTTGTCGTCGATGGATGAAGATCACGTGTTCGTCTGGTTGTTCGTTCGGAGCTTGCATGCTGCTCCGATGTTTTCTTCCGGCAGGTTTCCAGCGCCCTAGGTAAAGTTCCCAGAGTAATTAGAAGCAGAATAGAGGGAGCAGACGGTGAGCGAGGAGACAGAAGGTCGATGAAAAGAAGAGAAGAGTGAACGCCACTCAGGAGCTGCAACGCCGTGTGGAAAAAAAAAATCACCCCCAATTTGGGTAAGACAACCCCTGATGGGTTTTGGTCAGGGGAATACACGACTTTCTGAGTTTCTCGATAGCTGCCCCTTGTTTTGAGGTTTTCGAGTCTGGAGCATTGTGTAGCTGGATTTTTCATTTAAACGCGTTGATCCTTCTCTCAGTAGTCCGACAGTCATCCGGCATTGGGATGTTAATTGTGACCGAGCTTGATATCCTTTCCGACGGGTATGGGTGCACGCCCAGCAGAGAATACGGGTGAACGAAAGCGATAGCCAACCGTAACTCTCTATACCGCTCCAAATAGTACTTCTTGAAGCATGCACCTGGCCTTTAAAACATCGATTCTAGTCCGATGCCCTTCTATCAGCCGTCGAAGCCTCGGCTCCGCAGCGAACAAGTATCAAAACAACTTCGCTGCCAATACACAAGCATTTAGAAGTCCATGGACAGAAACGTGGTCACCCACGTCGATGGTTTTTGCCATGTCTTCTCGTGCCCGGTTTAGTTGTTGCAGTCTTCTATCGCACCCGGGATGCTATAAAACATGCGCTAGTGGTCTGATGACATGTTCAAGCTGGTGCTTCAATTTGGAGGGCCGCCGCTATATCTATGCCTATTTGGTCGCTAGATGATTCTAGATAATATTTATGCTGTCTCTACTGCTTCAGCGCCCGTTCGTATCCTGGTGGCCTTAGCCTGCTACTGTAGTTACTGCACGGCGGAGCGCTGGAGCAAACATAAGTGCCCACCTTCTCCTCATGTCTTTTGACGTCCAGCACATGGCGCCTTCATGATCGAATCGATCCTCGAGGATGTATAGTCTAAGCTAGAAACCTAGTCACGGACCCATTGATACACGTTGCAAATTGTTCATTGAGATCTCTTGCGTCCCTTGCCAACACAGAGCTGCGTCTCTCTGACGAGTACACAGCGGACCACAACTGGCACGTAGCAGCTCATAGCTGTCTAGCCGCTATCTTGCATATTCTCTCTGCTTACCTGCCCACCCTCACTGTTAGGTAGTAGTAGAGTGAGCCAGCCGTTGTATGCGTGTCCGCATACCGGCTGGTCTTACAACCTGAAGCTTTGCGAGTTCGACCTCGCAGCTTCATTCCCCATACCTACGACTACTACCTATCTATTATAGTTAGTATTCTAGTCCTCGAATAGATAGTAATTGATTATCGTGATCTTCTGACCATCTACGGAATCAGGCGAGCTAACGAACAAGATGGGAAAACAACGTAGGAGGAACCCCAGCTCAAGTTTCCTTCGTTTGCTTTCGTCTTTCCACTTTCTAAACTCTGACAGCATTGTAACCGCCAATCATTCAATCGCAAATTTGAGTTGACGGAGTTGAAGCGCCAAAGGAACATGGCAGCTCGACGCAGACAGCAGGGATTTGACATATAAGCGAGATGAATATTTGGGGCTACCCAAGGGGCAAAAGCGAAAATGATTCTGCAAACGAAGAGAGGGGAATTGATCATAGGGTCCCATACTGATTTGGTACCGATGCAAAATAGCCGTAGAAAAAAAGAATTAAAAAAGCTGAAGACTGCCTGCCTTCCCCAGGCACTGGGCAGAGCTTAATAAATAGATTCTAGATATCAACGAAGATGCAGAAGAAAAGAGAAATAACAGCCACTCGAGAGTGGATTTGAAGCAAAAAGCCGTCGAGGGTTTTTTCGCTACCCTTCTACGAACACAAAAGGAGGAAGGTGAGCAGATCTTGTACCGATAGCGGGAAGGCGGCATCTATCAGCACTTGAACGCTTGCTTTACACCCCAGTTGTGCTCGGGTAGCCAAATAAACCGGCGAGCGACAAAGCGTTGGAAGCCGAGACAGTCTGATCGACCCGTCAGGCAGGTCCTACCATAAAGCGTTGGCGTGCTACACTCACCAGAGAGGATGAACCGTTGAGGTTGACCACCAAGAGGTTGTACTGGATGGTTGTGGTTGTGGTTGTGGAAGCGTCACCATTGTTGTAGTTTCCTCCGTTGATTGTAAATCCGTTGGATCCTTGGATGATACCACGCTGGTCTGTACGAAAGAGAAGAACCAATCACAAACGATGGGTACGTCTTCCCTTATTGGAGGCTAATCACCTACGAGTAATAGTGCCATGCTTCCCCCGTTTCCCCCGGGCCATTGGAGCCGTGGCCCGAGCCCAAACGTTAAACCCTCGAGCGGCAGTAGACTCGCGAGATGGTGGGGGTGATACTGAAAGGCTCATCTCACTCAATTGTTCTTATATGTAGCACTAGAGAATGCCTCGAGGCGGATGGCAGTGAACGGCGGTGTGAATGGGCAATTGTGTGAAACACGTTTCGTACAGCAGTTAGAGCTTGTCTGACGTGCCACGTGCTGTTTCAATTGTAATGTCTAGATCGCACTCCAAGGAACATGTGTGCACGAGAGTTAGCTCTATATAATTGAATCAAAGATAAAGGTGATAATTTCAATCCATATCTGATGTCCATTTGAGCCTGAAATGACGTTGTCGCGCGAGGTCTTTCTTTCAGCCCCTTCCCTGGACCAACCTCCGTCGCACCCAAGACGTTTAGCGACATGCGCCAGTGTCCCGATGACCGGCTCTATAAAGACCAGTCCCCCTGATGGATCGTGATTTACTTAATGTGTAGCTTGACTCCAATAAATCCACTATGACCTGCTAGGCGCCTGAGAAGAAGGACAAGCGCCTGTCGTTCAAGCTTGTCTTCCAATCCCGCCGGAAGCCACTACACATTTCTCAAGATCCTAACCGCCCGGTAGAATTCTATTTCGATGGTCTATCCTCGACTGTTTTCTCACGTCTTCTAAAGCATAAAGCAGAACTGAACACCAAGGCTTATTTATGCCATATTCAGTGTAAGCGAGCGTAGCCTGAACTCATCGAAGCCTGAAGCCATCAACAACCCGAGTTGGTCCTCAGGTCGAGATCCCGCGGGGCAGTGGGAGATTGGAGGTACATTAAATTGTGTCAGCTCTAGGCCACGAGTGCCTAAAAGAGCGTTGGGAACAGCAACAGCACTGGATAGCTGAGGTCGAAGCAAGGGCAGCTCTGAGGGTAGCGACGTAACACATAATGGAAGATCCAAATCTGTCCTTAATGATAACCCTGCACCCCCGGATGTTCACCTATTTCATTCAGGCCGATGGCCTGTTTACATTGATTGACATTCTAAGTAATGGAGAGAACTGGCCGTGGCCCTACTTCACTAATGGGGGAGAACAACCGTCGCTGATCGTTACTTTGCAGATCTACTCTTCGTCACAGCAAAAAGTGCATCGCTCCCTATCCTGTGTATCATCACGACCATCCGGTGTTCGGTTGGGAAGGTTGCCGGATCGCCAGATCATAATCTAAAAAAAAAAGCCGTGGCGGAAACAGACACAGCCTGGTCCAGCCATCAAGACAGTGTCGACATTGATCACAGATATGGTACTCACGAGAGATGGTGAACCGTTGACGTTGATCACCAAAAGATTGTACTGAGTCGTCATGGAAGCGTCGCCATTGGCATACGTCCCTCCATTGATTGTCAATCCTTTGGATCCTTGGACGATACTCCTGTGATCTGTAGAACGAGCGAAGAAGTCATGAACACTGGGGATATCTTCTCTTGTAGGACAGCACTCACGGACTGCACCACGCTTGCTTTGTCTCCTGGGTGCCATTGAGTTGCGGATAAGGCTTTGAACAGAGCCCGAGCTCTCGATTGGTTGGTTTGTGTAGAGGTAGATTCGAGAGGTCAGCGCGGGGTCAATTGGCTGGCTTTGTGAAGGTGGACTCGAGAGACGGTGGGGGTGACACGTCAAGGCTGATTCAACACCTATTCGGCCGTTGCAGTAGTACAGCTCATGTCCGGCGATTGATTGGGTCTTTACAGCAATAAAGCAATCACCGCGATGGAAGCCAGAATAAGCGCTCAGACGATCAGCGCCGAGTATGGCGCGGTTAGTACGACTTAATGGGGCCAGACCCATCATGCATCACCAGGTGTCTCGAAATCCCGCAGGTCTACCCGATTAATTGTAACAGTGAGAGAGAGTCGATCGATTACCGGTGTCCCTAGCTTGTGACAGTACCTGCTCCAGAGGTCGACGTTGGACCCTCCGAACACCAACGGTCGCTGGTCGACACTAGGTCAACGCCAGGTCCACCCGATCCTACGTACGTCAGGACATAAACCCGCGGGGATGAGATAAACGTAGTGAGTGCTCATCGATGGTGAAAGTGTTATCCCAAGAATGACCATGGCCTCGAGGTTTTCGTGGTTTGCAATAGCTCGAGTTCGAAGAAGCGCTGAGCCTCAAGGAATAGGAGAAGATGGTAGGATTCAGCAGGGTTTATATCAAAGAATGAGTATAGGACGATGAAGAAGACGACACCGCACCCGACCGAGGCCTCAGCCCCTCGATCGAAGAGGAGCCTGACCTGAAAGAAATGACCGTCGCCGTGGACCCGCTCATCGACCCATCCCAGACCCGGTCGACGAAGACAAAGCAGCAAGTCACAGTACCCACTCGTCCGTCGCATACTCTGGTTGTCCGAGAAGAGTGGCAGAACGGCTGCGTGCATGAAGATCGTCAAACGGCTCTGGGGGGAGCAACGGTCAAATGGGTGAGTCTCGATGTGTAGTCTGTGTATGGATCAGCCAATGACGGGCGTGTCGTATGGGAATGTGCAAGTGCCTATCGTTGAGGGGGATGACGAGGAGGGGGGAAAGAGAGGGTATCAGACGCAGACGGAAGTGAAGCTATGGAATAGGAGGCGCTGGTGAATGAGATTGACATCGGGAGGAGACCTGGTTTCGTCGAGAAGCAGGATTTACTGAAGGCGGAGTAGAGAGTTCGGAAGTGTGATTTAGAGCGGGGATTAGGAGAATGGGCCGGGCTAGCCGCGGGTATGATATGGACGTTTCCGTGGCTAATAGCTTAAGCAAGAGTTTGATGCTTATTACTCGATGATAGCTGCGTCCTGTAATGATTGGGTCAGTTGGCGTGCTTTATTCAGCGCTTTAGAGCCGTGGGGAGTCAGTAGGTTGTTGACAGATGTCGGCGAGGACGCTAGTAGCTTTGACGTTTGTTGCGGGGATGTATTGTCAACGAGGAGGCAAGCATCGGGTTGTTCAAGTGCGTTCCGGAGCCAGTGGTAGTTGGGGATTCAACACGCCAGAGAAGAAGCTAGAAAGCAAGAGTCGAGCGAGGCGACAGCCATGACACTCACAGATTGCCTCGTGGAGACAGAAGCCCGTCGTGGATGGAAGGAGAACCCTTTTTCACAGCGTTGCTTGCGCACTGCTCTGGTCTTTCCTTCCAAAGAGGCTAAGTTCCAGTTCACCAGAAATTCTAAAAGCAGAGTCGATAAAAAGCAGAGAGTGAGTTAACTGTGAAGAACGTCGATGGAAGAAGAGAAGAGTGAACGCCCTTCACCAAAACCTTCAGACGCTCCGACACTGTGGAAAACTCCAGTGGCCCGATTTGGGCAAGACAGCCCCTGACGGGTTTCCATGAAGTATCGCCGAACCTCTCGTTGATTGTCACTTCCCCCGAAATTTTCGGGTTTGGAACAGCGCGTACCTAGAGACTTCATCTTGAAAGCGACGACACCTATTGCAGTAGGCTGACAGATGTCTGATAGCATAAGATCGGCTGCGATCGACCGAGCTGCCTTTCTTTTTATCGCTGTCTTCTCGCCGCCTTACAGGCCTTCTGCTCAAGGAAGAATACGGCGAACGAAAATGATATCCAGAGGGATCTCTTCGCGTTTCTGCAAGGAGTAGTTTTTCAATTGTCTACCCGGTCTTTCAATCATTGACTAGTACACAAGCATTTAGAAGTGCCTATCTGGACATGTGGCTTCTCTCCAGCAAACCACGTCGACGGCGTACATCACCAAAACCCTCATGCCATTGTGACGTATTTGTGCTGCCTAAAATGGCATGATTGAATTGTGCTTGAAGCCCCGGATCAAAATGTCGAAGATGCCTTTGCAATAGGGCCAAGGTCATTACAATTTGCGACAATGAGTTACAATGCAGTGGCCAAATTGCAATGGGCGATCCCGCATTGTGACAACCCACAATCCACCACAATGGGACCTTGGGTACCTTGGGCATACATGCTTCTATGCTAGCTATCAGATCTCAGGCATAGGGCCCGTGCACGCCATGTCCTTCGGACTTCGAAACTCATTTACGTCATCGCGCGACGCGTCCTGTCGCTTTGAAATCTTTCTTCCCTCCCACCACATTCATCCCTCTCACCATCGCTACCAACCAAACTCCTCGCTGCTGTTCTCGACGGCGAAGATGACAAGAAGCAAATTTGAATGCCGATCTCAATGGCTTCACCAGTTTCCTCGCCTCTTGCGTGAACTGACCTTACCCAGCTGCTCATGGTTCCCCACTTCCTTCAGCGACGAGAGCCATCCCGCCTTTGCTCAACATACTTGAAATCTATCCCAACATGTATGTACGCGATTCTTTTGTCTTGTTACGCGCACGCTCATGATAAACAGCTCATTGTCGTTCGCATCCTGAAAAGCATCTCGCCCTTACATATGTCAGTGAATCTATCGCCAATTTCCCCCCATCGCGTTCGGCACGTTTCCAGATCATTGAGTGACCGCAGGAGGATAGGATCCGGTAAGTTTTGAAACGGCTTGAGGTCGCTTATAACGCTTTCACCTAAACAGATATCACGATTTCGTATACAGCGGGTAAGCTTAGGCTGCCATCAGTTGAAGCGCAGTGGTCGTAGATTAGTTCGTTGTAACGTATATACAATTTCACAATTTTATGTCCTTTCATTTGAAATGAGGCGGTTTTGTCTAGTCCTCTAGTCGATGTTTACCGCCCGAGACAATCCACCGACGACATGTCTATAGCCTCAGACCTAGATCATATTGTAGTTAATTGTGGTCCCTTACAATGTAGGCGGTACTATCACAATGTGAGGCCCAAATTGTAACGGTTGCGGCCATATTGTAGTAGTGGCTGTCATATTGTAACGGGCCACAATGCATTTCGGAACCCGAAATGCATTGCTGACATTGTGATGGGCCACAATGCGTCACAATGGAACCTGGGTTTTGGTGATGTAGTACACTGCATGTTCCTCTGCATAAATGGCTTATTGGAGTCTTCTATCGCAGGTACGACGTTGAGAGACTTTCATTGAGCAGGGACCACTTAACACAATTCCCCGTCCAAGTTGGACGGCGGCCGCCATACAATAAGTAGTATCCTCGACTCACGAGCGCAAACATACTCGGGTGATGAGGGTAGTGTAACATAGGCTGAAAAGTCCAAGCCAAACTTTTAGATGTTTCACCTCGTGTAATACTTTCTCCTGTAGTTCTTTGCGTTTAAAATATGAGCCTTCTCGCCCTGCCAATAGACAAGCGAGACTTCTCGGAAGAGCCTTCTTGTCGCATCATCTTGCTCCTTGATTAGCCGTTCCACTTTGGACTATGCTATTCTCTCTCCAACTCGGCTGTGTAATGTGAACGAGCAGTGGACAGTTCCTCCGGCGTAGCGCCGTGAGGGTCAGGCATCTGTACCAAACAATAGGCATCTTACAAATGCATAAACACACCCTTCAACTCAGAAAAGGCACAGTGTCCCAAGATAAAACAAAAATGCAGTCGATTTGGCCGCCATCTGCTGGTTTCAAAAGGACCTTTGTCCAGATGAAATACCAGATAAAGAAGAGAAACCCGCCAACCCCCAGCGACCTTTAAACGTTCGAACACGATGCAGAAATATTTGCCTACGACGTCAAGGTTCACCCCCTGTGACCCTACCTAGAAAAAACGATCAGTCCGACATCCGCCTTATTTCACGGGAAAGGTGAGGGAAAGGACAAACCATCGTCGTTCCGCTGGAGTGCCATTGAATGCAAAGCCTACAGGCGGGAGGCGTCGCCTTGAGCTGCTCAAGTCTAAGGCGTGCGGTTTGGGAGCTGCGTTCAATGGGAAGTATGGAGAATATCAAACACCATCCTCGCCTGTCCTTATCTCTTACCCTGAGCAAGTCATGTGAGAACAGGCGCTTTGACGCTA
The DNA here is from genome assembly GCA_020736565.1 of Coprinopsis sp. MPI-PUGE-AT-0042. Lineage (NCBI taxonomy): Eukaryota > Fungi > Basidiomycota > Agaricomycetes > Agaricales > Psathyrellaceae > Coprinopsis > Coprinopsis sp. MPI-PUGE-AT-0042. Next base: position 468,205 of record JAHBOF010000042.1, on the reverse strand, counting down.
GTGTAGGTGTGCGGCAAACGCTTGTAGGTAATCTATGCTACTCACCTATAGTCTCTCACGTCGCGTTGTGTGGGAGTGGCCATGACGAATCCGGAAATCTCAAAAGGTTATATGATTGGTTTATGACTAGCTATAGTGTACTAGGGCTCGGAAAGCAGCGGGAAAGTTCAGACTCTGCTCATCACCGAAACGCCATTTAAAGTTTAGAGACATTGACCAAAATAGATGGTCACAGGGATGATCATGAGATGTTACGTAACATATTACAGGCTGGATAGGATATTTACAGGGATTAGTTGGTTGCCCTCCCAGCGATAACAGGAAATGTAATCAAGAATGAGGCATAATACAAGAGAAAAGCCGTGAAAGTAAACCACCATGGACTGATGGAGTTTGAAGCGCAATGAAAGGCACTGCCGGTATTTTTTTTGCTACCCTTCGACGAGCACAAAAAGAGGGAGAAGAGCAGATCTAGTACCATTTGCGGGAGGGCGCGTTCAGTACTATTCAAGCTCTTGCTTTACACTCCAGTTGTACCCGGGTAAGCAAATAAACCGACGAGCGACAAGGCATTGGACGCAGAGATGGGCTGTCGAGCAGTAAGGCAGGTCCAATCGGCGAGTGTCGATGTGCTACTACTCACCAGAGAGGGTGGGCCGTTAATATTGATCACCGAAAGGTTATGTTGAATGGTGGTAGATGTGTTGCCATTGGCGTCAGTGCCTCTGTTGATCGTTAGTCCATCAGACCCATGGACGATGCTCTTTTGGTCTTTGGGAACGAAGCGATGGCATTATCAGCTTTCGGTGCATCTGTAATAACACAAAGTCCAGTGTATTACTCACGGATGCTGGTAACACGCTTCGCTCGTCTCCCCCGAGCCATTGAAAAAGCGCTTCGGCCCGAGCGCACGCCCTGGCTCGTGCAGACTTAGTCTCAAAAGAGGGGGCGACACCTGAGGCCTTCGCCTTTGCCTGTCACCCCAATTCATTTTATAGCCAGCTAGAACGGGGTGATGACGGTGTATGGCAGTGAAGCGGTACCTCCGTACCTCCGTCTCACGCGTGACACCTCAACGCTTGTCATCCCCGATGTAGATATGATGAGCCTCAACCTCACAAAGATTCACAGGATCGCCAGAGCGTAGGTTTATCATAAGTAGTCTATGTCAGATCCATGCTCTTGGAGTGCCATCTGAGACTACGCCGAATCCAGGTCTACAGGGATGGCCTTATAAATTAAATCGAGAGAGGGGGAGGCTACTACAGGTAAGAAGTTTAAACATGAACGTGGTGCGCAAGAGTCGGAGCGCGTGTCGAAGAATAAAGATGATTTTTTCCCCAAGCACCAACAGGGAGCAAGACGGTGGCGAAGAGGTGAATGATACTCGATTGGAGGTCGCTGCAAGATGGAGCCCGTTTATAACCCTTCTCTCCCCACAAAGGAATGAAGGATCCGAGGCCTTCTCACCAAGGCCGCACAGTAATGGAAACCCTTGCCTTACAGTCCAGTTGTACCCAATGGGAGCCAAATAAAGCGACGCACTCAAACAAGGCTCGATTTTACAATGGTGTCACCAGAGATGGATCGTCGTTGACGTTGACTACCAAGTCTTGAAGAAGCTGGATTCAATGTCTCTCAAGGACCTCTTAACTCCCTATCCTCCGAAAGATGAGCCGCTAGTTCGAGAGACGCGATGTTTGATAGAATCAGAAGGTACCTGCAACCCAGCTCAGAGTGGCAGGAGCTTCTCCCAGTAATAGAGACTTGAAATTTTGGAGTTTATTGATTGAGCCTGCTCGACTCATTACCTAGTAAAATATTTCACAACTTCCGAGGTACTAGATCGATGCCAGGTCCACCGTCCACCAGATTGTATACACGCAGAACGATCCATAAATCTTGGAATGGGATTGACCAGATACCTCAGCCAACTTCATGCCCCTTCCCTATCCTACCTGGAAAGCGTACATATTCTGATTCTAATACCTTCAGACAGAACATATTCTTTGCTCTTACTTGTTAGCAAGCTGATTGATGGCACGAGTAGAGCCACACCCCCTTTCGCAAGCTGAAAGTTTGTTCGACCTGAAGGAAAAACACTTCTCCCTCCTTGGGCTGCAGCATGGTGAGGGATAGTACCTTTCCAATTACTTAATCTCCGATGTTCGCCCATTTCCTATACCAATGCCAGCCGGTTTACATCACATTAGCGGGTGAAGTACTTAGCCGAAGTCGAAGTATCTAGTCTAAAAAAAAAAAAAAGACGCTTCGGAAACAGACACAGCCTGGTCCAGCCATCAGATAGTCTTTCGCTCTATCGATCGTTAATAATGTACTCACAAGAGAGGGTGAACCGTTGACGTTGATCACCAAAAGATTGTACTGGATCGTCGTGGTGGCGTCGCCATTGGCGTACGTTCCTCCGTTGATTGTGAATCCGTTCGATCCTTGGATGATATTCCTGTGGTCTGCGAAAAGAGTGAGGAAGTGATGAGCACTAAGTATGTCCTCTCTACTTGTGGAATAGCGCTCACAGACGGTACCACGATTGCCTTGTTTCCTCTGTACCATGGTGTCACTAGAAGCGTTGTGGACAGAGATCGAGCTCTCGATTGGTTGGCGTGTGCAGAGGTAGATTCGAGAGGCTCGCGGGGTTTGATTGGCCGGCTTGTGAAGGTGGGCTTGAGAGACAGATGGGAGTGATGTTGCAAGGCTCACCCAACCAATGCTCAACCTTTACACCGTAACAGCTCGTTGCCCCCAGCGATCGATTGGGACTTTCCGGCAACACAGCAATAGAAGCAAGAACAAGCGCTCAGAAGACTAGCGCTGACCGTGTCGTGGTTAGTAGGACTTAGCGTGGCTGCACCCATCATGTACCGCCATGTGTCTCGAAATAGCTTCATAGATCGTGTACCATCGCTCGACGCTCAGCGTTCCAACTCAGCGTTCCATAATAGCGAGAGCGTGACTCAAGTACCAGTGTACCTAGCTTGCGTCACTACTTGCTCCAATGGTGGACGCTTGACCACTTCAACACCAAGAATCGCCAGCGGGCGCTACGACAATGCCAAGTCTACCCGATCCCATGTACGTCAGGATGTTATCCCTCAGGGAATCAAAGAAGTATGCTGAGTACTTGCTCATCAACCCAGAAACGAGTTGTGCAAAGTAAAGGATAACCATAGGTTCGAGAATTTCTGTGGTTCGCGATGTTTCGAGTTTATAGGGCACTCGACGTTTGAGGGTTGGATAAGACGGTAGGATTCGGAAAGAGGTACGCAAGGTAAAGAATGTCATTGGAAGACGACAACGAGTGAGAGCTCGCGTACGCACTCGACCCAGGCATCTCCCCCGCAAGGAATAACGGTCGGCGTTGACCCCCTCATCGGTCGATTCTACCTACCTGTCCCGTCAACGAAGAGGAAGAGGACGGGACACAAAGCCCACTCGCCTGCCGTATGCCACGGTGACCCCAGAAGGCTTGCAGAGCGGGGTGCGTATGCGAGGATTGTCAAGAGGTCCTGTGGGGAGCAACTGTCGAGTGAGAGCCTTGAAGTGTGGTCGGCGGATGTGTTGACCGAAGGCGCGCGCGCGGTCTCAGAACGTGTAGGTGCATGTTTTCAAGGGGTGACGAGGAGGGAACAAAAGGGGGTATAAGACAAAAAGGGAAGGTGGAATAGGAGACGCTGGCGGACTTCGAGACACTGATTGACTTTGGTAGGAGACTTGGTCTCGTCACGAAGCAGGGTCTACTGAGGGCGGCGTAAGGAGCTCGCAGTCGTCGGTATGAGCGCGAGATAGGAGGATGAGTTGAGCTAGCTGCAGGTGTAATAAGTATAGACGTTCCCCTCGCCGACAGCGTGAGCGAGAGTTTGATGCTTACTGTGGGAGTAGCCTCGTTGATATCACCCGATAAGCTGTGTCCTGTAATGATTGGGTTAGTTGGCGTCCCGTGGTCGGTGGTCTAGAGCTCCGGAAAGTCAGGGACCGTTGTTGCCAGATGTTGGCGAGGAAGTTGGTGGCTTTCCCGTTCGTTGCGGGGATGCAGGAGGAGGTCATTATCGTCATGAAATCAGCTATTCAAGTGCGTGGCGGTAGAAAAGGTGTTGTCGGGAATTCAAGAAGCCAGAGATATAGCTGTAAGGAAAAGCTGAGCATGGCAGATTGCCTCGTTCACACAGAAACCCGTCGTGGACAAATACAGAAACCATTTTGCCTTGCTGCACGTTCGGAGCTAGCGTGCTACTCCGCCGTTTTCTTCCACAAGGGCTAAGGTCTAGTTAGCTGGCACAGGTAGGGGGCAAGATAGAGAGTGTCAAGACTGAGCAAGGAGGAAGGTTGATGAGAGAAGAGAAGGAGAATCCCTCTCAAGCGAAGGTTGGGATTTTGAATGATGGGAATGGCCATCATGATCTTTGCCGATAACTGTCACTTTCTTCCAGGCCCTCGAGTCTGGAACAGTGGGTATGTACCTGGATTCTTCATTGAGAAACGACGATCCTTGTGGCGGCATGCCGATGGATGTATGAGAGCACTAGACCGACTGTGATGCCTTTCCTATTCCCAGATATCTTCTAACCGCCGTACAGGCCTCCCTATCATCAACCCGAAAGAAGAAAGAGCGAACAAACGCGACATCCACCAGAGCTTTCTACACTGCTGAGAAGTAGCACTTTTGCAAGAGTAGACTTGGTTTTTCAGTCGCCGATGCTCGTCTGACATTGAAGCCTTGGCTCTAAATCGAGAAGGGGTGGTGTAATCATCGTGAGCGCTTCTAGGCTTCTGCATCAGAGCCTACCGTATCGGAAAACAACTCGCTGCGGCTACGCAAACCATTAGAAGGATGTATCTGGAAATATGGGTTCTCTTCAGTCGCCCACCTCGACGCTTTCACCCAGTCTTCCACGGCACGAGTTTATCGTAATCGTCTAAATCCGTGTCCCGAGACTACAGTTAAATCCACACCAAGTACAAAAAAAGTAATCCTGGCTCTACACGTGCAACCGGCCATGTCCTTCGTGCTGCAATCGCTCCGCTTAATACACGTCCGAGTCGACCAATGCTTACCCCCGTGACACATTACATTCCAGATGATTTGTATTGTTGGGCTCACTCGATACTATCCAGTGTCTACCTAAAGTAGCAGCGACACCAGAGCCAACGGATGGAAGTGGACATCACTCTCGCGAGTGGAACGGAAGGATCATCAACTGAACAATTCCAGTTCTTCAACCAGCATGAAGATCACAAAGTTGAGAATTCTTTCAAACAATACTGCTTGCCAAGTTTCCGCCATTGCGGTTTGGGATGTGTACTCAATTGTGCCTTGAAGGACCGGTAAAACCAATATCCGAACCACAAAAAGACCTTGTAGCCAAGATGGAACCAGGGATCCACGGGGCAGTCCCGAATCTTGCATGGTGCTTTTGATAGTTCCCTCTTCCAGATGGTTTGCCAGACGTGCCGGGTTACATCAATTACGATATAGTGGCCGAACGTGTCGAGCATACTTTTGAGGATATTCAAAACAAAGTTGAGGTTCAGTGACAAAAATGCCGCCTAGTAAAGCAATTGATCAGGCTAGTTATTAGGCTGTATAAAGACCAAGGAAAAGGCAAACATAGTGGTCATGAGAAGGGCCATGGAAGTGGAAAGCCAGCAGGTTGATATGGTTGAAACTGTAGCTATTGTCTTGGATCTTGGAAACGTCGCGACGAGCGTACAGGTACTCCCCGCCTTCCACCTTGAAGTTGTTTGAACCGTAGAAGACGCTGTTCTGACCTTCGAACCGTTAGAGTCCGCTAGACTTTGGAAAGGGCAGCTCCTGGAAGACTTACTCGCATCGTTGCCGTCCCCGTACCGTTGGAGGGCCATCGAATGGAGCAAAGGGTGTGGGCAATCGGTGGTTAGAATTCGGATGGGAGAGAATGGAGCGTAGTCCAGATACCACTCAACGCCACCGTCACCTCTCTTTATCCTTTCTCTTGTGTATGGGTCGTGTGAGTATGGAAGCTGTGATGCTGTGAGAACAAGGCTGATGCTCAGCATCGCTCTTTCAGTAACGGTAATAGATTCGGGAATATCGGGACATTCCATCGTTCACTTTAGGAATAGCGCGCACATTAGCGTGGAATACTGTGCTTGAAACACCCTTCAAACGCTGCTAAGGCCGCAGGAGATATGTGAGACATAGATGGCAACGGCTGAGGTGCTAAATGTAGTGAAAGGACGAAAAGTCAGATATTCTATGCCATGAGTGCTTGCTGGATTGATGCCCTCCCATTGTCAGCGGGAAATTATAGGTCGACAGGCAGACCATGAGTGATTAACCGTGAAAGAAAAACTATCATTGACTCTTTCGTAGAGGAATTTGAAGCAGGTGAGTCGGCACTGGTTTTTGTTACTCTTCAACGAGCACAAAGAAGGAAGGACAGCAGATCTAATAGTGTTCGCGGAGAGGGCAAGTTTAGTACTGGTCAAGCCCTTGCTTTACACTCCATTTGTACCCGGGTGGGCAAATAAACCAACAAACGACAACGCATCGGACGCAGAGACAAACTGCTCGGGCTGTCAAGCAGTCCAATCGTCAAGTGTCGATGTCGTACTCACCAGGGAGTGTAGGCCCCTGAAATTTACCACCAAGAGATTATATTGAATGGTTGTGGAAGCATCACACCGTTGGCGTAAGTGCCTCCATTGATCGTTAGTACTAGTGTATTAGAGCCATGGTCGATGTTCTTCTTGCTCTGCGGGAATGGAATGAGTATATCCTCGATGCCAGCAGAAGCCTGTCTAATTGACTCAGGGACGCTGGGACCACGCTTCGCCTGTCTCCCGCGAGCCATTGGACCCTTGAGGGAGCCCTTGCACGTAAAGACCACTGGTACGCTGTTACGAGGAGCACAAAGGGTGAGGAGGAGGACATTCATCCGCTGCGAGATTGAGCTCCCTGAAGTAGGTGGAAAAGATCAACCACGGGATGTAAATGGACCCAGTGAGCTTGAGAAGCGCATAGAAACAGCACGCAACGGATAACTCCACGCGCATAAAGTACCCCGTTTAAAAGGTCGTGCTCAGTGTACAAAATCCTCTTGAAATGAAGTTTAATAGCCCTGGAAGCGTCGTGAAGAGCAGGGAATCACTCTCCGCGCTTTCACTTCAAAAATTTGGACCTAGAAAATACGGCGTTCAGGCCTTGATCGATGTATCAACGAAGGTTACATTTTGAGAACGAAACGGTATTCTTACTGACGTCTGTGCCGTCATCCCCCTGTAGAGGGCCATCTAAGGATATCCGGCCACAATTTGGGATTCTCTGGCGATAGTTATCCAACCGGATCGAACCCCCCGACCCTCAACGAGGGCGGGTCGGATTAACTTTAATGTTGGGAATCCACTAGCCAGGCTGGCTTAGTGGATTCCAACAATGATATGCAAGGGTCTACCAGTACGACCCGCAGAGAGTGAGATGTAATGCAATGCGGTGTGATGAGGCGGATGTAAAATGGGCTCTGAGCTCAAAACACTCCGAAAGGCCTCATTGAGCTCCATAGCCCTAGCACCATTCCACGAAGTTAGTAACCCGGGCCTGGTTCGAGTGGTGATTTTTTCGATCACTCGAATGCGGGGTAGCTCTCGTCTGTGCAACAACGTTCAAAAACACCGCTTATGGTTCTTATCGTGGGTCACGGGCTGAATAATCACAGAAAAAGAAAGCCTTAGGACGGAGAAAATACTTGAGAGGAAGCCGACACTCAGACGACGATAGAACGGATACTTCTATTAGGATAGACTTTCGAAAGCTCGGGCCTCGATAGCTAGCTGCAAGGTTATACACCTAGAAGGCCTAAATGGCACAAGACAGCTTCCTTTACCATTTCCACTCAAGACGAGCTGGCGTCTATCTGAAGACGAGAAACGCCTTATATGTCGGACGATCAGCAAGTGGCATGTCGCGGATAGTAAGGCTGAACGTGGTTGCCTGAATCGACACCCGCATAAACACAGCCCAACATGTATCACTATTTGGTATCTCGAAATAGCTGTTCAGTACGTATACCGTTCCCCCAACTCTACGCCCTCATTTTTCTTTTGCGACAATTTGCGAATGAGGGATTGGCAAGGATGCCGAGCAGCGTGTGTGGCTATCTTTTCTCGTTCATTGGCTATTTGATTCTCTATGGTGTGTGGGGCTCTTGGACTCGATTGGTGTGGAGTCACAAACAAAGACCACAATCTAGCGGGCGGGATAGCGTTGGTTATCATTTCCTTGATTGCGGTGAGGGCTACCCATGTTTTAATCGCTCTGAATGAACTGACAAAGAGCTCCTATTCTCTTCGCTAGCTATCAACATCTGCATTCCTCCTCGTGCGGTATCAACACGGGGATCAACCTCCTCACCCGGCCCTACCAAGCACTTGTTGGTATCTCGCTGCAGCTTCTCTCGTGACCGTACTCTTGTGCGCTGTCGCTCCATTCTTCAAAATCCTGAGGAAAATCCGATGGACCTTTTGGATAGTTTCGTTTGGCCTTTGGGTGAATGCAGCCGTTATAACACACCGCATCCCGGGATGGGGGACGGACTCCGAGGGTCGCTACTGTAAGATGTAAGTAATGTTTCCGAAAAGTGCACGTGCCACTCTGAGATTTCGGGATGTGAGTTGACAGAGATTTCTTAGGGTACAGGTCCAGCATTGCAAGCATATCGAGGTGCTTCTAAATCCAATCCTCTCGATATCCATGATGTCCGTGTCTTTTGTCCCATGAAATATGCTGATGAGACAAACAGCTGTAGTCTTGCTATTGTCTGGGACGCTTTGCAGGTCTTCCATTTTACCGACTCGTACAACAAGAAACCATTTGGGTGCGATGAAATCTTTAGGAGGCGTTATCGAGTTCGACGTATGGATGCTAGGACGATCAGAGAGGAAGCACAAGTCATACCGTTGCCGCAGGTACATTCAATCGACCGTAAAAGTGACAGTGTTACTCAACTACCGCTATATCTAGTTTGCGCCAGTTCCTGCTCCCGAGGTTGACGTTGGACCCCCTGAACACCAACAGTCGCCGGTCGGCGCTGGGTCCGTGCCAGGTCCACCCGATCCTGCCCACGTCAGGGCGTCAACACTCGGGGAATGAAGAAATATAGTTGTTACCTGCGCATCGAATGAGGAAAAGTTGCGCAAAGTAAACAATGAATATTGCCTCGAACAGCTTCCGCGTTTCGCGACGTTTGAGTTCAATGTCGAAAGAAGCTGAGATTTCGGCGGCTGGAAAAGGTGTTAGGACTGCTAGTGAGACTGCATCTGCATCGATCCTTGATAGCAGACATTTTCGATGAAACACTGTAAATCCCTGAAAATGGCTCACGGCACATGAGTTGCTTTACTCTCTGATTCCAATGAACGTGTCAAGGTCCATCGAATGTAAGAAGCGCCTTATTTCAATCGGAGGGTGAACCCGACGGTGGTTGCCGAACGCTGCAATTGTTCGATGGCCTTCCTCACTGGCTCTTCCACGACACCTCTCGACCTCCTAACTCCATGGCTCCTCCGGGCGCGACTGGGCGCGGTAAAAAAGTGTCTATAGTGCCTTGGGTAAGATCCTGCAACTTCCATCTCCTCGAACGCGCTGACAGGATGGCTGGTAGCACAAAGGTCATTCAATCAGCACCCAAGACCTCAAAATCCTCACGGAAGAGGAGATCGTACCTGGCAACGAAAGACGAATCTCGCTTGGCCTGCGTACCTTCTTGGCCCTCTTAGACAGGTCTCTCATTGGTACCGACCGGGAGATCCGTTCTCGAGAGGGCACAGCACTGTCGAATGCCGAACGTGGATTTCTGGCCCTCCATGGGCTCACCAGACTGATTGCCATCATATCAGACTGGGAGAGGCATCCATCGTATGAGCGTATTTCGAAGCTCGTCCTCTCCTCGGTTGATCCTTTGCTGGGGGACATCGCAGCATGGCTCTCCTTTGGACTCCGTCATTCTCCCTCGCCATACCTCCGAGAGCACCTTACGGGGATCACCAACGCATGCCCCATCTTGCTCCTATGCATCACGGTTCAAAATGGGGGCTATCTTCACGCAGACCCGGAAACAAGGCAATCAGGCTACGCGAACGAGGCCCTAATCGATGTGGCTGTCAGCGCGTGGGCAATGCGATATGTAGAACTCGGCATGCCCGCACCTGAGCGGTGCTCCAATTCCGATTTCTTTTCTACCATTATCGACCCTCCAGAGGGGGTCAAAGCAGTCAACTGCTTGTGGATTCAATGTGTTCGGGGCCTTCTCATACCCGACAAAAATCTGGCTCTTTTCCGAAAGCGCTGGATCGCCTTCTGTGCATCAAAGGGATTAAACCCATCGACACTTCTTGTCCAAAGCATACTCTCGAGGCTTTATCAAGTTCACACTGCTTCGGAGAGACTAGGACGTGCTGCAAGCAAATCATGTGGCGACATCCTCCTCTTAGGAACCATTGTATCCCGCCTCGCCACCCCATGCCACGACATGACGAATGCTGAACGCGAATGGACAAATGGCTTGATGCAGGCGTTCTATATGGCTGAAGGCGTCCGCCACTTCACTCAAACCATCCTGGCTCTGAGCAATCGCTCCTTCAATGAAGAGAGAGCCACCAATTTTCGGGAGCACCCACTCCCCTCCCTGGCCATTCCTGTTCGCTGCGTTCAGACCACATATGAGGTTTTGATCAAGGGATTACTCATTTACCCTGCCTCCTGTTCTAGTGCTGCAAGAAAGCTCCTAAAACGTGGGCTTCTAGAAATCGTGGGCAACGCAGGATACACGCTCTCCCAGTACACACCACAATATCGAGATAGCCTTCACCCCGAAACCTTTGAGGCCATTGATTACGCTCTTCGCGCAGTGATGGTCCTTATTTCGGTGCTGCCCTCGCTACATGCATCCGTACTTCCACTTCGAAATCGTATGCCTGCACATGCATTGATAGGGCAAGGTTGGGCAATGGAGAACATTGTGAAGTTCCAAATTGAGGGTCCAAACCGAAAGACAGGGACGAGTGATGACTTTTGGATGAATGCAGAAGTCTTCAAGGAGCTGTACTCGATCTGCCAAAATGTGATCGTGCTTTGTGAAAACGCTGGGGTGAGGTTCTCGCCATCGTTTGTTAACCTTGCTCATCATCATACAGCACTTCAGAAATGGGAAGCTTCTGTATGATACCGGTCTTCGGAGCCAGAAAGAATGCGCCAGGTGTCAGTTCAAAGTCTACTGCAGTCGGGCATGCCAGCGTGAGGACTGGGACGTCCGTCACCGAATGGAATGCCCTGCCCTCAGGCATTTATCTCTTGGTACGTGCCCAGTGTGCACCGAGAGTTGGGCCTCCACTAAATCTATCCAGTATTTCGCCAAGAGGACACATTCTACCATCACCGCCACCGAGCGTGGCACATATTCCTTATCCAATCACACTACCGTGAGCGGAATGGCTTTGAGGAGGTCCATCTAAAAGGCGCACCGGCGACCATCTTCTTGGTCGACATGCGGTCGGTTCCCATGAACTTCTATGCATCTTCAGCCCCTGCGCTGGAACCATTCGACACTCTCCACGGTGAGCTTGCCAATGTCCGGTTTCGCAATGATTTTCGTCAATGGGCCGAGGAACGAGAGTTCAGCAAGAAACTTGACGATGGCACTGTTCAGATTGAGCGACTGTTGGCGGGGAAATGCAGCTACGGGGGTCGGATAATAACCATCGTATTGAAGACCAGAATCACCAAGCTCGCACCGAGAGCACAGGGTCTTCAGATTCTCGTGTTGGATAGCATTTATGGTATTCGGTAAGCTCTTTTTCCTTTTCTCTACATTTCGGTTGCAATTTACTCTCTTACACCTGACCACTCTTTCCTATAGCAGCACGATGTAGCTTGAGGCTCCCTCTATCCAACACATTAGCGGTAAATAATAGCAAACGGTGCTCGGAGGCCCCATGTATCTTCTGGGAGAGCAATTCCTTTCTGTGTTCACCATCCGAGTACCTTGGCGCTATCGTATGCCTGGAGTCCCTGTGCGTAATCCTCTCTAAACTTGAGAGGCAAACAGCAAAGCCGATGGAAAACCCTGTGTACATTCGCAACTGGCATATTGCGGGTAACTAGCACCGCATCAACACAGCCCGTCATGTACATATATCACCATGTCACACAGGCACCGTATGTTGAAATGGTATGGCACGTCTAGGGCTGTAGCTGGATGCTCGGCTCTGGCTCACCATCTTACCTCCACAATAGTCGACCAAGAGCTCTGCTTCGATGCTGAGAGCTATCTGTGGGCATTTTTGCTTAGCCGTGGCCTATGTAATGGTGAACGGTATGTGTAGTGATTGGGATCGATTGGTCCGTGCCTACGGGCTAATAACAAGATCTAGCAGGCACAATCACGTTGGCTATTACTTCCTCGACTACGGTGAGACGTTTCCATATATTTCTGTCACGTATCCTAATCCAACTTGCCTCTCATAACCTCTGATCTAGCTTTCGCTTTCTATCTTCTTCATCGTGCGATATCGACAAGGAGATCAGCCTCCTACCCCTATGTTCCCAATCACTTGCGGATACATAGCCGCAAGTTCTCTAGCGACAATAATTTCTTGCGTCGTCGCTACATCCTTTGAGATCCTGAAGAAAGTCCGCTGGGTTTATTGGGTAGTGGCATCTGCACTTTGGCTGGGTGGAGCTGTCGGACTATACCTCAGTTTGGGATGGAAAGAAGAGTATGGGAGATGGTACTGTGAAATGTGAGCAGGGTCTAGTTGTGCCAATGACACTCTGTTTGGGTGAGAGTTTGACGGAGAACTTGTAGAGTCCAGATTCCACACTGCATGGCTGTGAAGATACTCGCAATCTTCTCGATATTCATGATGTTCGTGTCTTCGTCCCATGATAGACAATGAATTGATGTGGAAATGCATTGACAGATTTGGGATCCTCTGGCACGCCTGTGAGACTAGCTGGAAGGATTGGGATGACCGGAGGCCATTCAGGCGCAACGAAATCTCGAGTCGGTCGCCGCCGCCTTCGACGGAGGGATACTGAGACAATAAGGGCAGAGTTACAATTTGAACCGTTGCCGCAGGTACATTCGAATATCCAGAAAAGGCTGAGAAGTAACTGATTCCCCTTCTGCGCAGTTTCTGCTAGTACCTACTCATGAAGTTGCTGTTGGACACCCTGACGAGCAACAGGCACCAGTTGACTCTGGGTCATTGCCAGGTCCCCCCGACCCTGTGCACAGGAGGTTATCAACGCCCCATTAAATAAAGCGTGAACAAGCGAATGGCCGCTTTACATGGCTCGTAGCAAAACCCTAGACTCACGACGCTACAAATACCCAGAAAAGCATGGAAGTAAATCGAAAAGGACCAATGTTTCGTGGCGCGTCTTGCCTCTGAAGCAAAATCGTCTGATTGACGAGATTAAAGTAGAATGAGTCTTGGCGTAGTAGTCCACGTTGGTGCCAAGGTTGCGCCTTCCAGTGCCGTTGAATCCAACAAGGATCAACCAAATCAAGTCCACAGGGAAAATCATCTCCCAATATAATCCATCGGGGTGCTGTACCTTTCCGCCTCTCATTTCTCTGGTGGCAGACCTATAAAACGTGCCAAATCTATTTATAGACAGAAAACGGAGGCCGTCCTCGAGGTACGCTTCGAACCACATGCCCATTCGCTCCGGACCCCCTCTCCTTGTTCTATTCCAAGATTTCTTGACAGCTCGGAACCGTTAGGCGTTCTCAAATAAAGTGAGATGGTATACGAACTGAGTTACTGCAGCCTCAACTTGGCAAATGAGAGGATGCAATAGCGCTGAATATAGGCTTGTGGGGATGGAGGGTTTAATGAAGACCCTCGATGCACCGAGTCGGGTGTCGAGGTATGATATTGGACAGACACGAGTCGTACATTCGTTCTTCCAGAGAGATAAAGGAGACAAGGGTTTCACATCGTTGCACCGCAGTACGTACCAGGTGACTTCTATCGGACGATAAGTTCGGATCTCACTCAATGCCTCTGCCTTTCAACTCATTCGATCCAGCAACACATTCACCGCCGTATACTTTGCCTGATCTGATGCCTTTCCACATGGCCACGATGCCTAATCCCACTCTGTTCGCCATTCTCGAGGGTTCCATTCTCTATGTCGGAAAGAGAAGGGAACGGGAGCGCTCGTATTGCATAGAGACGCAACATGTAGATCAAACAAGAAGAACGCCCAAGAAGCAAGATCGCAACCAATACACCTAGCTTCTATTCCTCAATCCTTAGCCCTCCGCAATACCCAAGAAGGTCAAATTGCACAGCCCGCTTGCATATTCTTGTCGTGTCTTTTAGGCTCACCATATTCTTTGTTGCTTATCTCCCTCCCGCTTGGCGAGGTCAAATCGGACGGCGATTTCTGCGACTTTCTGACTAAAGGCGGGGCCAGTGGTCACACGAATGCCGTCGATCCACCAAAGAAACCTTATTCTGCAATCTTCAGCCACTCCCTCTTCCACGGCGCTTCAAGGCACCCAGCCATCATCCCTGGACCCTGAGCAAGGAACTTGGTGGCGTATCATATGATCTACACCGCTTAGGCCAAGTGGCGTTCTACAAACAAAACGACGGCAAACTCAAGCTCCAAAGTAGCCAGTAAGTACATGGAACACAAGAATACATGACCTACCTCGTTACCCACCTTCTCCCCACTGATACACCTCGACAACCTCGTTACCCGCACAATTACCGCTCTGACGCAAGAGCACGAATGTGCTCCGCCCTCCATTGAACCGAAAGCAACGCAATGGAAAAAATGAAACAATGACCCAATGAGCGGGAGCAAACAGAGCCACGGGTACAAGAGATGGCTGCCCTCGTTTTGACTTGCGAACAAAGCGAGACTTCTTTAGAGCTTCTCCCGACCGCCCGTCTGGCCGTAGCCCCCGACCGAACCAAGTTCAAACGGTTACAGGTATCCGATTGTATCGCTGTGACAGAAAGAGAGGTAAAGCGGAATTTTGAAACGAAGAGGAAGCGTTGCGCAGAATTAGTTCCCCAAGCTTGAAGGTTCCGTGCAGCCGACACGAAGCGTTCCAAGATGTGCAAACCCAGGCTGTCACAACTGCAGAAGAGGAAGCTTGTAGTTGGGATTCGCAATTCTCAAGTTAGAATTAGACCAGATACATAAGACAATGCTCTCAAACGAAACAGCCCAACGAGAAATCGATACAATCCTTGCACGATGTACAGACAGGTAGTAGACTGTGTACGCTTGCGTACGTCATAAGTAAGAAAGTCCCAGTAAGAAGTTACAAGACAGGAGGGAAAAGGGATGTGAGATGGCAAGGAAACGAGGTCACGATAGCTTGAATTGAAAAGGGATACGTATCGATAGCGTGAGGGGAAAGCGCGAGAGCGAACGAGGAAGAAAGGACAAGGGCAGGCTCTAAAGGTTTGGTTCTAAACGGAGCGTGAGCGAGGAGTGGGTGACGGAAGGCATGCGCAAGGGATGACTGCCACACTCTGCTAATCCCTCCTCTCGACCTTCCCAACTCCAACCCCATCCCTCGACGCCCCAGCCATCGCCATCCCACTCATACCCATATCCATACTCCCGCCGCGACTTATCCCAATACTCATATCCATGCTCCCCCTCCCAATCTGTCCATTATGCCCTCCAACGCTCATAGACGACGAGCGAGATATGCCCCCTCCCCCCCCTCCCGCAGAAGGAGGAATGGAATGCCGATCAGTTGCTTCCTCCTCCTCCACCGCCTCCAGGTCCACCTAACCCACCACTTCCCCCACCGCGTTCCCATGAAAGCTTTTGTATCTCGACCTTGCACATTGGGATTAGGAGCGCTGCTTAACAGTTCGAACCAGTCACCTCCGCCGCCAGAATTAGGCATTGGTAGAGGATGCTGCTGGTGGAGGAGGGGGTGGACCTGTGTGTCATCGTCAGCCAAACCGATTGTTGTATGGGATAAAAGGGTGAAACTTACCTCCTCCAGACGCAGCACCACCAGAGCCAGGCCCAGAGCCAACAGGCCATTCCAACCCAAAGCCAGGTGTGCTATTCGGATTCGAACCTCCACGCGAGTTGCCATCTACAAGAAAAAATGTCAATATTGGCCCTATTGTCCGTGTCCGCCCCGAAAACGGTTTGAAAACGAAGAACTAACCCAAGAAATCAAACACACCATTTCCCTCGGGCCCACCTCCCGCATCCCCACTCCTGGACCTTGGATGGAGGCCACCCCCACCTCCTCCGCCTGTATGACTATACATCCCTCCTCCCCCTCCACCCTCACCGAATGACGCGCCAAATCCTCTCCTACCCCCTCCTCCTCCTGCCGCTGGAGGGCCACCTCCGCGCGGATAATCACCTGGTAGCCCAACATATCCCCCAGGCGGCGTCTGATTTGGGATAGAAATTAGGGAGTTGCCCTGATGGTCCACCACCACCTCCAGGCCCATTCGAGCCACCTCCATACCCTCCTCTATACGAACTGGGAGGAGCATGTACCGTGATACGTATACCCCGCTGATACAGGCGTATGCGTCTCTGGTGGGCTCCGACTGGGATGGCTGGTACGATGTGTTCGATGGCTACCACTCCCAGAACGGGAAGAGGCAATGGGGTTAGAGCTGGGGTTGTACGCAGAGGACGACGAGGACGGTGGTCCGATGGATGACCCGCTGGAGGTGCGGACAGTCGAGATGGGAAGAGAGGAGTTGGGTGCTTGTAGAGTGAGACCAGAGGGGTGTTGGAGGTTGGGTACTCCTCGAGGGTGGTAATCCTATATACAAGTTGAGTATTGAACGGACAGCGACGATGAGGAAGCAAAGCAAACTTACATCGTTCATATCGTTCGGCAGCTTCAACCCAGACCTAGAGCTTTCACCTCGACTCCTCTTGTTGCTGCTCCTGGGGGCGACCTCGTCGTCGTCTTCTGCTTCGTCGTCTTCTCCGTCTCCCATATCGTCGCCGGCTTTGCCTCCATTCCCGCCTGAAAAGTCGTTGGGACCTTTGGTGTCTTTCTCACCGTCGTGCTGTTGGTGGATTTAGTCTCTCGGCGAGGAAGCGCTTGGGAATAGAACAAACCTTCATATGTCGCCCTACAATGTCATGTATATCGGTGGAACAATACTGATACAATTTGACATGATGCCCTGGTCGTTCCTCTATGAAACTAGATAAATGAGATACTTCTTCGCTGGGCATTAAGAGTGACGTACCAAAGATGATAACAGCGACATCTACGCTGCACAGCACGCCCAGTTCATACGCTTTCTTGAACAGGCCATTCTTCCTCTGTTGGAAACACAGGCGTATGATAGGCACAGTCGGTGATGACCCCGCCCGCCAAAGTGAGAGCAAAGACACGTTTCGTCATGGGCATGACGGTCGACGTCGTCGGCGTTGTCGGTGGACCAGATAAGCGCCAGCCGTGGTCGTCGTCATGAACGTCCAGCAGTTTCATTAGCGTCGAGCAAAAGTCAAATAGACATTGACCATCGTTCGTCGTCGTCATAGATTAGGACGAGCGAGTCGTGGATGATAAGAATAAACGCCAAGCCATTATTAGCAACAAAAATAGCTTTAAAATTGGATAATTGGCAAAAAGACTCGCCTTGAGGAATGTGACTGAACGATTGCGCTCATGCTGTTTATAACGTTTTTGTATTAGTCTTCTGAACTAAGAAGAAGATGAAAAGGATGTGGGGCGAGCTAAGAGCTCGTCGACGATTATAGCACAGAACCTCGTGCTCATAAAACGCCTAGAATATGGAAAATAGAAACACTCACAACAATAGGTTGAATCTCAATTTTTCTCCGTCCCATTTCTTTGAATCCCTTATCCCTCTACGTTGTAGACTTTTTGTCAAGTTGGTTGTGGTGGGATGAAGCGAAAAGAGGGCGGTATAGGTTCTTGACAAAACGGAGCCTGTTGCTCTATTTGTTTGGACTTGGGCGCTGCCGTGACCGGCGCTTGATTTGGAATTTATCAACAACGTGTCCGGCCGACGGAGATCTCGGTGCTTTTACGTCGAGATGAGCGTCCCGCGATTCGAGGTAATGCAAGATCTGTGACACAAGAGGGGGGAACGAGGGGACGGAGATCTCTTGTTACCCGTTGACGATGGGATAGGGGCTGCGACTTGATGAGTGCATATCGCTTGGGGTGCACTCGCTTCGTGTATCATGGCCTAGAGACATAGGTTCAAGGACTTTTGTTCCGCCCATACTAGGCCTTTGTTGGAAGCTGATCATCTTTTGGTAGGGCAGTTCACTTATGAATCACTATCTTATCAGAAGTTCTACCAGAGGATATTTCTCACCGAACGAGGTCATAACACCCCGCGTCTCAGGAAAGCGACCCCTCCCGGCTTCTGCTGCGCAGTTCGTACCCACCTCATCGCTTACATACCACCCGCGAAACCTAACCTCCGCGATTCTAGCCGTCTCTCTGTTGACATACAACCCAAACGAAGGAAGCATCCTTCCGCTCCACTCTTCCTCACCTTCCTTCCTTTCACACCTTTTTGATGATTACCACTCTCCTTCACAGCCTTACGATGATGATATGATGATACGGGGTAGATGGAAAGAACCACTGGCGATCGCCCGTTGTTGGTGGACCTCAAACAACCCAAATGGCGCTGCCATTCCAAAGACCAAAACGAGCATCGAGGAGAGCTCTCTCAGAAGCGTTGCCAATGGACCTTTGTTCTCATACAAAAAGCTTCACCCCCACGATCGCCGGTTGCTGTGTACGTCTTTCGAGGCAAAAAGCTTCTCGAGCGGCGCACCATTGAATAGGGCGTACTTGAAGCTTGAAGCCCGATGATGCCCCTGCGCTAATGAACGCAAGCCCCACCCAGCAGCGCTCATTGAACGATTCTCAGAGATTACGGATAGCTGAATGGTTTCAATGAACATCAGGAGCCGCCAAGGCGGGCTCGAGGGTCGCCACAAATTGACGTCGACCGGCAAGATCGCACAAGCTGATGTTACCAACTTCCTGGAAGTTGGCGACCTCCATCAAGCAACCACCCACCGTCGATCCTTTTGATTGTTTTTATATTTAGTCCGTTTGTTTTTCGTGACTTGCATTTGGGGTGGAATATTCATCGTACTCTGAATATAATATGCCTTGCAACCTTCGTGTTAGCCAGGAGTTTCGACCATCCGTATGAATCCATTATGCCTCAGAGGCGTGAATACAGTCTCCAACTTCAGGTGACCTGCGGTGGTTCCATATTTCCGCACGACCACCAAATCCGTTTAACGCATAGCCTAGCTCGTCTCCTCAAATCAGAGACACGCATGTCACCTGACGCTAGATGCTCGTCTCCACAACGATAGTGTCACTGGCTACCTCCGTCGTCTCAAGTCGTGATTGGGACTGAAGGACTTCTCTCAAATCTCTCACCATGTTTCCCTATGCTTTCGGACTCACTCGTCTTGTCAACGGTCAACCTTTCCGTCAAGTAACTCAAGTGCTATACTGCGCAAAGGGTTTTACTTCAATCAGTGGCGTCTCATGAACGAAATTGTCGTCCTTGGCATTCACGGCACTCGGTATCCGAGCGACGATCATGAAACGCTCGTGGGGAATGGTAGGCCCCTCTTTTACTGAATCAATGATCAACTCACCTTTTTTCTGGGAGACATCGTTGTCGTTGGATTTTGTTCCCCAAGAGTGATAGATACTTCATAATGTGAGAGTCTGCTTCGGTCGCCCCTATCCGCCTTTCGTCTCACGTGTCCACCTGCTTCGCGATCACCTCTCCTGCCCTCGATTTCTCACTGAACCCCCCAGGTTCTCGGTCACCAATGTTGCGTTTCTACACTAGGACTTCATGAATTCATGACTTCCGTCTTGTCCATGCACGTGTCCTAAAAATATCAAATAATCTCGCTTAATTCAACCGTTTTATTTATAGGAAACGGAAGCAAATCTGCAGGGGCTTGAACACGGGTGCTATTTGATCCCCATATGTAAGGCCATACAGAGGCCTACAACAAGGCAGAGTACTTTGCAACGACAAAAGATATAATTGACGAGCAAAGAGTTTCGCTTTTGAAACGCTAGCATACGGAAAAGATTGAGGAACTCAAGCAGTTCACTGCAATGTGATTTGTTCGTTTCAGAAGCGTTTCCGTACTGATCAGCGCCAATATCCCTTCCTTGCTTTCTGTGCCCCGTTACTGTACGTCTGATTTCCAGCCTGAGATTCTACACCCTTCGTGAGCAAGCCAAGCCCGGCCAAAGAACATCGAAACCGACGACATCACGGGACTCGGGATTTCGCGTCCTCCTGTCTGACCAACCACCTGTTGCCTTTTCTCAGAAACGAATTCGGCAAACTTGCCTTACTGCCAAGGACATCTTCTTCCTTGATGTTTCACAAGTCTTCACACTCGAAACCTACTCAAGGTAATTTGAACGAGCTAAAGACGGACTGACGATCGCAACACCACACGGAAGCTTTTCGGGTCACTCGCTGCCGGAGAGGAGCTTGAGCTTGAGCCCTGATCAAGACAGATGCAGCTTGCCGCAACGTGTGGCAAAAATAGCTCACTTGCCGCTGGCTGAACGGTACAACGCCAGTGTGGCCGATCCTGTATTCTGATTTCGTCCGAGCTTTAACTTTTGGATGCTATGAGAAGAGGGGTGAGGAAACTTTGATTTTCGTCTCAACTCTCCTTCATGCTCACCCTGGATCTAGTCAGAAGCAGGCAGAAGAGTAGGCCGGTTGTACACAATCTGTACAACCTCAAGGAATGGCAACGACGTGCGAAGCGTGCTCTTTTCAGTTTTCCAACAAATCAGGGCTGATCGCCCCAATTCAGGCAGTTGGTAATAGAAAAACCCTATCCGTATGTCTCTCGCCTCGTGCTCAGGCCGAATCGCACCAGCAGCCCAGGGTCCAGGCCTGGTTTCCCATTCCCAAGCTACGAGCCTGATGCAGCTTTTGTGCTTTTGATTCCTCTATTCACTTGCCACACCTCGCCTCTTGTGGTTCGTCGCTGAGAACCTCGATCCAGGCCAAACAAACACCGTGTAATCCGAGCTTGGACTCGATCATGCCCTCGAAATGAAGACCGAAGCCGAAATTCGTTTTAGGCACTTACAGCTGTTTTCAAAACTCTGACCAATCCATAATTTTCGACACATCTCCGCCCATTCCCTGTTAAGGACATGACACAGCCGGGAGGAGCACATCCCGCCATGGTCCGAGCCAATTTCGAGCCTGTTACGGCGTGCCTGGAGCTCGATGCTACCTAATCCATGCACTTTTACCGAAATAAGTTGGAGCGAGTGGCTTCCACCTCCCGTAAGATTCCTATGTTAGGGCATGGGCGGGGATGTGTCGAAATTTTTGGATTGGTCAGAGTTTTGAAAACAGCTGTAATGGATGACTTCCCGTAGAAATCTATGCGGAATAGATGAACGAATAGACAATATTTCGGACGATATTGGAGTTGATGCCACCTTGAAAAGGAAGGCATAACGGCAGTGGGAATTTTGAAGGGTCGTTCAGACTGCAAAGTCTGGAGACCCCTCCCCCCCCCCTCTCCAGACTGCAAACGCACGGATAGACTGCCAATTCACGTCACCCATCAGCTTGGCCTTCCATCTATGGAGAATCTAGATTGATGGCCACCATTCCCTTCTTCGTTTATCTGCTCTATTCCCCCTTTCCTTCGCGTCCTGAGGGCACAAAAAGCAGCGGAATCTGGCATGCTTGACTGGAATAAGAGCCACACGAGGTTTTAGAGCAAAATTCAGGATCCCCAATGGTATCTCGAGCATAGGAAAGATAGGGGCTAAAAGCGGCGAGCTCCTAGGCTCCGACGAACTTTCTACGATACAGCTACCTGAATATCGATACACAGTAATTCGCTAAATTTCAGCTTCTGATATTTGTTTACTTTTGGAGCTGGACAAATACCTGGAGCTGCTTCTTTGGGTCGCTTTGGCGTCGGAGCACCAGCAAGGTTGCCTGAAATGTTGCTCTGAGTCCAAAGATGGTCAAGAGCAGTCTGGGGCTTACGGCGTTGGTGGGGCGTTGCCATTTGCATCGCTCCGAAACTAAACAAACATCAAAAGCAGCATTTCGGCGAAATACTGTCTATCGATATTCAGGTAGCTGTATTCTGGAGGTGCGCAGTTGCTACGGGGGAATAGATTTTCTGACAATAGAGTCTTACGCAATAATAAATGGTCTATTCGACAGGCTATTCCGAATAGATTCCTACGGGAAGTCATCCAATAACTTTGAGCTTACGCAGTGCTCGATTTGGAGAAAAAGGAAAGACACACAACAGACGGCGATCAAGTGTCTTTATAATGAGGAAAGGCTCCATTAATCCAGGGCTGCTTTCCTATTGTGTCCTAGGCGCTGTCACCTGTCGTCCGGGTCCCACCGTTTGAACCCAGCCAACAAGTCGCTGCTCTGGCTTGGTCGGACTCGGACAATCCATCATGCTGAAGGGGGCACGCGAGCTCCTTGCGATCGAAACCTTCGACTGTATTTTTACCCGGCTTTCAATGAACGTGTGCCAGTCCATTGGTCCACTTCTTCCCATTGCCGGCATCCCACCTGCTGCAATAGGAACCCAGTTCGATTGTGGGCCTGGGCCTCGTTTGTCAGTTAAGCTTTTCACTCCAATCACTGGCGTATCCATGGCCTCGTAAATCGTATTAGACTTCTTATGCATACATTACTTTCCCCCCACTAACCAGTGTTGTTCCCGTCAATACTGACGGACTGACGACCTGACGGTGTCAATGCGTCTGACGGTGTCTGACGGCGTCCATCAAATCGTCAGTCCGTCAGTGCGTGACCTCTGTGGGACAGAGTCGGTGGAGCCAGTGCAAGGCCTGTGCCGATTTGGCCAGCCTTCGTGACAGGCATGTCTTGTCTCGAGTTCCCCAGACCTAGCAGAACTTGTTTTTAAAGCTCCCGCCATGTACCTCTACCACTTCGACAATAAGCACTTTCTTGGACGTAGATGAAGCTGTTCTGTACTACACGGCCGAAGCACTGCAAGGGAGGAATCCCCCTCTGATGTTAGCCTAAACAGCAGATACAATCAAAAGCCCGATAGTATTGACCTTATGGTGCAGAACCGTGCTTCACCAGTAGAATGTTCGAGGGATACGGAGAAAGATATTGGACGACGACCGCTCACTTGCTACTATCTCTGGCGGACGCTATTCCGATATTCGGAACAGGTCACGCATTGACATTTGACGAAAATGCGTCAAATGTCTGACGCCATCTGACGAAACCGTCTGACACCGTCTGACAGTGTCATGCCCACCACTGCCACTAAGTCAGAATTGAACACGCAATCCATACGCCATCCACATCGCTTTATGTCCTGGACCTGTCAATCGAGGGGGTTCTTCGGAGACGAGAATGTTCAGAACCCTGTTCGTGATTCTTGAGCTGGGACACAGTTGGCAGTGTGCGATGAACACCGGCGACCCTTCCCTTGATCGATCCCTGCCCTCGCTCTCAATAGGGGAAGTCAAAGTTGACGTACCGACCGGTACGGTACACTTTTTTCGATACGTTTCAGATTTCGAGGAAATCAAACCGGTTCCAACTTTGACTGCTTCGATGGGCTCTCTTTCTTAACCGGTACAAAACGTTCGGAGTGAGAAAAATATGATGCGCCTGGCGCAACGTCGATTGAGCTTCTGTACAGATCACGCTAGACTTTTTTGATTATTTTGAACTTCAGAGGGGTATAATGTTCGGTCCCACCGTATCTAGCAGTTTTAGCCTGTCAGCGGAGGTAGTGGCCCTCACTGGTGGAGCGGAAGAGTACGAAGCTCGAATGATGCGCCTCCCGCCATCGCAGATTTTCAAGGTCCGCCGGTTTCAGCACTGTACCGAACCCGTCAAGAAAGCAAAACGGTACAGATTCCACTCGTGGGAGAAAAGCCCAAATCTGAAACGTATCGAAAAAAGTGTATCGTACCGGTCGGTACGCCAACTTTGACTTCCCCTAATGACAACACGAGGCAGCCCCTGTTTTCAGACTTGCTCTGTGCCAGCGTTGACCTTGAGCCTTCTCGCCGATTTGAATGGCTCCCGGAAGGTTTGCGGAATGAGGGTAGTGAACTGTGACCTGATCGGGGTGGTAGCAGCGCTGGAGACGAAGTCTACATACTTGCACTTGATTTCAGCAGATAGCTTGCCCTCATGATGTTTATCCCCTCATAGCTGGGTCGTTTGAATGGGACATTATCTCGAGCGCTAATAGACTGACGTCAACAAAACCATTTCGAAGTCGAAGAAGCCTCCAGCGACACATTCGCGGGTAAAGCTTCGACATGAATAGAGCGATGATGTAATTTGGTCCTGCCGATAGCCTCTCTGGACCAAGCATACAATCGATTTGTAGTACCATGGGAGACTCGCACATATCCAATCCACGGAAGGTAGACAAACGTCAGAGAAGGAGAGAGAGAAGCCCGTCTTATCAACCTCTTCCATATTTCCTCTTCCAGCGGCAATCTATCCAAGAGATGTGTACCACCTTCACACACTCTGGGGGCACACGCAAACACTGTTCAAGTTCGCCGTCCGTTGATAGAGAGCGGCATGAGTCTTATCTGAGTAAGGTGGACAAGAGGAAAGTGTATTCGGCATACGATACGTGCTCTCCGGACTCAAGATGCAATATCACCTTCTGGTATCGAGAACCATCGATAGCTGACCTCTGAATCTGTAAAGAAGAATCTTTCCTCATGTCACGAGCCAAAGCTGTGACTAAAAATACACGAAATGCTCGTATATTTATCTCTCTGGCCGGCACACGTCAGCCTCACACAGGGATAAAGATAGGGGAGACCTTTATTTAACTTTTCGTGCCTTCCTTCAGACCTTTATTTATCGGCCACGCTTATCCGCTGCTCTTTTTTAAGCATTTCTCGGGGTATCTGAACTTTATATACGAGACAGGCGCAAATTTAGGTGCCGCCGGAGGGAAGGGTGCAGACGGAGCAGAATAGGGTATGGCCGTCAACGGATACAGTTCGAGCACATGAAAGAGAACAAACAACAAGTCGTGTATTCATACCTAGACCCAAATCTCGAAAGTACAGAATGCGCTCCACCAAAAAGACTGTCTAAAACGTGCAGAAAAGGTATTTCAGGAAAGGGGATCCTTATCGCCGTGTATGGGAACCAAAGTGTGCCTAACGATAGCTGTTATACCC
This sequence comes from Coprinopsis sp. MPI-PUGE-AT-0042, assembly GCA_020736565.1. NCBI lineage: Eukaryota > Fungi > Basidiomycota > Agaricomycetes > Agaricales > Psathyrellaceae > Coprinopsis > Coprinopsis sp. MPI-PUGE-AT-0042. Next base: position 442,925 of record JAHBOF010000042.1, on the reverse strand, counting down.
ATCCAAAATACCTGTGTCAGAGACGAACGATCCCCATCGTTGATCAAGCCTTGAATCTCTTGATACAATACCCATTTCCTCCAGAGCTGGATTGGCGGGCGTCGCAGCACCTGGATGGAACGCAGGAGTGGTCGAATACATTTGATAACCCCCGTAGCCCCCCTCATGCTGGGCAGGGGCATATGAATCGTGGCTCGGTTGATGGTAATTGGAATATTGGGGGTTGGCTGCGTTCGGAGGAGGCTGCATGTAGCTCGAGCTACCACCCATCCGTGAACTTGTGTCGGGATGAGACGTATTTGCAGCGTACGTGGGTTGAGCATACCCAGCTGGCTGAGAGTAATATGCCTGCGAGCGCTGGTTGATGGGGACCGTCGAGGGCCCAGAATCGTAGTATTGGTCGTCGTGATGACCAGACGGGTTGATAGAGTATTGACGCGGTCTGCTCATCTCAGCTCTTGGCGCTTCGTCGTACTGTTGGGGGATGGATGTGTTTTCCCAAGGGTAGTCGCGAGTGGGATGCCTAGACGTGGTTGGTGGGGCCATCCCACCAGCATGACCCTGGTTATAGTCCCTTGCATCGTAACCTGGAGAAGCTCGACCTCCTTCGTACGTCCCCTCGGCGCTCTGCCATGCAGCTGCTCCATGCATACTGACGTCGACCAGGGTCACAGGCTGCGAGTTGCCTGTTTGGTACGATGTCGTTGGAGGAGCAGCTCGAAGCGTACTCGACGGTCCTGCCCGGTCAGCCAGAGGTTTTGAGTTGTCCAGTGAGCTACTATTCGAGTCGGCCGTGGATACCCGCTGCGTGTTGACAAAACGGGTGCGACCCATGAAAATGGACAATTCATCCTCGGTATCCTCCTGCTTAACGCTCCAATGTGCACCCGCGTCACCAGAAGGATCATCCTGCGCGGCATTTAGAGCCATTCGAGCCTTATCAGCTAGTTTCTTCAAAACAGGCTGTAAAAGAAGGGGATAAGGACACGTCGCGGGAGTAGAGAAAAGATGCCTCACTAAAGCCCTAGCGGCTCGGATGCTGTAGGGAGACGTTTTTGAGAACAGGATGCATGCCTTCTCCAGCTCGCGCATCGCGGTTTTCGCCAAGGGGCTCCGTGGCCCTCGAGTGACAACAGTTCCAAAGACAACCTGATAACTCTGAATTAGACGACAATGAGGGGGTACGAAAGATATTTATCGCCCACCGCAGCACTGAAGGCGAAGGTCCACATTGTCCAGAACGCCGCACAGGCCTTGGGCCAACGATCGAACTGATCTTGGACGGCCTCAAGGATGATCGTTGATGCCTTGTACGCCGCAAGAAAAGATGGGGCATAAGGGCTCTTGAGCGGATTCTCTGGATGTTCGATGATAGCTTGCGCAAAGAAACTTCGGTGGATATACAAGAGAACTAGGCGAAGAGAGTTGGCCGGAGGATGCGTTATGAGATACGAGCATGCTCACCAGCTTCGCGGACGTGATCGAGGACGTTTCGTTGAGACGAGTTGGAGAAGTTGGCATTCGACTCAGACATGCTGGCGGGATTCGGAAATTCGCGAATCTTACGATCGAGAGACATGATCGTTGAGTAGCTGGGCGATTCCGTGGTCAAAGTCTTTGCAGCGACCTCCATGACTACCTCCGCGGCGAAACGCGCTTGCCAAACCTCAACTGGCAACCATGAGTACAATGCGCTAGGGGCAATCTGAGTGACGTACAGGCGTGGGCAGGATTATTCCCAGCATCCTCATATTTGGGGAAAGGGGTATGGACGTATGCGAGAGAAAAGGAAGGGGGGCGACCTGTGTTCAGGCTCTGGCACGTTGGTAAGTTATGGGGAGCAGAAAGAAAAGCGAAGGATACATACCTGCCAGACGTCCGAAACGAATAGGTCCCAGAAGAGGATCGAGCGTCGCTGAACGATCTTTGGTGAGAGACCCCATTTCGTGCTGTCGCGATCTGCCATGATGGTGAACGAGGTAAACGATGGTGGGCTTTGAAACACTTACGGAGGCCAATCTGCAAGGGAAATGACTGTTAGACCAAACAGGGACGAAAGGAACACAACGTACGGTTTGTGAAAGATTAGATGCCAGAGTGATCATCGACCACCTCGTCTCCATGCTCGTCTCCCCACCTTCGTCGTTCATCCCACCGCCGCCGCTCATAGCGATGTAGATGCTCTGCGTGTCTAGGGTTTGAATCGTGACCATCGACGGCTTCTCTAAGATAGGACGCAGTGAGAGAGCAACGCGAGCAATTTGGAAGAAGTGATCACTGTAGGGCTTCATGTCGTCTTCACCAACAAAGCACGCTACGGCAAACATCGTAAAAAGTAGAGCCAAATCATGGGGACTGCTGTAGTCTTCGCCATTTGGAGAGGCCCGACGCTTATATATGACAGGGAGCATGTCGTCCATGACCTGACCTCTCGTCACCCCACGGAAGAGCCAGCCGACTTGAGCGAAGTAAATCTCCAGATAGGCCACAGCATCGTCATAGGTGGGAAGGTGGTTGGACTCGATCATTTCCTGAATCTGAGGAGGCTGGCCAACAGGAGTGAAAGGGAAGGAGCGAGAAAACAGGGCAAGTGTTCCAAGATTGGTCGCGCTTTGAGAATCGGCATCGGGAGGAGTCGTCGACTCCTTTCTTTCGCCATCCTTGGATGCGGAGCCAGACTACAAGTGTGAATCCTTCAGTATTAGGATAGAGATGTCATACGACAGGGCCTACCATGAGTAAGCTCTAAAGGGTAAACCACATCGTCAGTTCAAAAGCCAGATGTGAGCCTAAACGAGGATGCACACCTCAGATCCACCGGTTGGCCCAAAGAAACGCGTGACACCATTGTCTGAGACAGAAAGGGTCCCAAAGGCATTCACTATCTCTCCAGGAGGTACCGTGTCGTCCTGAACTTCCACCTCTTTCATTTCCTGCTCGTCATGTTGCTCTGGTTCCTCCTTGAACAGAAGATCCTTGTGTAGGAGCGGGTGCGGATCGATGGAGTGCTGCGACTGAAGAGACTGGAGAGCATCCTCCAGCTGTCGAATCCGAGAGTTGAGCTTTGCGATCCTGTTATGAAGATGCTCAGTTGCAGCCAGGACAAAGCTGAGGTATGGTCAATCGGGGCACACGAGGAGGGCTGAAAACAGCAAACCGAGTTCCTTGGCCAGTAGCCAAGCTTCCTGCCCACAGATGAGCACCCGGTCGTAATGGGAAGGAGACCGAGCTTCAACATACCGTTAGGGCATAACGTCACGCATCCCCTTCGCTGTTGCGTTGAACGTCAGATCCAACGGCTCTGGATAAAAACAAAGTAAGACCCACGACGCATGATTGGCAGGGAATTTGCTTGTCGCATTTGATCTTCAACCTGGAAGTCTAATAAGCCTTGAACCGACGATCGGGTCCTTTGCGATCATCGCATACCTACGACATTCGGCACAACTGACCTAGATTGACGTTCGTTCAGCTCACGATCATTCGCCCACGCGACTGGAGAGGGTGAGATGAGAACTTACCTCTCCTAAAAGTGATAGAAGACAAGGGGAAGAAGCGTTGAGATCGAGAGAAGGAAAGGGGTATCTTGGAAAAGCACCGACCTCGCGTCCGTTTCAATTCCAATTCGCGTGCATGGGTGCCGTCAAATCCAAAGTCGCCCAGGTCCTTCCTACTCGAACGACGCTTAAGTTTCGCTTTGGTGGGTTCCGCAGGCATCGAGAGTAAGGGCAAACAGCCCACGTTCCGAGTTCTTATTCTAGCTCGCTAGATCGTGGCAAAGGCATGATGATGATGGGAACGACAAAACCCTGTTGGGAAAATCTCCGTCACGCGCCGTGATGACGGTCTGACAAACCTGCTCCTGGGTCTCGGCGCACCCCAGACTGCACCCTGCTCGACAATGTTGTCATAACAAGTTGTCATCTCAATAGATGCATGGCCTTCCCTGACACAAGCTGCTGGGAGCATAATTTCGTCGAACAAAAGACAGTCTTGCTTAGGCCTGTCACGAGGGGTCAGATTAAGCGAGAACGTCTTTCATCAGATGATACTGTCTTCTTTCGCCACAATGCCAGAGGCCCAGAGCTGGCGCAGTTGCGGATAACGACACGTTCCCATCGAGAGCAGAAGAGTACGGCCACCTCTGCGCATTGAAGCAGATCTGATGTTTCTAGCCATTAATTTCTCCCACTCTTCACTATCGTAGACCCTTACTCATGGCTACGTTTCTAACAGGGGAGTATTTCATCGTTCCATCGGTTGTCAGTACTTGATTTGATCTATGCACTCCCAACAGTGGAGAGGGCATGGGCGCTTATTGGTGAGGCGACCGATCAAACCGGGAAACCCAACAGATACCTTGCATTAGAAGTCGACCGCAGCGGCCACTGCAAGGCAACAAATTGTCCTTATCTGTGTCGCATAGCAATGATGCCTTTGACCTACTCCTTTTGGAATCAGAAGCCGTTGAAGGGAAAGGGGTGTGTCTGGCCTTCTTCAATTCATCGCCTTCGTGACTCGCTTTCCAGTTTATCCCAGGGCTTTCACGTGGACGTTCAGAAGGAAGGCTTAAAGCGAATAAGTCTCACTTTCGGAATGGACCGGGGGCTTCATGAATGGAGTGCCTGTCATAATAAGGTAAGTAGCTCGCGGTCTGCTGACGATTATAGCCCGTCCCATCAGCCTTTTACTCCTCCATACTACCGCATGAAGTAGCCTCCGCAATAGATAAGAGCACAGCGACAATAGAGAGGCATCGATCGCTGCTTTCTGTCTGCCTTTCACTCGGATTTTTCACTATCAATTCGCTCAGACTTTGAACGTTCCCTTCACAAGGACGGTCTTCACGCCGTCTCGTGATGCCTGATCGAAGAAGAAAGAAAGGTCGTGACCCAGGTATGTGAAGTCTCAGAATCGTGTCAGTTTGCCCCAATGGACCCCCTTGTCTCCTTTCCCAGTTCAAAGGGGTGTGTTCGTGGGGAACAACGGCATTGAGGTCAACGGTGGGGGGTTCGTGGATGCCCAACGTGACGCTTTACTTGTCCAGAACTACCAGCTCAACCTCCTCGTAATCAATATCGACGGTCATAATTTCTATGTTCGGCGTTCTTTGACTCCCTGATAAGCGAATGAATGACTGAAGTGGTTTCTATAGACTGTGTCTGCCTCCGTGGTAGTCACCGCTGGTTTATTTGGATACCCGGTTCACAATTAGGGAATGAGTAGAGCAAATTGGAGTCTTGTGTAGCCCCTTCCCTACCGATGGCTTTCGGCTGCTCTTCCTTTTCCAAATGTGTTCCGTCAAGGGTTTCCAAATACCATTCCAACCGACTGGACTCTGGGTTCAAGAACAACGTCTCTACTGCTACATCCATCTAATCTGCGCTCTGTTACCTGACTAAAGATCTGTCCCTTGCCTCATACTCCGTTACGTGCCTCATAGTCTGTCGTTGCCCATCGAGTCGTGCCCGTTCATCTTCACATCACAAAGCCATTCTTTCGCTACTTTCAGATTGGGATTTTAATTACTGTTCCCTGACCGCCCAGCTATTCCAATATTTATTCTCCGTGTTATTGGTGGGAAGGACATGGCACCAGTAACGACTGGCAGTATCCTTACTTTACGTTCCATTTAATGTCCTTTCGTATCCGTTTCCCACCCAATCTGATGATGCTTAACCCACTGCCCACTGTATACCTTCAAACAAACTAAATGCATGGGGAAAGAAGCCCCCTTCTGAAGTGTTTCGACTCAGAGATAGCAGAGACCTCGCAGGCTTACAATGAAGATCCACTTGCCGCCTTTGAAAGGCCCTCAATGCTTAATCTGTTGCACGTGCATTGAATATTATCAGTGACGCGAGGGTCAATCAGTTGGGGGGGGGGGGGCAGGCCACTCGAGTTCTGACTCGCCTGCGTTCAATCCCTGGTGGTCCAGTTGAAGTCCACATACAAAGGCGGCTCAATAAATTTCAAAGGCATCCGGAAACAAATCGAGATGCAACGAGGCACATTGCCAGCGGAGGCGAACAAGCACCATGGTGGATCGCAGACTCTCCTCGCCGTTCCTGAATTTACCCGTCGCCAAGGACTAAAATAGTATGTGTCCGCCTCAGACGCCGATCAGAATAAAACTCAGCGGCGGTAACAATTTAAAGGAAGAAGGTTGTGAGATCGAAAATGGCGTTAATTGACATTACTAAAGCAGATAGAGGTACAAGATTGGTAGAAGAAATGCGAAGTTGGTTGGCTAATTGGAAGATGGCCATTTGAGCATATGTACAAGGGAATGAGAAGGATAATATGCACGGAGAAGCGAGAGGGACGATAGGTGAGGCCCAATTGTTCAAGATGAGGGAAAATTATATACGACATGAAAAGACGATGCGACAACATGGGGTAATGGGAAGAAAGTTGAACCGCAATTCGGGACGGCGATAAGGACTCGGAGACACAATTCGATTTGGGCAAGCGCCGCCAGACCAATGAGAGAACATAACGCAGCATAGGCGGCAAGGGAAAGCGGCGATTGAGGAGATATGAAGGAAATGCGAAAACAACGAAAGCGAACAGCAGCTGTACAAGAGATCCGGATATCGAAACATCGGGAATTGGAAAGCGAGCATAAATGAATGGCTGAGACGAGGTCAACGGAGGTCAAGAAGGTTCCGAGAAACCAGGCCGCACGCGATGGGCAAGGTAGACCTGAATAGGGTGTTGAAGAAGCTGGTGTCGACGTTGAAGGCAGAGGGAGTTCAAGAATCACTGCTCGGAGGGGGGAGCAAGGATGCCGTCGAAGTGATGCAGTGCCTAGTCCCTGCCAGGCCTGACAACATCTCCCATAAACACAACACGTCCTCTCTCCTTGAGCTGGGCGAGATACTTGACAATCTCAGCCGTATCGAAGTCTTCGTGTTTGTCCTGTAGTCGTTGCATGAGCTTCGACCCCGAGAGCCGCGTAAAGAAATAAAACATACCACCGGCATCGCAGAATTCACATATGCGAGCAAAGTCGAAACCGTCAGTTCATCAGTTGATTCATAGGTCGTCGAGAAAAGATGTTGAATCGAAGAAAAGATGAATTGTTTCCTGAAACACAGAACGTTAGTACAACTCGAGTCGAGTACAGGAAGAAAGAAGAAAAACACACCTGCCAGCAGGAGAATCCAAATCCGCCAATCCTACTGGATATGGCCTTCCCAAAGCGCCTCCAGCACCAGGCATAGCCATAGAAGGAGGGGGAACAGCTGCACGCCGCATAGAATGGCCATTCCCTGCTGTACCAGCATACCCACCAGCGCCGACATATCGCGCATATCCTCCTTGCTCACCACCGTTCGCATATCCATGACCAGACGAAGACGAAGGGCGCCGATGGAAAGTCGGTTGAGCCGCCTGCATGCGGTAGATAGCGGCCGATGTAGCTTGCCCATGAAACAAAGGATTATCGTACACAGGGTACGACAACTCCTCTTCGAAATCTCCACCTTCCTCATCCCCATCTTCTTCTCCCTCTCGCTCTGCGTCACCATCTCGTTGAATTGGGTTGGTATTACGCTCACGCCCAGTGTCGAAACCGACTTCTTCATCATCCGCCTCGCGTTTGACAAGACGGTGGTCCCCACGGCGAGAACTCGTCGCCTCAACCTCTGCATCCGCATCAACGTCGATCACCTCAGGTTCACCCTCAGCATCGACATCTTCTTCTTCTTCATCACCCTCCATGTCCCCATCTTGATCTTCCTCTGCACCATCTCCCTGGACGTTCTTCCCCATCCCATTCTTCGCCGTCCCACTCCTCAACGCATGCTGGTGAGGTGCTTCTCTAGGCCTCCTCATCACACCCGTCGACGAGCCAGCCGCAGCACTGTTCTGGCCATGAGCCGTCGACGAGGGAGGGGGATCGCGTCTACAACCCACTCCAGATCCATAGCTCGCATGAGGAGGTCCATACGCAGCCACATACGCAGCGTAGGTCTGTGGGTTATGTCGAGGATGACCAGGTGGGGGAGGAGGGAACTTCCATGGTTTCTTGATACCGTCTACACCGTTCCCATTCCCATTTGTATTCGCTTGGGCATGGGCATGGCCATTGGAACTGGCTGGAGTAGAAACTGCACCAGGTCGAGTTGAAGGACCTGCCATACGTGGTGTGCCATTCAATCGTGGATTGGGTTCCGATGATCTCCCGATGACCGACGGTCCAGGACCGTTCTGAACAACCCTCGATCCTCCTCTCGAAGTGGCATACCCAGGACCGGGACCAGGTACGCGATGGGCTGACGATGAAGACGCGACGAGGTGAGGAGGGAGCTGATGATGTGCGCCGTGTCGCTGAGCAAGCTGCATATACTCTTCATGCAGAAGCGCGTGTCCATTCCTCCTCAAACCAACTCTCACGTCACCCTCGTCCATCGAACCCCCACCATCTTCGTCGGAATCAGACATTAGCTCGTCTTCCTCCATCTCCATCTCCTCGGCGCGTCGAGCATGAGGATGTGCGTTCCCGTGTCCAGGGTTAAGGCGGCGGTCGATGCCATGGGTAAGATGCGGATGAGAAGCGGAGCGATGGAGGTGTGGTTTCCCGACGAGAGAGGTGGAAGACCCCATATTCAGCGCGTTGAGGTCGGCGATCTTTTGTGCACGTCGTTGGCTTTATACGCAGCGAAATATCGATTAGCATTATAGAGACAGGAAATTGGGAAACGAGAAGACGTACTGTCTCGCAATACACTTGGCCCTATGTTGAAGCCACGGATACGCACAAAAGCTCGAATCCTGGCGTAGTTGAACCCATTTCGAACACAACCTAGGTATCCAAAGTTCCGTCAGTCAGTCATTCAGTCATCCATTGACAAGAGCGTTCAAGACATACCGACAAAACACCCGATTAGCCTCGACCTCCCCAATCAAATGATCCCTTCTCAATGTATCAGCCCTCTGCTCCGCGTTCCGCCTGCGTGACTCGTGCAGCGGCGGATACGTCGAAGGCGTAAGATCATGGAAGGGCGGACTGGGTGGACCCTGGCCCTGCCCCCGTTCTGCATGCCCTGCTCGTTCTCCTTGCTCTCCATGTCGCCCGCTTGCATGCGGAGATGCATTTAGAGGATGTCCTGGTTGATGCGGGTGATGCGGGTGCTGGACACGGTGCGAACCGCCAGCGTGGGGTCCATGGGGAGGTCCATGGCCATTCGAAGGCCCACCATTCGAAGGCCCATCCCTTGCATGAAGGCTTCCCATTCCACGTTGACCAACGAACGGAGACTCCCTCTCACGCGAGCTCATCGAACTCATCGAACCTCGATGTTGCTCCCTTCCTCCTGCTCCGCCATTCATACCGCCGTTACCATTGCCATTCGCAACACCTCGTCCAGGAAGTGGTCCTCCATGCGAAGGATGGCGAGGTGAAGGCGGAGGAGGATGCTTCTGCTGGCCACGCGAACCGATGGCAGAAGCCAGGTTGACAACGGACGTCAACGCTGCAATCTGCGTCCCCGAGGGAGGTGGTGCACGTGGGATATCCTTCATTGGCCGTCTATCCATTCCTTAGCCGCCATTGAAAGGTATGAGAGGAGGAAAAGCGTACCCGGATGAAGAAGGCCTATCGCCTCCATGGGTATTCATGCCTGCGCTACTCGAAGGAGGAGGGGCAGAGCCCGAGCCAGCAGCGACCTTGCAGCTCGCACGGTGGTGGAGCCATTTCTGCATGGCGTTGGTGTGGTCATCAGGCGAGACGGAGAGCCATTGGTCGCATCTGTAAATGTTGAAGGTGTACCTGTCAGTATCATATTTACTTTATTACGACACGTTCAGAAGATATGGCAGGGAGGAATAAAGATCAGAGGAGCAAGGTGGTAGCGGCAATTAAGGCGGAGAAGAACCCTCAAATAGGCGGAGATGAAGCCAAGGGAGTGAGAACGAGAAACAGAGAAGAGGGTGGTTAGGAGACAAGATGAAGAGACCAAAGAAGATTAATGAAAACAGCCAAGGAAAGCCCATTCACCTATTACACAACAACCGCTCGGCATCGAACTTTCGAATGTCTGGATCTTGTGAAAAGAGATTGTTACGCTCTTCAAGCGCATATGCATTCTTCGAGTTTCTAGAACTACAGAATCGAGAATTAGCATGGGCGAAGATTTGATGGGGCGAGAGCAGAGACTTACAGCTTCTTTGCCAAACAACTCTTACGATGAGCGTCCCAAGGAATCGAACAGAATGTCGAGTTGGGTCGGAGGCGAATCCATTTCTGGCAACTTGCACAGAGGACCCTACGTCAACGCACCAAGTGTCATGAGTACCCTCATCCACGTCGCATTGACACCGAATCGACATACCGATACGCTTCAAATTGAGCGACATATTGATCCCTTCTCAGATACTCAATCCGTTCTTCTTCGGTCCTCTTCGCTCTTCGCCGTTTCGTCGTTGGGTGAGACAGAGACTGGGCCGTCGATTCGGGAGTGTAGATGATCGACGTCGAGCCCTTGGATTCGGGCTTGAAGGCCATCGACCTGGTTTGAGACGAATCCGTCAGAGGACGAGAGGTGGACGAAGGCGGGCAACTATGAAGCAAGATCGTCAGTATTAGTTCGAAAGAAGCACAAAACAAAAAAGAAGGGCCTACCATTCTGCGCGGTGAGCCTCCCACATCTTCACAGTAAAGTCTCCGCTCTCGGCATCGCGGATATTGATTTGAAGACCACAATTCTGGCATACAACCTGGTTGTTGACGTATTCCTCAGGCAACTCACTACCGCCTGCAGCGTTCTTCGCCTTGGCCTCAACGACCTCATCGTCAATCTCGTCTTCGTCATTCTCGCCTTCACCGTCCTCTACGTCCTGCTCGCCTTCGGCATCTGGTGAAGCGCTAGTAGGAAGCACGGCAGGGCGAGGACGGGGGCTAGCAGTGGAGCATCCGACAAGAGGCTTGGAGGTTGAGAGAGCCTTCGGAGGAGGCGGACCGTCTCTTGGGTCAGCGTCGTCCGACGGTGGTTCTTTGCGCTTTAGGGGGTTGATAGGAGGCGTGGGTTTGGGTGTTGGTGGGGATGAGTTCGGGATAGAACTGGCAGCATATGCAAGGATAGCAACAAGAGACAGAAGCGGAGATAGACATAACAGCCGCGAAGACGACAAGAACAACGAGGAGGAAGATGAACAAGTCAGTACGAGCCCAACATTCAGAAGAGCAGAAAACATACGGAGTGTCAAGGACTTCTCCAGAAATTTCCGGCATATCTTTGAGTTGCCGGTTTCCAGGTGACAGCACGTAGGATGAGGCGAAGACTGGGGAGGATGGATGGGGAAGGAAAGGAAAGCTCTCCTCATCTCAACCATAGTGTTATAATAAACGTTAGCCCCGAGGAAAGGTCGAAAAGAATGGACGATCTGTTTGACGTTTCGATGTCAAGAGCAAAACGACACCAGAACGAGGCAAACATATTCCATTTCCAATTCCATATCACTGTACTAACCGAATGAACGGATATCATTCAGAAGCACCTAGTCTTTGTCTGCGAATGTGAGTAAAGGACGCGGACCCAAAATCCATTTACAGACATCATCAATTGACGGATGTAAAAAGCAAATACGATAGAACGAGAGCTAAGAAAGAAGCAAACGCCGCACCCTCGTTCGAAAGGTTGCAAGTGGAAAGGCAAGAGACTTGTTTTACACATTTACGTTCTCGAGTCAACTTCTTCGGGATCAAATCGAACTCTCCCACGGTCCCCAGTCAAGCTCCGATCCAATCTCGTCTTGCACGCAACAGTCTGGCAAAAGTTGTCGAAACGACACCTTTTCAAATAAGATCCATTCATGATGGTATTATCAAGGGTGTCACAACGCGGAGTTGCATGTACGTATTGAACACTTCAGGCTTTTTGCTTGACTTTTCTGGAAGCTGGCGCCTGTTGTTTGAGCGCTTGACTTGCCTTGGATGGATGGCACCATTCAATCTGAAGCCTATCCTTCGCATCGTCCTCGACCGCCACACCTCGCTGTAGGTCTATATCGATGTGTTTTGCTCACTGAATAGGCCGTGTCGGGACACGACGGATCCATTCAGGCTCAAGCTTAAGCAGAAAAGGAAAACAAACTTACTCTTTGTTCAATTCTCCACACACCAGTCGCGTCGATTATTACGTCTAGCTGTTTGGCGCTTCATGATAGGTATGGCTGGAGTAATGTAATAGATTCCTTTTTGGTCAGAAGAAGGAAGGTTCTGACCCACAGCCCAGCGCAGATCGATAATTCTGATGTTGCTTGCGAACGCCATGTCAACCAAGGACGGCCTCTCGAACTAGGACTAACGTCTGCTTCTCTGCTTGTCGTCTTTCGTCCTCCATGCCGGGGCAGCAGCTCAGTTGTCGCAATTAATCAACAACCATGAAAGGACACATGCAAGGGCAGCATGTCTTCTGCATAATCATGTTCCATTGCAAGAAGCCTTGCATACCTCATCTCCGGCCATAGGTCCTCGGACAGAGTGGTCGTGCATACGTTTAGTTTTCATGCAAATCGATCCCGATCTTCTAAACAAACATCGGGTGGTGACTATAGTGGCACTACATACGCTCGCATTTGTACGTCTGGTCGCGCGGATCGTGTCAAGTCTATCCAACGCCACAGCGACTTGATCATGGGCTACTGCTAATATTTGTGACCTCAATCCCGTGTCCCGGATAGAGTCCAGCGTTCCATCATTACGGTCCCCGGCAAACAGGCCCTATACCATACGTTTGGCAGCAATGTACACCACAAGAGGCAGCGCGTAGAAGGGATGGTGTCCATACGTCCAGTTCACACTACTATTTACTTATTACACTATCGTTCGATTTCGTCGGTGTTTCAAGTCTTCCGCTCCGAGGGTAAGCTTATTACCTCTTCCTATACGTCCCATGATGCTTCGAGTAGGTCTTAGGCGCAACTGATCGTGGCCTTTCCTCTTCCAACCACTTTCGCAATGCGTCCTTATCTCATATCCCCACCTCTTCGAGCCAAGTTTCGCTTGACAAGCATGCAGGCATCCACATGTGTTCCTCCCGAACCTAGAGGTTGATTAACCAAAGTCTGATTCTTGGAGTTTGCACTTATCGTGTCAAGGCGGAAAACCCAATGACACCTCGCCAGTCAGCAAGGCCATTCGGTCGGTTGTCAACCACTTAGAAGCAGCTTCCGGCCTTCTCCCGTCTACAAACCTAACGAAACGTCACTCAACGCCACCTCCTAAGCACTTCGGCAAGCAAGTATAAACCTCCTCAAGAGCGGCTGCTGTCAACACTCCGCCTACAGCTGCGGCTCCTATCGCATCGCTGAAGAACCCTAATCTATCTCTGCCGAGTACATAGGACCGTGCCGCTTACACTCTATCTTCCTATTCTATCTCCGGAATCGTGGTTGACGATTTAATTGTTACCCTTGTTTCCTCCTTCCTTCTTCTTGAATTATTCTTATGAGCTTACGGCCATAAAATCCTGAAAGCCAGGTGTGACTATAGGTGCATAGATACCAGCGCACCTCTCGCTCGTTATGAGTGCCAAATCTATCCATCATGCCCAAATCGAGCGCCTAGCGTGAGGAGTACGTTGTACGTCACTTCCGATTTCAAAACCTTGATGCTCTCCCGAGTCCCGAGTCAGCCTCGACCGTTGCTTCTCCCTCTTCCAGGAAGAGCACAAGCTCAAGATTTAAATCTTTTGGTTGTCCTTCTCAGTGGGGTCGATACGTGTGCATGTTTTCTGGCTTTACGATGAGACCTAGCGAGGGCCTAACGTTCCATTGACAGCACTTGGTAGTTCCCCGCAGCCTTTGACATCATCGTCGATCCTCTGCGAAGACATGAGTGTACACAGTCCTCGGGCACTCGGACATCGTCTGTCCAAGCTTTCATAACCGACACAAGCCAAAATCAATCCATCGACCCTAATACCAACAACAAACCAAGGCTAATAAGTGGGAAGTTCCAAACACAGAAGAAGGGGGCGCTTATGTATCAACGAGTTTAATTCCCCTCTTGAAGCTTGTGGAAGCAAACCTTGTGGCCAAGGGAGGTCCAGATACCGGCTCTGTTTCTATCATCAATCTCCGAACGCGTAGAACACATGATGAGTCTTCGCATATCTAATGACTGTCCCATAACCGCTATTTGGGATCGGTTAACCGTGTTCAAGAATCAACCACATGAGCTATAGCAAATCCCTACGATGCCTTGCCGGTATCCTACACAAAGGCCCCTCGAACCGGCTACCATCGTCTCTTTTGGTGACCTCCCGCGAGCAATACTTACCTTCTTGACTCTGGAATTGCCTCTTAGGATAGCGCAGTGACACAAACTTGGCTTTGAACCCCAGCCTATCCCGGCATCCATAGCTCCATTTTGTCTTAGTCAACATACCCCCACTTCGTCAAGCATCTATCTATCACTTTATCTACCTGTCGTCTCTGCCTGACTACCTATCTAGCGACGAAGAGCGTAAGTACGTTTTCCCATTTGATATCCTTCCTATAACTGACATGGTAGGAGTGCTAAAGCCTGGCCGTGCTTCCCCGCTGCACCATACACCTTTGTATCTAAGTGGTTTCGTACGCGGGTGTAAGCTTGTGCTGTGTCTTTTGCGTACGAAGGTCGCGTGGAGCTTCCAACTTCCTGGTGCGTACCTAATTGACATCAAACGGTGTTCATCCAAGGCAATGTGGCGTTGGCGCTGGGTTTGTTACTGATAACACTCCTTATTGTGGGCCTGACCGAGGAAGCATTTCCAGTGAACTGCATATGCTTTATCATTATTCTGTTTTCATGCGAATATGAAGTGGGCAACAGTCTAGCAAAGACAATCTCTCGGTTGTTCAAAATTTGATGGGCATGGACAGGCCAAGTCCCAAACCTGTGTGGTGCGCACACTGTGCTTGCGATCCATCGGTTCAACATCAGGGATTGTATTGCCTTGATTATTGTGGCATATTCCAAATCTATTCGTGGCTAGATCTACCGATAAGGAAATGGGAACTACGAAATAAGTATGGCTTGCAGACGGCGGGGACTGAGGAAGGTACGGGGCTGGTGACTCCTAAAGCGAGAAGAGGTGAGATGTTTCATCTGACACTTTTCAGAAATAGGGTCTAAAATTACGAAGGAGAAGAATAGGGGGTAGAACCAATGGAAACGATATGGTCACCGTAAATTCTCTCGGAAAAGGGCTTGTGAAATCGGAAGGCTGTCTGTGCCCAAACCAGGATCTTCAGCGCTCATGAACGACATGCCAAGCTCGAGCCTTTATATATTACCTTCAGGGAAAAGACACTGGGCCTCGGAAGATCGGGGATTGAATATTGATGTCCATAACATGATCGACATCCTCTATCGACGTATGATCCTCGCGGGCTTGACGCTTTGGAAGTTAGCAAGATATGTATGATCAGATACCTCATGTTTTATCATCCTGAAATTACTAGAGAGCGTGTTGTTGCGATTTATGCGTGTAAATTTGAGACAGGCCCGGTCAGAGGCTGGAGGCTCGTCCTTCAACAATCGAGAAAGACGCAAGAGTTGCATTCCGTGGTCTTCGGAGGTGAGTAACCGGATCAGAAGCCCCTATCCTAGACGGGCATTCGGAACTTGGGTAGATGTCGTTGGAAATGGGTATTCATTAAGGGTTAAGTGAATATGGTATGTCGGCATTAGATTGTTAACAGTTTGGTCAGTAGCGAAGTCCTTACTTAGACCATTTAAATGATCATAAACTTCGAGGGTCCAGGGGAAAGACTTGTCGAAACAAGAGAATCATAGGGTGCATCATATGCTGAAAGATAATGTAGGGTCGAGGAGGGAAGGAATTGCATTACCAGAGACATCAAACCAGTAACCTCCGGTTAGGTTATCAGAAACAGGAGAAGGATTGGAAGTGCTCGCTTGAGGTTGCTCCGCGAGTTGGTGGAATGGATCATAAGCGTCGGCATAGAAAGAGGCACCATTCATGACCTCAGGTAGACGGTGTTCGCCATAACGCGAGGATGAGGCAGCGCCGGAGGTGCCCTCGTTGATGAAATAGCCAGCGTCGTCGAATCGAGGCCCAGAAGAAATGGAAAGCTCGGGAGCGCCAGTGTATTCGTCGAATTCTCCGCATGAGTCAATGGACAAGTGCCTGGTTGGCTCTGGAGACGGCAGACGTAGACCACAGCTAGGCGTGGAGGGCGAAGGTAGATTCCAGGATGTTTCGGATTCAAGCGCAGTCTCAGGAATAGACTCTTGGAGGTCGAGGGAGTTCAGACCTTCGAGAACGTTAGCTTCCACCTCAGGGATTTCCATGGGAGGCGTGGGCCGGGCGTTCCTGCCGCGGCGTGGGTTGAGCTTTTGACCAGTACCTGGGATGTAGTTGTGTGCAGCGACCCGATGTTTCGACATCCTGGCGTTGTCAGTGAACATAGCAGGGCAGGATGGGCACGCGATCCTTTCACCAGTGCTGCAGCGAGATATCAGTACAGTCCTCTACCGCGCCGATGTGACTATCACTCACTGAATACGCTCATGAATAGTGATATTGTACTTTTGAGCAGCCACTTTGGGACAAAAGCTGCAGGTAAACGTCAATGCCTTTTGGTGCTGAGTGGTAAAGTGTCGCTTGGCCGAATCTCTGCGAGTGAATATCTGAGCGCACTGGGAACATTTGAATCCACTCTTTGTTTCGATGATGAGAATCTTTCGAGTTGGTTTCTTGGACGATGTAGTACCGGCAGAAGGAGTCGAAGCTTCTACCAGAGGAGGGACGGAGAAAGGAGCACTCTGCAGAGGCGATCGTCCAGAGCGAAGGGTATATGATGGTTGAGTAGTGATCAAGGTTGGGGTTAGATCTTTATTGTTTGAGGGTCGTTTGCTTGTGAGACGAGGTTTAGATTTGAGCGAGGGGGCTGTGCTGGTTAATTGTTTAGAGGAGTTTAGGCTGGTTCTTTTGCGCGATTGCTCTGTACCAGAGCGGAGCTCATAACGACTCTTCTGTTTCGAGGAACGGAGATCGCAGCGCATAATGAGGGACGAAAAAGTTGACTGGCAGAGAAAAGAGTACAGGAATGAGGTTTGGGGTCCGAAGTGATGAAGAGTCCATGCGAAGAGCTCTCGCGCTCTTATCCTATTCAAAAAACGGTGGATTGGTCGGCCATTTAATTCTTTTTATGGGCTGGCCACCGTTCAGGTAATTTCCGGATTGGTTTCGACCTGGTTTCCAGAGAAAATGGCCTAAGTTGGACAGCGAGGCGGGAGGGCGACAACGCTTGTGGCAATCGCGACATGAGCGCAGGGTCCAACCACAAAGCGGGACCACTTTGTTGAGATGCGAAACTGCGCCACTGCCGATGACGGACGGACCAGTACATTCGGTATTTACACCGCAAGAACGAGAAGCTGTGCCGTGCGGGATGCGACCGTTCATAGAGATTGGAAACCAAGAGAGACAGAACTGGAGCAGGATCAAGGTGAAGCAGCGCGAGCCAAAACCCTGCTGGGGCCTACAGAGCTAAACAAAAAGAGCACTTCCTCCATACCCGGTGCCAGACTGCGTAGTAGAAACCAGCGGGGGACGTCAAGGGCCTAGTAATAAAGGGTCATAGATTCTGGGAGGGATCAGTGCAAGCGAGATCCTGGACCATGTTCGTCAGCCATGAGAACTGGGTATGGACAACCAAATGGCAAGGCCGAAGCCGAAACCCGTCGAATCTTTGCATAACGCAAGGCTGCGTTCGATGTACCTTGAGATATTCGAATGGTGACCATATTAGCGCTCCTCGATGTCGTTTGTGCTGGAGAGAGCAGAATCTACGCGATTCAGCCTCGCTTTGCAAGTCAAGGTCACTGGTAATTTCAACAAGGTATCTGCCACAAACGTCCTCTTGCGCTTGAGTCATCAGATGTCTGTTCATTCCCAAGAAGCTCAGCGAAGGGAGGATTCCAGAGAGGGCTTAGCAGTTACGTGGAGGAGCCAAGGGAGGAGCAGACTTGGAGTAGACGAGAATTTTGGCCTGGCACGTTCTGCCCATCATTGGCCGGCCCGGGTAGCCGGGGTCCAACACTATCAGTTCCGCAAATGGGTCAAGGATAATAGCGCGCTCCGCGCTTCTGTATACACTTCGCACTCGCTACTAGAGCCACGGATCCCAGCTCGGGAGCAATTTTTCAGTGAAGAGTCCGACTGGAATCGGCGAATAGAATCCAACTGTGGGGGTTCCTTTGGGCGCTGCACTAGCTCAGTCATGCTCTCTATCCCGACGATCGGCTGTATGACATGGATTTAGAGGTATATAGGTAGCAGCTCTGCCGACATCGCGCAGCGTGGTTGTCCACTCAATCCCCACGGCAATCGAAGAGGGCAATGTCAGGCACTAACCCAGAACATCCGAAGCAGCTGGACTTCTACGGTCACATCGTTTCGCAGTCCATCTATGCCAATACAAATCTCACGTTCGTGGCAGTTGGTGAGCCGTATGCTTCAGCTTCTTATCTCGACGTCCTCTGACAACTGTCAAATTGGCAGGCATCTCATGGTTCATGGTCATCGACAGCCTAGTGGCGTTCCTTGACACGCCAAAGAAGTACCGTAAAGGGAGAGCAAAATTTCTCTGGATTAGTTTCGCTATCAGCGCGATATTCTCTGCCGATACGATTAGAGGTTCTTGGGGAGCTTACGAGCGCCTATACTCGTCTCTACCTGACGGAAAGCATTACCTTCGTCAGTACAGTCTTGTGACAGGGATCACTTCGTACAGCCGCCTGAGTTCAATATTGATCGACTTGTACATCGCAATGGGCGACGTTCTCATGGTAGGTATATGGTTGTCTTCATGCTCGGTGTTTTCTTACCCCCCTCTTTAGCTCTATCGCGCCTTTGCGATGTGGAGACACTGCAAATGGGTGTTACTTCCTCCGACGATGACAATCTTGGCTCACATCGGTAAGCCGTTTGGTAATCTTCAATAATCAGTAAGGTTAATCCCATGCATCAGTCCTCGCCATCCTGACGCCAATACAACTTCCGTCCTTCAGCATTGAGAAATCCACGCTCGCCGTCATGCTTCTCAACGTCTCAACCAACATCATGATCACCGCTCTCATTATTACAAGGCTTACTCGAGTACGAAAGAAAGTAACGACTGCTGTACCTGGAAGCAAGAAACAGCGCATGGACTTGGATGTGATGGCGATCCTCATCGAATCCGCTGTCCCGCTCGCAGTTTTCGGAGTGCTGTGTGCGGTAATCCAGATTATTAGCATATATGCCACGGATACACTTTATGAGCGGGCAAGATGGGAAGGATCGGCCTCCGCGCTTGCTCTGCTGTATTATTCATTCTGCGTAAGTCTCTGATGTCATAACCCACGGACAAAAGACGATAACTGATGCGGTTTTGAACCAGGCGCTGTCTCCTCAGATGGTCGTCTTTTGGATTACAAGTGGACGTTCTTGGAACCATCAGCAACAGACCGTGGATGGAGATGAAGTCTTCTCTCGACCAATTCAATTCGCCCACACGGAGCTTGATAGCATTGACTC
This sequence comes from Coprinopsis sp. MPI-PUGE-AT-0042, assembly GCA_020736565.1. Classification (NCBI taxonomy): domain Eukaryota; kingdom Fungi; phylum Basidiomycota; class Agaricomycetes; order Agaricales; family Psathyrellaceae; genus Coprinopsis; species Coprinopsis sp. MPI-PUGE-AT-0042. Next base: position 423,387 of record JAHBOF010000042.1, on the reverse strand, counting down.
TCCGTCCCTGAATGCAGAGCGGAGAGGCCAAGAAGCGACCAAAAAGTCGAGCAACGTGTAGGAATGAAAGAGATATCAAATACGTGTATCATATAATACGGTTTCACTACATATTTGGGGGTAGAAGCTTGTACGGGTATGGAACGGGAGCACACACATGGCCTATGACAATGGTGATAATAGTAGTCCGCTTTGATTCATTTTGTTTGGGTTACAAGATCTATTGACGCACATTGGTTTAGCCTCTCAGCCTTCAGAGTCCTTTAACAGAACCCTCGGCCACGTCTTCCCTTCCCATACGCTTCAGGAGGGGGAGCTGGCTAAGCAACACATCTGTTTCGCATCAGTGGCCCAAAAATAATCAAATTCCATAACAGCCACCCAATGTCGATAGCCGTGCCTAAGCCTGTTACCTGTGCCCTCTGCGACTGCTCCGATGTGCCAGGAATATAAATAGCACTCCTCTGATAACTGGTCCAATATACTCGGGTTAGGAACAATGGAAGATGGTCAAGGTAGAACCCAAAGCGCAATAGATTGAGGAAGCAATTAGTGCAAGCAAGACTTCAGTCATCACCCGTTGGACAGACGGACTGGATGTGGGCAAGCGCTAAGATGCCAAAGCTTAGACTAAAGCGTGACCCTGTCGGATTCTTGCATGAAGCGAGCACGCGTTTGAAAGGCCTGCGGGATTTCAAATAGTGGCCTGAAACAAAAGTTTCTCCTGGTTCAACACATAATCAGCCAGCCGCTGGAAACATAAACAATGTTCAGTGCCCCGCTAAGTAAGCATGGGAAGAGGATGCCAGAGGCCCCACATACACCTAGTGTTCGATCAAGAAGCCACTCGTGCCATCGCAGAACCGATTTCTCACTGCAGAATCCGGCTGCAGAGATGTAGGTATTTAGTCATGGGCGCCGCTTTGGGCGCTACACCAGCGCAGTCACCATTTCTATCCGGTTGCATGGAGTCTATCCCATGGAGCGATGTGTATAAGTATCAGTACTTCGGGCAGGTTTCTTCTAACGCAGTCGGACTCACACCTTACCTACCTCGAAAAAACCCTCGAGACAGCAATGTCGACCCCGGATCCCGAGCGCGTGAAGCAGCTAGGCTTCTACGGCCATGTGATCTCACAGTCTAACTATGCCAACACGACCCTCACGTTTATAGCAGTGGTGAGCTAACGCTCAATCCTTGGCACCTGAAATAGCACTGACTATTCCCCATGTGACAGGAATCTCGTGGTTCATGGTTGTCTACGGTCTATCTATATTTCTCGAAACATCCAAAGAACACAGGAAAGGGAGAGCGAAGTTTCTTTGGATCGGCTTTTTGATCTGTGCTGTATTAGGGGGGTTCAGAGTTGGCAGTTCTGCGCCAGTTCTGACTTCAGTTCTCGTTTCGGTTCTGGCGTCGATTCGAGCGTGAGAAACTATGAGAACTGCCGTAGAACTGCCAGGGCACTCTGAACACCCCAGTTCTGCAACGGTTCTGCAGCGGTTCTGGTGTCTTTGCCGGTTGAGTCTTTCCAAAGCTTTTCATGATATATTGGGATGACATTCACACAACAAGTGCTTGTAGATTACCTATTTAGTCACTATTAGTAGCAGGAGGTTGCCAATCATATTCACGGTTAGTGTCGGTCATGGATTTCAAGCCCAATTCGACCTCCAGAAGTGCTGTAATTTCGGAAGAGAAAGAGAAAGAAGTACGATCACGAAGCTTGGTGAAAGGAAGGCTATATCAAGGGGTGTGGGTTAAGTGAAGTGTATAGATAAGGTGCACTTGGGTTCAAGCATAGTCATAGGGGGTAAGTTAAGGGGCCAATCCAGCATGCGAGAACTGGAACTGGAACTGCAGAACTGGCTCTTGAGGCGGTTCTTGACAGAACTGAGTTCGGCGTTTTCCCACGCCCCATCAACGACGAGAACCGAAACGCGAACTGAAATCAGAACTGGCGCAGAACTGCCAACTCTGAACCCCCCTATTATTTATATTCTCTGCAGACGCGAGCAGAGGTGCATGGGGAACCTACGAGCGCCTTTATTCGTCGATGCCTGACGGCAGGGATTACCTTCGCCAGTCCAATCGCGTAATAGAGCTACCTTGGTACAGCTGCCTGACCACTATATTGATTGACCTTTATATTGCCCTGGGCGATTGTCTTATGGCATGCTCATATTCCTCAGTGGGCCGATCGGTGTCTTACCCTTCTCTTTAGCTCTACCGTGCGTTTGTGATCTGGAGGCATCGCAGATGGCTGCTGGTTCCTCCAGCGTTGACAATCTCAACTCACATCGGTAAGAATCCTCTATGCTCAGGAATAACATGTCTGAAACACTCACAACTTGAAAGTGCTTGCCATCTTAACGCCAATACAAATTCCGTCCATCGACATCCCAAAATCCTCGCTGGCGGTTATCCTTCTTAATGTCTCGACAAACATCATGATCACTTGCCTCATTGTCACTCGCCTTGTTCGTACACGCCGGCAAATGGTGACTGCCTTACCCGGGAGTAAGAAACAACCCATGTACTCGGATGCCATGGCAATCATCGTCGAATCAGCAGCCCCACTCGCTGTGTTTGGAGTGTTGTGCGCGATAAGCCAAGTTATTAGCCTCTACTTCACAGACACACTTTATGAGCGGGCAAGGTGGGAAGGAACGCGTTCTGCATTTGCTCTTTTGTATTATTCATTCTGCGTACGTCTATTTTCCTTCACATGAACACAAGTTAATGTTTCTTTTTCTTAGGCATTGTCTCCTCAGATGATCATCTTCCGGGTCACAACCGGGCGATCTTGGAATCGTCCTCAAGAGACTGTGGATGGCGCTCCAGCATTCTCTCGACCAATTCAGTTTGCTCACGCGACGATTGATAGTAGTGAGGCTCAATCCCTGGATGCAGATAAAGGAAGGACCACCAATTTGATGAGCGTGTAGCCAGGATCGCCATGACAGTTTAAGTCACTTAGATCATACTAAAGAGTTTCAGTGATTCATGAGGGAAGCAATCTTCGCCATTGTCTCCTTAGTAATACATATGTACATTGGCACATGTATCCAATATTCAATAGCCCTTTGGCGGTAGCTCTTTTTTGTTTATTCTATAACTATTTAAGCCGCCCATGAATTTGTCACAAATCCATGGGCTGCAAGCCAGGCATCTACTGGATGGCTCTCACGTACAAGGTAGTTCCGGTGGAAGATACCTTCCTTGGGCATCACGCTGCAGGCTGTGGGCCAACTGGACAAGATATATGCCAGAGGGTACTTAGGCCACTCGAAAGACGAGAGTTGTGCCTTCCAATGCGTTCAACCCATAATATCCATGAGGCCCTGAAGCCCGATGATGCTATTTCTGTCTGGAAGTGCGTGCGACGGGAAGGGTGACCAAGGCTCCACCCAAGTACTACCTAATGGGTACAGGATTTCAGCACTTTCATGAAATAGGAGCTGGATGTTCCACGGAGTTTTACTCGGAACATCGCACATTGCGATCGCCCGACTGTGGGCATTGAGGCTCGTTACGTTCGGCGCAGCACCGTACGCGGGAGTAGTACCTTCCTTCTATGTCATGGATTCATGACTATAAATTTACTTTGGCGATGTCGAGAGGGAGTTGTTCACCCAGTTTCTACTGCCACTGAAGCGTTATTGAAGATGTCAGACCCGAGCCCTGAGCGCGTGAAGCAGCTAGAATTCTACGGCAAAGTGGTTTCGCAGTCCAACTATGCCACTACTACCCTGACATTCGTGGCAGTTGGTAAGCCATATCATGCACTTCCGGGAGAGGTCTGGTTTGAAATCATATCGTAGGGGTATCGTGGTTTATGGTCATCTACGGCATATCAACATTTTTCGAAACGCCCAAAGAACTCCGCAAAGGGAGAGCAAAGTTTCTTTGGATCAGCTTTGCCATCTGCGTTTTGTTCTCTGCAGATGCTTGCCGAGGGGCATGGGCAGCTTACGAATACCTATATTTGTCCGGGCCCAATGGATGGGATTACCTTCGCCAGGACATTCGTGTAACGGAACTTCCCTGGTATAATCGTCTCAGCACGATATTGGTTGACTTATACATAGCGACGGGTGACTGTCTAATGGTACACTTTCATCCCTAATCACTGCATCGTAGTCTCTGACCATCAATCCTAGCTCTATCGCGCTTTCGTGATTTGGAGCCATCGCAAATGGTTGTTGATTCCCCCCGCCTTGACTATCTCGACCCATCTTGGTAGGTCCATTTGTCACTTGTATTTCTAACGACTAAATGTCATGCCTCTCAGTAATAGCAATTTTGTCACCGATACAAATTCCATCAATTAGCAACGAGAAATCCTCGCTAGCCGTCATTCTCCTCAACGTCTCGACGAACATTATGATCACTTCTTTCATCATTGTTCGCCTTGTCCAGACACGCCAGAGAATGGCAAGCGCCTTGCCTGACAGCAAAAAACAGCCCATGTACTCGGATGTGATCGCTATTCTTGTCGAATCTGCCACCCCCACTCGCAGTGTTCGGATTGCTCTGCGCGATTAGCCAAATCGTCAGTTCGCATCTCTCAAGTACACTCTTTGAGAGAGCGAGATGGGAGGGGACACGTTCTGCTTTCGCACTACTCTACTACTCGTTCTGTGTGGGTCCTTTCTCCTTGTCACTTCATGCTAGAGGGAATTCCAACTAACCACTATATCACGCAGGCGCTGTCTCCCCAGATGGTTATCTCTCGAGTTACCAACGGACGTTCTTGGAGCCGTCCTCAACAGACCGTGGATGGAGCCGCAGTATTCTCTCGACCAATTCAATTCGCCCAGACAACACTTAAGAGTCCTGACACTGAATCCCTTGACGTGGAGAGGAGAGGCTAAAAATGAGGCCAAACCGTCGAACAACGTGCAGAGATGAAAGGGATAATAGAACGTATCGTTCTCTACGAGTTTAACGCATAACGAGGAGTGTGGTAGGTGTTATTAGCAGGTATGAAGGGGAATAAATGTATCGTTCTTTAGGAATCGTAATTAAAGAAAGTTCGTTTCATTTGGTTTAGGTCCGTGACGTTAAACACGTGGGGTAGTTTAACGGAATCGCCCAAAGAAGCCACGTCGGCCTTGCCCATAGGCTGCGGGAGGGGGAGCAGGCTAGAAAAGACATTCAATTCGCATGACGTCCAAAGGGAAGAATCAAGCCGACGTTACTCACCCCATGGTCATAGCCAGCACCGTGCCCTGCCTCCATTCCTCCCGGGTATTGTTGCATTGGTGGACCACCTGGATATCCTTGATTCGTCTTATGTCCTCCAAATAGTCCAAATCCACCACCAGCACGACCAGCGCCATGGACAGCAGTGCCGTTGGCAGGTTGAAGTCTGTTCTTTCGGCATCTCCTACAGCAGAGACACAACAGTAAGCAGCACAGGAGCATCAACGCCACACCACCTATCAAAGCGAAAATCAGACTTTCGAATGGGCCATGCATCAGTGTGAAAAAGCGTACCGACGACGGCACCAACGATGACCCTCCATGGCGATGCTCTCCTTCGGCGCTGCGCATATAACTGCGCACTGACAATCTGTGCGCTTGATAAGACGCTGAGAACCGTCAAAAAGGCAATGTTCCGAATCGCGAGTGACATGGTCATAATTTGGGAGGTAAATCGAAGGCGAAAGCAAGGATGAAGATTTGAACGCTGCCTCCCGAAATACCCGTCTCAAAACAAGAAAAACAAGCCTGTCGAGCCGAAGGCTTTCGCCGCCTCAGATCATCGTCATGGACATCTTGGGGGCGATGATATCATCAATGAGCGACGCGACGCTTCTCTTGGGCGCTTGTTGCGCTTGGTCTTTGAAGAATGAAATATCCAAGAGGATTAGTGACGACGCATGGGGCCTAGAAGATCAGCACTCGTTAATCATGTCCGGAAAAGTTGAATATAAAGTTTTTGGATGTGTGGTTTAGACTTTGTGCAACCCACGCACCGAAGAAATAGCGCAAAATTGGCACACCAGACAGTGAGGAAGGGAAAGGGCAGGGCGAGATAGCCCATATGGCTGTGAATAATGGGTATTATTTATTACGCATGACGGCCGGGGTATACTGATATTTGGGAATCGCAATTCAACTGCAGGCTTGGAGATCTGCGTGTCGAGTCCTAATATTGGTTGCTCTCATCGATGGGCATAAGCTACTAGAGGGGCAGCAGGCTATCAGACAAAATCAACATAGACTAAACCAATGATTGAACTCGCACCATCATTAAAATAGCCTCATGCGTTGGCGTTCCCTCTCCTCCATCCAGCAAAGCTATGGCCAGTGCGCTCCTTGTTCTCCCTTGCCGCCTGGACAAGCGGATGCTCAATCTTTCCTTTTCGACGTCGGTTGAAGATGATGAAGAGAAGAATGAGGCAGAAAAATGCCGTCCCGCCTGCGGAAGAATCAAGTTATTACACGTTGAGCCTAACCAGTATATTGATTACTGAGGAACACAAACCGATAACAGCGCCAATGATGACCTTCGAGGGCTTGCCCTTTCTCCTAGGCTTCTCAGCGTCTTGCGCGTTCACGACTAGCGACGCTGAGAGTACGCCAATGAAGTCCAATAGAGGGAGTTTTGCGAGGGACATGATGTTGACGAGCTTCAGGGCAGTAATGAGGTTAAAATACTTTTTTTTGTGCAACCTACACGGGGTCACTCGTCCAAGGGTGATGTCATCGTCGTACTGAGAAGCATTGTCTCGTGGGCGCATGGATGCATGAGAATAGGACGGGTCGCGCCTCCAGCTCAACTCGATCGGCAGAAACGCGTCAACGTAGTCACAGGGGACGCACGTTGTGTAATAACTCAAAGAAAGCTGCGGATCCACCTATACGCCCTACCCGAAACCTCCTGAAGCTCCATAAAATGACGGCCTAGTCCGAGTTCTGTCAAATACTTCAGCGCAATGATGCAGAAAGAAGCCCTTTCCCTGAATTTCGCGGCATAGATGTTCAATTTCGCAATCAAATTTGTGTTCATATCATGCTGGTGAGTTATACTGGGGTATTAGAATGATGCGTAGTACAATATGAGATGGTTTACAATTGAGCTGCAATATCATGAAAGAGTTCGTGGAATTAACATCAGAACGAAGGCTTTCCACCCGACTCTAATTGAGCGAGCGGAATCCCCCAACAAATCCTCCTTCACCTTGGCGATGTCCAGTGTTCGTATGTGCGGCTGGCGGAGGTGCGGGCTAAACGAAAAACGGCATCAGCATCAGCGCCTTGTCGAAGGAAATCGTACTCACAGTGTTGTTGTTCAGCTGCTTCTCGCCTGCCTCCAGATCCTTGTGATACATTGGTGGCGCAGGCTCGAACTGACCAAACCTATTCTCACCCGCGACAGCACCTTGTCCAAAGTTGCTTCCCTGGTGGGGTGGCGGGTGGAGAGGAGGCTGATAGTTGTTCGACTGGCCGCCAGGATGGCCAGCGAAGCCCTGTTGATGTTGCTGCATAGGAGGAACGCCATGAGGATGGTGCTGGTTGGTGTTCCCTCCCCGCATGAACATCATAGGACCAAAGCCGAACCTTCCTCGAGGTGGAAGAGGTGCGCCGCTAACAACATGGTTTCTCATCATTCGGCGTTGGCGACGCTTCGCAAGGACGATGAGGAGAATGAGGATGAGTAGGATAACGCCTCCTTGCGATGAGTATCAGCGTCCAGCTTGTCTGATAAACGTTTGAAGGCTCACCAATGACAGCCCCAATGATAGCCCTGGTACGTGAATTCCTCCTTCTCCGATAGTAGGGATCGTAGAATTGCGCGTTCACGACTTGCGACGTCGACAGCGCAGCGGCGAGACCAAGGAGTGATAGTCTTGTGAGCGACATGGTGGTATGGAATGAAGGTGTGTAAAGGGAACCGATAGAATGAAAGACATTTTATCGTAACTGGTGTGGAGAAGGATTCCGAGCCAAGGCGGTCATCGACGTTATGGATAGGGGTGGAGGCGATGACATCATCATGCCCATCACTGGGCGCTTAGGGGCTTGTCGCGCCTTGGCCCACGAAGCAGTGCAAACCAAGCCATTTTGCCCCTAGCTGCATGTTCGGGATCTGGAAAGCGTCGAAAGTGCATTCTTCTAGGACTTTCTATCCCACGTCCTTCATTTCGATATTTCTGGATCGGGCACCGCTCGTTGATGTTGTGGCCCATATGCGACATGGGCGAAGAAAGGTAATATCTCATATTCGATTCCTGCATAATCGATACCAATCGATGGGAGTACATACTTTAAGAGCGCCGTTCTCTCGAAACCCCCGTTTAGTAGAGGCTTTCCATCAATCCATTCTACAGTAGCCATATGCCCACAGATATTCTATTTCAGACCCTCAGATACTATTTACGAAGCAAGTTCGATGCAATGTTTCTTGATGTGAGAGACAAAGGCACCATCGCTAGGCCTTAACTAGTTTGCACTCAGCTGTACATACATGACCAGCAGGACATGGAGCGCAGACCTAATTGGATATTTCAGGATGTGAGGTAGAGTGCACTGGATCTAAAATGCCTCACCTCTTCGGATAACTCGTCATCGACATGGATGAACATGCACGCTTCTTTGCATGCTAGGCCCACACTAGGACATTCACTTATGCAGTTTGTAACGTTCTAATCGAGTATTTTAGAATATGAGGCGGGATGCACTATTGGTGATATGTCTCACTATTGCGGACGCAGTGTTGGCCGGGACTCCCACGCAAGTTGCTTTGCACCCAACATCGCTGAAAGAACATTGGTCGAGGCAGTCCACAAATGGCTGATGAGATATTTTAGTACGTGAGGTGAACTTGAATTTGCTAAACCGCGTCACCTCTGTGACCGAGTTCCGAAAGTTTTCGCTTGTGTTGGCCAGCCCCGGCTGTTTGCCGACGAAGTGAGGCGCCGCCATGGGAGAAGCGGCGACGACGCTGAGCGAGGCCAAGTAGGTAGACAGTAAACCGGGCGTTCGCATCGTTGAAGAGCACGAGGGAAGCTATTGGATGGAGGACTCTTCATACCGCCTGCTTTATAGCTGCAAGTGTATTCGGTTAATGATTTCTTAATATCGGGCATGGGCCGAGCTCTCATCGATGGGGCAGAATAAAGAGACATACGGAATGGTCAAAGTGACACTGTTCGTTTACGCGGCTGGCACTGGGAGCCTTTGACGTGTCACAACGAGATCTTCTGTATCCTGAGCACGTATTCGCATCCAAATTCGGTCTCTACAGCAACCCAGACTAGGCCAAAGACCTGGGAGACGTGTTCAAGCCAATGCCTAGTTGTTCCGTTGAGGCGGCATTTTACCTTCATCAACATGATTTGTAGCATGTATATATTGTGTCGTGAATTGGGATACAACACTGAGCGTTTCTGAAAATACGCTGATATATACTCGTCCTGAATTCCGGTCTCCCCTTCTGCAACCTTCCCCCTGAAACCGGCCTTTCTGACATTTTTCTGTCAAGAGTTCGCCCCAAGCCATCCCGGCGCTAGTTGATTGGTAGGAATTTGAATGGACCTGAATACACACTATCCCAGAGCGCATGACGCCACCTGCCATGTCACGTTCCCTAAATTAGCATTTTACGCAGTCCAAAAGTAGCTAAGAAGGGCTGCGTCTCAGGACCCAGACCATTCCTTGGCTTCCCGCCCTTGGACGATGTTGGTTCTCAGAGCCTTGGTTGAACACCAACCTAGCGAGTACCAACACCTACCTGGACATAGTCATCCGATACCAGCAGGCACCTGTAAGCGTTTCGTCACGGTTTTGCTCATAGTCCCTAACCAACGAGGCGCGCAAAGGGCTGAACTCGATGGAGGTAGGACTTGGCGCGAGGACGCCGAGAGAGCTGGGAGAACGCGGGTGGCGATTCAACAAGGAAGTGACTATCAACTACAGAGAGCTACTCGGTTACTCCCAATGAGCAAAGTATAACGACGAGCCTCAGGATGATGTCGTCCTTTCATAAAGTGATAGTGCATTAATGCATTGTTGCAGACATGGGATCAGAGCTGTTGCCGATGCGCTTCCTGGATTGGCTTTGAAACAATCACCGACACATTCTCTTCGTTGCTATTCGAGCGTTTCAGGATGTGAGTCTGAATGCAAGTACCATTTGCTAATATGTATGCCTCATCGTGATCTCCTGGCGCGCAAAGTTGTGGATAGTTGGATTGTTGAAGGCATTTGCTTTCGTGTCGTGATAAGTATCCATTGCACTATTCTTGTAAGCAATGCTGGTACCTTCGGGCTGGTTGCCCACGAGGTCAGGTGTCGCAATGGGAGAAGCGCTGATGACGCTAAGCGAGGCGAAGAAAATGGAGAGCAGAGCGGTGGTTCGCATGGCTAAAGACGAGAGGGAAACGTCTGAAGGATAATAACCTTCTATACTCCGCCTACTTTTATAGTTAAGTTGTAGTATTTGTCTTATGTTTGGTCAATATTCGGAATGTATCGAATGCTAGGATAGAGAGTAGAATAGCACGACGTGTAGAATGGTTAAGTGACTTTGTTCGCTTGCACTATGTAACCGTTTTTCGCCTCACCTCATTCAGCAATAGCTGTAGAACAATATTCTTGGCCAACGGACCGAGTTTCGCTCGGGCTGTAAACATTTGAGCGCACACAGGGCTGAGCTTTGTGGAGGCTGTAGTTGACGCCGAGACTCCAACGGGCGAGTGAGGAGAACAGGTGTTGATTCAACAAGGAAGTTACTGTAGAATACAGACAGCTACTTCAATGCTTTTTTGTTAAAGAAATACAGTACAAAGCCTCTGGATGATGTTGTCTTCCATAAATCAAGTTAAATGCATTTTTGCAGACATTGATTCGGCCCCGAACTGCTTGAATCGTCTCCGAGACAATCATAGAAGCATTTAATTTTGAACTGTGACTGTTTGAATGCTTCAGGGTGAGCCCGAATTTAAGTACAATTGCTTGTATGTATGACTCACCGTCTGCTGACTGCCAGTGTTGCTCCGGATTTGATTCTCAAATGCATTTTCTTTGGTGGATTTACAAGTTTGCGTTCCGCTGGTCTTGCAAACAATGGTGATAGCTTCGGGCTGGCTGCCAACGGGGTTAGGCGCTGCGATGGGAGAAGCAGTGACGACGCTGAACGAAGCTAAGCAGATGGAGAGCAGAGCGGTTGCTCGCATGATTCAAGAAGTAAAGGGGAATTGTCTGGTCCTTTGACTGGATACACGATCTATGGTTTACTCTTTTAGCTGCAAGCGTATTTGGCTAATGTTTGGTCAATGTCAGGGATGTACCCAACGCTACAAGACTGAACAGAATAACGCGACGTATAGAATGATTAGCGCGACTTTGTTCGCTTACTCTGTCATTTTTTTGCACCAAGTGTAAGCGCTGGGACCCTTTGAGAAGGACGTTTACAGTATTTTCTTTGTGTTCGCGTCCGAACTCGGCACCCTACAAGTTTCAAACAGATAGTCTATCTCAAAGAGTCGTAGAGCGTTCGGGCGGTACCATCTCAAGGCATCGGATTTCAGAGGATTCTCCGTTCACCAAATTGCCTCATTCCCCGCCAAAACGACCTGTGGAAAAGTCATAGAAATGCTGGGTGTTGACTTGACACTGTGTCCGCTGTACATAGTCCTTTGTTGTATTCCGTAGATAGCACAAGTACTGCAATCTCGTCTCTCCAGATTCCAGAAATCAGTTGACTCCCGTTGGGCGGAACCCTCCAACGAACGGCTCATCTGTTTGAGCTGCGGGTGGAGGCACGGGCTAAGAGGCAAGTCACTTCAGGTCTCAACCCCTATAGTTAGAGCGAATCACTCACTTCATCATGTGTTACCTGCTTCTCACCCTTCTCTAGGTCCTTATGATATACAGGCGGCGGAGGCTCTACTACAGAATCGACTTGCTGATCATGTTGTCCAGACGTGTGTCTTGCTCCACGAGGAGGAGGTGCGGGGTGTGGATCAGCTGTTCCAGGTGGGTAGTTGTACTCCTTCACTCTCCGAGAACGATATCTCATGACGACGACTACTGAGATGAGGATGGCGCCGAATAAGCTTCCTTCAAACCCCTCAGGTATCAGCGTGGCGATTGAATTGGGATGGCGTTTAGGATGTTCACCTATGACTGCGCCAGCGATGGTGGAGGTAGACACGCCTGGGGTTGTATAGGCTTGTGCAGGCGCGACGTTTACGGGGATGGATAGGATGGCTGGTCGCGCGTCTAGAAGCGATGAACGTCGTGAATAGACCATTGTTCGTGACTCTTGCGAAGGTTGAGGGTGTAGTAATGGCAAATGGACATGAGGACCTCTTATATGTATCGATAACGGTGGAGAAGGAGCAATCAACGAAGGCCACATACAGTGCACGAACAAACTTTGATCTCAGTTGGCGAAAGTGACCTCATCGTCTTCTCCCGTTGGGACATCATTGACACCCCTGACAGCTCGGGCTCGCGGACAATGTTTCAGGTATTGAACTGAGTCCTTCTATTAGATGGCGCTCTGCAACTTTTAGTCGAGTTGGAGAGAACAACGATGGCAAGTTAACTAGAACTACTGGTCTCAATGGGGTCAATGTCTTCACTTCACTCCGTCTAAGTTCGAAAGTTTGTTGGTGAAGTGGAGGCGAAGTTGCGGAGGTCATCACGATAAAGGTCCCATCGCCCGCCCTTTCTGCGGAGAGAGCTCTCCTCCAAACGACTGGCACTGCTGTTATCCCGCAGTGTAGGCTTTGCCTGAGTTTGATCATGGCAGTCAAAAGAGGGCTAGTAACTTCTAGCACCCCCTTTCGGTTCGCTGCAAGAGCACCAGTTGTACCTTGGGGTAATGTAAGTATGTAAAAGCATTCTCTTCGCGGCGACGACGACCACCTTTCATGAGCAATGGTTGGTCTACCGCCCTTCCGTGGACTCGCTTGTGAACTCATTCAAGTGGGCTTTAAGCCTATTCGTCTCATTTCGATTACAGGTTGGCTCCAGTTAATAAGCACCAGCTCCTACTTTAGTCGTGCTCTGCTGCATCTTGACGAGGTTCACATTTATGACTGGTTTTAGGTCCTGATGATGAAGTGGGCGTGAGGTGAAGCTCCACTTCACTTCACTTCACCTCGCCTTGCGGTAACACTAGGTCAATGACACAACGGACAGCCGATAGATGTACGGCGGTGGTCACAGGTCTTGACGAGTTCAATTGATGACTCTGGCTGGATTCGGCATGCAATTTGACACCTTGAGCTACAATCTGAGAACATCGAGCGACTGCGAAAGAACGAAGCCAGGTTCATTTGGGCATGTTCCGGGTAGCTCAAGCGTTATGGTCTCACTACTACTTCTTGTCTTTCCACGATATGGGCATCGGTAGTCATATAGATCACTATCATAGATAATGAGCTACATGTAGAGAGCACTAAGAAACTTTATATATACAAGAATGTGGCGCCCTCAACGATCACAGTGGACCGTGAAGTGTGCACCGTGCGATGAGAGCGCTCTACGAAGTTCTGCCACAGAATTTTCAAAAGGCACAGGCAATTTTACCCTTTTTGGTCATATTTGTCCCACCCGGCGCCACATCCCGAAGCAGCGAACAATAGCAGAAGAAAATAAGCGCCTATTGGCTCGTTTGCAAAAAGATAGACGCCCAATCCGATCGATGCACATTGGCAAACAGGGGCCAAATTTCCATAATTGGTCGCCGACTGACACGGTTCAATCCGCACAGCAAAATGCCGCTACGAGTTTTTCTCTCCCAGACCACCATCTGCGTCGACATCTACCGGCGATGTCTCTCTCCAGGGCGAATGGGACCGCCCCAGAGAGCATAACAAACGACGATGCACCCAACTCTGTGGTCATACCTGCCAATTCCATGTTCTTCCCCAATCTCAAGATGGAAGGCCATGGAATGGTCGATGTGGGCACAAGGAGTACCAAGATCGTAGCCATGAACTCCAAATACGTCGACCATCTAGTCAGTTCTCCTTTCAATGTCTTTCCAAAACACTTCTAACATGATCCGGTAGGTCCTGAAACCAGCAAGAAGCGGAATACCAGAAGGCCTCGCAGCAGCCTACAACGTTATCCGCCGCGAGGACGCCCACAAGTTCACCTCCCAAGTCCTCGCCATCTACACCTCCAACCTCCACCACTCTCTCATCCCCACATTCGCCTCCATCGACGCCTCTGACGCCACCGCCCTCCGCGTAGCCCATTCAGGATTAGAATCCATCCGAGGCCTCGTCTTTTTCCTCCAACAATGCGTCGACATCACACCCATGAAAAAACAACCCGTCATCGCTCACCTCCGAGAACATTTCATACCATGCATACCCGGCATCTTCTCCTGGCTCATCTTTTTTCTGCAACGGAACCCAGCGAGGTACCTCGTGGGCACAGCGACGACGTCCAGCCATGGCGTCCTCCACGCCTGCCATATCCTCGATTGCGCATTGCTCCTTGAAGACGAGGATATCTCGTATGCCATCCGCACGAGCCACGAAGTCGCCGAGTTGATGGTCACGATCTGGCTCACCAAGAACCGAGACCTCGAATATGCCGACCCAACTCTCGAACTGCGACACCCAAACGAATACGTCGTCTACCCCGTCGATGAACTGGGGAGGTGTCCAGTGACGAGCATGTTGTCGCTCATCATGGCCAACCCTACCAGTCGCGCCACCTTTATCCACGTCTGGTGCAACAGCCTTCAAGTCAAAGCTCGAGGACGAGACGCGTATGATCCGGTGACGTTGATGACGCGGACGATCTTGTCGCGGTTGTACCAGATCGAAGTCTCCATCCTTGAAGCGAGGTGTAAACCACACAGCTCTTGGGGGGCGCTTAAACCCCTCCTCGACATCCTCCAAGCGTTCTTGGATTCGAGCTTGCCTTTGCCAAGCTCAACAGCCTCTCGCACGCGGTACGCCCCACCCACACCGCTCGAAAAACAATTCAAGATCGCACTACTCGCTTCACTCCGCAAAGAACGCTTCATCCTCCAATTCACACACGTCTTACATATCCTCAGCGATTATGGACTAGCGGATGAACGAACGAGGAATTTCCAATATGCCCCTCAGACGTTTATCGCTGTCCCGCTTGACGTGCTTCGGTTTTACACCTCGATTCTCCTCCAACCGTTCTTCTCCTCATCAGCAGGTCTATTGACACACTTCGCAGAGATGGTCCAAGGTGGCATCCTCCAAATCTCAGCCAACTGCGCGATCGTACTCAAAAACTACAAATCCTACGAACTCCTCTCTCTCGAACGGGGCACGTTTTACGGTCAACTTGCAAGTGAACTCCCGAGGATGTGTCATACAATGGCGATCTTCCCGCCGGTTTTGAAAGCGATGGCGAGGGTGTTTGAGAGGCCTGCTGGAGATGAAAAAGGTGTGAGTGAGGAACAGAGGGAGGCGTTGAATTGGGCTGTGGAGAGGTATGATGGGTTGACGACGAAAGCGGATGGGACGCGCTCTGGGTATGCGTTTCCGTGGTTTGATGAGATTATCAAGATTGTCAAGTGAGTTGTTGTTGTTTTTTTCTTTCCCTTTTGGCTGGTTTTCAGCAAGGAGATTAGTATTGTTATTGTTGGTTTCGATCCTATTTTTCATTTTTCTGTTTCATTTCCGAATACGGAGATGAAGTAAAGGAAAAAGGAGATGAAGAGGACGAGATGCTGATGGTTCTTTTTTGTTTTTGATAGGGAATGGGATGGAGAGTATCGCAAGATTCGACATTATCCGACTGAATTCTTCAAGGATACGTTGGGTGGTGGGTTGAGTTGTTTTGGTGCACGGGTGAGCCTTTATTTCTCTTCTCTCGTTTTTTTTATCTCCCTTTCCTCTCCTCTCGTTTTTATCTCCCTTTCCCCTTCTCTCGCCTTATCACCATTCTCTCGTCCTATCTTTCTCCTCTTCTTACACCTCTTGCCTCGTCCTCTCCCCTGGGTCGTTAACCTTGATTGACGTCTCTCAACAGCACCTCCAATGCCCCATCCAAAGCGATCAAATCCAACTCTGTGGAGGATGTCGCACAGCTAGCTACTGTTCCGAGTGGTGCCAACAAGACGATTGGGAGAGGCATAAAGAAGAATGTCGGGTTAGCAGGGCCTTGAGGAGGGGTGCGTATCTGGGTTTTGACGTTTGGTTCTGCTTGATATGGTCTTGTCGTTTCCTCTCGCTTCATTGTGATTTCGCTCGTTTCTTAGGATCGTTTGGCTTGTCCTGGTTGGCTTTTTTTCGCGACTTTTTGTTTAGCATCGCTCCTTGGTGATCTTTCGCTCTTCCTTCCCTCTTCAACGTTCTGCTCTCTTCTCGTAGCATGCTCCAACCCTCCTCTCACTCTTTTCTTATCATTCCTTTGCCCTTCGCTCCTTGCCACGCACCTCGAGCTCCGACTGACGATCTCCAAACCACCTCGCTGACACTCCTCCCACCCAGAATCAAAACTCGCAGACAATTTTTACCACCCAACATGGCGTCAATTCCACATTTGGCGCATCAACATGGAATATACAGACTTTGGCGGTTATGTCCAGCATAACCGGCTTGCGTCGCCTCATCAATACATCGGTGCGTATTTCCTTTCTTCAACGCAAGTCGAGCCAGAGCAGGCTGAGGAAATGTATATCCAGGACGCGTGAATTTCTGCAAAGACGTCGCGGTGTGGACCTTTGTCAAGGTCGATGACTACGAATTCGGCAAATTGGAACCGGATGACGAACCAGACAGCTCGAAGCGGGCTGTAACCGACGGTACACCAGCCAACGCTCAAGATAAGGGAAAGGGAAAGGCAACCTCGGGAGTAGCAAAGACGTCCAAAGCGGTGACGAAGAAGAGCGGCAAGGCGCTTAAACCACACGAAGAAGATCCAGATCATAGGTATGGTGCTTCGTACCAGTATAATTCGAGGTTTGCGGGTTACCTAGAGTGGGCGGCGGCGTTGCCAGAGGTGGATGATGAGAAGGAGTATTGGAAGGATTTGGAGGGTGGGGGTTTGGCTGAGAAGGAGAAGGAGGGCGAGACGGAGGCGAATGGGGAGGCGAATGGTGATGCGAACGGGGAAGCGAATGGTGATGCTAAACAAGGAGAAGGAAAGGAAAAGGAAAAGATCAGAGTAAGGATGGCAACGTTTAGGAGGTTGATCGAGGGCGTGTTTCCGTTTGGTGACAAGGTATGTGCTTCTTTCGAGTCTCCTCTCCTTCCCCCTCTATCCATCACCCCTCTATACGCTCCAATTCCTGTGCCAACTGGCTTCCTGATTGACGCGTATTGTAGGTCTTGATCCTCACGGTGAAATACAAGATCACGAAGAGCATCTTTGGAGAAGATACGAAGAGAGAGATCGTACAGTTGAACGTGTTGGAGAGTCTAGTCCGGGTTGTGTGAGTCTTTTGCCCTTCCTTCGTTCCTTCCTCCCTCCCTTCGATCCTTTCACCTTTGGCCATGTTCGATCCTCATACTATCCTTTTCCTTGACAAACCCCTCGTCTATCCCTCTCCTTGTTCTGTTCTCGTCTCTATGTACTGACGAACGCCACATATAGACCGCACGCAAATGTGCTTTTGAATGGACCAGAGCAAGCTTCAAGTGGGTCGAGTGCATCGGGTCGACATGCACATCGCCAATTGTAAGCTTGGGGAGACGGTTTCGAGGTGTTGGTGGTTTCGTGGATGTTGAGGAGGCTTTCTGTTGTACATTGACACTTGACTCTTTTCGTGTTCGATTTTCGTTCTGTTCGACTTGATCTTCTCCCATGTATATTTCGCTTCATTTCCGTTGTGCTGTGCGATGATTCGAGCTTTGGCGTTGAGGATGGAATGGAGTGATCCGCTTTGAGCGTCGTGCACCGTTCTCTGCTTCACGCCCTAGATTTGCATCTGGGAGTTCATCTGGATGGACGAGATGCTGTCTTCTGGCGTGGGGGAGGGTTTGGAGCTGACGTGTCGATATGTGGGCAAGGAAGGTGGTTTGTGAAGCTGAAGGACTGCGCAGAGGTAAGACGAGAACTCGATTATGTGTTTTTGTTCGATTTTCTGATCTCATGGATGTAGTTGTAGCGGCCATATTGTTGTACCATACCACACTAGATTCATCAGCCCTCTCTTCCTCAACCCAATCTGATCGGAGGATCTTTCTCGGTGTCTCCCCTTTACCTCTTCAAGCGACACGCAACGTCGAGTGGTCCGCTTTGTACCAAGTCATGGCCGCACCCAACATGCGACGTCGGAAGCCACGAAAGAGATCGTCGTCCGTGCCTCATGGGTCCTTCACTCCTTCATCACAATATCAGCTCGAGGTTGAAAAAACTGCCCCTTGAAATCATGAAGGGCTTTGAATTCGTGTTGGGTGTGGTAACTGGTGAAAGCCAAATGAAGCGGCACGTTGCCGGAGGCATCGCTTCTCTTCGCTTGAACAATGCTCCGTCCAAGAGTGCGACTATTTCAGGCTTTGATTTTTCACACTTGTCATTCGCCCCATCTATCGTATTATCACCTTCTCCTGTGCATCGATGGTAGGTGGTGTGGGCTGACCGCTACGTGGCGCCATTGAACGGGCCCGGGGCAGGATGTCGAAACCCCACGTTTCCGAGTTGACTATTATAATATACTTGAATCAAACTGTAGGGTCCTTCAAGCCCTTTCGCCGCAAGGCATTGTAGGTAAGAATCGCTTTGTAGCGAAAGATGTTATGTAAAGTACTGTTGAACCTAAACCACTTCAGGTAATTCTTCTCCACGGGGTGCAGTGTTGACTGGCTATTTAGGGCTGGGAAAGTGTGATGTCCCTGGCATCCCTCGCTTTGGAATGCATTTGTCGCTCGCAGCCTTGACATTTTTTTCTCTTGCCCTTGGTTCGTCACTACTCCTTACTATCAATTTACTAATGCACTAACGTCGACGAAACAGGTGCACATGCTAAGGATGTAACATTCTTTGACGTACCATGGCCGACCACCGGGACGGTCGTGGAAGGACAGTCTGTAATCGGTATCAGCCCTATTTCCGTCGACCAAGCGGGGGCCACACACTACGTTTACTCAATGGCCGCCTCATTGGTCGATACTGCCTCGACTCGGGTTTTTGCAGCAACTACAGTAACCCGTGTGTAGAGCCATCGATTTTTATGCGCTTTCTTTTGCTCACCCTCGAACAGGGACCTTTAAGGCTGACGCCACTCGAGAAGTTCATGAGTACACTTCGACGTTCTGGACAGGAGATATCGTATATGAAGATATATATGAATGCGTACACTACAAGGACGATAAATCAGTCTGCGTGAAACGGGAAATTGGAAAGCAAGCAGGGGCTACAATCACAGTGAGCGATTTGACCGTGACTGGCACCAGGACCCCTTGGGCGACAGTCACGAACGTTGAGGCGGCCTTACCAGCTAGCGACAGCAATGGTGGGGCCAATCGTGCTTTTGCACATGCCAACCTTGCTGGTGTTGTCATTACTTCTATTGGATTGGGTGTAGCCTTGGTTCTAATGTAGCTACATAACTGGCGCAATCGATCGTTTGAGTTTCGTTCTCTACTTTTCATCACGTTCTGGGGCCCTTTCACCCATTTTCCAGAGGTAGTCTCCAGCCGCTCGATCTTGAACTGTGCGCGTTGAATCTAATCCTGATGCAGGGTAAGAATGGGTTTGGTCGGCACGCGTACCGTCAGCTTTGAGTTTCGTCTGGAGTTGTTGACGGTGTCGATGGTTTCCTGGACGTTGTGGAGGTTTTATCTTGCTCATTGACACTGGACTCTTTCCCTGTTCGATTTTTTTCCGTTCTGTTCAATCCGACTTGATTTGATCTTTTCGCATATATATTTGATTCCTTTCCGTTGTGCAGTGTGATGGCTTTGGCTTTGAGGATGGCGTGAAGTGATCCAGATTGTGCCATACACCGTTCTCTGCTTTACGTCCTAGAATTGCACCTGGGAGTGTATCTGGATGGACGAGATGCCATCTTCGGTGTGGAGGAGGGGTTGGAGCTGACTTGGCGAATCATGGGTGAGGAATGTGGATTGTGAAGTGGGAAGACCAGGCAGAGGTAAGACGAGGATTCGGCTGTATATGTGTCCATGATAACCTATATCTTGCGTTTAGTTGTTGAGGTCTTACTGTTGTATTTTATGACTCAACATTGCTTTCTGTTCTGTTTAAGTGCCTTCGTTTTTGGGCCGACTTGTCCCCTTGGTATGAAACACCGAACTACCCGCGTACCGACGCCACACCCAAAATCAAGGAGTAAAAGTACTTTGTCCGCGCCTCACGGAAACCTAACATATCATCACTCACTGGTTACCAGCTCCCACTACATTAACAGCATTTAGCCAAGGCGTACCAAGGCGGCCAGTCCGTCGACTGCAAGGGTCACTTGGCAGCTGCCCTATGTCATAGACGGGAGAAGCCCTGACCCTGCGATACTTAAGAGTTTGGATGATATTCAAAACAAGTTAAAGTGCACTGCATTACCATGCCTCTCCCAATCTCTTCGCGCGCTCTATTGCTCTTGACTCTCGCCACCAAAGTTCGAGCGGAGACAAACGCGCCACAGGAGGCTCGAGCTCGCCGACATAAGAGTCGAATCATTAGTGCAGTAGTCGGCGTCATTCGTGAGTAGTTCTGTCAACTTGCCGTTCAGTTGGGATATTAATCACAATTGTGGTACTACCACCAGTCTTCCTCGTGGTTCCCTTTCTTTGCTTTGTTGGTTGGAGACGATTCAAACGAAACCGTATTATACGGGAGCAAAAGAATGCGAGAGAGGCGGCATATAGTGCTGCGCCTCCTTCGTATAATGTCGCCGTGGGCCACCCACGAAGCACCAATGCAGCACGTGCGGGTTCCCCGAACCCTGTCTCACGGACAGAGACTCAACGCAGCAGCATGGGTCTCGCGGTACCCATGGCTTACCCTCCGCCTGCCTATGTCGGTCCAGGAGTTGCAGCTGTTGAAGATAATCTAGAGGAACAACGCTCTGTTGATGCACAACGCGTTGGAGAAACTGGAACAGCGAATCAGAGTCTCGGATGTGCAGCAGACCCTGGAGAGTGTTCGAGCGAGCGATGGGCGGCCTTCTGGGACTTCGACATAGATTATCCAAGATTAACGGTGTGTTGCTCAGCCATTTCTATACTGTTACTTTCCTGACACACCACCATTACACATACTAGTAGAACAGCAAGGACGCCGTGAGTGTTAGCGGCTCAAAGCTGAGTGCTGTGGGTCGGAGAGCTTAAAGCCGTAGTTGTCGCATGTTCATGGATAACGCTTCCCACTCACAAGGGAAACGAGAATCTAAGCAGCACTTGAACGTCTCTCCCTTCGAACGCAGAATGAAGAATGACGATACGATTGCCAGACCTCGACGAAGAGGGAGACTTCCAGAGGAAGTCTACCGTAACGGTAGAACATATTGCAGCGTTGTGTAGAATGGGCCACTCAAATCCCAACTCGAAACAAATACATCAGGTCACTTCGCAGCTCCGTGAGGTTCTTATTGAATCTCATTTCCTTTCTACTGTGATGATACCACCCTTCTACCACCATCCGTCGTTCCACCCAACACTAAAACGGGCTGATGGTGCCTACCAACTTTGATGAATGTGGGCATCAACGCCGCCCACACTGACAACCGTTGTTTCTTCACAAACAAACACGGTGTAGGCCCACTGATGAATTCATTTCCCCTTGCTTTTGTCTTCTCCCAAGCTTGAGTTGCCAATGTAGGTCCTCCAATTTCCACATCGCGTTTGACTGCCTCATCAAGGACGATTAGTGGGCTTCTTTGTATTTGTCTTTCAGATGCCCACTGACTCGAAGTGGCGATGAGGGCGGCACTCCTTCGCGACGTGTCCTTGTTGTCCTACAGCCCTTGTTACTGCCTTTGCAACACATAAAAGACCAAGCGGAGGGATGGAACTGGTCATATTTGCCTTGACGTTGAACGGTAGTCCAGGTGAGCAGCCTGTCTTTTTCTTCGCAGCCGACGCGATGCTAATCAGCCTCCACAAAGCTCTTTGCAAGGCGCACCGCCATCTATGAGCTCGCTACGAAGAATCACCACGAGGATCCCACCCACACCGTCTAACATCGGCCAACACTGGGTTTACATCTCTCCCACCACGAGTTCAGCTCTCAAATGCGCAGAGCCTAAACCAAAATTCTTGGATCTGGTACCAGAGGTCACGGAAGGCCCATCTGAGCTTCACTCGAATTGGATATCCCAAGTTACCTGTGACCCTCTCCATCTCACAACCAATCGGTACCCCAAATCTGCGTCTACAGTCCCGGCACTGGTCAAGGCCCCCAAGACTGGTAGATTAGGCCTACGGAGACGACCAGATGCGATCAGCATCCCGACACTCCACCTCGAGCAAGCGTTAAGGGAAGATTATGAGCTTCCTCCTCTACCGCGCTCAGTCACGGAAGCCAAACTGGAGGTCATGCTGTCCCGTGAGCCCGAGCCTGAACCACCTTCCCCGAGCCGGGCAGAGCGAAAAAGAAAGAGGAAAGAGCGCGAAAGGAAAAGGAAAGAAATGCTCAATCGAAACATCTATCCTATCTTCCAGGAATATCTTTTGGATGATGAGGGGAGATATTCTACGCAGTCAGGCCCTTCCGTGATTGTCAAACGAGAAGGCTACAAGCTTCCCCACCAAGACCCACAGTGGTACCCATCCGTCCTTGGAAGGCAATCTCCCGCCTATGTTCCCTCGCCGCGACCTTTGTGTTCCTCGTCACTCGCTCCCTCTGCCTACTCTCAGCCTCTCGATGCAGCAGAAACCGAAGCGCTTCTCCCAGACAACTCCTCATTTTACTCCACCTTTCCGAACTCCCTTCGCACAAAATCAGCTCTCACATCCCCACCGTCGCTGCGAAGCCCTGGGAGCCCAATATCCGGATACTTCGAGCTTCCGAGCAATGTGGAAAGCCTGGAGAACGACGGAGAGAGTCTCATCAGAGATATGGAGTTCGAACTTGATTGTTATCGTAAAGGGAAAGCGAGAGCAAAGCAGCTTGCCGGACGACGAGGAAAGTGGAGAGGGAATAATGGAACGAGAATCCAACGACCAACTCTGCGGGAAGATCTATCGTGGAAGATAGGTCAGCAGAGAGACAAGTGGAGGTACCGTAGTCGAGTGTTGAGCAGCCTCTTCTCCGTCGACATTCGTGGCGACCTGGTTCCTTCCCAAAACAAGCGAAAGGAGTCCCAAGCCGCTCCTTCTTCACCACAGGACGATTCGTCTCCTCTATCTTCACCCCCACATGGCGACTCGGTTGCTTCCCAAGATGAAGAAATGGAAATCCGAATTGTTCCGGCTTCACCACCGCAAAGGTTCTCCAGGGACTACACCATCGCGGTTCGAGATCAGCTCGTTACTACAATGGAACCGTTCCTATGTGCACCTGACACACCACTTTGCAGCAAAGGTGTTCAAGCAGCAACACCATTGCTATTGAACGAGGCTGTGCCTCCACCACCCCTTCATATATATAAGCCGTCTCCTGTGGACTTGCTGACACCTCCACCACGTTTCCCTCACAAGCGAGCAGGGACACCGGCTCAGCGTTCACCCCCTCTTCAACTTGCTCAATCCCCATCAGCACGCTGTCCTCCGGCAAACTCGACCCACGCACCATCTTCCCACGAATCCCCAAGAACCCCAATACATCCACGTAGCCAAGTTCAGGGAGATACAACGACTCTCTCCGACATGTGGTCTGTCAAGCAAGCTGGCCTTGACAAGGCTTTGAACGACTGGACATGGACCACCTCTCCCGATGCATCTCGCGAGCAGGGCCGTGTGATCGACTTTCCTACTTCGACTCTTGAGAGATGTACAGGTTGCGGCAAAGCCTCTCCATCTTCTTACAAGGCCAGCAAGGTCTCATCTCCAACCAATTCCACAACGTCTGCACCAGCAACGTCATCCCACCATTCATTAACGGCTAGTCAGCTGATTGTGCTCAAAGAGCGTCCTCTACCTCCCATCCCTCGCTCGGAGCCAACGACCCCATCTATCGCCCCTGAATCGCGTCGCTCACGTCGTGAGGCAAAGGCTTCGACTACCCCTCCAGTCAGCCTCTCCGGTGAAACGCCAGTTTCTTCGAAATCCCACAGATCGCATAAATCGTCATCGCGTTCGAGATCCTCCCACAGGCCCTCTCGTCATTCAAGCAGACCGACACCCAAGTCAGCAACTTCCTCGTTCAAATCAACGAACTCTACACTCGTCGATTCCAGCCCTGCGAAGGCGACCGAGCTTACCCATATTTGGTCAGCATACCTTACACCAAAAGGGTTCACCCCCATCGATATCCCTCAAGTAACCCCTTTGCCTTTGACTCCCTTGAGCATTTCTTTTTCTGCTATGACACATGATTAGTTACGACCCATGATGCATACCCTCAATTACAACAATCTTCACATAGAACAGTAAACTACTAGTACCTACACCTAATGACATAATGACCTTTTACGATCATCGAGCAATGCAACTAGGCAACAGGCGCCCAACACCTTCCCCGACTCGGAGATCGAAACTGCCTCAAAAATACAGCTGAGATGATCCGCAAAGCTGTGGCTTTTGGCGTACGTCTAAAAGCTTATGGAGCTTGGAATGGGAGCCGAAGAAGACGCGCAATAACATTGAGAGACTTGTACAAACATAGGAGCCAACTGAGCTAGCAAGTAAAAGTCCGGTGCAGGATCTACAAGAGCATAATTGACAATCTCTCGAATCACCAGCAAACCAAGTATCCGCATATCAAACAGAATAAAACATGAAAGATGGCCACTATCCGAAAATGAGCTTGCACAAGGAGTTCGTGTACCATGAACGTCAAAAGGATCATCACGGACAAATGCCATCATTATCGTCCAGAGATTGGCTTAGGCGGCAACAATCTCGAAAGGCTGGCCCCAGTTGCCGGAGTTTCCGATGACTAGAGGTTGTGGTTATTGAATCAACGCTCTAAAAGCGACTGCGGCTTTACTCACCAACCGCCTGGTAAGTACCAGGAGCAACGGTGGGGACAGTGACATCGATAGATCCAAGGAGGATGTCAAAGCCGTCAGCGAGAGGGTTGGCCAAGTCCAATTTCTCGGTGGCCACACTGCGAAGGACGATCTTTCCCTCCCTGTTGCTAATTTGAGCGGGAGGGTTCGAGATATCCCTATGAAGAATCGTATCAGTATTCAATGCCATGGACGATGTGAGAACAGATGTCAAAGATTGCTTACCAGACGACCTTCTCGGTGGCACCAATGACCCAGGTGCTGGTAGAATCAGGCTTGAGAACGGCAGGAACAAAGACGTCGCGAGCTTCCAGGGCGGGCGAGGCCACGGAGACCTGGAGGGAGCAGAAGGCGACGAAGAAGCTGAGAGCAGAGGTCTTGAATTGCATGATTATCGTTGAAAGGCGAGGTTGATTGAGAAGAAAAAATTGAGCTGTAGCACAATGATTCTACAAGGTCAAAATCCGAAGGTTTATATAGTATTTTTGACTCTCTGTGCGGAGGCAGAAGGCAAACCCCTATTCATGAAACTCATTCGGCGGCGCTTCGAGTAGCTGTCACCAAGCAAGGAGAAATGTGATGGAATACAAACTGACAACAGGCTGCTTCGAACAGTGATATAAATTAGTGTACTAAAGTCTATACTATAACACGAAGGTAGGTAGGATTAGTCTATCCTAGCGTAAGGTCCCCTATATAAGCAAACCTGAAGGTACATGTCTGAAGTGAATAAGTCTGCGTAGGATATGTGAGCGTATTATCGTAAGCCTACCACGAATCTAATCCTAGCAAGGCTTTGGCTCAGCCACAAAGCCTATCATACACTTATGGTACATTTAATCCTAGATAGCAGCGTAACCCGAATGCATCAAGATCTAAATACAAGTATATATAATCCTACAAGACAAGGTCGTGATCCAAGGCAACGAAATCTTAACAAATCTTACTTGAGCAGACAGAATCCTATCAAGTCAATCAAGCCAACGAAGTGGCATTGAGTCAATGACATGCTATTGAACCAAGATAATCCTACGAGTCTGAGGAAACACCAGCCCTACATCTCGCGATCCTTCCCCTTCTTGGAGCGAAACTCGATGTGCGCCGCAAGCGGCTGCACTGTCTTGAACATGGGCAATCGGTCCGGGTTAACCTCAGCATAGCGAAGGAGAATAGCAGACCCGGACTGGACAAAGGGACCAATACGTCGGTCCCAGGGATGGGACACCCACTGCGCGCTACGACCAGAATAGAGCAACAAACGCTGGGTCATATCGATCCCACGTTGAGCCATGATACCGCACTGGGAAAGGTTGATGCGGTCCTCGTCATCGGCTTCAATGGCGACTTCGATGAAACGTTCAGCTTCCTGTGTCTCGTTAGATGATTTCAACAACGACAGATATAAGAAAGGTAAAGCTCACCCTGATCCAAATAAAGACCATCACAAGCTTCGGTAAGTTCGGCTCGGAGTTGGAGTCGTCCTCATCAGGAAGCTCGACATAGACGGTGTTAGCCGCCGCACTGGTCGAGGCCATAGAGGAGAATTGATAGGCTGTCTTGACAGAGTCGAGTAATGCTTGCTGGACGTTTCGATCGTCTTCCAGTTCGGAATCGGTGAAGTTTGAGATTGAAATCGAGTCGGGGAGGGCTCTATTGAAGTTGCGATGAGGACGCGCAAGGGGAAAGGGGGCTGGGCCTCCAATGACGGGGGTGGGTGATGATTGCTGAGGGAAGGGCTCATCGTGGTCGGAGCTGTTCAAGTCTGCTGACTCCCCGTCAAGAAATGGGACAAATGGGGTAGCAGATGAAGGTGGGGTGTACTTCTGGATGCGATCAGCGACAGGAATTTGGAGGCGGTCACATAACGCGTCAAAGAACGTCGAGTGTGCAATGGTCTTCCGCGAAGCTGCCGCCAGCTGCTTCTTGTGGTTGCGAGGCTTGATCATCAGCTCTTCACGCATAATGAGAAGTCGTGCAAGGCCTTCATGCTCAGGATCGGTCATCAAGTCGCGCTCTTGAATCGGAAGGTTGTGGTATTTGATACTGCACTTGCATTCGACTGTTGGATTCAAGCACTATCCAAAAGTGTCAGACATGCGGTGCATGTGAGAGGGCATTCAATAAGACGTACCAATTGCTGCCAACGACCGATGTTCCTAAAATCTCTCTCCCCAACTGTGATTTGGTAGTTCATGGGCTTGTGGTCCTTGTGATGGGGAATCGGGTAGCCGAAGGGCTGGAACTGGCTCATCTTTGTGGTTAAGAGAGATCTGATCCTGTCGTTGACGTCCTTCCGGGCTTGTACAACAGTCATGCCAGACAGTCTAGTGTCCCGAGACGACAAGTAGCCCATGGCTTGGCGAGGGCGGCCGCGACTCCGGGGGGTTACTGAGGATGGTGTATCATTCTTTCGCTTCTTCGAAGAGGGAGGTGTTATAGGAGCACTATGCTTTCGCTTGGGTGTGGTTTTAGACATACTGGCAGACTTGGAGGTGAATCAAACTAAACGACGAACCTCTTTAACTACCTTTGCCTCTTTTCCATCCTTATTGTTGTGCTCAGACCCTGGAGAACAGGATCGTTGGAGGGAGTAATGTTGGCACGGACTTGACCCCGACAAAATCCGCAGGCATTTGACTGAGCATCGGTTTACCAATGGAATGGAGGAACAAGGACGACGATATCTTGGATTTGTCACCTGCACCATGCACATGTGATTTCAGGCGGAGTCAGAAATGGCAAGACGCGTCGTTTGGGCAACAATTCCCCCTCTTTGTTCACTTTGACCTGATCAAGACCATTTTAATACAACTTCTTCCCTCAAGTTTAGCATATTTTTCGCATTTTAATTCATCCTTTCCCTCAGCTCTCAGCACCCAACAGCCCGATCTCGATGTCTGCAACATTTACCCGACGCATTCGAGGTGGTGCTGGTACTCTTGACGCGTCTTCGGATGAAGAAGATGCTATCGACTTCACTGCCGTTATTGATTCACAAACTGGTCAGCGAACGCAAGCATACACTCAGTTCTCTACCACAGGCTCGCTTCTTCATGGCTCCTTGGACTTGCTGAGTGTGTCCAAGTCTCTGAATGATGAATCGGTGCTCGACCCATCTGCAAGTGGCACCGACACAACACCAAGTAAAGGGACAACCTTGCCAGGTACCTCAGAGGATCCCGAATCACAGGAGCTGCTAGGAGAGCCAGCAGAAGTAAAGGTAGAGCAGGGGAAGAAATCTCAGGTGCGTCGAGTCACTGACTCAACAGTCGCAACGCCTAACGTCTTCTAGGGAGCCTCTGTCAAGATGAAAGCATTCACCGACCAGCTTCAAGACTTGCAGAATGCAATCTTCTTCTCGGAATCGCATCCTGGGCTCGGGTCGTCCTGTTCCTGCGGTACCAGCGCCGATGTGCACTTTAGCTGCAAAGATTGCTTTCAGGCACCACTTTCCTGCGAATCGTGCATGCTACGCGACCACAAACACCAAATCTACCACCGCTTGTCACGATGGAATGGAAAATTCTTTGAGCCTTACACGCTGCACGAAGCAGGCCTGGCCATTCAACTTGGCCATCATGGGCTCAAATGTCATAACGAGTCTGCAACAAGCCAGGGCCGAAGTTTCGTCCTCGTCCACACCAATGGGATGCATGGAGCCCGTGTCCACTTTTGCCACTGCCCAGACGCACCGTCAGAAGTTGTCCAGTTGATGCAAGCCAAGCTCTTCCCCGCAACCACCGTCAAGCCCGAAACAGCATTTTCGTTCGATGTTCTCAACGACTTCCATGTCCATACGCTGACGTCCAAGAAATCGGCTCACGACTACCACAACGCGCTTCAGCGCTTCAGCGATGCTGCATTTCCCCAGAAGACACCGGTATGTGTGTTTCCTTGAACCTCCTTGCTCTCTATGTTAAACCAGCCCTTTAGAGTCGTTACTATGAATTCCTCCGAGTATCCCGCGTCTGGCGGCATTTGGCATGCCTCCGACGCTCAGGACAGTCTTTCGAGATCGACGACCTTCTTACAAGTCGAAAGTTTAGCTCTGTCATTGTTCGGTGCCCTGCGTGCCCTGAGGTTGGTTTCAATGTCGAGAAAGCCGAGATCGAGCTTGCAGGGGAGGATGAAAAGTCCGTATCGTATTCGTTGACGCCGCCGAATTCACACTTACGAAATGGATCTACAGGCACATCTACACGCTCTTCATCTCTGCTGATGGGAACTACCGACTCCAACGCAAGGCCAAAAACAGCGATGAAGATGACGTGGCTCTCAATAATGGTCGAGGGTGTTTTGTCGAAACCGGGAAGTACAAAGAGTACCTTGATACTGTTGACGAGTGTGATACAGTAAGTTACATTGTGTCTGAACGGCCGAATGTCTGACAGAGGAGTCCAGGGATGCACTTGTGCACATTTGCGTGCTGTGCGCCTCCAGAACATTATCAAGTTCAAGAACGCTGTCATCAGTGGCGTGATCTCGGTTCAATGTGCTCGCCACGGCTTCTATCTGCCCCGGGGGACAGCAGATCTCGTCAGGGGTGAGCCGTAAGTCTAAACATTGCTATCCTTGGTGCACTAGCTGACATTCATGAGCAGGTTCTGCAGGACGGACTACACTGTGTACGAGGCGTTACACGACCAGACTGATCTGCGCTGGATTATGCTGTGCTACGATATCTGGTGTTCGTATTCTGTCAATCTGAAGAAACGATTCCGCGAAATGTTTGGGGACGAAGCTGTCGAGCTCATCGAAAAGATGCGGGGAGCAGTACCCAAGATGCACATCAAGAACCACATCGTAGCGTGCCAACAACTTTGGGCGTTCAACTACCTTGTCCACTCTGGCGAAACCTACGGCGAAATGATCGAGACATCATGGGCTGAAGCAAACCAGGCTGGTGGAAGTACCAAGGAGATGAACGATGGAAACCGCCATGATACCCTCGACGACCTCTTCAGTGCATGGAATTGGGATAAATTCCGAACTCTGCGTAAGATTTGCTGTTTTAATCGTGTGGATAGTCGAGCTGACTTGGGAATTAGCTGAGACAATTTACAACTCATACACGAAGGTCCTCGATCAACTCAAGCAGCGGGAGAAGCGTTTCGACAATTTCTCTGAGCGCTTCTCAAACGAAGACCTTGAAGAGTGGAAGAAGATTCCGGTGACACCCTACAAGGACAAGAACGGAAATGTAGTAAGTCCTTTCGAGGTTCATCTAAAGAACGGTAAGCAGTCCCCTGACCTTTGATAAATGTGGCAAATGCTAACGTGTCTCCAAGCTCCGCCCACCGAGGCTAAAGCTTATCAACGCCTTGTCGAGGATGAGCACGTCAAGCTCCTCGCTGGACAGGGTCAGATGGGAGATGCGGCATTGATAAGTTTAGGTCTTGAACTCGAAGAGGAACAGTACGTCTCACCCTTTCTTCTTGGTAGGTATCCACTGATTCCGAGTTTCTTTTCTCTTCAGAGCACGCATCAAGCTTACTGTCAAAGATCCAACTGTAGCTCCTGCAAAGCTAAAAAGCGACCGGCAGAAGTACTCAAATCGGTTGACGAAATGGTTCAAGCAGCATGCCGCTCGCTGCCCTAAACTTTATGAAGAGCTTTCACCAATCAACTCGTCGGCCCCAGAAGAGACTGCCATCAAGCTTCCCTCACAGTACATGGCCCACATGCGTGCAGTGCATGATCTCACCAGCCTTGCCGAGACCGAGTATCAACTTCGTGAAGGCCAGGCTCATGACGCGCTCGAGAAGCTCCGTTTTTGTATTCAGGTCTATCACCACAACGTCCGTTTCAAGAAGGATCATGTGTTTGGGCAACGAGCAAACACCCGAGCTCAGGTCTACCTCATGACGCTTGCCCACGATAGAGATCAAGCTGCAGAGAAGTACCGCCGTGTTCGAAAGGCATTGCTTCGTTTAGGGCTAAGCCCAGAGGACACGACCTTCCGAGCACTAAACGAGAAGGATGAATCGTTCGATGCGACGAAGAACGCCAGCCGAGCATCGCGTCTCGGCGATTCCAAGAAGGAAGATCCCTGGTTTTGGGATGTTGGGCGACCAAGCAATCTGTCGAAGGAGGACAAGAAGGCATGGATGCGAGAGAGTAAGTGGAACAGCTCGCATTGCTCCTGTGCTGCCTGACAAGTCATCAGTGGACAGGGTGAAGTGGTTCCGTGACCGTGCTATCCGCGATCGCGGTCGTGAAGAGAAGGAGATCCTGGAGGCAGAGATGCGAAGGGTGGTTATCTCTCATACAAGATATCGTGACTCTTGGAAGTCTCTTGCTCAGAGCCCACAGCATTCTGGGGTGACCGGGAAATCTGCGTATGCCTGGAAGCAGTCGTTCATGTATGACAAGTTTCTGGAAGATGCCCAAAGGTATTCAACGCGGCTTCAAGACAAGAAGTCTGGATTTGCTGAATGGTAAGTTCCTATGAGGTAAAATACATCCTTCTGCTGATTTAAACATATTGGATAGGTACTCGACGCGTGCTTCAGAATAGCCACATTACTTTCTGTTCCTATTTGGTAGCTTAGAAGCTTTTAATTGACTTCCTATGCACACAGATACAATAACTGATAGGTTACCGGGGCTTGGCAAACACGGGACAGCATTCGTCATCACTCAAAAGAAGTAGCCGGCAATGACGAGTTTCGTGCCTGGTGTATCAGTTACTCTTGTTCTTTGACCATCGTCAATTCTACTTGCTCTCATGAAGTCTTAAGTCCGTTCAACAAAGGATTGCATTTGTGGGCCGTATCTTGGACCATGCTTCATCATGGAACTTCAACCCTATTGTCCCGTCTGACTCAAGGAGTGCTGACCGTCTACGCCCCAATCCTTGCCACTATCACTCGCTTCGTCCATGGATGACCATAATTCTACCCCCAAGCCTCAGGAGCCAGCAACAACGGAAATGTCGATGGCTCGTCGAGAGAAAGGCAAGCTTGAGCGCGAAGAAGTCGAATGGATCACCGAAAACCACTTGGCGGCATTCCGAGTGTTCTGCAGCGAGCTCGATAACAAGGCGCGAGGCGAACGCAAGACAGCTGGCGTGAAAGGGGAGAAGGGAACCTGGATTTCGAAGAACGTCATGCCAGGCTTCATCAAGAAGTTCAACCCAGATCGACCTGGAGGGTACACGATGCAGTCTGTTGTGGATGTGAGTATTTATCCTTGCCCTCGCTCTTTCACCTGCTCACATGGTTCTTCAGAAAGTAAACAAGTGGTGTATAAATCACCGTCACGATGCTACCAGTCAGCGGAACACTTCACGAGCGTCAAGCATGGCCCTGGCCTCATCGTCAAAACCAAGGGCCACCAACGCAATCAACCTTTTTGCGCAGGATCAGAAATCCACCGTCACCCAAGCCATGAATCAGAAGAGGAAGGATAGCGGCCAAACAGTTCAGAAAGGGAACCTGAGGGAGTGGCACAGCTCAAAGAAGGAGCTCTTTGACGCCCTCCCGCAAGAGGCGCAAGACGATTACGCCCGCAAGGCAGAGGCCCATAATGCACGTCTCAAGGATGACCCGCCTCCAGAGCACGTTTACGAGTATGTATCCTCTTGATTCAATATGTATGGGATCCTAATGTCTGAGCGCAGGAACCAGAAGGAGATTGTCATGAATACCATGCAAACCCTTCAACAGCTCATTGGGGAAGGATGGCGTCAGCATGGGAGGGTGGTGTACTTCACCATGGGCGCCTATCGAGATGAAAGAGAGAAGTTGAGGACCTTTCAGTATGTCCAATGACTTGACGCCATCAGGCAGCGCTAACCAAGTGACACCATAGCTTATCTGTTGGCCCTTCGTCGCGACGTGCGATGCAACCATTCGATGAAACCGTCGATCCTTCGTTGCTCAAAGCATCAATTAAGGCGCCGTTCAAGCACTGGGCCCTCAATGCACTACCCAGTACGTTGGTCTGTAATCTTTGTGAACCTAATCACTGATTTCTTACAGTCATGTCGTCTGCCAAAACGGAGGGGAAAGCGGCTGGCCTTGAGTACGACGATGATGGGTATCCTCTCCTCCCCGACGTCAACATTGAAGACTTTGGACCTGCGCACGTGAAGCTTGTTCTCGTTGAGTTCATGAAGTCTGCTTGGGGTACGTTTCATCAATACGTCTTGCAATATCACGCAATCTAAAACTTGTCAGATCATGCTTTACCTGAACGCTGGGCGTTCGTCCCTATCCCCTGGAGTCATATGCAGAACAAGTCCAAACGAGCAAAGATCGCAAAGCTCGTTGACACAATGGCTGATTACGAATCACTCGACCCCGGATCCCTTTCACGAGGCATTGTCTACGACCTGTACACCACCATATTCGATGCTCAACGGAACGGTCAACGGTCTGTTCAATTTGTGCTGGACGACATCCTTCTTGCCAGTCTGCAGGGTGAAGGCCAACTTGAAGGGGAAGGAGATGAGATCGAGGAGGTAAATGACCCCGTAAAGGAGACACCCAAGGACATCAGGGATCACGGTATGATCGCTCTATACCAGCTGTAGATGTTCAGCTGACCCAAATTCCATAGATCCCCAGCTCACTCAAGAGGACATGGAGTCTTTCCAGAAGCCCAAGGGCAGTGTTCCTGGCGTAGTAGCGACCCAGGATAGACCAGACACGAGCAAAAATAGCCACGACACGCAGAAAACCCAAGCGCCTCCACCCCTTCCCAAACAACCTGCCACCACCCAGGTTGTAACACGATCTGTGACCCCTATCGAGCCAGAACCACATGTTGAAGACATACGCGCGAAAGCAGATCCGCCAACCGCTAACACGCCCCCGGTCAAGTCTGTAGCCCCTTCCAACGGGACGAAGCGTTCTATCGATGATCAGATGCCCATAGATGAGCAGCCTTCTGCGAAGCGACAGAAGGCGTCGTTGGGTGCTCTGGATAATACAGAGGACCTCATGGAGGGTGGTGGGCAACCCTCTGGCTCGCGTAATGCTGTTTTCGAATTGCAGCAAGACAAAGAGCCCACTCACCGTCGCTCAGGTCGTGCGAGGAAGCAAACGACCATGTGGCCCAAGCCAGCGGCAGACGTCCTCCCACCTCCACCACCTCCTGGGACCAAGCGCCTTCCCTGGGCATACGAGAACGCAGCGACAAAGGAGGTGTTTGAAGAGACTGACCCCAAGTATCTTGCAAAGCTGAAGAAGGGGAAAGGTCGAAAGCTGGCATGAGGGTGGACTCGGTATACGTTGGCCAGTACAGGACTTCAGCTTCGTGTTTGATATGATATTGATAGGCAGTACTAGGATCTTGATAGGATAGGATAGGATTGGATTGGATTGGATAGGATAGGATAGGATAGGATAGGATAGGATAGGATAGGATTTTGATAACTTATCATATGGTAGGAAATTGGCATTTGGTTCGGTAGGCTGCATTGATTGGTAGACTTAGGATAGGATTTAATCTTAGTGTATGGTAGGATATGATTGCATTATTCGGTATTGAGCTCATACAGTTACGCTTATTTGTAGGCTCAGGTAGGATTAAATCCTATCTCGTAGGCTTGCTGACAAGTTTACCTTGCAGAGTTCAGGACACTGCTAAGTCCCTCGGTAGGCTTGGCTATTCGGACGGCAGTGGTAGGCTCAATCCTAGGAGCGCTTTAATTTAAATGTAGGATTTATTTTATTGGATTGTATAGGTGCTTCGAAAACGGCTTCGGATGACCGGAAGAACGCCTAAGTCTGAGGGACAGATTGTCGACCCACCGAAGGGTAAACTCTGTTGTCTTGCCCTTTCTTTTTCACTCTACATACAGTTAACGATAGCACTGTTTGGCCTTTCATCGACGTATGGATTTGAAGATCTACGCCAACCGCCTCTTGCTAGTTCGGGGGCCTAGTCATGCGGTACCGCTGGTGACGCAATATCTATAAGATCGACCGGATGACCTTGGTTCTCGGAGAACCAACCTAACACCAACTCCGCGTTTGTCTATTGACACCAGGATGTCGGAATGTCTGCTTCAAGGGATAGGGGGCCCACCAAAAGCAGGACAACTATGACCGTGAGCGTCAGCAAGCACGACATAACCCATAGTGTTCTCGGGTTACACGGTAGCAGTGACGTTTTCTACAGGTCTTTCTCATCAAGAATGCGTGTAGATCATTACCGGAAGTCATTGTGGCGTGTCGAATGCCAGCGCCCATGGTGGTGATCTGTTGAATTCCATCACGTTGGTGACACCACTTCGATTGTGGGAATTATACATAGCGTTGAATCACAGTCAGATAGACTATTGCTGAATATGTTTAAGATTCCGCACATCCGTGTTCGTGTGGCTAGATACCGTTTAGTATTTCTGATGACATCCGCCCGACGCTCTGAGTCGGACTGCGACCTCCTCGAATAGCTTACTGCAACTGGGAGCCTGCGATAAGATCGTACTTTCTTCATCTCAATGTCATGACATGCCTAAGAACTCAGATAAAAGCGAAAATCCTACGGAAAACATACTATAATACAGATACTGGAATTACATGATAATCGCTTCTTATCTTCCACCATTCCGCCCATCCGACCCTTCCATACTCCCTCATCCCGAGGTATTACGATCTAGAAATCATCATCCCCCTCACCCTCCTCATCCCACTCAACAGCCTCCAGTGCCGCCTCCCCCTCCTCCGCAAGCTTATCCAACCCACTCAAACTCTCCAAATATTTCTGATCATTAAATACTTTCAACAGCATCTCGAATCCCTCCTTCTCGTAGGCCTGTAACACCGTTTCACTGCACCCCGTACATCTATCGTACCCCGCCCCGACGAGCGGGAGGTTTCTGAATTGGGCAAGGAAGCCCCGAATTTGGTGCGGGACGACGCCAAGGACAGAGTGGCCTTGTTCTGCGTAGGAAGAGGTTGGAAGGAATTCGTGGTCGCTTGTGGCTGACGGGGGTGGAGGTTGGGCATGAATCCTATGCGGGTCGATCATCGTCAGTATCGTCGTGATCCGAGAGAGAAAATAGATTGTGCGTACCCTTCGGGATGTTGTAAAATACTGGTCAAGATCTCTACAGCCGTCGCAGCAGCAATAGGCGCCAACCCAGGTCTCGTCACCGTACACATCTGGTCCAGCGTCCGGTCCGTAAGAGAGTCTCCAGGCGCAACAACATCATTGCAGTAGTAGCATCCCATCCGCCTGTGCCCTTCTTTCACGGTCGACGAACGGGCACCGTGTCGCATGACGAGGAACGTATCAAATCCTAATGCAGCGTTGATCACAATCTACACAGGTATTTCATCAGCTTCGTCTCTCTGAAAGCCGAATCATAAACGCCCAAAGGGAGAAACACTTACCTTGCCTTTCGCAGCCCCAAGAACGGTAGGCAACCACCGACTCTCCCTACTATCCATCAACAAAAACACCGCATCGTGTTCTTCAAACAGCTTTTCCAACGTTTCGACGTCTGCTTTGGCTTGAGAGACTGTCGCTGGTGGAATTGGGTGGCCAGGCATGGGGATGGACATCGATATGCCTTTGGCGTTCTAAACTTGCAATTAGACGAGGTGAAGAAGAGGGATAAAAGAAACGAGAACGACGTACGATCCCAGGGAAGACCTTCTTCAAGTTCTCGGCCGCGCACTCTGCCTTTGGTTTTCCGCCATCCAGACAATCTTCGAATTCAAATAACGGTTGACGGACGGGATTGGAGAATGAGACGCGTGCGGAATCGACGAATGTGATGTTTCGTACGCCCCAGCCCTGTCGATATCGGTGTCAGCTGAGGTTGTTCTACGCCATATCCATAGGGACGATAGGAGGAGGGGAAGAGGAGTGAGAGACACACCATGAGCCCACGAGCAACGTAGCAGCCCAGCGTTCCAGCACCCAACAACAGACACTTCGTCTCCGACACCTTCTCCAGATCCAGCTGAGGTAGAATTCGCCATCTCATCAACTTCAGATTGAGATCTACAGCTTGCGACGCCAGCCTAGGTTCCCAATCAGCGTCGAATTTCAGTATCCATAGGCTCTATGGGTTAAAGAAAGGACGATAACCCACCTCGTAGGATCCATCATCGGCGCCAAATCAGCTACTCTCGCTCCAAGCTTCCCAGCAGGGTTACGTTCCCAGCCTACAGCTCCAGGTCTTGCATTGCCGTCTTCTGCTGTAGCAGAAGCCAGAGAGACGGTTCCGATCTTGACGTGTGTCGTATCCCGCCATCTGAGGACCTTGAGGGATGACGAAGAGGAGGGGTAGACAGCGCGGAGGTAGGCGAGGAGGTTTCGGAGAGGCCAGCCGGGGTTGGATGGGTCCGCAGAGGGGTCTACGAAGCCTAGGATGCGCTATAAAGTGATGAGCTAACGACAAAAGGAACCGGTTAGTAGACGCACCTCGCTGCCGACTTTCTCCCATTCCTCTACGTCGCTGACTTTCCATCCTCCATTGGCGTCCTTTGAGAGCACAAAGAAGGGTCTTTCACCAATCTGAGCGTCGATAGCAGCCACTTGCTCCTTCTCGAACCCAGGAACGGACGAAGCATCCTTCCAACCCTCGTCGCTGATCTCCCAAGCGGGTTTAGACACGAAAGCTGGGAAGCCAAACCAGTAAAAGTATTTGTATTTCTTGAGGTCGGCGAAGGTGATGAGTAGGAATCGGGAGAGGTCTTTCGTCGATTTAGAGGCAACAATCGAGGACCAGATCTATGCAGAAACCCATCAGTCTCCACTCCATGAACGAGATTCCAGACGCACCTTCTCAGCCTCAGCATTGAACAACGCATTCTTATCCGCATTCTTGAAATCCTCAATCGTATTGAAGTTCTTGAACGTTCCTTCGACCTTGATCGCCCTATGCCCAGCGTGTCCTGCTTCTCCAGCTCCCGCTGCGCCACTCGCCCCAGCAGCGTGGAAGCTCTCCCCATCCACGCTAAAGCTGACAGGTAAAACGACCTCGTTTCCCGTCTCTCTATCCACGATACTTCTTCCTGGGGCGTAGCTTCCGCTGACGGGTATAGCATCGTCGGAGAGTTTGAGCACGTCGATCTTGAGGTCTGTCAGTTTGTGCCAAAAGGCCGGGGAGACGACGGAGGAGAATGGAGCGAATTGGAGGATCGGCATGATGGAGTACAACGGGCTTTCTGAGGCAGAGATTCAACCAGGGTTCAAAGGTAGCTGTGGATGGATTGGATATGGATAGGGATTTGTCGTGAAGAGATTATCGTTGATATCAGACAGTCGTCCTCAGTCCAAGTGGTGCCAGCTCACAAGCCGGAACTAGTCAGGTTATGATTTAGCTGGATATGAGAGAGAACGGGTATCGAGAGGTGGATGGATATGTCACCGTCAGCGCAAGAGCCAAGCTGCGAATCGCACAGTCGACGCGACTGATGACTGGATGTGTGGCTGTGTTTCCATTGGGCGCTTATCACGCATTGCTCGAGGACTCGGTCATTGCGGTCGGAATGGGCGGCAAACGGTTAAAATATAACGATCTCTCAATGGCAATCGACTTCTTTCACCACGCTATCACAAAAAAGGTGTGCAAGGGCCTGCTATGGAGATCTGTGATAGGTAGGAAAGGCTATGCATGAATGCTTCTTTCTCTCGATGCCGTCTATATAGAGGCCGTTGGATGTTCCGGGCTGAAAGCTACTGCAAAACGCCCGCGGTCTTCGTTGAAGTGATAAGTCACCGCAGTGCTACAAGTTTCCCTCTAAAGTCTCCCCAATTTATACCCTACGTTCAACCATCCACTGATCCTGTCTTCATCCAACAATCCTCCCTGCATTCGC
The DNA here is from genome assembly GCA_020736565.1 of Coprinopsis sp. MPI-PUGE-AT-0042. NCBI lineage: Eukaryota > Fungi > Basidiomycota > Agaricomycetes > Agaricales > Psathyrellaceae > Coprinopsis > Coprinopsis sp. MPI-PUGE-AT-0042. The sequence continues at coordinate 384,566 of JAHBOF010000042.1, read as the reverse complement.
TCAAGACCAAAAATCCCGAGAATCAAGCAACGCAACAGAATGAAACAGTGGCCTCTGGCTCCGATGCTCCCCCACCGTATAGCGTGGCCACGCAAACTGGTTCAAACACCATACCCACAACACCCACTGCCCAGCAACTATACGTTCCACAGCATTCAGAGGATTCAACTCTGACACCACCTCCAGCTCACGGGAGTTCAAGAGCTCCTAATCCCGACCCTCAGCGTGATATGATCGTCTGGGAGCTCGAGCAGCGTGTGGCCAATCTAGAAAGGGAGCTCAACGACGCTCGGAATGCCCAACACATTAAGAGTTCTGAATCGATTCTAGAGGATCAAAGGTCAGTAGTAGGCGCATTCTAGATGTCAGTGAGGTTGGTGCTGATGAGGACGTGATACTTGTTAGGCATGCGGAAAGGATGGCGCTGGACATTGCGTCAAGGCTAAGAGCTGTGCGAGCAAATGCCGGAGCACGAACGGGGCGAAGAGGTTTCCTACTCACCAGGAAGTAGAAGTCGAAACGCTACTACCTGATGTTTCTTGCTGTCGTTGATTAGGAGGGCCCTTGGGTAAAATTGTCCATTTCAAGGGAATAAAGATTGTTATAATATCGTATGGAGACTAAATAGGATGTGATAGACGATGAGAATATTGCAATCGCAGCTTCGTAGGATCTCTCCTAACTAGATGAGTGACTGCGTTTCTGTCGACGGGCGCTTATCTCGTCAAGGGCTCCGATGTGTCCTTGCGTCTTGATTTGTATTATCGGAGCCGTCTCCTTACATACCATTTCTCCTTATCCCTCACAAGAACATTGAGATATATGACAATCTTAAGCAGTTCAGACTGACGCCGCCCATCTTCTCTCCGTCCCTCACTCAGTCACAATGCCTGAATCATCCACGCTGAAAGCAAACGTCTGATATCTATCAACCCCCCTTTTCCATACCCACGCCCTTGAGACCTCACTTTCAAGCCTTTGAACTGTAAAGTTAGGTCAATATGAACCCCTTCCCGATTTGTAAATTGTATGGTGCTGCGCTACCGGGCTTCACGGCGTAAGTCACCAGTAATCTTTCTCCTCGGCTATACCTACTACATCGGAAACATACGACGCCGAAGGCGCTCGTTTCCAGCGCTCTTCAAAAGCACCAACTTCAGAGTAGACGGCGAGAATAAATCCCCTCTTTAAACACCATGCTTCGTGTTTCTACCAGGGTTACCATAGCTTCATCATCCACTCAAAGACGAGCTCTGATCGCTGTGTCAATTCTTTCCCATATCAATGGCTGTAATGCGCGTACATCGATTCGAGAGGCAGGCAGGCTCCATCCGGCATGGTTAACTTTCATCGTCGTTCTAGTCGCTCGTACGTCGTATAACGTTCAACTACCGCACTGTTACTAACGGTCTATGGCTCGTGCTCCTTGTCACCTAGTATTGCTCATTGGTCTCGCTCTAAGACTCTACTTTTTCTACAAGGCAGCTCGGGCAGCTCAGGCCATGCTAAGCCGGCAGGAACCCGATGGCATTGAGGGGGGAAATATATCCCAGCAACGTCCTACGTCTGACTTCTGGCGATTCCGCTTCGTGGCTCCACCTACGCAGATAAACGCGTCGGACTCGACTCTTCAACCATTAAACCCACAGCAAGGTAATCAATTTGATGCCAGTACGAGTTACAACCCTAGTGATATGGTAAGTCTTTGCACTTCGCTTCGGCTTGTAATTAACTCATCCTTGACCCACCCTTGCGATTGCGTTGCTATACGTGCCTCCACGTACCCCATAGAATACAAGCATCCCACCCCCTTATTCAATGCCCAAACATCCACAATGATTATGCAAGATCGATCCGACCGAAAGAAGGACACGCGCAAGTCTCTACCAGCGCAACAACGCTGACATCGAGTCCCTCACACCTACGTGTCCAATTCACTTTTATCTCATCCCTCCATCAGTCGGCTGTGTTTCAGAGTGTGCATGAACATGAAAGCGCACGTTACTGAGATTCCTCAATCCTCGCAAATCCTGATATTGATGGGGCCTGAGACAAAGAGGATGGAAGCAAATTGGGATATCTCATTACCAGTGCAACAATTGAGCAGCAGTCGACCCAACTGACAACAGGACGGATCAAGGTGGCTGTGTTCCATTGGGCGCTTATCTAGTTAGGGGCTATGATCGAAACTCGGTGTGCTCGGTTAGAATGGGCGGCAAAGAGTTGTCAGGAGGACATCTACCCAGACACACCCCTTCCGTCCGGCGTACAGCATCTTGATGCCTTTAAATACTGAGCTAATCAGCGCGAACCCCTGACCCTTGTATTTTGAACATAAATGGCTACGGACAGCCGCCAGAGCTCAGATATGGTGATATATCAAGACGCACTGCGTTTCACGACCTTCTTAAGAGTCATTTGAAAGGCTGTTACGCCTTTTATTCTTTTCCCTTCCAACTCGATCCCCGCCACCACACCCACACTTCGTTCAACGACCTCTCAAATGACTCCCCTTTCCACTGCTGCATCATTCAATAGACCGTCACCCACCACGTTTAGTTTAGCATTGTTCAACATCCCCCTGTTTAATTTCTCTAGTGTGCGACCAGATGAGTTGGAAGGTCCTACACATGACGTTATCGTCAATGCAGTCGTCATGGTTCTCGGTGCGCCTGCTTTCGGTGCGCACCAACGCTAGACTCATAGCGTTACAGTGTTCCTCGCGATCGGAGCTGCAATGGTCATTGGTTTCAATAAACACCGTAGAGCGGCACAGACCCTGCCACAGCAGGGCGGTTACAGAATCATCGTCGATGAGCCTACTGTGGGACGTCAAGGGTGTGGCACATGTCCAGGATGCAGGGCATACACGAACCCAGGCAATGCTCTAGAGCCCGAACGAGATGAAGCTGGATACTCGGATTATGACATCGTAAGTGCCAAAGTACCGCTGCCAGCCATACCATGTCTTGAGGTCTTTGAAGCTAACTAGGAACATCACTCGCAGGACTCTAATCCGGCTTCTCCATCTAGTACCTATTCGAAGAGCCTAGACCATTATTATCTGTAGCGACCTGTTCAAGTGTTAATCTTCGTAAAACGTTCAATGTTTCCTCCAACATCTTCTTTGGCCATGAAATACGACTCAATCACTTCTCGATAGTCTGTCGCTCAATGCATGAGCCTGAAAGAGGTATGAAAGAGAAAGAGCTCTGAGTTATACACACTTGCACCAGATTTCGTTGTCAGCGGAAGCAAACACGGTGAATCAAGTTGCAGCGCTATTGACTCTTCGTCATATCAACGAGCGCTTATGTCGTCAGGGGCTCTCAGCTCCTTTTTTCACCTTCCTCTCGCTCACATTCGTCACTCAGGAAGCTTGCAGAAAGCGATGCAGACACCCGAACCGTAAAAATAGATCAACCTGTGCCCCATCAGCATGAGCGCTGTTACGCTGGCGACTTCTGAGCAAATGGGCTCCACGGCAAAGATCAACGGCCTTCTATCGAGCATGAGCAGCGTGCGATATCAAAGGCAACTGTAGCCACCCCCCTTAAATAGCTCTGACTTTGGGGACAGATGGATGTGATACCCTCTTCAGACATGTCCCGCCCCTTTACCATTGACAGTTACGCCAGCGCCCGATACTCCCTGCGAGCTCGAGTTTTCCTCACAGCGTTGTTACTCTCCTCCATTGACTTCTGCAATGGCTTCCCGTCCAGTACCGAAGATCCTAAACCTCCCCCCGGATTTATAGCAATGGCAGTCATCGTAGGCCTCAGTATGTCCTAGTCACTCCTTTGCGAACGTACATCTCACCCATTCCTAACAGTTTTTTTCCTTGCCTTCGCCGCCACAATCATCTACTACTATATGGCATACAGAGCTATCAAAGCTCTCTTACGCAGGAGTGAGGGCACCGAGGGAGGAGGTGGGGTTCAGCAAGGTCCAATGTTTGACTTTAGGCGATTCCGCTTCGTTGTACCGCCTGCGAATATGAACGCATCAGACTCTACTCTTCACCCGTTGAACCCACAACACCCTGGCCATTTTGAAGCTACTAATTACAACCCGAGCGCGATGGTGAGTCTTCCCATGTGAATTATTGACTTGGGAAGCCGATGCTTACTCTCTCAATGTTCAAAGAAAACGAATCTCCCATATCCAAACCACCAGTATCCTCATTGAGCACGCAGGATGCCGATCTCAGGAAGCCCTCCCCAAGGGCGGGCTGTGAACCATTCCATCTTTGAACCATAGCTTTCCATGGGTTTCGAAAGCCTAGCTACATCATTTGGATGTATCTTTCGGGTTCTTATAATAGATAGCTGATCTGAATCATTAGAATACCGTCACGTTAAATTCACCATGGCGAAGGATTCATTGACAGACCACATTGCTGTATCTTTCGGTGCTGTACATGTGATAGAAACTCGGTCTGTTCTGTTACAATATAATACAAAGGGCGGCAAAGGGTCGTCACTCTAACAGCACCTTCCAGGATGAGTCTGATATACACCATCTCGATGCCCGTTAGCTCGGAGTGAACCAATACGCCTTTGTACCCCGTTCAATATTATAGCAAGTAACATCAATGGGCAGTGCGTTATGTAAGCTCCTTCAGACCTTTTAAGAGGCTATTATACCTGTTCCTCTATATAACTCAATGCCTGGTTGCGCACCTACACCTCATACGACCTCCCACATGACTCTCCATCCCATTGCTGGATCATTCACTCGACCCGTGCTCTCCAGTTTTCCTTCGGCATTGATCATCCTATCGCTCGTCACTGTCTCCAGAGCACAACCAATGCCTGACTGGCCCAGCGGAGATCCTCCGCCTGGATTCATAGTCACTGTAGTCGTTTGCCTCCTAGGTAAGCCCTCTTTCTCCACAGACCTCTAAACCGTGACGCTAAACTTATGACGTGACAGTGTTCTTTGGATGGGTAGCTTTAATCATCATCGTTGGCAATAGGCGAGGTAGACATGCAGAGGCAACCTCAGAGCGGGATGGCTATATGGAGCTTTCCGGCGGGGATACCGCCCGTCGAGAAGTGTGCGGCCTATGTCCAGGGTGCAGGGTCTATATTAATCAAGGAGGCGCTCATGTGCTGGAAAGAGATGAAGCTGGATATGCAAATCGTGACACTGTAAGTGCTAGAATATGTTTGACATCTCAAAGGCTAACTCGAATCCTTACTTGCAGGATGTCGATTCAGCGTCTCCACCTTCCTATTCGAAGAGTCTGGACCGTTAAACCATGGGTCCTTTCCGGGTGCAGGCAGCATGCCTCTCCTCATTACCGATCAGGTCTCCCAAGCGCATTCAGAGACATTGCGGAGAAACCGGCAGAAGCGCTTGTATTCTACAAATGGGAAAGGCTTCTTGCCAACCTTGAAGAGGCAATCATTGATTGGACAGTTGTCAGCCACTTCATAAAAACACGACAGAAGATGCACCTTTTCAGACCGAGTGATGAGCGGTTTCGTATATGCGTACTTTCGCTCCCCGATCGCTTCGAATATCCATAAGCTCCCTTCGGCCTCGAAAGTCCACCTTCTGCAGAGGCACCACTTGAGCTACTAGAAGCTCTCCTTATCGACAGCGAAAGCCAGAGGAAAATGACACTGTCCCCGTTTCTCTATCTACAATGTTCCTCATTCGATCGTAGGTTCCACGATGACACCTTCAGAGGGACTGGGGACGCCGAGGTTGAACATTGAGGCCTTTCTTTTGGACCAGAAGGCTGACGAGGTGGCGGAGAAAGTGGCGAGTGGGAGCGTTTACATGAGCAGTTGATATATGGGTCGTAATCTCGCCAAAGCCAACGTCCTAATCGCAGAGAGCGAGCATCGGATGGTCTCTACGCCTGAGCGATTATAGGTCGGACTGGTTGCGATGTAGCACAACGAGGATTGAGGTACTGGGCAAATGTAAAAGGGGTAGCGTCGATGAAGACAGTGCTGACAAAGCAAAAGGCCCTCCCTATCACGATAATGCATCGTATCTGTATGTCAGAGGAGCATTTAGGAAGAGGTAAGAGCTCGAGGGTACGGAGGATACAGAACCAGCCCTGTGGTGGGGACGATTGTGGTCGAGAGGGGTCGGCCCTTGTCAGTCTACGTGTAGTGACACCTGCATGGGCACCGATGTAACCGTTAGAGCGTGGTGTATGAGTCTGGAGGAGACCAAAGGGCAGTGGACGAAAATGGCAATGTTATTGCAGGAGGCAAGCTGGCGGAGACCCATGACGTCATGACATGTGGCTGTGCGGTGGGCGCTTACGCTTCGAATATTGGCACTCAGAACTACTATTTAAAATATTCAGAGACGGACATCGGGCCATGCGCCATGAGCCAGAAGGAAAAAGGGATGAAAGTTTCAGCTACACCAGATTCACCGGCTACAAGTAGCCATTGATCATGAGGCAGCAGTCGTCCACTTGTTCGAGTCTGTACGAAACAGGCGCGCTACCCGTATACATGGCCGCTCACAGTAATGAGAACTTGGTCTGTCTATAAATTATGTCGAGATGATTCAAAATAGAAAGTGGGTCGCCCAAACTTCTCTTGCATCAGGTACTGGTGCGGTGGCGTTGCTTGCACTGCCATCGGGAGAAGGCCTTTGCTCGCGTTTCATTCTGCTATGTACTCTGCACGAGAGCTCTGATGCTGTGCGCGTATTCTCGCTCGTTGAGCCTGACCTTGCTTAAATAGTCTCTTGGGCTCCTCGGCATGTTTCCCATATATGCTCAATACCCCTACCACTTTCCGAATAAGTCACCAACTTAATCGAGTTGTCACAGTCCTTCTCACAGTCTCCGTTGGCTTCAATGTCTGCAACGCTCAAAGCTATGTCCCAACGGCCCGGCCGGCTCGATCAGACCCCTTGGAGATCCTCAAAATCGTTTTACCCATATGTATGTTTGCATTGTGCGCTACGAAAGTAGACAACAACGCCCAATACCTCTCTTCAACGGTCTTTGTCGTAGCCTTTGTTGGCGGCGCTCTCAGCTTTTATATTCGATACCGAATTGCTAGCTCATTCATACGACGGGCTGGGAACTCAAATATTCAACATGAAGCCCCTCTAGCCTCTCAAACAATTCCCTTTGCAAGCAGACCACCGACGGTGCCCAACCATGCCATGACCTCTTCCATGAATCATCCCCGAAGGCATGGTCGATCAAGCAATGCGGTTGGGAGCCACCAAGGGAATCCCTACGCGTATGCTAGTCGTCACACCACCAATGGATCTCAAGCGCCCCGCCGCAATAGCGCTCGTCGCGAGAATCGATCCGCGGTTGTGCCACCTGTGAGTACTTCTCTCTTGCACCATCGTTGAGTGAACTCGTATTAACTTGGTTCCCCACAGCCGACGTACCCACCGCCCGCTTATTCACAGAACTATTATCAGTGCATAAATATGAATGGCCCGGTGCCTGAGATCACCCACTAGTTGTCAACCAGCGGCTGGAACCTTCTTTTCCCCCCTTATCATCTACACCTAGGGCTACTAGTAGATTAAGAAGTTATCCCAGTCCTTCAAATATAGATAGTTCGTACTAGAAACAAATACAAACTCTTGAACAGAGTTCATGGGAATGAAGGTACGGGGGTCAACGAGTGGCGATAGAGATTGGTCGCTTAAGACTCGAGTTGCATGTGCTGCCGATTCAGAAGATGGCTCGATAATAATTCAACCAGTGACATCTTCCGCAAACTATTCACCTGCCGCTCAACGTCTCAAGGAGCTTGAGCATCAGCTGTATATACCCTGATCCTCCAGATCTTGGAGATCTGCGGGCGTGTAAGCGCTGCTATGAGCGACAGGCATCCCACCGCCAATGGACTAGGCATCCTTAATGGACATTGCAAGACACACGAAGCCCCCGTGACACCTGTAAGTCCTTTCTCCGGTTTGTCCCCCTTCCTTCCATTTCTGCTTTGCCATCGTGACCTTGATCGTTTGTTGAATCCTCAAAAACATCTCTACTCTTCAGCCTACCCATCTACGGCCCATTTATTCGCAAAAACATTGTCAATTCAGTGTACAACACGTGAGTTCCCGTACCAGATTCGATCGTCGGCGAGGGATAGATTTTAGCATCCATTCCCCCATTCCCCATCATTGTGACATACAACTGACATGGATTCGAAGCTCATAAAGACTGCCCTGGCAGTACCCCAATCTTTATTTAGAGTGGAGAATGGCTGAAACAAATATCCTTCCCACTATATCTGGGCTATTTGATACACATAGATGGTCTTCGTTTGAGTTCATCCGACATCATGCCTCACATCACATTTTCCCTACTTCAAGAAAATAGGATCATATATGAAACAAGCACCTGAAATCGTCTCATCGTAGGAGGGTCATCGCCTGGAGGCCTTGGGATCTGATCTTTGAGATATCGAACTCTTCTGAACCGATCCCCGGACCAACGTTTGAAATGAAGCGAAGCCAGCTGCCTGCTGTACTGCCTGACCCTCTATTGCGAGCATCCACCGCCTCAAACGAAGGTTCTGAGGCTAATTTTAAGCTCGAATGATGCCCAATACGCGAAGATGAGGTCAGTATCCACAATGGATTGCAGAGAGCTGGGCTTTGTGTGCGCTTTGATCATTGTACACAGTAGTAGGAAGCCAGAGGAGATGGAAATGCTACCCGTTGGCTACTGTTTTATCCTGCCATTTGAATTGAATCATCCTGCACTATTGTGTATAAGAAGGTCGCTTTCTCAGCCTTGTTTCTCACATCTTTCTCAGCTCGACGTTCGCTTTGAGCTTCCCAGCATTAGCATTGACACATTGAGATATCAGCACCAGAACTTCGACAATGCTCAACCAACCAACCGTAGTATTACTGCCAAGTCTTTCCCTGCTTGGTCTAGTAAATGCTCAAGGAACCAACTTCCCGGATTCAGGCCCCCCTAAGATAATTAAAATCGTCGTGCCCATCGGTATGTTGCCCTTGTCATCATTCCCTATCACTCCTCGCCTGCCCTGCAACTCTGGTTCCTTGGAACTTCCTCACGATATCGCTAACCAAATTCCATATTTTACTTCCACTCAGTCTTTGCTGTTTTCGTCCTCATTGGCATCGTTAGCTGCTACATTCGCTACCGCATCGCTCGAGCTATTGTTCAACGATTCGAAGATAGTAGCGAAGCACCTAGCGTTGCCGCTGCCTTCTTTGGCCGCAGACGGGCTGCGAACCCACTTGGTCTTGGGGGAATAAATCAAGGAGAGGGATTCAGAGCGCATGACAAGGGACTTGGGGGAGGTGGAATGATGGTATGTCTCTTTCGATTCCAGTCTCCGTTTCTGAGTCTCGGGTTTCGCGTCCCATTCGCTTCTTTCTAAGTATCGGTGGACTTCAACCTGTTTTTGAATGTTGACAAAACCCGAACTTCGCTAATCTTTGATTTGTTTGATAGTCCGGCAGTGCATCAGCCACCCACGCAGGCGATAATGGAGGAATAGGAGGTCACGGGGGACCTGGCCACCTCAACTAACGAGGAAGACAGGATAGAATGCAGTGAGCGCTCCACGTGGATTTCACTTTCGAGCCCAACGAAAGGCCACCAAAGACAATTAAATACCATGCATTTGTATCAAATCATTCATGCGACTCAATCGAAAGTAAAAGTGTATCTCTTCGCAGAAATCCGTCAGGTACGATCTCCAACACGAATCATATAAAACTGGCCCACATTTCATAGTACATGGGGGGATGAAGAAAAGCGGAGGCCCGGGGTCGGATGCCAAGGCTTCTCATTGGCAGCTGTATTGTTGCCAGGGATCCAATTCGTATCACTATAATGACCAATACCCATACTACATTCCCTTGCAACGATACTCTAGAGGCCAACCTTGGCTAAAGAAAACCAATCGTACACCTTCCGCTGGTGTTTTCCAGGTAACCTGAATCGTCCTTCCTATAGTCTTATCTTCAGCACAGCACATCACCATATCTTTGATTCCTGAGCGTATTCTGCATCTTGGACCGTGGTCTTCATATTTAGAATTTCTCATGTGCCCGCCGCCAAGCCGTGCTCCCCTCCCGTCGCTCCATAAGCGCTCAAACCCATCAATCGAAGCTTTTTATTTCCTCAGCCAAGATTAGGATGAGTGGACCGACGCCAAATCACTACGCAAATGTGATGTCACCAGTCCACAGCATGTGTGCACTTCTGCGCCTGTGTCGTGTACTGGCTGTCTGACTCCAATCGCACGACACCACGGGAGATGGTAAATGGCTCCACAAAAAGGAGATTTATTCGTGCCACTGGATGTTGCTCACCGCGTGATGTGAATGAGACCATTCCCTGAATCGATGTAGCCTATAAAAGAAACCGTTTTACGAGATACGTTAATATACCTTCGTTTTCCCCCCTTTCACCTCCAAGGCCCCTTGGCGTGAACACTCCCTGCACACTTTTGACAATGTCGCGTCACCCGAACCCACTAGCAATTCTCATGGTCTCGATCTCCTTCAACCTCCTAGCCAACGCACAAACATCTTCTGGCCCACCAGGGTTCAACGACAGGCCAAGTAGCGGTGTACCCAATATCATCAAGATTGTCGTCCCTATAGGTCTGTCCTTCTGTTTCTCTTTTGAATTTACCTGAACTTCTTGAAATCGGCGCGCTCATGTTCTCTACTTCCCACAGTTTTTGTTGTCATCCTCATCCTCGCCATCGTAGGCATCTATGTACGCTATAAGATCGCGAAGGCCATTATTCGAAGATTCGATGATCGGGAAGCACCCAGCCTAGCAGCTGCCTTCTTTGGTCGACGACACGCCACGCACCCAATGGGACCCGGTCCTGGAATGCATCATGGAATGGGTTTCGGTGCGCACGAGAAGGGGCACGGAGGCGGAATGATGGTAAGTGCTTTTCGTCAATCCTAGAGTATGCCCCAGACCATGGTTTCGTACTTGACTCCCCTTCTTTCCTTCCCATCCAATATTCACTTTGTTTTACGTTTCACTTGCTTGCCATCTACCTTCCAACGCTATGCTGATTTTGTTTTCGACGCAAAGCCTGGCGTTCCTCCGCCTACTTACGCCGGAGAAACCACCACTGGAGGAGCCGCCGGAGGTCATGCCTCCACTAATTACTAGGAGGTCGCAGAAGTTTCGGACCCCCCATCTGACGCAGAGCCCAACTAGGAACCTAACTTATGAGAATACACGGGACGGACACCTAACTCCAATGTATCTATACCAAATATTACATGTACTATAATGTGGAAATGAATGGCGATCACAAACTCGAGACGAGCAAATTGGAGGTATCCAAATAAGGAGTCGGTATATCTCTATGTGTGCGTACGCTACTCTTTAATGACGCTCATCCAGGCTAAGGCTCCAACCATATTGTATATATACTGTATATAAACAGTAAATACCGTATATGTATATGTATATGTCTACGCTGTCCACCGGATCCAGCCTATACGGTAAAAATACAGTATACAGTTTCCGTATACAATTACTGCTGCTTTCCCGAGAAACGTAGGCTATTAGACCTCAGCTAATTTGAATATGACTTCTTCGCTTGAATTTTGACCTTGTTTTCTTAGTCTCCAGTGAGGGTGGGCACAAATGAGACCTCAAAAGTAGGTACGACGAGGGACTGATGTATTTGATGGGATATCACATGGCCGTCCTTGAGTTGAGAGGGCCGAGCAAAGCATCTGTCCTGGGTTTGGGGCCTCATAGAGACTGAATGGCACTTCAGGCTGGTTGATAGGTATATTGAAGAGGTCTGCGCATGAGTCTCTTTCCCTTTGGCCCAGGTTTGCAGGCCGATGTCACAACTGTATAATATAGACTGTATCATCACCAAAAGGTGGGCAACATTTTCGTACATTTTGGCACATTGGAAGCCTATCTTTGGCTTGAAATGCGGAGGTTAAATTAAAATGGCGATTTTACGTCTACAATGCTCGTTGGTGCCTGACAATGAGGCGGTGGGATGACGTGCGACATTGGTGATGGGCGTCCTCCCCGAAGGCTCCCCTCGTCCCTGTGGACTCGCCAAAAGTCGTCTAGCAAGTAAATTATGGACACTGGAAGGGTTTAATTATGCTTTCTAACATCCAGGTACTCATATTATAAGAAAGGGAGATCGAGAGATATGCGACCGTCTAGGCTGGGCAAGATTTTGGTGCATTTTCGCGCTTCGCAATGGGCCAAGTGACTTCTAAATGCTGGCTTGGCATTTTGATCCGCAGTCCAAACTTCCAATGGCGCACTGGTATGACAATGCATCGAGACCCTTACAATGCACCAAAATGCACCAAAATGTTCCCCGCCTTTTGGTGATGATAACCGTATATTATACAGTAAAACTGTCTAGAAAAGTGTATATGTATATTTAAGCGATGGCCAGTATACATATACTATATGGTTGGAGCCTTAATCTAGGCACCAGTTCCAAGATGGCGAAGCCAAGAAACGAAAGGCGTGCAAGGGCATGAAATTTTATTATAGGCACAGAGCGGCTGCCAGTGGGCATCGGGCCAGATTGACACGCGAAAGGCATCATATGTACTGAAACAAACTCCCAGTGTACCCTAGAACCCCAAACCACGATCGCGTTTAATGGTTTGGTCGAAGGTTCGCGCCAGTGCTGAGACGGCGCAGAGATACGGTCCAGTATGTATGTGTACCATAGTCAGGTTTAACCCTTCTCGATATCTGTAGTAGATTCCAACTAATGTTGTAAAGCCTCAGTTCCATGGGCAGGCCTTGGGTTTCATGAGAGCGATCAGGTGGGTTCGCGAGGTCTAGTCCCACCCCTCTCAGCCATTTAAAGGGTCTTTACAAACATCGGTGAGAAGACTTCAGCGATCTCTTCCGTAGTTCATCAATCAAATGCCAACCCACCGTCTTATCGGCATCATTTGTCTCGGGAGAAGCACCATCAGCTTTAGGGGCCTTAAAAAGACGTTGGTTATTGAGATAACTTTCCTGACCTTTTCGCTGCAATGCCTCGCCTGAACGCTGTTAACTCGGCTTTCGTCCTTGCCATTGTCTTCTTTCAGCTACCTTGGGTCCGAGCCCAGACTTCAAGTTGGACCACCAACAACAGCACGATAATTGGCGTGATAGTCGGCCCTATCTGTAGGCCCTGCTTCATATTCAAGTTGAATTCTCTCCTGATTTGTTCTCTTCTGGAATATTAGCTTGCATCATCCTCACGATCTCATTCTGCTACTGTTGCATACGCTCTGCGAGAACGAACGAGATCGAGAAGGATGTCGCCGCCCTGAAAGCCTCCGCCCCCACTCGCCCAATTGAGGGTTCAAAGGAGCCAACAATCCCCCCAGATAGTAGTCAAGATAGCCCCAGCGTCGCCGAGAAAGTGTATGACAAGTCCCAGGAAGCAATAACTGGGGTGGATTCGCAGCGTATAGCGGATAGCAAGCGCATTCAGGCACTGGAGGAGCAGGTCAGCAATCTGCAGAAGCGGCTTGATGCTGTGAGTGCGTAAGCAGCCCCTCCGCACTCTGCATCCTCGACTCTTGTATGACACGAAATTCTAAATTCGTGCCTTATTTTGAGCTAGCGCAACTGAGAAAAATTCTGTTTTCTCACTCTCATCTATGTCGAGCACTGCAGCTTTGGCCAGCCAAGCAAACGAGTTCGAGAGTTGAGACCAACTCGGGGAGGGCACTCAACATAGACTATGGTTGTGGGTGATACCATTTGTTACTACCATAAAGCCATATATCATCCATGGGTGTTAAAGCCGTGAACATGTGCATACGGCACGTATATGCGCAATAGATTTCTCCTACCACATGAGCTCAGCCAAGCATAGAGTTATGGCCAAGAGCGACGCCTTACGGTGCTGGCGGCTGGACACGATCATTCACTATTCAGAAAAGCTGTAAAGCTGTAAAATGTATTGATCAGCGGCCAAAACCTGCTTCGGCTGGAGAATTGCCTACCAGGAGACTCCGAGAAGCCACTCGAAGGCAGTGTCACAAACGACATGCGAGGAACCAAAAGCAGTAATTGTGATGCCTAAAATTAGCCGTTTGAATGTTGCCATTATAAAGGTATATATATCCTTCTCGCTGTTCTTCGTCCCAGAAATCCGAATGAACCTCTCCAATAGAAGGCCATTTAGCCTTCATAGTGGGCCTCTGTCCTGCATCGTCACCTCCTTGCTCTTTTTACCTGGAGTCAATGGAAAGGTGAATGACAAAGTCATCATTGGCAGCGTGGCTGGCGGCTTTGGTATGTACTTTGTTTGAATAACCACCGGCTTTAAGACACTTTCTGAGACCCTGTATGACAGTCGTCTTCATCACGCCAGTTATTATCCTGTTTCTGTGTAGCTTACGACGCAAGCGCGCTCGGGTCATGACCCAGGAGCAGACGCTGGAGGATCAAAGGCAAGCCGGCGCTTCGGTCATTTCTTGCGGCCTAGAGCATAGGCTAATTTATGTGTAAAACCCCATCAGACATACAGAGAATATGGCGATGGACATAGGGGCAAAACTGAATGCTATCCGCGCCGTCGGTGCACCCACACCCGCCCGCAAATGAATCCCTGCTTCACCATCGGAATTCACGAGTAACGCAAATATTACGGTATCGGAGATGTAACTCTTCATATATGCGAGGATGAGATATATCCCACCTCGCGTCCATTTCGAGGCACATCGTTCCACCATGATGAGCAGGTAAGAATACCACTGCATGGGCCGATTGAATGGGATTGAAAGCGAGCAAGGCCATGAGGTACTGGATTGCGTCTATCTGTTACTCTCGACGTTGCCTCTCTTTTAACTACCTCTCTAGCATATTGACTACTATTCTGAACATGAGGGTAATTTTCCGCCGTTGTCGATTCGTATGAGGCCAAGTTTCATCTCAGAGCCACGCAGTTAGCGCCTCCACCTAGAAATCTGACAATCCCAATCGGCCTCAGAGTGTCTTGCCTTTTGGCGCCCTTGACCAATCTTGGACAGAACGCTATGCGATCGTTGTGCACGTAGGGGAGGTCGGAACTTCTGTGTTCGAGACGATAAATTTAAAGCTGTTTCCCCAGATACTTGGGCACCAAATGTCGATTTGTGGAAATGACCAACCACTGAGGGGACTGCGCAACTGGCGTAGGAATTTGATGCGCCAATCATTTGATGCGGGGTGAATGCGCACATGCCAAGCCAATTCATTCTGTTTCTTCCCAGCACATGGTCAGTTTCCAGTGCAAAAGCGGTGAACACATTTGCGCATAGGGCTTCCTCCCACTCTTGAATGGACCTTAGTCAGTTCTCAGAAGCGCTCCTCAGGGGCGATGAGGAACCTCCCCCCGGCTTTGACCCGGATGTCGTTTTTCGTCAGGCTTCCAGTGGAATGAAGCTATACCAGCTCATGGCAAAAGTGAGGGTAACTCCGAGTCACTGTTCAGATCGACTTCACTGACAATACTCACGAATCAGTTTATTAATCCGGCGAAGCGGGGCAATGGACTCAGTATCGGGTGCCTCTATCACCTCTTCAAGCATCAAGAAGCACCACGGCTGTATAATGATATCCTCGACATCTACTTCACCAATCTCAAGGCAGACGAGATACCTCCATCTGATGTCGTAGATCAAAAATCGCCACTAGCATTGGCAAATCTTGAACGCGGACTCGAGTCTGCAAGAGGACTTGCGGCGTACATTCGACTCTGCTTCGACGCTCCTCCTCGCCGGAGACAGTCACTGGTCGTCAAACTCCGCTTGAGGATGTCTGGCAGATTGCCCGATATATTCCCGTGGCTCCGATACCTTGTCCTGCGACCCATCTCTCCGACCTAGAAGATCGCTAAATTCGGGCTGACATGACTTAACGGATCACACTGATCTCGCACATCGTCGAAGGATGCTTCACCTTGGATCCCGAGCACCTAGGATCCTCTATCATGGCCTGTACGGAGGCATCCGACCTCATGGTACGGCTCTGGCAACTCAAGAACAAGGACGTTACTGGGAATGGTACACTGGATGGACATCGTGATGACCAGTACTTGATGTACCTGTTTGGTGTCGACTTCGATCGCTGCCCCATCTTGAACCTCATGGCTATCTTTCTCTCGCAAGAAAAGGGAAAGGAGACCCTTCTTCGACAGTGGTTCATCCGTATCAACGAGCCAGGAAAGCACAGGCGGAAGCTGGATCCTAGTGTTCATTTGGCCAACACGATCCTATCACGACTGACGCAGATTGAATTTGACTACCGTGGAAGCGATCTTCAATGCTCTCACGCAGGTCATCAAGGATAGGAGTGTCGAGACCACCATCGAGCGGGGGGTATACATTGCACTCGACAAGCGAAGGTACCTCTACTTCTACATGAGGTGCCTGCGCACCATCAGTGCCTATTCTCTCGAGAAGGAGAGATCGACTGGATTCCTAATCAGACCCGCGGATGAGGCTGCACTCCCTGTCGTATGCTTGGGTCGTGCACTTGGAGAGCTCTTTCGCACTTTATGCCGAACCTCACATTTCTTACTGACCCACCTCGTCGAATGGGTCGATGGCGGATTGATTCAAGTCGTTGCCAACTGCGCCGTTCTCCTCCGCCATTACCCAGACTCGGTGCGCGAACTATTCCCCCCAGACTTCGACCCTTGGACCATCTGCAGTAGCATTCCCAGAATGTTTCTCACATTCGCAATGTACCCACCCATCCTTCGCTCAATGGTGTCTGCTATAAACGAAAGTGTGTTGACACAGGAGCAAATCGAGGCGTTGAGCTGGGCTTTGGAAAGAGATCAGGGGCAGCTGGAAATCCACGGAGTAGAGGAGGACTGGATGGCAAAAGTCATCGATTACCTATCGCGATGCAGCGATGAGGTTCGAGAATCACAAAGGGCAGAAATCAGGCCTGGTCAGAAGCAACCAAGAGGAGGAAACCTCTGCGATTGTGATATGGTGAGTTCGAGAATCTATGTCTCAGCATCGGTCTTCACCTCAACCGCGTAAAACTAAAGTGTGTGGTGGATGCCGCACGGCTATCTACTGCTCGGATTGGTGTCAGGAAACGGATTGGGGCCGGCACCAATCCGAATGTGACTCAAGTCGTTTGATAAGGCAGGGCAAGTCATTGCTCGTTTTCCTCTAGGCTCTACTAGTGGCTAAAGAAAGGTCTAGAAAGCAAAAAATTTGAAGATTGGTACAGCCCAAAGTGGCGAATATGGCATATATGACACCTCCAACGTCAGTATCTGGATTTCGGTGCTCTCAACCACCATCGTCATGCTCCGTCAACCGTCGCACGAATAAACTACTGCGATTCATTCAACCTCCCGGGATGGGAGTTCTGTCCGTTCGACCACTACGGTAGACTTGAGGGGAGCACTACCTCTTCGCTCTCCCCCCACCAAAGGTCGCGTTTCGTAGGCTACCTCGACTGGACCAGGAACCTTCCTTTAAATGATGAACAGAAGGAGATGGATCAAGACGGTAAAATCGTAAAGCTTTCGACCTGGAGATGGCTCGTTGAGGCCATACTGCCTCGTGGGGACAAATTGGTGGTCCTCACAGTCACAGGCTCGCTTGGCCTTCAAGATGCTAATCACACCATATTCGAGCTTAGTGCTCTTGACAGCGTTGTGAGTATCGTGTGAGTAAATTTGGACTGGTGAAGCCGTACATTTGACCGAAACTGCCTATTTAATAGGCCTTTCGATATCGATCAGCAACCGGGCATTATACCTGGCCTAGCGTGACAGACCTAGCGTGACTTACAGCTGAAGTCCTCGAGGCACCCACCTCCTTCGAATTCGCGTTCGCTTTACCAAGAGCTGCTTGTGTTGCTACCATACGATTGGGTAGAAATTATGAATTCTCACTGTGTCCCTCCATGACCGGGATGTCTGATATATCCTGCTGGCGTGACAGTGTGAGGAGCAAAGAGGGCATAGCCTGTGCACACGGGGTCAACCTTCCATTGTCTTCCATGTCATTCTTCGGCAGCGTGGTGGACCTAAGATTGGAGATCTAATAAATAGGAGTGTCGCTTCATCTCCTTCTCCGTTTCCCCCGCTTTTCTGGGAAGGCACGATGAAACGTCGCAAGAAACATGGGTCCTCAGGTACATCTCCTAGCCAACTCGACGTTCCTTCTTTCCCATTGTTCACGTTGCAACCACAGGTGGCCAACAGGGTTTCAACCGATGCGATAACATCTCTCTTAACGGCGGACAACATATGTACGCTGGGAGAGATGTAAATGTCATCAACAACTATACTTTAACCCTCAATTTCGTATGTTTCTTCGGTCGTGATGGCTGGGATTTGCAACTCATTCTCATCTTTCCTCGCTTTAAGCCCGAATCTATGCCCTCATCGTTGGTTTTTTTGGCCCCACGGACCACAATGTGCTGAACGCAGGAACTGTCTGAGCCCCTTCTACCCCTTCTAACGGGGGAGCGGCGTTCGTGTACTTAGGCGATTGTGTTGTCTGCGGGAAAGAAAAAAAACAACCTAGATCGACACCCCCAGGCTCTCCTCGACGTCATGCCCTGTTAGAGGAGCACTGTAGCTATCTAAGCTTTCACACTTTGCATCCATCCTCTGAATCACCAAACCCACGATACCACCAACTTAAGTATCAGGGCGAAGATCCAAGATCCTCAAGTTCACCGTCAATATACGTCAATACACTCTAACTAATACTAACTCTTTACCGACAAATCGACGTCGAACCACAAGCATCCAACATCATCGCCACACCCACCGAACCACTCACCCAACCACCGAACCACTCATCCAACTTCCATGACGCCTCAACTGCCTGCAGAAGAAACGGGGCCTTTGAAGGGAAAGAAGCCGTTTTCGTCTGTGGGATTTCCAATACATCTATCATCACATTCCACCTACAGCGTCAAATCAACCACAGATTCAAATTTACTCCAACGCTTAGATAGTTCTGCAGTGCCGGCCAATGTTCATCCAGTGTCATCTATAAATCTTCTGTCGCGATAGTGAGTGTGTTATCGTTGTCATGCATCTCAATGGTCAAACCTCAGGGGTCAGTCTTTCCTGAGCTTTTCCTTTAAACTCCCGATATTGCGAAGAGCAGAAGCACTTAAGGAGCACGAGCGGACGGTCATAACGGTGGCCAGAGCGTCGGTGGGCATTGACGCCGATGGGAAGACCAGTCGAAGCTTTGGCTTGAGCATGAGCTTCCAATGCTTCCTATCCGATAACCTGGTGAAGAAACTGATCCCTTCGAGTCTCTCTAGCAAAGCAGTGGCTACTTGTCTGGTCCATAGCCGACAGTCTTAACGGATTCGGCGTACTTACACTTTCGTCAAAGAGCAGCAAGTCCTCAGGCCTCAGGCCTCAGGCACCGTCCTTGATTCACAACGCACTGACACTGCTGACAAGGGGCTCGGAAGAGGCTCGGATGACCTACGGATCAACAGCGTGCGAAGGTCTCGCCGCGGTTGCTCACAAGGAAACCGGACGATGTTCCTCCTCATTTCCGACTGTTTTCTCTCAGGTCCCTGATTCTTCTTCGCTGCCAATCCCCAGGAGATTTCAGAAGGGCCTCTTTCAATTAAATCAGGCTTTTTTCTTGTTTCTCTAGGGACCACCACGGCCTGTTTACCCCGCCTGCTCTGGAGGCTTCTTGAGCTCTACTTTGTGGGGCGACGGAAATGGACAGGACATGTCAAGACTCGAGGTTGATCCTTGCTGTGCATCTGCAACTGTAAATCTGAGGCGCTGTCATGATGCCACGAGGAGAAACCTTGGATGACCGGCATGCTTCGATGCACCTGGTATGTCCCGCGTCCAGTTAGCCCACGATGAATGTATAGGCTGACAGGTGCTTGATAAAGGAAACCTGGGGAAGCAGGTGACTGCCATTTTGACACCCAATGTTTATGTACTACAGCCCCGACCCACCGTTCAAGCAGCCTCGTTCTCGACAGGCTCTTGAACGGCGAGCGTCATCACCCGCATATCAGGCGCCTGCGTCCTATGCAACCTCGTCGCTCAAGAACCTCAGCGATACGTTGGAGGATCCGAGCAGGGATTCCATTAATCGTATACCCGAGGCTCTCAAGCAGCTTTTGGTCGACTTGGATGACCCTTTCGCTCCATCTCCTGTGGTTCGTGCTCCGAAGAGCGCGCCAACCTCCAGACGACCATCAGCTCGTCGAAAGCACTCTGATCTCCCTCCTCTCAAGCCTCCTCCCACAATCCCTATCCCAAGGCTTCCTCTCCCACCGCCAAGCCCAGAGGTCAAGCGCATCCTAGCGCAACCCACTCTTCTCTCCAGACCCACCCATCCTCGTTCGGGGTCCAAAGGAGATGCTGTTCCTTCACCTGTCAGCACCACCTCGAGCAGCACGACGCTTGTGGAAGCATGTCTGCCCAAATTCGAAGTGCCATCCCCGGCGTCGTCGATCAAGGCCAAAACCTCTCGACCTCGTTCGCGGTCCAATGCTTCAGATACGGGACCCACTGTGGACAGGAGTAGACCATGGGAAACCTCACTACCCCCTGTTCTTCCTCCCATTCCTCCTCTACGCATCAACACTCGCCTGAGTGGGGTGCCATCTCAAATGGCTGAGTTGAAGCGTAAATCGACGGCTTCGAACCCTACACCTAGGCCTTTGGGAGCCGCGATCGACGATGCATGGCTCATAGCTCAGGCTCGCAGCATGCGAGAGGGTTGGGGTGAAGATCTACAGCACGGGGAGCTTCGGCAGGAAAAATCTATGGCGCATCTACAGAACCACAGGAATTCCTCAATGCGACGTAGCGTTTCGAGGTACGCCCTCCATAATCTTCTTTTATTAAGCAAGCATCATCTAACAGGCGATCCCGCAGCACCTCGTCCGGGACTTGCCCGAGTGTCGCATCAGCCAACCCCGCATCGCCAAGCGTTGTTAGTCTGCCCAGGATGTCGTTTGAGCGCTCTCCCATCTCCCCCACCTCCCCACGGGGAGCTGGAGGCGGCTTTAATGCAACAGACGTCCAACGTGTCCTCTCGCAGCCTACTCTCCTCCAACGCAAACCTACTGGTCGAACGCGGTCACACTCGACTGCAGAATCGGCCTCGCCTACTCATTCCACCACACACTCAATCTCAAGTGAAGGGCCCCCTTCGAGCTTTCGAGCTTATGCTGTTCGCTCGCCAAAGGACTTGGAGACGCCCATTCCTGCCCGCTCCAAGTCTAGGGACAGAAAGACGGTTTCTCATGACAACGATCTGAAGAGAGAACCTCAACGTGCCAGTGTCGATTCAGCTCCTGTAAAGCGAGGAAGGCTATGGAGGGGCGTGAGCCTTGGCCTTATTCGTTGATTGTTGATAATGCTTTTCAAAAATGCTTTGTGCCCTGTTTTGTTTCCCCATGAGACGATGTATACTACTTGCTCTCCAACCTCTACGACCCTTTATGACGCTACGATTTCTACGGATATTATGGACGACTCTGTATCTAAAGACAGCCAACGTGTACTTACTCCACTACACTAGAAGATCATGATAAGCTTTTACACTCTTCTTGATAGCATTCATCTCTGTCTAACGCCGTTATTGGGTCTTATTGGTCTGCTACATGGACAGGGTTTGTGAGTGGGTCGGAACGCGGAAGAGGCTCGGAAGAAAAACGGATCAGCATCGTGCGAAGATCGGCTGTAATAAGCGCCCACGTTCAACCAAACTGTCAGTGTCAAAGGCATCGCTCGCCTTCAAGTTTCCTGCATCCATGTCTGAGCTCTGTTTTGCCAACTGCTGTCCTTGTTTCTCCAAAAGTGAAGTCTCAAAATTCAGCTACAACTCTCATAGTGTTCTTGCAGGAATAGGTCCTCCTCGGTGGCTTTAAACGCCCAGTTGTAATCGTCAGGTCCCCTGAGCGACGATGAGGCGGAGATGATGCAACAACCTGGCAATTATCCCCAATCTGGACCTTTACAGGCCTCTTCGGTAACATCTGAGGGATGTGCCTTGGGTCTTATATGCCCCGCTATAGCGTTAATGGGATAAAAATCCCTTCGGGGTGGTGTTACGAAACGCTGGGCTTCTAATCAGCATGGTACGCCCGCGCATCCAATTATACAAGACTTCGATTGAAAAAGTTCCCAAAAAGCCACATTCCCTTCTTTGCACTCGACGCTCATGTCGACCACTTTCAGCCCTGGTCGCACCTTCCCCAAGCGACGTCCAGACGATGTCCTATCGCGCCAGGAGAACTGGAAGCAAAGCAAATCGTCCGCGTCAAGGCCAGCGACAAGCACGGGCTACGAGATGACTGGCTGCTCTTCCCGCTTTCAGTACTCGATTTCCACGGTGTCTCTGCTGTATCCCGAACCGGTGATGGACTGTGCACGGTCTTCGAGAGGTTCCACGTCCAGCAGTGTAACTCTCGTGGATTCACCAAGCTTGCCTTCGGGTGGAACAAGCTCCCCTCGTCGTCCTCGAAAGCTCACACGACGTCGAACCCAGTCGAACGCTGAAGAGCGCTGGGATGGGCTGAAGCGCAAAGAAGGCGGCGATGAGAAAGGGAGGCATAATCAAGGAGATGCAAAGGTTATGGACACGACGATTCCTGCAAAAAGGTATGGTCCAAAGGGCCTGGATCCTCATAACGTTCTGAGCAATCTTCGTAGACCTTCCTATTCCAGTTGCCCGAAGTTTCCACATGCAAAGCATGGAATACTTCCGCCACGTGATCTTCTTCCCCAGAAGGAGACACCACTGGACGTGCACCGGAGGTTGGATATACGACGTATCCTGTCGCAGCCAACCTTGGTCGCCACCAAGGTCGACCCCCAGCCTCCACTACCGCTCAAGGTAGCTTCGCCATGCCGGAACCACTCACCGAGATCTGTTGCCCCACCATCCTCCTTTCGTTTTCCTATCATGTCTCCTCCTGACGACCTCTCAACGCGCCCACCACCTCCCAAGCCTCAGCCAAGTGCTGATGTACAACGTATACTTGCTCAGCCAACTCTTCTCGCACCTATCAAGCGCCCTATCTCCCGTTGCCGATCTGTTGGAGACCTCGCATCACCACCACCGACTCCGTCCACAGTAAGCAGTGAGACCTTGGCAGAGGTTCCCCGTCGGCCTCGGAAGCTTCAGCGACCACGCTCACGATGCAGCTCAACTACAAGCCTTGCGCTACCTAGTGTGCCTGGTTCAACCCCTGTTGAACACCATAATCAAGAGTGGTTCGTCCTCAACGCTGTACAACCTGGAGAAGGATGGGACGAAGATAAGATTCGAGTTGGGACACCAACTGAGGAGGTCCCACAGGCTGCTGCTGAGCTTGCACTGCGGGTCAGAAGCAGGGTTCAAAGGTTCGTTGAGTGCCTCATCCTGAACTCCTTCGAGCATCTTTTCACTTTGCCTACAGCTCCTTATCCCAAAGTACCTCAAACGTTTCAACAATCAGCGTACTACCAGGTCCCCAGGGCAAGGCTATTGCACTTCAGCCTGTCGTCCCGCTTCCAGTCAAGGATGGGCACACCCAAACAGACAGTCAGGCAGGAGCCGTCGATGCGACGCCCTCCGACCATAAATTGATGTCGCGTTGTCGATCGTGGTTCAATCACAAGCTCTCCATTGGCAGACGCTCGCCGAAGAGGCATGCTCCACCTTCCAGCTTTCCTCCTTTGGCTGCCGGACTAGCAACGAGCCTCTGATTGGCGGCAAGCCTGCTTTCAAGGGGTGGATACGGCGAGGGGATTAATGTCTGAATTTGACGAACTTGTGCCATTTAGCATATCACAGAGAGTAGTCATAAGTCTTGGTTCATATTCTCGGAAGATGCGCTAGGGATGCTATTAGGGGGGCATTCTTATGGTGCGTTTGTTCGCCACGCTTTGAATGTGCTTCTTGGACAGGTCACTGACTAAATGTACAGGTTAGTTTGCAGCAGCGATGGCCACACCTTGTATGCTTCCCGCGACTAATACTTGTACGAATCACAATTGGAACACAGGGTAACGTCAACGCACCGTACCAGAGCAGCCCATGTGACATTGCCTTTGGCGCCCAAAGCCATAGATAAAATGGTGGCGAGGTGCGCTTCATCGACGTTACCTATTGCATTTGGGCGTTATTAGAGGTTCTCAAGTCTTATGCCAGCTGTCACCATGTCCATGTCTGCAGGTAGTGCTGAGGAAAAGCAGCCTCGGCACCGGTGAGATCGCGTTCGTATCCCGATCTGGGGTCCCTCTTGCTGGACAGGCGCTGGCGGTGTATAGAAAGACAGACCTCTCGAGAGGCAATAAAGTACACTGCTTCGCGATACAGCTCTCCGCTTTTCACGTGAATTAAAAGCGTGGAAACATCCAGAAGTGGGAAGGAAGCAGGTGACGTTCACTAATCGAAGTTTCGATTTCCTTGTACTTATTTTTGGATGGTAAAAGAAGGCAACGTGGCAACGAGTACATTGAACAGTCACTCGTCACTGCCTTGCCTACTTCCACACCTAAACCCGAAGCAGTGGTTGTCTGGTTGTATATATACAAGACGTCGCTCTCCCTAACCTCTATCCCACCAACATCAAGAAACAGCAAATCTCGCCTGCACAAGCTTTGTCACCAACCAACCCACTCTAACCTCTCCACAACCTTCTGCAATGGCTCGTCGCAAACGCCGTAAACACGGCCCCGATTTAAGTGAGTTGAATGCTGGAATGCCTCAGGCTGTACCCTTCATCATCGTACGAAACCTGAGTCTAGGACCAGCTTATGCCAGGTGACGTCAATCAACGCCAGGCAATACCAGGTACGACAGGCTGGCGATCATACGCCAGATCTCATCGTTGCCCAGATCTCAGCCCTGGCCAGGTGAATACCAGTATGGTAGGGCATGTCAGGCCAATACCAGGTTGGTGACCCCCTGCTTCTCTTTGCCAGGTTTCATTCTGCTTGTATGTGTAATTCTAACCCAACGTACTGGTCTGAAAGCATATAAAGTGTAATATATTCTTCTAAATACTGTACAACACTATTCTACCAGGGAAGCCACGATATGCGGGTATAATCACCGTGAAAAGCCCGGAATTGCCGATGACCAGGAGCCCGCCTAGCACGAAACTCTACGGGTGGATAGATTATCATGCCTGCAACCCTCAAGGACGGATAGATCATCAAAAACGTACTAGATCTACCAATCCTCGACGATATCCTATTCTGTACTAACAGCATAGGCAACGATACTTAAGAACAAGCCACGTACATCAAGGTGAGAGTCATCCCAGTATGCCACCCAAATCATACGCGTTTCCTCCCAAGGCGGGTACAGATACGGCCTGTAATTAGTCGGGGTTCGATTTTGCGAAGAGCGTCGCAACAGGAAGGTTGTCGTCATTGTGGGTGTGGGTGTGGTTGTCGTTGTCGCCACCATCAAGAGTTTACGCCATGTCCATTGCTGTACCAAAGGGCGGGTAGCCTGCGGTGACCAGAGGGAAGGCGGGGGGAAGGAAGAAAGAGTTGACAAGCAAGATGCGACGCGCAACTGAGCAAACCAATTTGAATTCAAAGTCCGACCGGCAAGCGCCGCGCGCCCAAAAGCATGCAATCGAACTCGCTGAAGTCCCCTCATATTGTAGGGATGCTACTAGCTTGATTCTTCATGATTCTTAGCTAGCTTTTAGTAACGGACGAGCTCCTGCTTTATACCGATTGCACTCATCGGCATGCAATGAATGGCACACAGAAACCATGCCGAGTCAGGTAGTCAGGAAGCTGATCATGACACGTCCCTGTATGTCGTGCCCATGACCTAGTAAATGAAAATATGGCATTATATGCCCATTGTTCTATCTACCTGACGGTGTGTTGAACTTGCGATGCCAGATTGTGATGACCCCTGCCCAGATCAATGCCAGATCAATGGCACCTCGCCAGGTGAAAACCAGATTGGCGCGTCGCGTGCCAAGCCCAAACCAGGATGAGTTTCGAATGGCTTCCCCGTGCCAGATGGATGAACATGACCCAGAACTCGGGTTTCCTACGATGATTCTGAGCATCCCATAAACTAGGTCAGAGGAGTGTATTCCTCGGATCCAGCGACTTTGAAGTGCATGGGGGCGAATATGTTTACGCAAACGGCAACGCCGTTGTAACGAAGCACTACCAAGTCAATCTGCTAGTGATCAACTTGAACGGATCACCCCAGCTTGTGTGTCGCTGTATTCACTTCTTCTCTCACAATCAATGCTGACGAAGAAATGCTGCTCAGACCGTGACTGCCTCAATGGCAACCACCGTCGGTTTATTTGGTTACCCGGACCACAATTGAGTCGAAGCTGATCAGTTGAAGGCTTGAAGCAGCCCCTTCCCTGCCTAGAGTGCTTTAACTTTTCGTCTTCGAATTGTGCTCCATCACGGGTTCACTAAACCTATGCTACTTTCTTGGATACCTTTGCTAGGTATTGCTCATCTATGCATTAGATGTGCGCTTTGGGTTTCATGGTACGGTCCTTTACGACCGACGGACTAGGATCCAAGCGGCTGTCTCGCTTGGCTCTCGTCGTTTTGATTTACCCTCGATTCCTCAGTGAATCTCCCCCTTTGCCGTGCCCCTCCGCCTCTTATTCTATTTCTCGCGATGCGTCGTCGTCGCGGCTTTGCGACAAGCCCCCTCCCCCCTACTGGTCTCCTGCCTCCTGTTTCGTTCACTCTTCTTTCCTACACCCCGCTTCCCCATCACACAACAGATAATCCACATCGCGTCTACTGTCACTTCGGGCAATTTTCTGTCTCCCCTTCTGATACCCCTTATTTATCCTCAGTGGCTAATTGATGGGAAGGATATGGCATCAATAGCCGAGTTTCATGGTTGGGCACTTGCATGCCTACTTTGCGTCATCCGGCGAGAAGTGGGCGTACAAGCGCCCGTCCATGAAGCTCGTCTGCTGCACATTGGGACGATACGTTCACACTCCCCTTTAATAACTTTCTATCTCTGCCCCGTTGACGTTTACTGTTTAAGTATATGTAGCTGTCGCGTAGCTTGTGGATTTCGGCACCCTGTATAGTGTTGATCCATCATACCCACCCCTAACCAGTTCGATCGCTTGGCAAAGCGAGTAGAAGATAGGATACTGACAGGCGACTTTGGTGTATTAGCGTCACTGCTTCTACGTGCCTATAAACTATGTCCTGCTACTCCAAATCGCATGCTGTTAACTAGAATCCTCAGAGTACACACTGTTTTCTGTTGATATGGTTCAATCTTAGGCTGCACTTGTTGCTTACCTCTTTTGAACTGATGTCCAAAGGTTTCGATCTATCTGAGGAAAGATAGACGGGGTGCTTCCATTCCATTCAACTTAGAAGCGGCACTGTGACTGCCTTCAGCCCGAGCGCCCTTTATGGGACGAAGGGATGATATCGAGTTGCGACACATACTGAAGCCATACAGGCGGCTGCTAAGCGTACAACACGGGTCAGAAACGGGGCTTGGAAATTCATTTACTTCCATTCTGAGCTCATTAGAGCATGTTTTTGCTTTGCTTACACGTTGTTATCCCTAAGTGCCTCGAATCTTTTAATAGTCAGCGTACCATTGACAGGTACCCAGGGCAAAGCCATCGTGCCGTAGCCTGCCATTCCGCTCTCAGCCAAGAACGTGCGCACCTGAAGACAGCAGACCAGTAGTTGTCGGCGCGACGCCCTCCGATCGTAAAGCGATGTCACACTGTCGATCATGGTTCAACATCAAGCTCTCTCGTGGCAGTCTCGCCGAAGAGTCAAGCTCCACCTTCCGGCTTTCGCCGTACAGGCCTCCAACTACTGCTGGGCACTCGCCACTTGGGAGAATACTCCCGGACCTTCATCCGTGAATAGGGGTGAGGCTGAGGAAGCTGCTTCTTAAGGTGTGTACGTGGTCTCCAATTGGACATGTGTTCTCTGACGAGCTTCTGACGAAATTTCTAGGCCGGCTGGCTTTGTGTACTGCATGAAGGGCTAGCAGGAGAGAAGGTGGCATAACTATGGCTTTGCATCTGCTCGGCCAACACGACGAGACCCTAACCATTGCTTTGTGGGCTTGTAAATTTGGTAAAGTTGTAGTATACCTTGTCGATATGGCTCTGTACTAGTGTTAATCCATCACCTCTACCAAAACTCTAAGCTCGCAAGGAAGTAAGATTGAATCAGATAAACCGGTTTCATTAGGCGAAAATAGGGTACTCGAAACAACAGGTAAGCAATGACTCCAAGCATCTAGAGGTTCCTCAGCTTCTCGATAACATCCAAGATATGTGGCTGATTCCATTCGCCACTCCAACCTTGCCTCTTCTCACTTCTATAAACACCACTCATTGCGCTCTCGCTCCTGGGTATAGGCGAACCACAACGGTCCACCACTATCATCACCCCTGCCTCCGGCACGTCCACTCCTCTAGCCCCAGCTTCCGGGTCCTCTCCTTTCCCAGCGCCCGCTTCTCCATCGGTGGCCTGGCTTGCTGGAGATACCACAGCCTCTGAAGATTCGAGAAGCTGTCCATGTTCATTGACAGGATTACCGCCCTCACCCAGTGAGTGCAATCCGGAAGATGAAGCCCCATCTGGAGAAAGATCAAGGTATGTTTCAGCCTCAACGTCCAAAGGTCCAGAGGGATGGTCGACCGACAGGTCAAGCATGCTCCCGTTGGTCGACGAGCAGTGATCGATGGGGAGGTCAATCCGGACCTTCTTCGTTGTCGTCGCCTTGGACTTTGTCTCTGCCGCCTTCCCGCTATCCTTGGAAGTCGAATGGATGACCTGACTCGGGCTTTCGGGGATGGCAGGAGAGGGAAACCGATAGCCGACGGTGGGGAGAGGTGAAGGAGGACTGTAATCCGAGAACGGAGCAGCTTCCTCCCCGTGCTTGAAAGGGGAGGCAAGGGCGCTCAGCGATGGAAGAGAAGGTGATAAAGACATCGAGTGCCTCATCCACGGTATCTCTTCTCTGTGAATTCTCGTCGAATCTCGTGCCTTATTGGACATTGATCGAGAAGGAGATGGAGTCGAGAGGTGGGAAGGAGGTCTCAAGCTCGCCACAGAGCGATGAAGCAGGGGAGTCGCTGGTATGGTGGGCGTGGAAGGAGCTGGAACCTCCGCGACTGGGCCTGAAACGGGCTGAGAGGGTAGGGGAGTAATGGCTGGCGAACCGCTGTCTCGAATAGAGCCGGTTCCTTCATCACCAACCCTGAAGGGATGGTCCTCGAAGTATGCAACAACCTCTTCGCGGCTCGTACTCTCAACCATCACGTCCAGCAAGGCACCCCTCGCCTTCCTACCACTCTTCCCAAAGCCAACGCTGGCACCGTCGTGTGAGGCAGAGGGAACGAGAACAGGTCGAGGATGAAGAAGGGTGCCTGGCTTGATGATGCTATGTCTCTTCTCTGGGTCGTCGGCGTCGTCCCCACGAAGAACCTTCCCATCTCGTCCACCCTTGGAGTGACGATGCTTCTCTCGACAATGCCTCGCCAATGAACCAAATCCAGACCCGACCCCGCCTCCCCATCCAGCATGCTGGCGCTTTGCTACGTCTTCCCTGTCGAGAGAGTTCACATACCCGGTGTTGGAACGAGAGGAGCTCGTAGAGAGCAAGGCATTCAGGAGTGAATTCGACCCATCGTACGTGGGGAACAGGATGGAGCTGGTAGCTTTCTTGTGCGTTTGCCTCCTCGGATCCACGTAGCTTTTCTCGATGGCAGGTGCGCCGGATAGAGTGCGTTCGAAAGCCCTCCTCGACAGGCCCTCCCTTGGACCCACAGTCCCAACAACGAGCTCAGGTGGAACCTCTTCGCCCAACGTCTTTGTCAACTTTAGAAGCCTTCGCCTTCTTAGCTCCTTTTCCGAGACGCTGGAGCAGTTTGGCTGCATCGTGATGGTGGAGCTTCGGCTGCTCCTCCGTGTCAAACGAACAGAGCTAGACACGGACGAAGGCGATGATGGGCAGTAGGTAAATGGGTGACGGTGGCGGGAGTTCATGACGGAAGATGCCATGACCAATCGTCCGCAGAGTGCAGCAGAAGATGTGATCGACGAAGTCGAGGGTGACGGGGAGTATGGGGATGCTGAGCTTGAGGTGGGAGAAGGAGCGTCGGTGGTCACACCAGCTGAGGATGCGAACGGAAATGGGTACGTCACAGAGTGCTTCAAAGCGATTGGTGAGTCCAGGGACGCCGCTCTTCGATAAATGGACGTGTGCTGAACCAAGCCGGATAAGAGCGCAGCCGGAAAGCAATCGATGAGAGGCGACGGGGTTGAAATGGTGACCTGGGATGATGCATCACTCGAAAAAACCCCTGATGTGCGAGGGCCATTTTCCACCTTTGGAGATGCAGCATCGGGTGGAAGGGAATTTGACGGCACCGCCGACCGCTGAACTGAACAAGAAGATGATTGGGAGTAGCAAGGATGAGGATGAGGTGATGTGGATGGTGGTGGGACATCAGCATCGCACCCCTGGCCAGCTGCTCGGTAGGATGGAGGTGCGTCTTCTATGGGATCTTCGCCTTCCGCCCATTCATCCAACCGACAGATATAGGAGTTTGCCAATGATCCCGCAGTGATAGACGAAGTGGATGGCGAATTGCTGATTGAGTAGCTGGAATCGTCGCTCCAAAAAGAGGCTCGACTTCCATCTCTGGAAGGAGAAGGAGGAAGGATCACGGGCTCAAGGGGGTCGCTGGGCGACCTCGAGACTTCTTGATACATTTGGAGCGTTGTGGAACGACTTGGGTGGAAGGGAGATTGGCGCTGGATGGTGATAAAGGAGGGGGAATGGGTGGACGTTGGAGGCGGACATCAGGTCTGCATTCGTCTGCTGGGCCGATCTCAAATGCGACCATCAAGGCAAACTTGCAATCTGCAACGTGCAGACGCTAGCAGCAGGCTTGAAAAACGAAAACAGTTTTTTCGACTGCATGGTAGGGCCTTTCCAGCTATGGGTCTTTCCAGCGATGGGTGTCTTGCACGTCAGTGGCGACCCGCACCATGCGGCAGGCATGGGGTTACTCAATCCTTTGTCTTTCGTTAGTGAATGGATATACGGTAAGCCAGAGCGCATACCTTTTGCGTATACGAAAGAGCGGGACAAGCCAGGGTAAACTCTTGACCTCACCCACGATATTCATCGAGAGCAGGATAGGAACAACCTAAAGCCGAAGTTTCAAACACTAGAAGCGTTTCTACCTCTCTTTAAACATTGAACGAGATGCAAGTCGTATGCTGAATTGCGTTCTCCTCTGCGGTCTTGAATCTTCCAAGCGGTTCATAGGACTGGGCCATACGCAGACGACCCGGTGAGTTCAGCAACAGATGAAAAGTTTCAAATAGCCAACATGAGTGAAATAGCAAGGTGCCTGCCAGGCTATAGGCGACTTGGCAATGACGAAAGCTCAAGAAGATGACAGTCGAGGACAAGGACGAGAGGGTTCCGGATCAAACATGAATTCGGTGAACATCCCACGACTACCGACTCGGCATCCTGCAAGGAGCCTGAGGGGAAACGGATTCGGATAGAAATGCCATAAGCTACCGCTCATATTCAACGTATATTGCGGTACATTAAAGTCTATCCCACTGGTTTAGTATCTACACGACATCAAAAACCGCGATATTTCAACGCCTATAGGGGAAGACCTGCGTGCAGGGCGGAGCGCTGCTACCGATGGGAAGGTTATCAAACAAGAACTGAAGGTTAATGTTCAAGTTCCTCTTTAAAATACCAGTAGGGTTGGGGTAGAGCTCCTTGAGAGTGACGTCGACGAACTGGGTGTAAAAAGTGCAGAATTCGACGAGATCACCCAAGCTCTTGTCCACCTCGAACGTGTTGGTTCCATTCACGTTCCTCCCAGGTTGAAGAGGCTTTGCAGTGAAGAGAAGACCAGACTCTCCTTCGATGGGTTGGGCTGGCCTGTGGAAGTCTTCAGGCATCTGCATGTCCTTGAGGAAACGCTCGGCAGTGACCATGTCGAGGTGAAACTTCTCGCCTGGTTCGGTCCTGCGACCATCGACAAAGAAGACGGCCGGGAAAGACGCTTCGGCAAACGCAGTGACATGGCGAAGCCCCATAAACTTGAACTCTGGGTTGGTCTCAATCGACTGCTGAACACGGTGGGCACGAAGCTCAGCAGCGACAGTGAGATTGAAGAAGCCGCCTCCAAAGACTGAGCTAAAGTTCTTGAACTGGATGAAGCAAAGATTCAGGTTCTGGTGCTTCGAGTATAGAAAGGCAGAGACTAACCTGCTCGAAAAGCTCTGGATTAAAGTTGTGGTTGTCACCAAAGAACGCATCACCACGGGTAAGACTTGCGTCGCCTTCAAAGGTGCCGTGGTTGTTCATGCCACCCACGAGAGCCGGTGGAGGTAGGGGAAAGCCAGTCTTGATTGTCTGGTCGCCGATGCTGATCAAATCGGTGACGAGGTTGCCATCGACGAGATGGTTGACGTAGGCCGTGAAACGCGCAACCTTGTTCTCCATGTTGAATCCTGGATTTATAGCTTATAAGTGGCGGGTTTGATCGATAGATAGACCCATGCTTACCCTCCTGAACAGCGGTAATGAGCTGCGCAGGGGAGGCGACACCATTTCGGGGAAGATACTAACGCAAATGAACCAAGGTTCAGCAGCGGAACAATTAATCATTAGGCAATACTTACGCCGTGATTGGCCAGCGTGTTGAGCCCAGGACAGGGACCGCGCATGTCGGTCTCAGTGGGGGCGATGAACGGGTGATCAGCATCATTGACGAGCTTGGTCCCCAGGAATTCCAAGGGCTCCGGAGGAGGCTCTGGCTTGCGTGGGATGAGACCTGCGAGTATGTCCGCCAGCTCGTGCTCTTCAACACCAGCCAGCGTACGGTAGGCGGGAAAAGCAGACGTGCTGAAGGCATTAAGAATGATTGAAGCGGTAAGGAGCGAAAGGAGTGATGTGAGCTTGGAGCCGGCCATGATAATTATGGGTGAAATTAAAGTGTAACTGATTTAGAAGGAGAGAGAGAGAAAAATCAGACTAGCTGCTGGGTTTTGAACGAAAGAAAAAGACAAGGTGCGGTTGTGATCAACCTCAGTTGTTGTGGGCTTGACTTTATACAGAACACTTCTTCACAACCAAGTACCGGCGTACCCGATTCAGGACAGTGGTAACCACTGCTTGAGCCCCTCGTTTGAGCGCTTCGGCAGCACGGATGTGCCAAAAACACAAAACTTCACTGGAATCACTGCGGATTCGATTGCTGGCGGCCCACGCTACCAACCAGGAGCTGCCATCAGATTCTCGTATCCAGGTTCCTGACGGGCGCGACTCGGAGACGAAAACGTTTCGTAAATGTCTTGAACGCCCAAGCTGGGCTAGTAGATAGAATGCGCACGCATACGAAAATGGAAGGGATAGAAGAGATACTGAACATACGACGCCTGGCCAATATCTACCGCAAACTGGCGTCCCCTTACTCTCGACTTTCATCCTCGATACCGCCAGTACAATGCGGTGCAAGAGCCCTGAGCTGCGCCATCAGTTCAGCGCAGCAGATGGTTGAAGCTGCGCGAGTTGGGTATGGCTTTCTTTATACGCTTGTGGGCCAACGAAGAGCAGGGAAGGAGGTTCGGAGACTGTCACTGATAGCCTTTGAGGTTATTCGGCGCTTGAGAGAGTAACAATCAGGAACGTTGAAACGACAAGTGGAGGAAAGTGTTCTTGCTCGCATTACAGATTATTCTAAGGTGACGCTAAATGTCCAATATGCTACCCAAGCTAAGGTTTGTCCTCGCTAGGTGACCCAATATAAACTCAGTGTCTCCTTCGCTCACGTGTAAGCAGAATGGCTTACCAGACTCGGGCCAGAGTGTCAAGAACCACAACTTCAAGCTCTCCTCTAAGAGGCCTCTTGACCCTCACCTTGATATCCACCACAACGCTGCGGCCTCCAAACCTCCAGAGCCCTTGGATCAGCCGCTCCATCTGAATAGCTCCACCGGGAAGGCGTTGCTCTCTGGCTCGTGTCGCCGCCCACGGTAAGAAATCCTCCACAAGTCGCTGATCATGAACCTTGATCATCGAGGTCTTGAAGTCCTCAGGATATTCTTCAACAGGGAATCCAACCGTTCTCGAAGGGAGTTGCTTTAAATCTATGTGAAAGCCGATGTTGGGAGGCTGGTGGAGATGATACTGCTCAAATGTACCCTTCTGGCGATAATGCTCCAGAACCAACAGGATGTGCCAGGCTCGGTGGCGGTGATGATAAAAACTGTCTTGCGTCCGGGTCACTAGCATAAAAACACATTTAGGAGTTACGGGTGATGGTGTTGGTATTTTATCCACTCACTACGTGATATTTCTGCCAGTTGGGAACACTCAAGGTGGTGACGTGAGGCCCAATCTGCGCTTTGACACTCAGAGCTACAGTACACAGTCGAGGAACATCCTGCACACTGCCTGTGCTTTGCGGAGCCCGCGAGTGACAACGTATGGGCACGCGTATAATGCTATGTCGTTTAAGTGTGTTTCTGATAACTGACCCGGCCCAGAGCTGACATAACTCACCGTCGCGCTATCACATATTGTACGTGATATGGTTTTGCGATAATCATTGTGCAGCTTGTGATAAAGCTCCACCTCCTCCCAGAATACCCCTCCGCTCCATGGTTCAATCTCGCCTTCGAGTTTGATATCAAGAATGTTGCGCATCGCCCAGTCATGACCAATCAACATCTCGGGTGGTAGAGCGTGTCAAGCAAGTATTAACTCGTGAGACACGGCTGGAAATGCAATACTGAAAAGTAATGCGCATCGATAGCAATGGTCGACCGACCAAACGTGTTTCTCTGGAAGCCTGGCTCGATATGCCTGCGTGTGGCGGGAGAGGGCAAAGGCTGCGTTACCAGCGATTTGCAACAGTCCATGTCGGACGAGGGTGCGGAAGCTATTGGAAATGGCATTTGGGAAGGTGTTGAGGTCCTTGATAAAGAGGTCATCGATGACCTTGGCGCACAGAACGACAGGCTCGAACGCTGTCCCTTCAGGCTCGGGAAAGCCGTCGGTCACCTCCATCTCAAGACACTGGTCGCTGAGACATCGAATGGCCTTAGTGAACTTGCAAACGTTTCCCGATTTGTAGAGTGCCTGGAGGTGTGTTGGTCCCCACCTTGGCTGCTTTGTGCGATCTTTGAGATAGGGAACGGTGACGCAGTGGATGAGGTGGCTCAGAGCTGTGATGTCGCAGACTGAGCCGTACAGGAGATCCTTTCCCATATCGCTTGCACTAACACTTTGCGTTAGTCTCGAGTGGATGGTGGATATAAAGAGGGCAGAGGGGTCAAGGCCACCGGCGGTACATCGGGAAAGCCAACGGTGGCAGAATAAGGTCGATAACTCTGGCGTGTTAACAAGACATCTGATTACGGAAATCAGCCAACATCCCTGCCCAGGAGCCCGATCAATTAGGCCTCTTGGTCCAGGTGACCTCCAGATATAATAGTCGGAGGGCGGCCCTCGTTCGGGAAAGTTGAAGTCAACATCGCCATTCTTCTTCAGCCAAATTTCAATGAGAAGATCCACCAGGGCCTGGTTTGCATAAGCAGCAAAAGAATCTGGACCTTCATGTAGCGCCCCGAGGTTCATGGCAGTCCTCGACGCCAAATACATGAATCCACAGTCTGTCCCAAACTCCCCGCCCAGATACGAAGCGGGGTTGTTAGAGACGGCGAATGAGAGCCATTTCGTAATGTCGTCCAGGGCTGATTTGACTTTGTCCGCTGTCATGCGTGAAGAACACTACTGCGACTAGCGAGTAGGTCTTACCGAGTAGCTTGTAGGCTTAACTGGTAGGTTAAAGTGATAGAGATTGAGGTAGCTACCAGCGTCCTTATATACATATTTGCGTGTACTAATTATAGAGCAGTGTAAGTAGTCACATGTATGTATGAGTCAGTATGAGTCGGGAAGACGATAGAATGACGAATACTCTAGATGTCGCATAGCCTCATAAGTATATATCTAGGAGAGTCCGAGTCGGAGATAATCCGAGTCGGATAGTCGCGAGAGTCGCGAGTCGAATCTAATCTACATAAGATAAGATCAACACTCCCCCTCAATGAGTGCATCTCCTAACGAGTGTACCCATTGAACTAAGACGAGTAGAACTCAAGTCCTAGTAATCCCCTGAAGTGTTCAAACTTCACACGTCCCAACGGTTTGGTGAAGATGTCTGCGATATTGTCATTGGTGTCGACTCGCAAGACTTCGATGTCTCCATTCTCGATGAGTTCACGGATGTAGTGAAACTTGACATCGATGTGTTTCATGCGGCGTTCCTGAATAGGATTGTTGCTAATGAAGATGGCACCGTTGTTGTCGGAACAGATAGGGATTGGCACGATGATCGGCATGCCAAGCTCTTTAAACATGTGCTTGAACCACATCACCTGTCGACTACAGTCAGACACAGCCATGTATTCGGCTTCGGTGGAGGAATTAGCGACAGTCTTTTGAGCGTGTGAAATCCAGCTAATGCTAGCGCTTGCCAACATTACCATGTTTCCAGTCGTGGATCGGCGTGCAACCAGATCTGCGGCATGATCAGAGTCCGAGTAGGCGATCAATCCATTTTGAGATGCGCCATCAAGAACCAGAGCGTAGTCCATAGTTCCTCGGAGGTATCTGCAGATGTACTTGGCCTTGCTGATGTGTTCCTCGGAAGGATTAGCTGCGAATTGAGACAGCTTGACGACAGCGTAGGCGATATCTGGACGAGTGCCCAGCATCAAGTAGAGCAGAGATCCAATGATCGACTGGAAGTAATGGCGTCGTTTCGTATCGACAGGTCCAGTATGTTCGAGAGGCCTATAACCCTCGACCATAGGTGTAGGTGCCGGTCGGCAATCCTTCATATCAAAACGTTCCAGGACCGTGCCAAGATATGCAGATTGGTCCAGACGGATATTTTGTCCGTCACGTCTGATCCTCATTCGTAAGAACTCGGTTGGATTTTCGAAGTCTCGACATTCCCACTTGAGCTTGAACGCCTCTTTCTTGGCATTAACAAGTCTCTTGTTAGGACCCGCGAAGATGAGATCATCGACGTAGGCAATCATGATGACAAAGCCACCATGTCCATCCTGAAGGATGAAGATCCCGGTATCGGTTGATAGTCGTTTGAAGCCAAGAATCTTCATCGACTTTGCAAGTTCCATGTACCATGCACGGGATGCTTGCTTCAGACCATAGATAGCACGAAGGAGCCGGTACACCTTGTGCTCTTTGCCCTTCATGACAAAGCCTTCGGGTTGACGCATATAGATCTCCTCATCTAGTTTCCCATAGAGGAATGCAGTCTTGACATCGACTCCGGTGATGTGCCAATCCTTGAGAGCCGTGAGGGCTAACATGGTTCGGACTGATTCGAAACGAACCACCGGTGAGAATATCTCGTTATAGTCAATGCCTTCGATTTCTTGGAAACCCTTGGCAACAAGTCGGGCGCGTTTACGACCGTCAGATTTGACGTCGAATACCCAGCGATTGGTGATCGCTTTGCGACCTTTGGGAAGATCGACCATTTCGAATACATTGCGTTCAGAGAGTGCCTTTAACTCATCTTTGCAAGCATTGATCCATCCTTTCTTCTCCTGCGGTGGCATCCGCAAGATGTCTTTAAACGTCCACTCGCGTGGAGCGCTATCAACAGAAGGAACTGAAGGCAAAACCGCTTTAGAAAGCAGGAAATGCATAAAATTAACTCCCCCTTCACGCGTCAAGCGTTCTAAGTCCTCAGGTATGTCAAAAGTCGAATCAGATTCACTTTCGGACACAGGAGTAGCAGGTTTCGGCGCGGGAACACCTTTTTCCTTGCTTGTAGCACCTTGATTAGATCCAGATGGCCGTCTGTCATCTTTATCAAGTGCTTTTCTCCGATCCGTCTGATGCTTTTCTGTCGGAGTTTTATTTCCGTAGACATCGCCAGGCTGAGACTTGGTTTGGGTCCGATTCCGCGCAGATCTCCTTGGTTCATCACCAGGAGCGTTTCCCGGCGCATGGTTCGGCGGGTGCTGGTCAGCTGGTTGTTT
The DNA here is from genome assembly GCA_020736565.1 of Coprinopsis sp. MPI-PUGE-AT-0042. NCBI lineage: Eukaryota > Fungi > Basidiomycota > Agaricomycetes > Agaricales > Psathyrellaceae > Coprinopsis > Coprinopsis sp. MPI-PUGE-AT-0042. Next base: position 346,512 of record JAHBOF010000042.1, on the reverse strand, counting down.
ACCAGCGTTCCGATCGTCGGCACGATCAGGACCGCTACCTCTTTTAGGGGTTTGGGAGTTTGATGGACGAGGAAGGAAATCATCGTCGTCATCATCATCTTCAGATTCAGATGGAGGTCCATCATTACCAAACGAGGAAGGTGGGTAGTCTTCAACTCGTGGTTGGTCTTGAGGTGCTTTCGCATCAGGACACCTTGGGAAGTGAAGTTCGTCAAAGCGAGCAGTCGTCGCCTTGAACAGAACGTTCCTTGGTGATCTCATGAAGAGATACGCCTTCATGCCTTCGGGGAATCCTAGGAAGATCATATACTCCGATCGTGGAAGGAGTTTGTTAGATCGTTGTTCCTTTGGAATGTACACCCAGGCACCACATCCGAAGACTCTTAATTTAGAGACGTCCGGAGCTTCTCCTTCTACAGCCTCGTGTGGAGTAATCCAACCAAGACGCTTGAGAGGCGTCCGGTTATACACGTAAACGGCGTATAGAACGGAAAATTCCCACCATGATGGAGGTAGGCAAGCGTCGTGACGCATTGACTCAGCCTTCTCCATGATAGTGCGATTGAAGCGCTCAGCGCGTCCGTTCTGCTGATGCATATACGGAGCGCTTATTGATAGCTTGATTCCTTTTGATTTGAAGAATGCTATGAGTTCTTCGTTGATGAACTCTCCACCACCATCCACCTGCCATTCTTCGATTTTCTCATGGTATATTGTCTCAACCATGGTAACGAAGTCTTTGATCGCTTGTATTGATCCACTCTTCTGACGAAGAAGGACACACGATCCACGACTCGTACAATCATCAAAGAATGAGATGAAATGTTTGAATTTGTGGTATGACTCGACGGAGAATTCTTTCAGATCCGAATGGATCTTCTGGAATCTGCGCTTCGCACGCTTGCTTGAAGCCGGGAACGGTTCAAGCGTCATCTTCCCTTGCGCGCATCCGCGACACAAAGGTTCATGTTTGGGAATTTCCACCATAGGTGGGAAGTTCGTGGTATGCTTTTTGGCTCGTTTGAGCACTTCCCGCGATGGGTGACCAAAGCGTTTATGCATGACCTCGTAATCGACAGGTGGTCCGGAGACCTTCTGCACTTCTATCGGCGATCCGTTGGAGTTCTTTACAGACACCCAATAAATCGTGTCGTCCGGATGAAGTGGATGACCCTTAATGAGATTTCTCCCATCAGAATCGTTGATTCCCATAGATAGGGAATCACCCCAAAGAGTAGTCTTGGGTTGACTCAAGAAAGTTCCTGTAGAGAACAATCGAGTCGATAGATTGGGTATGTGATATACTGGTTCGATGATCGATTCTACGTCTCGATTGTTACCGTCAACACCTTTGATGGTGTGTACCACTCGAAGCTTTCCAATTCCTTTTATGGACAGGGTAGTACCCTTGGAAGCGGTGTTAACCGATGGACTGTTCTTAACAACTTTGTAGTCGAACAAGTCTTCTTTCGAGGGGGTAACGTGCATTGATGCCCCAGAGTCCATCATCCAATGGATGAGTGTTTCAAATTTCTTACAGGAAGCGCAGTTCGCGTCTTCACACTTAGCAGTATTCGATGAATCATGAATAGAGACAATAGAATTTAATGCACAGCATAATTCTAGGAATACATCATCGTCCAAGCTATCAAAATCTAGTTGAAGAGGCTGTGGAGGCAATGAATTAGCCAAGTGTTTCCTGAGAGAAACAGAAGGGACGTACTTATCGTCGTCGAAGTGCCCAGTCCTCAGAGCGTCCCAGTCCGGTAGGAAGACGGATGGTTTTGCATCTGAAAGGCGATTTGATCCATAACGATCTGGAGATTCGCCTCCCATCCCGTCGTCGGAGCCCCAGTCGGAGACTTCGTCGTCGGGGTGGAGCGGGTCCTCCAGTTCTCCGTCTCGGATCCTCTCCCAGACCGTCTTGGGGGCGCCGAATAGCGAGGGGTCCTCGCCTTCGTCGCCGAGGGAGACGCTGTCGTCGTCTTCCCCCAAGGCGTCGGTGTCAGAGAGTCCGTCCAGTGCTTGTGAGCCGTCCCCTTCCATAGGCAGTCCAGATTGACACACCATGGTTGGTTGGGGAACGTCGACCCCTTCTCCAGATCCACCGTGTGCCAGTGGGGGAGATGAGAGTCGGTGCAGAGGCGAGCTGGTGTCGTGAACACGGTCAGCCCCTAGCCCCTATCTCGCGCCCCTATCTTCGTTTCATCTTATCTTTTGATCTTTCATTTCATCTTATCGCTTTTACCCCTATTTTCCCTTTAACTCCGTCTCGGCATGGACACTTTCACTATGGTACGCTGCCTCGTTACATTTTATTCTTCTCTGCTACAGGCGCTGCCTTACGCACAGCCTTTTGATATTTCTATTCATTCGTCTCCCCGACTCATTTCTACTGTATCATTCTTCTTCGCGCTGCCTCGCGTAGCCTCGCTCGGCCTCGGGCGGTTTCCATTCTTCTCCCTGTTCTTCTCTACGCTGCCTTACGCAGCTTCGCGCGGCCTCGGGCCACTCTTTGTCATTCCATTGTCTTCTTGCTTACTTGTATCTCGGACTCATCGCGGCTATGCACATGTTCTGTAGAGTATATAAGCTAGCTAGTACGCTCTGTATTTCCTCAGCTTGACCTCTTCGTCAATACACCGCTTAACTCGCATCCCACTGCTCTGCTCTGTGCTGTTAGACAATCTTGGACTTTCCGCTATTGTCTTTCTAGTCACTCCTGCCTCTGCTCTCGTTGTCGCCGATCGACTTCGAGTCTCCTCCGCTCGCCTTGTGTTCACCGTGTGGTGTTCGCCTCCGTCCGCTTAGGTCTTCTGACGCGTACTTCGCGACAGCTGGCCTCATGCACCTCAGACTGTTCGGCGGGCTCGAGCGATCTTTGACGTTTGGGAGGCCTGGGAGAACTGATACGGTCAATAAGAGCTCGCTTCCGCTTATCCGCTTCCTCGAAAGATTTGAGGTTGCGGGCGGTTTTTGGTAGATCGAGCTTACCGCAGTTCTTCCTGGCGCGTTCCACGTCGGGATAGCACGAGGTTTCAGTGGACGGAGCGACCTTGGCTTTAGCAGCCGAGGCCGGGAGATGGGTGGATGGAGTAAGATCAACAGATCTTTGGACGATAGAGGGTCCGGTCTTCACGAATGAGAGGACCGAGACCTTGGCCTGGGGAGGCACATGCTCCTGAGGAGCGGGAGAGACGAGATGGTCGCCTAAGAAGGCGGCCTGTACCATGTGGGAGTGACCTTGCGACTTCCTTTCCTTCTCCTTCTTTTTGTTACCACCCTTGGATCCGCGCTTCTTTCCCTTGTTCTGGGAAGAACCCGAGTTTTGGTTACCCGAGTGGCTGGAATCCTTCTGCTGCCCCTGTTGCTGCTGGCGGAAGTTAGGGTTCCCCCCTTTCCTCTTGATGCCAGTGAACTTGTTGAGGGTAGCCGGGTTGGCGACGCGATCGTACTCAGCCGTGATGGCTTTGACAACGACCTCGAAGGAGAGATCCTTCTTGTTGTTGTTAAGAAGGATGGCGACGGTGTTGTCGTACTTGGTAGGAAGGCTACTGATCAATATCATCGCCTCGATGAACGAGTCAATAGAGACGTTGTTCGTAGCAAGACGACCCAGGTAGTTCTGGAGCTCGGCGATCGCAGGACGAGGATCACCAGTTCCAATATGGAACTTGATTGCTCGGGAGAAGTCCGCAAAGATCGCGGCGTTGCCCGGGCTACCGTAAAGCTCCTTGAGAGCATCCCATAACTCCATCGTCGTAGATTTGCCCGCAACTTGAGCGCAGACGTTTCTATTGATGCGAAGGAGGAGGGCTCCCATGGCCTGGTCATCGTCTTTGTCCCATTTTTCGATTACCTCTTCCTGAGCAAGCTTCTCCGCCGCAATGGCATCTGAAGCAGCACCATCAGGACGAGTACTATCGATGTAGGATCCCAGACGTTGCATTTGGAGGTACTGCTCCGCACGCATGGCCCATTCCAGGTAGTTGGTTCCATCGAGCATGGGGATACTGTTGTGAGCGTTGTTGGAAGACATTGTGTTGATTGTTGAGATCTGTCAAAACAAGGTTCGTCAGCAACGTATATCACAAATCAAAGAAAGCGGCCATAACAGCGCGTTCTTTGCCCCTTTCTGCAGCCATTACAGCGCAGATCTCTGCTGCCATAACAGCGCAGAGTAAAGGCATAGGTTCGGCCTATCAGCCACTTGGTTAGACATGCATAGTCGCAGCGATTAAGCGCAGACTTGTAGCAGTCTATGGAGGCAGCCATTACAGCGCCAACCAAGTTTGTAGAGCAGCCATTACAGCGCATCTACTGAGCTTCGGGGCTCATAACCTGAAGAACACTACTGCGACTAGCGAGTAGGTCTTACCGAGTAGCTTGTAGGCTTAACTGGTAGGTTAAAGTGATAGAGATTGAGGTAGCTACCAGCGTCCTTATATACATATTTGCGTGTACTAATTATAGAGCAGTGTAAGTAGTCACATGTATGTATGAGTCAGTATGAGTCGGGAAGACGATAGAATGACGAATACTCTAGATGTCGCATAGCCTCATAAGTATATATCTAGGAGAGTCCGAGTCGGAGATAATCCGAGTCGGATAGTCGCGAGAGTCGCGAGTCGAATCTAATCTACATAAGATAAGATCAACAATGCGCCGTATCTTTCGAAGATCTGCAGTGTTTTGGAGGTGAGCCGCGGCGTAAAGGAGTCGGTCAAGCCCTCGAATAGCGAAAAGCCCATGGCTGGCTTTCGCGAGAGCCACGGTACTTCGGCTGTCGATTTCTTGAGGGGAAGGAATGTGGCAAGCTCGAAGAAACTCAAGATATACATCGGTCACCGACAAGATGGTAGCGGGCTGATGAAGCTCTAGTAGCTTCTCCATATCACCCTCTTCGACGGCCTTCCTGCACTAAGGTGTAGCAGTAAGTGACTAGACAATATCTTGTTGCATTTACTCACCACGCGAGTAGCAGTGGCCTGTACACGGGCATAAATGGACCTTTTAACGCTCATACCTGCGCCGAGAGCGTAGTGATCGTAGGAGTGAGAGCGAGGAAGTCTATAGAACCAAGCCTATGATGTTCCCGTATTAAAGCGGAGAACGAATCTGCCCCTATCTTTAGGCGCTTCCTCAAAGTTGACTGAAAACTTTGCAAATGAGATCGATGAAGATTCGGAAGTACAGGCACAGTTCATTTTTCTGAGGATTCAAAGAGAATATTTCACCTGTGGACCAAACGCAACATCGTTCAATGGCCGCTCTGATTGAGGGGTGAACCAGGCCCCTTCGAAATCTCGGCCTCATCCCGCTCGTCTCTACGGAATTTATACTCGTTTTCCAACAGAAGATGTGCATTTAACCCCTCAACCAATGCTCATACAAATTTTGTGTTTGATACTTCTATAAATGAGAGTGTGTATACTCGTTATGGGTTGGTACGTCAATGGGCATTTGCATGTACATGTAAAGCTTTTGATCGCCGTCCTAATTTAGGAAGTCAAAACGTTCCAGTTCTTTCGACTGCTTCCCTCCCCGCTCTTCTCCCAAACCACATCCGCAGCCTCGCTTTGCCCTACATATCTCCTAGAGGACCATCGGTGAGCTTGCACCCATATACTCCTTGGCCTTATATTTTGAGTTCTGACGGTTCATGTAGAAGCAAGCGACGGCTAAGATAACTCATATGGAGACGATAGTAGGACTGGATGATCCTATTGACTTTCGTCTGGCCCTGGAAGCGTCACTTGCATCGCTCAAGCCAGGCTACATTCCAACCCAGACCCAAATTCGCACTCGCGATGTTGCGGCTCTCGCAAACGCCAAACGCGGCCTTCTGGCCCTAAAGCGCTTACAAGAAGTCGCCTTCAAGGCGGCTAGATATCACGACAAGCCAGGGTTTTATGCTCTTTCAACTCTCATTACCAGGAAAGTCGGATTATCCTTGGGCGACGTCTGCAAATGGCTTTCCTTTGCCATTTCAATCCCTCCTGCGTCGTACCTTGGTACCGATGGATATGGAACGAGCTTGTCGTACATGTACCTGGCCTCAACATTCGCCATGGACCTTGGTTTCCTCCACGAAAGCCTCGGTCACGACGTCTCAGATGCCTTCAATGATGCATTTTTCGACCTGTTCATCGACATGTGGTTGAAGAAAGGCAGCGACCTGGACAGTCTGTCTGGGCAACAGCTATCGACGGAGTTCTACATCTGGACATCACCGGGACAGCAAGCCCATATTGATTGGACGCCTGGACAAGGTTGCTGGCTTCTGACGACCGTCGGCCTTCTCTCCAAAAATACAAGGTTCGCAGATGCGTTCTCCCAACGTTGGCTTGCTCGATGTCGCAGGGGCGGTTTTGAGCCTTCCTCTCTCTTTGTCTCCACCATTCTCTCCCGGATTCGCCGAATAATAGCAGATACCAGATCCAATGCGGACCACCTTTACGAGGCGGTGGTTAACATTCGGTTCCTGAGCGAAATCAGCTTCAACTTCACCATTCCCTACCTACGTGACCGTCCTAGCAATCCGGGAGTAGGGAAAGACATCTTCAAAGCCCTTGACAAAGCCGGATACATACAAAGGCTCACGACGGCCATACGGTTTTTGAGCGCACACTGCTTGGAGGAGGAGAAGGCGAATGGATTCCCTGGGCTCCCCGCACACAAGCCCCCTGCAATCCTTGAATGCGCAGATATCCTTAGCCTTGTGGTCAAAAATTGCCATACAGTTGACAACGCAGTCTCTAGTGGGGTGCGTTCTCTTATTCGACACGGCCTTCTCGAGATTGGAGGGAATGCAGCGTTCGCCCTTTCAAAATACCCAGGGCCTTATCGGTCAGGGCTTCCCGATTCTTTGTTCTTTGCTGTCGACTGCTGCGTTCGCTCTCCTATGCTTCTCTCCTCTGCACTACCCACCGTTTCCCATGAACTTGTAAACGCTCGACACAGTCTGTCTGCCGATGTCAGCCTGGGCCAAGACTGGGCGATGCGCAATATACTCAAGATAAAGCGGGAAAGCGATCCAGAGTACTGGGGAGTTGCTGTCTTTTGGGAGCATGTCTTGGCCTACAATGTTCTCGTGGATACATACTCCGCCGTCAAGTCATCTTTCATATGCGACAGTGCACAGGTAGGCCGTCTTCAGTCTTGCTTTTGCAGGATTGCGAACCTGAGAAACGATATTAGCACCACATCCAGTCGAACGATTCGTCCCGTCCAGCAAGAGGGCAGCATAGGGAATGTTCGGGATGCTCATCGGTCGTCTACTGTAGCACCCGATGTCAGCATTCGGATTGGGCAGCTCGACATCGCTTTGAATGTAAGGAACTGGCGTCATTCACATCCTGTGAGTCGGGGTGGATTGTCTGCAGAGAAAAGACTTTTGATGACCTCTTCAACTTTCAGTGCGTCAAGACAGAAAGAGCTCCTATCACCATCGATATAGAGCATGGCACATTTCTTTGATTCTAGAGCACTATCGCTTAGATGACATGTTCGGAAAGATTCACCTGCAAGGTGCAAGTGACTGTGTCTTCCAAATCGGGCTCTTCTCGGTACCTCATCTGACCGACAGCTTCTCTGCGTCAGCTTATCCTGAGAATCTGAAGACATCCTCGAACCGAGTGCATGACCGCAGGTTGGAGAACGATTTTCTTCCCTGGGCAAAGACGCGAGCTGGGAAACAAGTTCACTCCAATGGAGACATCCAGATGGAGCGGCTCTTGCAAGGGCTCTGGCACTATGGAGGCAATCAGGTCGTCGTTGATCTGAAAGTCGAGGTGACCAAGCCCTTGAAAGGAGACCTTCGAATTGTCATTCTTGACACTCTCTCACGGATTTGGTGAGTTATCTCTGACTTTGGTGAGCTGGGTCTAACTTCAAGTTGGTACTACCGCAGCAAGTTATAACTGCCTAGTGACGTAGGTACAATCCAATGCGAATGATTTGGCAAGGCGAGAGCGAGTGCCCCTAAACGACGTTCCTTGCCCCTCTGGTTGGAATTGATGCGGAGAACGAATTCACCCCCTGTTTTTAGGCGCCTACGCATGAGGCCCATTCGGATTTGTCTCAAACATTGTTAGTAGGAGCATTGGCAGGTTGACCGCGAGAGCATCTGAGAATTTAAGCCTTCTCCACGACTGGGCATTGCAGAATATTCTCAAGATGAAAGGTGAAGTTGGGCCTCTCTGGACTGCAGAAACGTTCTGGCAGCATGTCTTTGTCTACGATGAACTGTACAATAAGTACGCACAGAGCAAAACATTCGTCATTTGTGACGACGCGAAGGTGTGCGGAATTTGCTTCTGCAGTGAGCTGCTACTTACCTGATCACCTCTAGCATTGCGCACAAAGCCAGACTTACCCACTTACAGACCTGAAATCCTGCCAGAAGCATTGTTCTGGCTGCTCCTTCGCTGTATATTGCAGCTCAGATTGCCAGCGGCTGGACTGGCGTTCTAAACACCGCTCCAAATGCAGAGAGTTGGCATCAATTTCCCATCGTAGGTCTACCCATCTACTGCAGAACGTAGGGCGCAAAGCTGATCTTTGCATATCCAGACCTCAAGGAGACCGATAGCTTCTACCATCATCGACACGGGGCGTGGAATATCTTCGTCGTTGTCGAGATCTACGCCAACGTCTTCGAAACACTTCAACGGGATGAGTGTAAGGATAACATCTTCGAGCCCTGTTGGACCAGGTCCCGTGGCTCATGGACGCCACCTATATTTCGGAGTATCCTGAAGAATTGAAGAAATCCATGGTTGAAGTCCATGACAGGTGACTCCGGGATGACTTCGTGCCTTGGGCCCTGACACGAAGTCAGATGAAGCGGAATGCGAACGGGGACATTGAAATGGAGCGCCTAATCCAAGGGGTGTGGGAGTATGGAGGAAGGAAGATAGTGGTGGACGTCAAAGTGAGGGTGACTAAAACCTTGACAGGAGGCCATTCCATCGCGGTTCTCGATACTCTTTCACGAATCGTGTGAGTGTTCCTGAACTCCGAAATCAGCCCAGTATACTCACTGATGACCATGGTCTTCCAATGTTGCATAAAGTACACAAATGCACCAAAAAATGAGCAATGAACCTTGCAATTGTGCTTGTTGGCCACCGAATAAAACTACTGCTTGACCCAGAGCGGAGTCTATAGGTGTCTATGCACTTCCCCTCCCCTGAAATCGGATCAGCGCCGTGTGAAGACGCCGTTGAATTGGTCGGGAGCAGATGGCTGGTTCCTGCTTCCATCTCGCCACCACCAGTGTTATCGTGATTCTTGTCTTCCCAAGTCTATTGTGGGCATAAGAACTGTCAGCTGGTCCGGCTTACCGCATGATTTCCCCACTTATCAACTCTGTTTGCCATACAGTGCCATTGAACCATCGGGTTCTAGACATCGCGAAGTGAGTATGTCCAATGCGGACGCAGCCATGAGATTTCGATACGCACCAGCTAGCAGAAGACTTACAGGTGTTCGGCGAGGGTCAGGGGAACCAAGCGATCATATGCATCCCCTGGAGCTTTCCTGAACGGTCGAAGACATGACCTTCATGCTGGTTTCCGGTGTGGAACCATGCCGTGGACCAGCGTTCTTTACCCTTGTGATTAATCGGAAAGGTATGTTGTCGTAATAACTCTACTTGCCGTTGCTTATCTCTAGCTCTCAGCTCACTCTTATGATTGAGGGCAGTCGGGATAGCTGATTGAGTTTCACGCCATGCTTCCCCAAACACCCACCTCTCCTCAATCTCAGTCGTATGCCAGCGACACACACCGGCTCGTCGCAAGACCCTTCACAAGCGAAAGACTCACTCAATGGACAACGCATCCCTTCCTACCTCGAATGCAACCCAGCTCAAAGTGATTGAGGACTTTCTGGGCTATACCCGTGCACCTGCCAGGGAGCAACCCAAGCCAAGGCCAACTCTGAGCGACCCAGCACTTCTATGTTTAATGTCTCTATGGCCAGAAGAACGAAGAATGGTTAAGTCTTCAAGCCAAACAAGGGCCGTTCGGACCACGGGGAATGCATGGAAGAAGCGTTCGACTACCGAACCCGCCGTCGATTCTCTACGTCCACACCCACGACCAAGGCCCAATCCTGAAGTGAAACGTATCCTCTCCCAGCCAACATTGCTCGGTCGCAGTACCCAGCCATGTATCCGACAAATATCCACCTCCCTATCATCAAGTGAAGACTTGCCCCTCCAAGATAAGGCCCCTGTTATTTCGTATCCGCTGGCTCTTCCCGTGCAAGGGAACTCAGCTGCCACCCTAGGAACAACGCCATCGCCACTCTCTCTCGACCGTCCGATAGGAGCCAAGATGGCCGAGTTATGGTATGCCGAACGGGATCGTCGAAAAAGAGCGGGAACGAGCCAGGAAGAGCTTGACCAACCCCCATCAGAGGGCGCGATTATTGTAGCAGGCCTGGGAGTGAAGCATTCCACGAACCAGAGGTGAGATTCCCATTCTTCATATCTCTGCAGCGAAGTACTCAACGGCCCTTGACAGTGCCTTGCCATCTCTATCCCGCCCAAATCACTCGCAGCCCAGAACTCCAAATCCCAACCCTCGGCATCGCCTCACGTCGTCCGTATACTCTCAAGAGTCCTCTTCTTCAACGTCTTCATCATCCTCTTCAAGTGTTCAAACACCTACTGCCGACAGTACCTTCCTTTCGCCTGATATCATCGCACAAGAATTCAACGACGAACCTGAGCGAAGGTCCGATCATCCTCCTTCGCCAGGCACTACCCATCTTTCAACCATTCGCCCATTGAACATCACCAAACGTTCCAAATCCAGCAGCTCGAGCGCAAGCAGTCCCAGCCTACCTCACTCGGAACGCAATGAGCGGCCTCCTTCACCTCCTCCCACCACCGTCGCTCCTCGGCATCCGGAGGCGCTCTCTGACGCTGCATCTCCTTCCTCTCACCATCCTATTGAGGTTGGAGTCGCTCAGGGACGCCCTCAGCACAGTCTCGCTCGCGGTGGATCATCACGTCCTCGACCTCGGGCGCGTTCCAATGCTGAGGCGTCGACCAGCCAGGGTACGACGTTACCCGTGATGTCGTGTCCACCAGTGGCGGCCACTACCTCCTCTAGTGATAAGCCTCCACTTCCATCGCCGTCCTCGGCTACAAGTAGTTCCGTACCGAGTCCAGCATCAGCCAGCACACCAAGTTCTCAAACAGCTACTCGACCTCGATCTCGAACCATCTCCTTTGCGCCGCTACCTTCAAAGGTGATCGTTGCACCACCACCAATGCCCGAGCTCACCCCGGATCTGCTGCGAGCACCATCACGCCCTGCGATGCAACGAAGCCCGTCATCGTCGAATGAATCATCTCTATCGATCCCAGTTCCAAATCTAGATACACCTCCTACGCCCGCCATCCCCGCCTTGGATGCGCTAACGCCAAAACGACCATCCAATCCTGCGCAACGTCCCAGTGATGCCCATAGTATGGCTCCGCAGATTTCAGGGCAACACACCGATGATGGGACCTTACTTTCGACGCCACCAACCACGAACAGCGCGCAGAGAGTGGTGGCTGCCAAACCCACTTCTCTTAAAAGACCTAATTTCTCTGCGGCTTGGGTCATGGCTTGAAGTCACGGTTGCGCTTGGGCAAGGGAGGGGCACGCAGGACTGAGGAACCACCTATGAGACCGATATATGGGGTGAGCCTATTCTTGTTTCTTTATTTATATCGGGGACTGACTCTGCATTCTAGGCTGTGGGGCGCTACACAGTGTTCATTCTTCGTTCGTCTATCTGAATGCGTCTTTCGTTCATGAGGATCTGCATTTAGGCCCGCTTCTTATCGTACAACTTCAACAAGATACAGAACCCTACGATTGAAACATGATGCTTTCCATTGTACTTAGGACCAATGCCACGCCCTTATCCGTTATCGACCCGCGACTTGGATAGACGGCAGCCTCCAAATTCCTTGTCCACCCTTCAAAGCAACAACTTCCAGAGTATCAACCAAACTACCCCAAAAGCTGGCAACCTGTACGACCTCCCATCCCAATAGTGTGATCGAGGCAAACTGCATAGGTTGCTTTAGATGCCTTCACTCATGAGAGGGACTGGCAGGACGGCTTACAAGGATTCTTTGCCCGTCGAGGTTGACGATTATCACGACGTGATTTGCGCAGTGAACGTGGTGGTGCAGAATCGAGGTGGTAACGTCTCTCCCGGCTTGGGTGAACTGCCCCCCGTTGATGCTTATGTTGTTTTGAGCCTCGAACATGGCTGAAGGCTTCGAGCAGCTACAAGCGTCTCTCCAGCGTTTTCGTCTTCTTGGCATGTGTGTGCTTGGGATGTAGGTCGGATTCTCTACTAGTAAGAGGGGCGGGGGTGTGGTTTTTGGAGTTGATTGTCCGTCCTGGCTCTTAAGGCTAACCAGGAGTACGGTTGGATCGGGGTGTGGGTTGTTATTTGACGGTTGTCAGTGAATAGTCTTCGCTGGATTCCGAATGCATAACAAAGGGTGAATGTATAACAACGGGATGCCTACCAGAAGATGCGAATGCTCCTCGGGTGTAATCCCAAACTGTCCAAACCTATGATTAAACTTTCAAAGCGAGCTTGTCGGAAGCGAAGGTCAAAAAAAGCACGGATCTTCGCCAGAACAAATGGGACACAAAGGCCACAGCAAAATGCGGCCGCGCTGTCTAGGCAACTCAACTTAGACAGTACATCCAGTTGCAGTTTCCTCCGCTATCGACACTGCATCAGAAAATTAAAGGAGTTAGAACCACCGTAAGAGCTGCCTCCTCAAGTGTTCGTCGGGCCCTTGTTCGTTCTTGCCACTCGAGTTACAATGTAAATTGAGCACGGCGACAGCCGTAAAGACACTGAAGACTCAGGGATCCAGTGACTTATTGTCTACGATTGCGACAACATATCCATACAGTGCCAAGCTATCGTACGCGCCCCACTTCATCCACCTCTCCTCTAAACAACTACCCTCCACACTCCAGCAACCGCCAGCACCAGCGCCACCATCCAGAGAAACTTGAAGGCGCCGAGGCCCAACATTCTATCGAACCGCATCATTAGACATCCATTGAACAAGCATAGCAAAAAAGTGACATACGAATACCATTCCATCATACATGTGCCCGTTCAGGCTGAGGTTGACATTCGCCTGGATAAGGACCACATTCACGACATTCGTGTTGCTGTTGTTGGTCACGACCGTGACAGAGGCTTTCCTTGCCGCCTGAACGAAGTTTCCTCCGTTGATTGTGATATCTTCCGAATTCTCGATGATCCCGCAGGATTTCACCCGCCGCCGACGGCGGCGGCGAGACATGTATCGATGCGTCTCCTTGAGTTGTGGTACTAGTTGGGTGAGGAAGGTTGGTTTGGAGAACGTGGCGAAGAGGGACCTGTTTTATACGTTGGGTCTTCTTCTGCCCCATTCACGGTTGACTCCTTCCATCGCCCACAAACGCACTGCAGCTTACCGAAATCCCACCTCTGACGGAAGAAGCGGCCACTAGACGAGGGTAGGAAGCTTCTCTGTGGGCGCCTTTGGGAACCACTCTGACAATGAGGCGCCTGGAATGCTGACCTTCTCAATGGGCAGAGCACCATCGCTTCACTGCTTGTGCATGATCTGTTTATACTCGTCACTTTGCAGCCCAGCATCTTCATACTAGAAAAAGTAGTGGAGTCCCCCCCTCCGAGCCTACCTAAGTGGTTCCAGGCAAAGATCTATGAAACAAAATACGATCAGAGGCGCATTAATTAACAACAGGGTGCAATGTGGGTTCTGAACTTTGCGCAGAGTACGGGAGAGGCTGTCCGGGCAGTCTGGCTGAAGGCCACGCTCACAGGAGCGAGCAAAGTCCCAAATGCAGAAGAGCTAGGTGTTAATATTTTAATTTTACAGCAGGACTAAAAACGGTATCGCGTTTGACTTCGGTGGCTTTACACACATGGTACCAAAGATTGCACGTTCGAATCCTGCATTGGTCATGTATCCCCTTAACAATGCCCCTATCATTTTGACGATGATCGCCGTCAGTGTTTTGCCGGTCGCTTCCAATGTCCCACGTCTGTCTTCGTTTCGACTCCCATCTTCTCTGTCAAGCGCCTGCCCAGTCAAAACTACGGCGCACTCCACTTGCACTAGAATTGTGCCACTGTCACAATCACATCGGGCGTTTAGGAACCCCCAGAAAACCTTGTCTTCTCCTAACCCTGGATTGTAACGGGCAGGCCACCACCGTAAGGGTCGACGATGCGGAGCTGGGGATATAGTAACGAACGCCGAGAATTAGGAGGTCTCCAGATCGATGTGACCTGGTAAACACCTATAAATGACCATGTAGCTCAACATGCGCTGGCAACAATCTGTCTAGCGCTGCTTCGGAATGTCATCGATGCTGCTTTCGCGTCTTCCATTGGCTTCTGAGTGCCTGGAGGTCTTTCTGTTTCTCTCATGCCCGTGGTATAACACTGCCGCGATTTGACATCGTGGAGGCCGCTTCCTAATCCTCGTTTTGGCCCCCCCTTGCTTCGCTTGGCTGGCCCTCTTCACTCGTTTCCCATTCGACAACAACAAACCCGCTCTTTCATGTCCGCCACATTCATAGACGATAGAGATCCTGGGGTCACCTTCTCCCCGCGAACGGCCTGGTCTCGGCAGCTGATCTGCGACGAGTGTCGGGGAGTTGAAGGAGGAGGAGCATTCGTTGGCCAGGTTGCCGCAGCGGCACGAGGAGGTGAGTTGGCCAACCATTGCTATCGAGAAAGCGACCTAATCCTTGCCCAGGTACATGGACGACTGCACTTGGAAACAATCCAACATCGAATGTGACTATACGCTTTCGCGGATCGGGAGTGCAAGCGCACTTTATCCTATTCACCCGTGTTCAGGGTGCATCTAACGAAGACCTTCCTCCGTGAGTTGAATTCCTAATCCAACAATCGCGATATCTAAAATTGATCTAGGGAGAATATGGCTCAGATTTCCTTTTTTATCAATGGAACCTTGTTTGACCCGGCGCCTATTGCGTTTCGCCATTGGTGGAACCCTGACGTCCCTCAGCAACCCTTCATTGAAAATGTCATTTTGCTTGCGCAGCAAGGCCTTGGACCAGGGACGCATGATCTCACTATTCAGTACGCTATCGATACAACCTTAGGCCTCCCGCAGGTTTTACTAGCATTCGACAGTTTGGAAGTCACGTACGTTAATCAATACCTCGTATCTAACTTCGAAGATCTAATCTGGTTGCGCCCTAGTCCCTTCCAAGACGCTCCCGGTACCCCCAACCACCAGGCTTTCCCCATCGTCTTCCAAGGTCCTACCATCTTCCTCCCTTCGACCCACGGGCCGATCAAACAACCTAGGCTCACCTGGAGGCTTAACAGAGCGAGCGGTTGGTATATCGTTGGGAATAGTCCTCTTCCTTGCGATTATTGCGAGCTTTTTCGGGGCACTCTGGTGGTCGCGAAGAAAGGAGAGGAAACGGCAGGACCAATTCATTGATGTTCGGAATCAGGCATCTCCATTCTCGCCTTTCTCTCCCATCACTCCCTGGGAGAAACAGGGCTCTGCAATGAGGCACTATAGAGCACCCGACTCCACTGATATCAATAAACCGCTGACTGAAATCACACCTTTCATTGCCAACTCGAGTTCTTCCCCTCAACGAAAGATATCAACAACTTCCTCGTTCGGAAACTCCGGCCCTCTGCCCAGGTCTCCAGCGCCACCCGTTCCACGGCTTCCCAAGGCACTTAGATCTCCCGCCCCCCTCACGCCTGCACCCGAGCGACCACTCCCGCCAATCCCAGATGGATCGCCCGCCTCCAGCACGAAGACTCTTGCAGCAAGGCCGATCGTCGCACCTTTGTTCTATCAAACCCAAACGAAAGCTCGACGTTCCCGTAGTTGATCACGGCGATTACTATACGATCGCAAGCATGTCTGATACGAGGACGAGTGGCATCAGCTTCGAACCTCGGGAGACGAAGGATGGGCGGTACTTCCGTCCTCATCCATACCGTGACGAGAGCTCGTAGTGTGGGGGCGATGGAAACTGTGGGAAATGTGATACCATGCTCAAGGACTCTTTCGGCAGGACACGCTGGACAGTTTCTGCAACAGACAAGGATCACATGGGACCAAAGCTAATTATAGTTTGTAATCAAAGTCGCCGTCGAGAACAAGACTCCTCACTTCTTTTCTGAAAGCCTATCATTGCGATGCGACGTGAACCCTGAAATCAACGCAACTAACCCGACCTGGGTTTTGTTCAAGGTAGTGTGCTTCCGAGTCATCCATTACAGGCTTTACAGCAGTTCGCTTGGTTGAACTCCCTCGGTTCCACAGCTTCAATTCAATTGGGTAATTCCCTTGTATGGCCGGGTTCAAATGGAAAGTGGACTTCCTGACAACCATCTCGCATTCTCTTCGCACAGGGGCACAAAGGGATATATGATCCCTGCGACGAGGCTCGCTCCAAGTCTTTCTTGACACCTTCCTACCTCTGACAGCAACATCTCCGCCTTGTATACCAACTTCCAGAACATCTCTGTCTTTGATAGCACTCTTCGACCCTCTCACGTCCAGCTATGACTGCCCGAGCAACCGCCATTCTCGACGATCGGAATCCTCAGTTGACCTTCGCGCCCTTACACGGATGGTCCCAACAGCACATTCCGGATAACTGTCGAGGGGTGGGCGAAGGGGAGCAGTTCATAGCCAGGGTGACTGACTTTGCAAGGGGCGGTGAGTACGGTGACTGGAATTCTTCAGCCGAGCTGACCGAAGACGCCGATGGTGGTGTAGGAACATGGACAACAGCCCTTGCAACGACTGGGACATCGAATATAACAATGGAATTTCGGGGTACAGATGTATACGCATGGTTCATCCTATTCACCCGTGTTGCGAATGAGTCCAATCAAGGACTTCCGCCGTGAGTCTATCTTCCATGGTCTGTATTGGGTTGCTCATCAGTGGTTTAGGGAGAATATTGGGCGTCTCTCTTTCTTTCTTGATGGCTCTGAAGTCGATCCAGCACCCTTGCCATTTGAGCATTGGTGGTACACAGACTTTGAGCAAGATAGCATTGTACCCAATCTTCTAATGCTCGCGCAAGAGGACATTGCTCCAGAAAGGCACACGCTCACGATTCAGTACTCGATCGAGGCGACAGAGGGTGAGCCTCAAGTAGTCCTTGCTTTTGATCGAGTGCAATATGTGTAAGTCTCGGATTACCCTCCATGTTCGCTGAGATTGAACTGACAATGTTGGCGACAGCCCCGTTGCCGGCTTCACAACAAACCTTCCTTCTTCCTCTAGTGTGACGGCCCCAACTATACCATCCTCTTCGAGCCCTTCTCTTAGTACTTCCAGCGCCAACCCGACCGGGGACTCAGAAAGATCAGAGCCCCCCGCAACGACGAGCACTGGGATGATAGTGGGGATCTCGGTCGGGGTCTTTGCCTTTTTGCTCCTGGTCGGTAGCCTCATTTTAGGCCTATGCTGGTACAGGAGGAGAGCGAGGAGAGCTGAGGGAACAGCAATATTTAGGCCAACACTCAGCACTGACACCTTCCCAATCGTCCATGAGCAGTATGCCGATAACATCATCCCCTTCGTCTCCCCGACCTCTGGACCTGTCGCAAATCCAAATCGCAGAACCGGCACCACTACCTCATCATTTGGAAACATGGGTGCTCTGTCAACGGGCCCACGCTATGAGAAGTCATCTAGGCCAACACTTCCATTAGGTGCTCAAGCACCAGCTCACCAAGAGCCTCAGTCACCTCAGTTCAGCGATCAGACCGGGTCTCCACGCCAGCCAGTCAGCTCGGGAAAGGGATCTGCGAATAGACGATACCTGGTTGGTCCAGTATCGGAAAATGAGGATAGTTTGACGTCTTCCAGCAGCCCAACCAGTGGCTTAAGTTATGCCCAGCATGATGCCAGAGATTATACCACGCGTCCCCCTTCGTATAGGAGCGAACATCCTTGATGGATAACAGCAACCAACTGTAGGCTTTTTGCGATCGGTAGCTTGGGGCTACTGTAGGGCAAGACATATTCTTCTTTTCCAAGCCTAAGAGGCTGTCCCTTTTCGTCCTTTACTTTAGGCATTTGTACCTTATACACTGTAATAATACAGGCCGACAAAAGATATGAGGTTCAACCCTTCAAGGCTATCTTATCTTATCTCAAATTGAATAATGTTGAGGTCACACTGGCAGTAACTTTCCATCAAAGAGTGGGACACTTTGACTTCCACCACCAGTAAAGCCGTATTAATGGCGGCCTCCAAAATCACAGGTGAATAAATGCTGATGAATCTGCGTGTGCAATAGAAATGAACTGCATTCGCACTCTCAGCCACTGAGAAACTGCTTCTCTCGAGGTTGAGGGCACCTCAGTTGCGAACTAAGGTCAGCATCGTGTCGTGGACCTCATAACGGCTCTAAACTTCGTTCGTATTTTCTAGTACATTGCCCCAGCTAGATCGGGCAATACTGCTGATAAGCGGCCACCGCTGTTAGCCCCTCTCTGGGAAAATCTCTGGTACCTGGGTGGCCTGCTCACAGGTTTCGCATACAGCAAAGAGAGACCAACAGGCGAGTTGGTATTTGGGCAGAAGGTTCTTGCAGAACTTGACAAGTGGAAATATCACTTTCACTTCACTCACCTTCTGCGGACGATCAGCGACCAGTCGGTGACACCACCATACTCATCCGAGAAGTTATCAGTCAGAAACTTTGTTGGAACTCAGCAAACACTTATCATTCCCCTGGCTTGCCTCAATCCTTTTGTAACGGTTCTCTTCAAAGACACATCCCGGCGCTCCACTTCGCTCCTCTCTCACTACACAGAGTTTATCAAGGGAGGGGTTCTCCAGATCGCGGCTAATTGTTCGCGATTCCTAACGTCGACGTCCGAGCCGATGTTCCAACGGTTGAAGCAGGACCTGGATACGCAATATTATGCACCTCTATGTGCAGATGTTGTCGTCATTATCACGTCCTATTCCATCTACCCCCCTGTTCTCAAAGCGCTGCGGCACTCACTGCTACAGCAACCATTGACGCATTCGCAGCTCACTGGAATCAATGTAGCGATGCAGTCTCAAGGAATAATCGTGGAACGGGATCGCACTACGACTAGATCAATGGCAGAGATCAGGGATGCAATCCTTGCATCCTATGATGTCTACACATATTTGACACAGGGAAAAGATGCCAACGCACACCTGCCAGACATATGCGATTACAGCGAGGTGAGTGAATGCAACACTATCTTTAAACCTGTATTTACAGCGGTCGGCACAACAGCATGGTGAAGACTCCCGGACCTATAAACAAGGAAGGGTCTGCTCTGGATGCCAGTCAGCCCTATATTGCTCAAAGCAGTGCCAAAAACGAGATTGAGAGCTTCACAAGCATGAATGCTAACAAGGGCGGAAATTTCGTGAAGGTAGGCTCCCGAATTCTCGCTTCAACGACCTTTCAACTCAACGATTGGCAATGTCTCATCAGAAAGCAAAGCCAAGGATGATTGGTACACACCTACCTGGCGCAAATTTCATGTTGCCCGTATTCTCGACCACTATGCCGACAGCTAGATAGCCAAACTGTCAGTGCCTATCGCGCGTCTCGACTGCCAACGAGGGGTCGCCGTGTGGGTGCCTTTAAAGCCCGAAAACTATGATTTCGGTACTCTTGAAGGACTGGAGACATCTTCCCGGCTCAATTCACGCTTCGGTGGCTTCCTTCTATGGATCAAAGAATCATCTGCACAAAGCCGGAGGGAGAAGAGGCGACTCCTGGAACAGGTGTTGCCCTTTGGTGATAAGGTGGTCATTCTCTCGGTGAAGGTCACCCTGAACGACGATGTAATCAACGCTGGGGCAAGTATAGTCAGAATGGGGTGAGTCTGAGCGTTAGGATATCACTGACAGTTTCCTCTAGGCCTGTGCCGCTCCCTGACGTTTCGGATACACCCGTGGAATACGGAGGTCTGTCATATAACCCTTATAACTGGTGCATTTTCTTTCCGAATTTCGTTCTGGCATAGTTACTGATTTTCCTATCCAGATGAACTCGCTGGAGACCGCCGCAATAGTTCAACTTGGACCCCTTTCCGTAGTTAACCTGCACATTTTCGGGCGTACTCCGGCACGAAGCATTTGAAGGAGCTCTCATCCCACTTGGAGCCCGTCGTGGTTTAATCTAGTAGTTTTAGGTAGGCTTCCCTTGCTCAAAAGCGATCTACGTTTGCGGATTAGGCCTAATATCCAACAACGTCGTATCGCTCCCATCCATGAAGCTTGAGGGCAGAAATTTTCTCGAGGATTCCACCTAGGTTTCTCCTACTTCCCAGCTCAAGAGGGTGAACAAAACTTAGAGCCAGCCCGAAGCACCTTGGCACCTGTTTGGTCGAGCCGCGGGAGGCCAATCCGCTAGTACGCTGCTCAGATAGGGTTCATGGAGTTGCGACCCTGTCTGTTTTGAAGCGTTGAAAGGACAGAAGGTAATAGGGTATCATTATCACATACAGAACTCTCAATCAAGAGCCCTGCAGATAGATCGTTTCGATTAGGCGCCAAACTAAATTTGGATGAGCGCCGAGATCAAAACGCTAAGATCTTATCTTATCTCGCAGCAATTTGTTGCCACTCGCCACTTGACTTTAAGCTCGGGTAAACTTCCACCACCACCTCTGGTCTATGAATGGCGGCTTCCACGATCTCAGGCAAGTATATAATTGTTTAATTCATGCTCTGATGACCCTGACCTTTGGTGGATATCCCCAGCCGCTGAGCAAGCGCTCTTACCGAGACTGAGGGCGCCTGTACTGAGAACCAGGGTCAGTATTTCAGTCCATTTGAAGCTAAACCAGGTCTTAACCTGGTATCAACTCTGCAGTATATCTATCCAGCTAGGTTGGGCGACCGAGAGGCTCTTGCACGGCTCGAGCATATAATCAAACTTCGCCACGCAAGCCACCATGTCACCGAAATCCTCGATATATACTTCAGCAATGTCGATTCTCAGTCGATTCCATCACTCAGGGAGCTGGAAATAAAATCAGCAGATGCGATATCTAGTGCGGAGTGTGCATGGATTTCAATCAGAGGCATCTGGTGCTATATGGAAGAAGGCAATCTGCGTCCACCAGAGGAGCGGCACCACTTGAAAGACATTATCCGGCCTCACTTAATACCGCACACCTCAAACATAGCCTGATGGCTGACCTTCTTCCTCAAAAGAAGTCCTACGGTATACCTTGGACAAGATATCTTGCACTCTATCGACCACCATCCTACACTCAACGCAACGAATTTCTTCGAGTTTTCGCTGATGTTGAACGATCCTCAGCTTTGGGACCATTTCCTTTCCAACCCTGATATTCACCAACTATGCGTGCGGCTGTGGTCGCTGAAAATCCAAGACGTTGACGAACATCGTTCTCTATCTTTGGATCGCCCGTCCGAATACCTCGTCTACGTTCTGCCTGGAAAGGTCGGCACCGTGGATTTCTGCCCTATAATTTGGACCATGTGGACAATAACGAAGCAACCGTATAGCCGCGACACCTTCCTCAGATTGTGGCACCGGCACTGCACTTCCATTGGCCTAGATTCTTCAGCAGTCATGGCTGAATCTATCCTATCCCGAATCTCACTCCTCCAGGTAGCTCTGAAAAAGCGACCGGCTCATCTGGACGTTTTTTGGGAGAAGATCTGGTACATGGGCTGTCTGCTCATCGCATTCGCACCCAGAGACGGTGTACCCATTGGGCAGGTGGTCTATTGTCAGAGGGTACTTGCAGAGCTCGACAAGAGGAACTATATCCTTCACTTTACTCGTCTTCTCCGGACAGTTAGCGACCAGTCACTGTCACTGCCATACTCACCGGGAAGACTCACAATCAAGAGGTTTGTTGGTACCGGGCACACAGTCGCTCTTCCCCTCGCTTGCCTCAATTTCGTCGTCACGGTCCTCCTCAAGGATGCCTCTCGGTTGTCAACTTCTCTCTTCTCGCACTACACAGAGTTCATCAAGGGAGGCATTCTCCACATTGCTGCCAACTGTTCCCACTTTCTCACGACGACGTCGCATCCCCAGCTCCGCCTGCTCAGACAGGACTTGGAAGTCCGGTATTACGCACCTCTCTGCGCTGATATCGCCACCCTTGTGACATCCCACTCTGTTTATCCCCCTGTCCTCAGGGCTTTGTGCCACTCGCTTCATCACCACCCGTTGACAGAGATACAGCTGGTTGGTCTTGACGAAGCGATGAGGTCTTACGGGGTCATCGTCCAGCGGGAGCCCGATGGAAATACGCCAATGGCGGAAGTCAGGGAAGGAATCCTAGCATCATACGACATTTACAAGTATCTGAGATCGGACCCCTTACCAGATATTTGCGACTACGAAGGGGTGAGAGATTCAATACTAATTCCAAGTTAGAGCTAAAGACCTCTTCCAACAGCACGTCGAGATCGCCCGAACGTACAGGAAGGGAAGGGTCTGCTCAGGATGTCAATTTGCATTTTACTGCTCGAGACGATGTCAGGAGCAAGATTGGGAACTTCATAGGCATGAGTGTCGGCAGAGCCGCCGACAGCGTCAAGGCGAGTCCACTGACAGTTGCATCAGATTACTTCTCACTTATGTGGACGGCATCATCCTACCAGAGAGCAAGTCCAGGCACGATTGGATCAGGCCGAGCTGGCGTAAATACCATGTCTCCCGTCTCCTCGACCACTATGCCATGAGCGACATGCACAAACAGTCGGCGCCCATCTCGCGTCTCAACTGTGCAAATGGGCTTGCTGAGTAGGTGTCTCTAACGCCTGAGGATTATGATATCGGTGTCCTTGAAGGACCAGGCACGTCATCACAACTCAACGCCCGCTTCAGCGGCTTCCTTGATTGGGTTCAAGAGTCGACTGCTCAAAGTAGAAGGGAAAAGCGCCGACTCCTGGAGATAGTCTTTCCTTTGGGTGATAAAGTGGTCGTCCTTTCAGTGAAGACAACCCAAAGTGGAGATTCGATCAGCCCTTGGGCAAGTATTGTCAGGATCACGTAGGTGCAATGTGATCCCGGCTTGACAACATTACTGACTCTTCATATTAGCCGCGTCACGCTTCCAGAGACCTCTGAGGTGCCTGGAGAATACAGTCATCTCGTGTACAATCCATATAACTGGTACGCCACCTGTGTGATAATCTTTCTTGAAATTGTAACAGATTCTTGTCCAGATGGTACTCGCTCTCCATATCTTATCTCCATCTATCTCTGAAAATCTATTCCACTAACTCCAATCAACCCTCCTTTCCACCGGCTCGACTGAATATCTTTGTAGCCATTGAGCGCCTATCAATTTGATTTCATCTCCTATATCCCGCTCAAGCTTCTCCACGCGGTTGGCTACGGTAGTGATGCCTCCCTCTGACATCGAGTATATACGAGAAGTGTCGTGTAGGATTATTATAGGAGTAATCCTACAGTTTTCATAACCGTCGGATAGGAAATAAACCGTCGCATTGCTGAAAACCGTCGGATGATGGGCCACGCGGAGCTGCCTACCGAAGTGTACGCTCCTTCCCTATTCTGGCTCATCTCCGACAACCATGTGGTCCGCCCTGCACCTACTGGTGTACTTTTGCATAGAGGCAAGTACTGCTTTAATTGGCCTGCTTTAACTTAACGTTAACTCGAATATCAATGGATGCCAGTGACATGTTTGACGCGAACTCAGGTTTATTATAACGGGTGCAGTTTCTCGTGGAGAATAGGTCCAGCTTAATTGTGCTTTCAGATACTCTAAAAATTAGAAAAAGTCTCAAACTGGGGTTCGGCGAAGATACACGACTATACTGGCATGAATACACAGTAAGCGCCGGTCACTTAAGTTCCAATCCCGACGCATGAGCGGCAGCAGGCGGGGCTTGCGGTGCAAGGTACCCAGAAAAGGCAAAGATGCACATGGGACGGGGGCTGGCTAGATCTGGCATCTCGATCTCGAGGGGATCCTGCAAGGGGAGCACGCGTACCAATCCGACAGTTTTGCTTCAATGCGACGGTTTACAGTCAATGCGACGGTTTCGCTGGCCATCCGACGGTTTTCTGAACCGTCGGATTTAATCCTACACGACACTTTTCGTCATCCCCCTCTGACATCTCAAACCTCACCCTCAACGTCCGAAATTAACATTCCTAATTCAAAAGACACGTCAAAAAGTGAATAGGTGCCATGTTCCCGTCATCCTTCACGCTCATCCTGAAATAGTGTCTCGATATCATCCGTCTGGTCCAAGGCAAACTCGAGAGGTCCGACTGTCCACCCTTGCATCCCTTCATCCCACACGTACTCTCTTGCAGGTCCATCGGATGGTCCTTCGGCTAAAGGGTACAGCGTCGTGAGCTCATCATACGCCTGGTCCAACGCCCCTTCCACAACCCTATTCCGCATATCCAGGAAGCTTTGGCTCCCAAAGAGTCCACCACCTTCTCTGTACTTCGACCAGAGTAAAGCATCAATCTCTGTCTCGAGTCGCTGCATCTGCTCAAACCATCCCTCTATAAACTCCGTTGGAACTTTGCGAGTATCGTCTCCATCGATCTCCTTCGTTCGTTTGAGATACCAGCGCTGGAGCGTCTTTGCAAGGACCACAAAAGGGCTACCGGGATCGCTGAGGAATTGCTTGCCGTGAAGTTCCAATGCATGGCGCAGAGGACCTCCGTGTGTGTCGTCCTTCAACTCCTCGACGGTCAGGGTGCTGTCTACCTTTGTGATAAGGTCTGGGACGAAGGGATACGAGTCCTTCTCTGTTTCGGGAAAGTGGTATGCCCCTGGAGATGGGGCGCAGGGTCGATCTGTAGTGTTTTCGAACAGCTTTTGGAAATCGACAAAAGGATCCTCTGTTGAAGGCCCAGACATTGTGCGGGACTGGAGGCTGGTAAATCCGCCGTGGAGAGAGGATAAAAATGTTCAAGAGATTGCATATTTCAATTGCAACCCCTCCTTGTTTAAGGACGTCACGCGAAGTTGCAGTGACGCCAAAACATTCCGCACACAACAAACAAAGGGCACGTTTTGGTCATATCATTATGTTCTCGATCTAAAGCCCGGGTAAGTACCTCTGAAAGTGGAAAAGTTGTCCCTGAATCAGCGGGCTACCTAGAAGACCTGTGGAATTTCTGGCCATGTGGTCCGCCACGGGTTTGCCAGACGAGACCATTATCTGTCAATTCTGCCTTTTTAAGCGCCCGCGGACAGGAGTGACACTTTTCGGGTTGGCTAGCGTGTGAGCCAATTAATTTTAAAATTGCTGTTAAGGAGCTGAGCGCAAAATAGGGAATCTGTGGTTATCTGAGCTCCGGTCGCTGTTCCCAGGACTGTGGCGCATGACGGTGAGGAAGACCGAGATGTGCGCCGGCGAAGATCAAGTTATGGGTGGAAATGTTAGATGAGTGTATGAGACTCGATATATCCTTTTCAGTGGTTCTTTTTGACAATTGAGCGCTGGTACCTGGCTTTCGGCTTACATCATAAGCATGTGCTGTCTTTATCCAGCCTGTGGCTTCGATGACACACGTCAATCGAAGCGCCCAAGATCAGGCCAAATTATCAGATATCACACGTCTGAGTCCAATAGAGAACACCTGAGCTACCCTGGAAGGACTGAATAGGCTCGGCAGAAGTTCGATGCCGCTGAGTTCGACTCAGATGGCTTGGGTTTCAAGGTGATAACTCGAATTTCCTCATTCATGAGCCTCGTGCACGAGCGGCGCCTATAATCCTGTGACCTCGGACATCCACGCTTTATCCCCAAGGTATCTTTCATCTGGTTGGGAGGCATTCACCGGCTTCTGGGGCTGGAAGTTCTGGCGCCATTTTGGTCGACCTTGCCTCGCGCCGGAGCACATAGCACAAGCAATCACGACTTTTAAAGGCTTTCTTTCCACTATGGTCTTCTTTTTGGTTTCTCAAAGTCGGTGTAAGCATGCCATACTCACGACACCGGCCGTCTCGTTCCTGACGAATACACTCGTGTCCTATCAACCTTGGATACGAGCCCCCAGTGAGGCTCTGTTTGGAAACGGCAGCCTTACAGTCGGTGTAAATCGCAACCAGCACGAACATCGGCAAAGAGAAACTGCTTCAGACCCTTCGGCTTAAACAAGCAAGGTCCTTCGGCTGGATTGAAGACTCGACGAGGAGGCTTGTATCTCAGTAATGGGCCTCAGTAATTGGCCAGACAGGGACTCGAGCAGAGCACATCATGATTCAACGACGTTGAAACGACAGCGTTGCGGTCAGCACAGAGGTGGGCATGGTGATCACCTGGAGAAGGGACGAAAAAAGCTTCATTGGCCAACGTGGGGATCGAACCCAAGACCTTCGCGTTATTAGCACGACGCTCTAACCAACTGAGCTAGTCGGCCATGTAGATTGCATGTGGCACTGCAATACAGATCTTGTTAAAGAACAGATTTCAGGTTGAGACATGGGTTCATTGGAACCCGTGTCCGTTCAACCTAAACCCAGAAAGATGAGGATATAGATCATTTTATTTCTGTTTCTAATACATATCTTAAAATCTAGCGACCTGAAGGTGATACCCAAGAATGCATGGAGCCTCCTAAGCTCTGTTCATAACCCCGATATGACATCCCGCCAGGCGGTGAAGCCATTCCGGGCGCTGACATGACCGACATCGATGGCGAGAGCATAAACTGCGCGTGTGTGGCTGGTGCATGAGCGTAGTCTAGAGGGCGTGTTCCTCGAGAAAATCCTGAGGTGATACTCATTTGAGATAGCGAATGCGGTGGCGACATGTGCAGTGGTTGTGGTGGTGATTCGGCAGATCGCCAAGGTCGTCTGGTAACGGAATCGTACTGATGAGGAGGTCGAAGTGGTGCCTGGCCAAGGCCTCGTGGCCGTTGACACAGACGGAGCATAGGCGGGCTTTCAGGTGAAGATAGAACGTTGCACCTTGCTCAGGCTGGACGCTGAACTGTGATGTATAGGAAGACTGAGGGTGTGACATTAGCCCTGGTGGTGCCAAAGCCCGAGTGGAAGCAGGGAGGATGGCAGGAGAAGCGGTTGAGTTGTGCGTCTCTGAGCGAATGGTTGTAGGTGTCGTTGATCCGCTACCTGAACGACGCATGGTGGAGGGTTTGCTGTAAGGAGCAGCGCTCAACGTACGTTGCAGAAACAGAACCGTAGGTCGCAGGATAAGCAGCGCGACCCCCGTGTACAACGTAGGAATCCTCGCTGTCGCTGCTTCCCGAATCAATGGATGGTGAAGGAAGGACGATGATTTGCGGGGGGGCTTGATATTGTCCAGAGGATTGGGGCATAACCAGAACTACGAGGTGTTACTCTGATGTAGCACAAAGTCGCAAATGCTTTACTTACCTGAATTCTTATCCCTCCTACTCCTCCGCCTATCTCCCTGAGCGACATCACCACGATGTGCCTTGCCATATTGAGGTGCCATGCTCTGCCCGCGTCGATCCTCCTCCTCTTCGGTTGGTTTGAACACATTGGAAGGAGGGTACTCTGCGACGTCATAGGACCAGTCGCGGATCCTGTTGTCCATCTCTCGCCGCTCGGCCATCTCTTGGGTCTTCCTCTGGTTCCAAGCAGTCATCCCAAAACTATCCCAACCATTTTCTCCTGCTGTAGACCTGGCGTGTTTCTTGCCCACGCTAACAATTGCCATGCCATGCTTTTGATTGACAACGTTCTTGTAATGAGGATCTGGGAAGCTGGGTGCAGCAGTGCATGAGCGCTTGTGTCTTTTATAGCTGAAGACATAAATAGCGACTTACGACAATGCTGCTGTTGAAGTCACAGCCCGTTGGCACTGATGGAGCTATGATCCCGTTGTACGTCGAACGTCGACCTTCTGATAGGCGAAAGCGATGCTTCCTTTTGCACACCACTTCTGCGTGTGAGGCGGATGGATGTGTCACGATGGCATGGCAAGCACCCAAGGAGCTCGATCAACACGAACTTCTTGGATAATGCGAGGTCATGTGCTGTTGCGCAAGGTCATCAAGTGTTGCGAGTCTACCGTGATTATGGTACATGGGATAATTCTATTTACGAACCCTTCTGTATTCGCGAACCCCATGTTTCAAACGATTTGATGAGGCATCATTAATATTTCTTTGCGATTGTTTGGCTACGTTCCGGAGCACGGCTTGGGCAGACGGCGACACAACGCGCCCAGCCACTGGCGTCGGCGCCTAGTTTCACACCCACAGTTAGACGCCCGTCTGGAGTAAACTTAACAAAGATAATAGAGGATGGTAGAGCTCCTAAGAAATTATAAGGGCGGGTCTATGTAGCATGAGGTACCTATTTCCGAAATCTATGACAACACTGAGTCTACCGTGCAAAGGCAAGGCAGTTTCGGGTGCTGCCTGCGGCTTGCTAAGCGGGCGTGGACAGGGACTACCTATGTTCCATAGCGTCCCCAGTAATGACCAGCTAGCTATAGTATAGAGTAATATATCCTTTGAGTTAAAATTTCAGGGTTAATTACATTGAACTAGTCCAAAGGCAATGCTAATTGCAATTTGTTTAAGGACATTCTCTGTCTACAGACCTGCCCTTGATTGTAGTACCAGGGGGCGCGATCAAACTCGCTGGCTCTGAGGCTATTGCGGCTTTTACTGGCTAGGATACGGCTTCCTCTGAATTGTCCCTTTAAAGGCTTTACTTGCCTGCCACTCGCTCGCGTAGGCGGAGGAGTAATGCCAGGCCCGAAATGACGGTCAAAGCCAATATGACCAAATCTTATCACCTTCCGAGTCATGGTTGTCAAAGGTTCTCGCAATTTTCGCTTTCTTTGTGCTGCCCTGGATGCATATAGAAAGTGAGAAGCATAGTACTTGCTCTTAACCGGCCGAAATTTGAGAAGAGAGAGGGTTTGGTTGCATTGTTCCTTGCCCCGCAGCCCGCCCGGGTGAATATCCATGAAACCGTCCTCACACGGGTCAATATGGCTACTATGTAGTGTAATGCACAGAATATAGGGTCTTAGACCAAGTCCCCGGTGCAGGGGAGCTACAATTCTTCAAAAGCCAAACCGTGCCGAGCCGCTCTCGATGGCGGCAGCGACTTCAAGTCTAAGATTTTAACACAAATTATCTATTGATTTTACAGCTTCAACTATCACATTTCTCAAATTAATACAGTGTCTTACTTCGAAAACTGATTCCCATACAAGCTCTCGTCTGTCTACCTGTCCATGCAGCCTGGGTTCTCGACTCACTCGACTGCGCGGTATCGCCATTTTGGGAATCATCCCGCCGCGCGCCCGTGACACCGGCCAGCGGTGATGCTTACCGTGGGAGGGAAATGGGGCTCGTAAATAACTTATTTGAGAACCCTAGGGTTCGAGGGGTTCATGGGGTTCGCAAATAGAATTATCCTGGTACATGGTTCAGACGCGTTTGACTCGGATGAAGCAAAGGAGAACCAGGCACCCGCCAGTCGACGTCGAGCCTGCGCCTGTCTCTATTTCATAAAGGTTCTTCGTGACCGCGATATGATCCACCTAGATTTGGTGAAGCCATCCCTGGTGGCGACACGATAGACGCTGGGCTCCCGGACAGTGGCGTCCGAGCCAAAGCTGGGGGCGACGATGTATGGAAGGGCATTGGCGCGTCGAAGGCCAGCGGCGACATGAGCGGAGGTGTGTTCCACAGAGGGGATGGCATGAAGGTTGGTAGGGGCGATTCGCCCTTACGCCTACCTGTAACCTCTGCAGAAGCACAGCCATGTGACGCTTGACCAGGATGGCTTGAGAGAGGGAATAGAAACTGATGTTGACCACTTGATATGGGAATTATGGGGTGAGAATGAGACAGCGCCTGCGACCTCGATGGCGAGTTTGCGAAACAGGTTGAAGTCGGTCTTGCGCTTCCCTGTGACATGATAGGTTTGCCCGGTGCTTGAGAAATCACCGATACGGGTGCAGGTTGAGAGGGTAGCGACTCTGGCCGAGCAGCGACAACATCTTCCATGGCGAACGATGGTAGCTGCGGAGGTTTTGTACCAGAAGGCACGGCATAGACCAGCGGAGGGCTAGCCGGTCGCGCTGGCACAATGGCTTCCGAGTGCACAGGAAGATGTTAGGACGCCATAGCTTGCAGAAACTAGACAACATACGTTCACTATTCCCAGAAAAAGGTGTGGACGACGGCCGAGAGGACGAGCTCGGCCTACGAGCAAAGGTCGGAAAGCTCGCCCTGCCTGAGGAGGGAACAGCAGCAACAATGTCCGGCTCTGATTGGCGAAGCTGCCCTGTCGGCATTCTGAGAAACAACGACATTGAGGTCTCGGAAAAGGCGGTGGGGAAGGAATCGCGATTAGAAGCGGGCTGGGTGGGTAGTCCTACATTGGTCACATGCATCATGTAAGAAAGATGAACACGTTGGTTCAGCGAGGCAAAGGCTGGCTTCCATTGCAAAGAAGTCCTCCCTTTTCGCGATTTAGGCTAGGTTTCAAGCCCAGTCATAATAGCTGTCCGCACGTTGCCAGTCTATGTGATTTTTAGTGTCAGTAGTGATCTTTCCTTTTACTGTCGAGAGGGGAAGGAGAATAGAGCATGATGTGGAACATAAACAACCTGAGCTAGCCGCGAGCCGCGCGACGTGCGATCATCCATGCTGTAGCGGAGCTCCAAATCACTACACTCCGCTGCAGGCATAGGCGCTTAAGTATTCGGAGGCGGTGTTTTTTGTCCAGAATGAACCAACAGAGAACCCAAAGAGAGTAAGATGAAAGAGGAACGCCTTTCATGTCCTCCAATCTCCCCTCAAACTCCTCGCAACCAATTAATCCTAGCCGCAACTTCATGACCGAGACAAACCGATCACCACGTTGCACATTATCATGAGGTTCATTTCGTCTGTTCCTGCAAGCATACAGACACGGCCTCGTAAAGGTGAGATAAATGAGCTTATAGAGTCCTAGTAACTCCAACTAGTATACAAAGAGGGTTCAAAACACTTGCTACTGAGGGTCCAAACGTCCGCCATCTAGGGTACTAACAAGCTTCAGAAGGGATAGTCATCCTTCCAAGCGAGGAGTAGGAGAGTCCGGCGTGGGGGGCAGCGTCTGCTTTATCACAGATCGCGGATATGTACGATGGCTGGCCGAGTGAAGGGGGAAATGTGACGAGCCATCGACATCGACATCTGCATCTGCTTTACTAGACCTCTTGCTGGGCGACGCGGGTGGTTTGATTGGAGCAGTGCTCAGGGTGCTGCTTCTTACGCAGTAGCCTCGTCTGAGGGAAGGTATAGCGTAGTATTTCTCTATTTCGAGATCGTTGTTAATGGGGCGTTAGAAAGGCATGGAAGATAGTTCACGCACCTGCTACTGAGTCTGAGGACGGTGCGGCATCAACAGGTGAGGGTTGTGCATCATCTTCCTCTTCCTCATCCTCGTCAATTGGAAAGAAAGTATGAATCGCAACGTGAGATGACCAATGGATCCTTTTGCTGCTGCCGCTTCTGACAGTGTCATCTCCCCTGGCTCCTGTTTGCTTCAGAGGGCTGGACATTTGTGAATAGCTGTCGCGTCACGAAAGAGAAGAAGAAGAAGGTTTGAGGAGTGGTGAATTCTCTAGGCATGCGGAAAGGGTTCTTATACCTCAGGGCCACGCTCATTCCTCAAAGACTATACTGCTGTTGAACTAAGTGTAGGCAAATCTGACTCACACCGCCTCGAGTGTGTGCCCTCATTCAGTGCTACCATGGCAGCGCCTTGCGTCTCCCCGGCGATGTATGTATGTTGTGTTCCCTTCACACCTTTAAAATTGAAAATGATGGAACAAAGAGTTTAGAGCTCATGAAGGTGTAGCTTAGTTCTTGAATCTTCACACTTGTTAAGAGCGATTCTTCCCAGGGAACAAAGAAAGGGAAAGCATAGCCCCGAAGAACACCCACAGATGCTAATCTTGTCTGATCCATGACTCGGACTGTGCTTCGCTCTCTCCTTGCATTCACTCCAGTCACCGAACCGCCGTCTACCCGCCAGTGCTTTCTCCCGCCAAACAGAGCGATGCATAACTTGGGCACATCGATAATTGAGGATCTTCCTTCCGAGCTATGAAACGCTATCATCCGGTTCGTCCTCGGTCTAAAGCCGTTGAGACGAGATGAACGCTGTTCGTATAGAAGAATTATATGCAAACACGTCTCTGGGCCTGTGCTCTGGCGTCGAGCTGATGGAATATTGGGCGTCGGGCGTTGATGAGGAGGTTTTCAAAACTCGTTATGCACCTTGATTGGCAATCATTAGCCTGAACGACCCCTATCATCTGCATCTCCCAGTCACTTGGAGCGCACTCAAAGACGAAGAAAGAGGATTCCTCGTACAATATCTCTTACCCGAAACAACTCCTATTCACGCATTTATTAAAATCAGTTCGCTGAAGGTCTTCTATGCAATACTTAGAAATGGACCGCCACCTATTACCGTAAATTTCATCAACCACGATACACACCCCATTTATTATCGACCAGATGCGAAACCTACAACAGGATTCGGGGAGAGCGGGTTTGAGTTGAATACTTGTTCTCTTTATGTCATAGAACGCATTATGTTTTCCTTTGGTCGTCAGATGACCACCGAATGGAACTTTCACCATTTAGATGAACTCGCTATCTTGTAGTTGCAGGGAAATATTCTTTTCAAGCCTGGCGAACATTGAGGTTATCCTACCAAGTGCTACTGTATTGGGAGATGCACACTCTATCCCGCATTACGTACGTACAAGCGGCGAGCTCAGCGTGAGCGTTGATAACTGTCTATGTTTGTATAGATGATCATTGTCATGAAGAAGGTGGATGATGTGAGATGTGAGGAAATCGTCGGGCTTCATCAGGAAGTCCGGGAGATGAGGTGCTCGCCAGCGAGACATCCATATGGCTAACGGTCTAGATCCCGCCATGAGCATCCATGGGCGGCATCTCTGCCGGAGCAGGCAAGCAAATAATATGCAACGGTGGCTAGAAAAAGGGCGAAGAGGAAGGTGAGGATGTGGGTCGGCTGGATGGGAAATCAAAGCGTAGGTACCAGCCCACGCGAGGGACGCCACGAAATGGTAGCAACGAGGCAGTACACACGCAGGCTGCTCATTTCTGAATCTCACCAGCCTCGTGCCGTATGAGCCCTGTTTACCGAGACTTTGGAACAAGGCCTACATGGTGTTTGCAGTCCCGGTTCTAAAGGTGAGTCAGAACAGAGTTTTACATGTAGAAGAGTGAAGGCTAGACGTACAATGTCATCTTCAAGGCGCGTCTAACGGTGACACCAAGCGACGACTAGACTTTCGTAGATGGGTCAAACGCGTTTCGTCTACTATGCATGCCACTACCCTACCAAGTGCTCCTGCATGCCGGCATTCTCAATGCCAGATCTCAGAAACGGCAGTGAAACCATCATTGGTGGCGACAAGTACACAGTACTTGGGGCAGGTCATAAAGAGCACATCATTGGTGTCGTCGTGGTTGAGGTCGGGGAGAATGCTGGTGGCGAAGGTGCCCTAAGTAGCTCAGGTGGTGATTCTCCACGAGTGCCAGGGAAGTAGCTGTACCGCACGTACTTGCGCCTGCAAGTACTTTGATGTACTGTGTTCCCACGCCTTGGTACTGTACTTGCCGTGCGGCAGAGGTACTGCTGATGTACTGTTGATGCCATCAATTCAGGGCAAAACGGGTACGACGAGGAGGACATGGGATGCATACGATGAGTTTGACCGAAAGGCATATCAAATAGGTCTCTGCGAGCTTCTATAGATGATATATATGACTGAGAGGTCTATGACGGCAAAATCCCGATTCATTGGAGTAGGAGGCCTAGTAGGTGTGCACCGTCACAGCATATGCAACATTTCAAATCTCCTGCACTGAATAGGCCCTGGTTATGACATAAATTAGGGGAAACTTCAACAGATATATGTACTTAAGAATCGTCTCGCAAATTCAACAAGGTGTATCTCTAGATGGCTCTATCAGTCGGAATTCGAAGGACAACAAAGAAGCTCCCAGGAAACGCTATATGCGCATGCCCTGCCTATCCAATTTAATATTCGAGGGAAACAAGAACCGCCCTTTTTAGCTATATAAGTTTCCAGTTCAATATTTGAGCCTGATGTTCAAAGAAATTGAACTTGAACGTTTGAAGCCGTGCTTGCGCTCGCGCGTTGCAACCCGCATTCCAACTTTCGACGTCTGACGGGCTATCAACTTAATTTTCCATTGATCAAACAACGGTACATAATCACCATATGTAGCATAAGTACTTAATTCCATTTTCTACTGGCCCAGTACGAGAATTTTGCCTGCAAGTACTCGGAGGTACGGTACTGTACTGTGATGTACTTGCAGGCTGCGGGCACGGGTGCAGTAAAAGTAGCTTGAATAGGGGTCAAAGTACGTACTTGCGCGTACTTGCGGGTGACCAAGTACGGCGCCAGCTACTTCCTTGACCACCTTTCTCCACCTAGCATGGTATCTGTAGGAATTCGAGTTCTGTATTGACTTGACGGTGAAACGTGTGAAATGGGTAAACGCTGAGATGCCGGAGTGGGTAGGACTGAGAAAGCAAAGGTCCCGAAGGTGAAAATAGAGGTAGGGTACTAGGGGAGTGTGGACTCTCATCAACCCGCGTCGATTCCTCTTCGGAAGTCGAGAGATCTGGTTGTGAGCTCAGCTCCATCTTCCGGTCCGCGACCACGAGTTTTCCACAGGTTTACTCCGCTATGCTGGCAGAGGGGTTGGCGTTCGGGAATCGGACACATGTCGACCTTAGAAACCACACACACACACACACCGGTGGTGCCCGCACCACGGGGTTGGAGCTTCCAATGTTCTACGATAGTTTCGTGTCGGTGACCAAGGGTCTGGGGAGGAGGGGACTGAAAGACAGTGCGACATTGGAGACCAATCTGGGCCGTTGTTCCTGGTGGGATTACGGGCACCAAATTCGATGAATTCCTGGTATACATCGGATGGAAGAGGGGAGAGTGTGTGCGAGGGATGGGATGGGCTTAGATAAGGAGATTGGCGGTGTGTTTCCACCGTCTCTTCCTCAATCTCGATGGCATTGAGATGAGGGCTAGGTGGACAAGGTAATCGAATGCAGGGCTTGGGATATGTGCGATGAGGATTTACATGGTGCCGACCTTGGTCCGAACTAGATACAAGATCCGTGGCGGGGTGATGAACCGTCTCGGTCTCGGTGGCGGTGGACAAGGCAGGCGGCAGGGATCGAGTGGTCGAATAGCTTGATTTTGAGTACGACCTCCCCCCTTTGCACACCCATGTCAAAGTTCCACTCCGAAACGAGGCTACAAAATTTCAGATTCAGTAACGTCACGCATACGACATGAATCATAGTGAACTGACCTTCTGGTAGCTGCACTGGATCGATCGGTGCAGGAGACTGCGAGCCGTCGAAGTAAAGTTCCTCATCAAACGGCTGGAACACGCGAACATCAACGTTCTCGATCCATCGTACCCTCTTTTTATTTGTGGTCGTTTGCCGTGGTGACCTTGCTGCGTTTTCTATTACTGCACGATTCGAGAACGCGCTGAGAGATTGGTCGGGTGGTGGGTATAGTGGTGCATGCGATGGTGGTGGTGGCCTAGGTGGTAATGACCTAGAGGTAGAGTTTGGTACATATCCGTATGCCACACGTGTCGGTGTATAACCGGGGTGGACTTTGTGTCTGGGCATCGTGACTTTCGGAGTAGTGAAAGGGGGTGCGAGGGGGTGGTAAAAGTAAGATAGCTGCAGCAGAATTCATTGCTTGACTTGAAAGTTTATAAATGCACCAGCTCCCTCTCTCAGAGCAGTGCTTCCCGCGCTACGCCCACGACGGGCACAGCTTATCCCACTTGTGCGCTTAATTATTGGCAGTGCATAGGTGTCTAAATGACGTGCGATTCTGGCTAAAAACAGCATCAAGGCGATCCACAGAGGATGACGCTGCAAAATCTAGACGGTCGAGGAAGCAGGGCGAGTACCGGGCGTTGTACACGAAGCTATGGTATCTCATACAGCATGATGATTCTCAAGCATTCACGCCAGGTCTTCCATGCCCAAACGCCATTGGGGTTGCACTGCATTGGAGCACGACGCGTCAGCCTTTCATCCGCCCACCTCATGGGGTGGAAGCGGAAAATCAAAAACTTGTCCTGTGTTGAGGACGCCCTGAAGGTTTTCTAGGGATAGTCTGCGAGGGACTGCAGAGGAACGTCTAGCAGCTGTTCACTCACCATCCCCAATTCAAGCTTCCCTGAGCTAATGAAAAGGAAGAGAGGAGACGATGAGAAGTGAGGGCAAAGGGGGGCCGGAGATTCGTACGCTCCTCTGTCAAATGGAGGAAAGGTGCCTTCCAATTGCGTACTATACCGCAAATGACGTGATTAATACCTCTGAAAGTAAATAGATGCGGTCAAAGGTCGGACGGTAGTTGGAAGAAGTTCGTCACAGCCTTGGGCGCTTAACCACGCAGGTGAGCGCTTAATGCTGCTATACATGCCGAAAATCCCCGTTTGCGTATCACCGATAGCCCTTATCCTTCCAGTTCGGCTTTTTTACAGTGTTATGCGATCCGCCAGCCCCCAACGACACTCTCAAGCTCTCTTCATATCCCCAACATCTCCCACCCCCACCTTCAGGCAACGGCATCCCAGGTGGCAAGACCACTTGGGCAAAGGGTATGCCAGCACTGCACAAAAGGGGACGCCATGAGGGATGAGAAGGTTCAAGGGATTTAACGCAGTGCGCACCGCCCGGGAAGAAGCTATGATTTTCGTCCGGATACATGGTTTTGTCGTCGACTGGGACCTGCTAGTACGGACTTTGATAGACGCTGAGAGTCAGTGTAGGACTGGGGCGTTATTTTTTGCGTAGTTCCATGATGGGGACGGGCCAAAAAAAAACACTGGCTTCGACGTTCACCGGTTTTATTCACAACATTACGCATTCGCGTGCATTGACGGGGAACATCAATGGGGTGGTCTCCTTCAACCTCGGATGGCTGAACGAGTGCACTGTGCTCTATACATGCAATCCACCATTCAAAATACATGTCCCAATCTCCTTCTTGGGGAAGAAACAGGGGCATACGGAAGGATTTGTGGTAGAAGGGTTTTGAGTTGGATTTGTATTAATATTCTATTGGTGATAAAGAACGCATCCCATTTTCGTTGCTTCCTCAGATGTCCATCGAGTGGGAATGTTACCACAGAGACGGACTCGCTATCGTTCAGTTGTGGAAAAATATTCTTTTCAAGCTTGGCGAACGCTGTGGCTATCCTACCAAGTGCTACCGTATTAACTAACATACGCATATTCCGTTCCGTATTATAAGCAATTAAAACAGCGACCTCAGCGTGAGTGATGATCACTGTCTATGGATGTATAGACGATCATTGGTTTTGTCTTTGTGATGAAGAAGATGGGTGATGTGAGGTGCGAGGAAATCGTTAGGTCCGGAATTGAGAAGGACGAAGTGCTCGCAAGCGAGACATCCATACGGTGCACGGTCTAGATCCGGTCATGAGCATCCATGAGCGAAGCGTCTGCCAAAGGAGGCAAGCAAAGGATATGTGACGGTGGCTAGACCAAAGTGCAAAGACGAAGGTAAGGATGTATGTTGGCTGGAAGGGGAAACAAAGTGCACGTACCGGGGCAGGCGAGGGACACCATGCAATGCTAAGGACGCGATGTAGATTGCTACATTCTGGGTCTCACTAGCCTGCTGCCACATGTGCTCTGTTCATGCACGACTCATGCATGATGTTTGCAATGCTGATACGAAAGACGCGTCAGAACGGAGCACTTGACATCAAGGTGATTGAAGGGATGACTTACTTCGTCAAGGCGCGTCTAATGGTGACATTGACACTTTCAAGGACGAGCACAACGACGTCTCGGCTACTAGTGCTGCCACTAGCCCACCAGCTGCTCCTGCATGCCCCTATACTCCATCCCATATCTGAACATCGGTGGTGAAACCATCATCGGTGGCGACAAGTACATGGCGCTTGGAGAAGGTCCCAAAGGGCCCATCGTTGGTGTCGTCGCAGTTGAGGAGACCCAAGCAGGGGACAATGCAGGCGGCGACGGTCCCATAACAATTTCAGGTGGTGATTCTCCACCCGAAATGGTGTTGAGAGGAAGTCGAGCTCTAGAATGGCTCGACGGGACTGGAGTGATCGAGAACGAAAACAGCGGAGATCTCGGAAGGGGCGAAAGGGAGAAAAGCCGAGATTTCGAAGGGGATAAGGGTGGTAGGGCAGGAAAATATGGGCTCTTAACAGCTCGCGTCGATTCGTCATCGAGGGACGACGAAACTTGACTTGAGCTCGAGTTTGCCTCGTGCCCAGTAACCGGTGGTGCCCGCACCACTGGAGTCGGAGCTTTCACGCTTCCACGAGAGTTTCTTGTTGGTGTCCAAGGTTTGGGGGATGAATGGATCGAAAGAGAGGTCGACATGGGGGGCGAATTTGGGTGGCTGTTCCTAGTGGGAGCATGGGCACCGAGCTCAAGGAATTCATTGTATACGTCGGACGGAAGAGGAGAGAGAGAGCGCCCGGGAAGGGTTGGGCTTGTATTAGGAGATTGGGGGTGTATTTCCGCCGTATCTTCCTCGATCTCGAGCGCACGGAGGCGAGGGCTAGATGGATGAGGCAATCTGATGCAGGGCTTGGGGTATGTGAGATGAGGATTCAGATGGTGCCAGCCTTGGTTTGGACTGAATACAAGAACAGCGTCGGTTTGATGAATCTCGTTGGTGGAGAAGGCAGACGGAAGGAACTCCATCGTCGAATAGCTGGCTTTCGAGTACGGTCTGCCTACTTTACACACCCATGAGAAAGTTCCATTTCGGAAGGAGGCTATAAGTTTTCGAGTTCAGCGAATTTCCGCATATGGTATAGACAAGGACGACTGACCTTCTGGTAGGTGCACTGGATCGAGCGGCGCAGGAGACTGCGAGCCATCAAAGTCGAGCTCCTCGTCAAAGCGGTGGAATACGCGAACATCGACGCGCTCAACCCATCTCACCCTCCTTCGGTTCTTGCTCGTTTGCCATTCTGACGTCTCTGCGCTCGCTGTTTCTACACCGTTTGTGTATGCGTTGAAAGGCCTAACAGGAGATGGTGGACCAGAAGATGATGCTAATGATGCCGCGTTATTAGGCAACATGTGTCGGTATCCCACGCGTGTCGGCTGTTCTCTTGGTTGGGCTTTGTCTCCGGCCATTTACGACTTTTGAGCGGTGAAAGGGACGTCGAGGGAGTGATAAAAGTGGGAGAGCTCTATTAGATTGAGTCGCTCGACTTGAGAGTTTATAAATGCGCCTGCTGTCTCGCTCAGAGCAGTGCCTGCCGCCCTACGCCCACAACGGGCACAGCTTGTCCCGCCTACGCGGTTAATTATTGGCAGTGCGTAAATATTTTACGGACGTATTAGGCCCGCGAACAGCATCAAGGCTGTTATAAGGTGAGGGTTCAGATGATCAAGGAAGCCTTTCGAGTAGCAGAAGTTGCACCGTGACTGTACACAAGAATCAATGGCATCCCATACAGCTTGGTTTCCGCCAGCGCTCAGTACAGGGCTTCGACAGTGAAAATAGCCATGGTATTACACTATACTGGATGATCAACAGCGACAAAACGTCACAATCTTCGCAGGCTAAACAACCTTCCATTGTCATCAGATAGTGAAGGGAAATTCAATAACCTCGTCGTTTTTGTTGAAGACGCTTTGAAGAGCTTGTTGGGGATTATCTGCAAGATCCTGAACAGAGGAGCGACTAGTCAGTCGTCCTCTTCTATCTCCCTTTTAAGTTTCCAAGAGCTGATGGAAAGAAAGCAAGACATGGTGACAGGAGAGAAAACAAAATGGGGGCGGAAATTTCATGGCGCAAGCATCATGAGGGAAAGGAGCTGTTCAAATCGTATGCTGTACTGTACATGACTGAGCTTG
Source organism: Coprinopsis sp. MPI-PUGE-AT-0042 (assembly GCA_020736565.1). Lineage (NCBI taxonomy): Eukaryota > Fungi > Basidiomycota > Agaricomycetes > Agaricales > Psathyrellaceae > Coprinopsis > Coprinopsis sp. MPI-PUGE-AT-0042. Next base: position 306,443 of record JAHBOF010000042.1, on the reverse strand, counting down.
TTACCAATGATAGCCAAGAGATGCGATCAAATGTGCGAAAGCTGTTGGATAAAGTCCATCACAGATTTTGGCGCTTAAACACGCACGTGAGCGCCTAATGCTTACAAGATGTCATAACGCACCGCTTGTGTATTAATGAAAGTCCCTATCAGTCCGTCTTTTCCGCATTAAACTGGGATGCGATGACTGGAAGGACGCTCCCAAACTCTCTTCATAACCCCGATACCATCCGCCACCTTCTGGTGATGCCATACCAGGTGGAGATGGCACCAGCATTGACGCTGGCGGCGAGACGATAGATTGCGGGGGTACAGCTGCCGGCCTGCCATGTCCAAATCTCCAGGGAGACTGACTCAGACCCCTGGACGAGAGGGTACACTGAGACCATGTCGGTGGGGATGGCATGAAGGATGGAGGGGGCGATTCTTCACTCCACGCTGGACAAGCCTGCGCAGGTTCGCGCTTCTGCCGACGACTGGAGCTAGAAGTTGGGCTCTCTCGTGATGGGCCAAGGAGCGTCCCTTGCATCAAATACGAAGCAGAAACTGCGGTGTAGGATGATGGTCGACTTGGATCGCGGTCTTCTGGTGGAATCTGGGAGGGCCCCCCCTGCCTGGTAGGAGGCTCGACACACTGCAGATATAGAGGATCGTCGTAGGCTTGTGTTGAGGTAGAGCTGAAACCGTTTTTGTCAAACCTCTTGCCTCTGAACCTTGTTAATGGAGGTGGGTTCCAAAGGGTTTTTTCTGAACGCTCCAGCAAGTCGGACACTGACTCGGATGAAATTCTTGATCTCGCATCTTCATCGGTGCTATACTCTCGAGAAGAGTACGAGGTGTTTCGAATGATCGTCACTGCTGGGTATTGAGCTGAAAGATCTGGTGAAACTTGAGACCACACACAACGCGGATGGTAAACTGGATTGGCCTACCTGGCCCTGGTCCATAAGCGTAGTAGTTTCCCCCAATATTCCTGTAATCGCGATCGAGATTGACTTCGTTCTCGTCCAACGTCTTTCCCTTCTTACGGATCCATCGAAGCATCCTCTGTACACCGCTCAACTTATACTCTTGTCTGATCCCTGACCGCCCACCAGGAAGGAAAGAAAGAACAGGAGAATAAGTGGCGGGATATTCAAGTCCTGGCTTCTCAGAAGCAGACCAGTCGTATAACGCCTCCGTGCTCCAACTCTGGCCAGGTCCCTTTCTCAGTAGGTCCTCTATTTCCTCATCCGACCAACCGTTTTCCTCAGCGTTAATACGGGGGAACATGGGCGAAATGAAAGAGGGAGTCTTGCATCGGCCAAGGGCACTTTGAAGGTCTCAACAGACCTCCTCCCATTCCAGGAAATGGTGTGCTCGCAGGTGCACCGCATTCGGTACCTAGACGGGCTAATTATTGTCAGTGTCCTGAATACAAGGGACCCACCTGAACAACCAACTAAATAGGAGCCGCATTAAGCCCTTCTTTAGTACTGAATAGCAATGCGCCGCCGCTCTAAACGAGAATCAATCCAGGGGAGAGATGTTAAAACTCGATGTTACAGGAACTTACAAAAGGGACAAGTACGCGGGTTTCTCTAGGTGTGCAGCTGAGGAAGAGCTGTAGCCTGTCTGGCTCTGCTCACGGTGAATATCAATAGAGATCACAGAATGAAGCATGGTGCATGAATGTGGACGTGAACCAAATGCGAATTCCGCACCGGGCTCACAGCCACCACCGTGAAACCAACTTGCCCTATATACGGCTTGGAGGGCGTCTATTCGCTCATACAACACTGGTCCTTCACTCTGCAACCTTGCAAAGCACGCTAAAATTCGAAAGTAGGGCGAGGTGCTTGAAACAAAGCATGGGTAAACAGGGTCTTGGTCTGCAACTGATCTTAATCATATCTGATCGTACAGTATGTCGCCTCGTGTTCCTCCTGTACCGAAAACCGCCATCTAAACAACATTACCGTCTCGCCGACGAACAGAAAAATGAACGACCATGGCACGTCGCTGATTGCAGATATTCCTCCCGAGCTATGGTTCATCATTTTTTGGTTCGTCCTTGGCCCGGAGCCATTTGGAAAAGAGGAACACCGCACCTACAATCGTCTGCGTGGGGTATGCACAACATGGAGGAAGATCGCGACAACGTCCCCAGGCCTGTGCTCGGGTTTCGAGCTCGACAGGGCCAGCTGGGCGGTCCCCTTCAAGAAGGAAGTGATCAAGGCCTGGGTCGCACCTTGGTTGGCTATTATCAGGCACAACAACTATCACCTGCGCGTCTCAGCAAGCTGGGACAATCTCGAAGACGAGGAATCAAAATTTCTAGCCCGATATCTTCTATGCGATGCAGCACCAACACCCACCTCTCTTACAGTTGGTTCCTCCACGGTATTTCAATCGATACTCTCGATGGCCGAGAGGTGCGAGAGCGTCACGGCTTTCAACTTCACATGCCCAAGTGAAAATCTGGACGATGTCGATATTGTCCGGCTGCCACTCGTGCTCCCGAAGCTTCAAAGCTTTTCATCAGATGCTCGCGTGGCATTCCACAACCCATTCGACTATCCCAAACTTCGATCCCTTATCCTCCTTGATATTGTCGGCTCATCCGAAGATTTTGCCCGCCTAGTGTGCATGCGGTTGCCTTGTCTTCAAGAACTCAAGATCTCTTCCGAGAACATTTACGAGTTCGTCGAGCCATTCACCCCGCTGGACACTCCCTTGATCCACTCAAATCTAGAGATAGTCCTCGTTGTGGGTGAAGACGTCCTCCCACTTCTAGCTCACCTCGCCCTCCCATCCCTGAAATTCTTTGGACTGGAAGCATGGGGGATGCAAAAAGGTGGAGAGGTCCTCGAACAAACCCTCCCCGCTTTCTTTCAACGATCACAACTATCCAGTCTCAGCGTCTCGCTCAAAGGATGTTGTCGGAAGTCTCTCTTTGCTGCTCTCACCTGCAACCTTCCTCCAACCACCACCTTTCTCGCTAATCTAGGCTTGGTGTGGAGAGAGTACGGGGATGAAGATTATTACGATGACACCATCTCATACATATTCGATTTCAATCACTTCAAGGAGATGGTCTGCCTCGACCTCCGCTGGCTACAGAAGATCATAGACCGAGTGACGTGCAATCAAGCAGTCAAGATATACGCTCCAATGGACAGCTTGGAGAAGGGCCAGATGCAACTAACAACACAAGATATGCGGGAGCAGGGTTTCGAGTTGAAGTTCCTTTCGCCTGCTGAGATGGACAGCATGCTATCCTCCATGATGCCTCAGATGTCCATTGAATGGAAGGGATAGCATTTGAATTCAGTTTTCTTCAGTTTTTCTACTTCATAACTATTAGCAACAGGCAGTGGTGTCAAGGTGGGAACATAACACATTTGAACTATGGAATTACATCGAGGTAGCTACAGCTTATATAGACTACAGAATATGTATGTAGAAGCTAGAAGAATGTACTACATACTAGGAGAATAGATGAATGAATAAGCGCGCAGTCGGCTAAGCGCCGATGCTGACTAATCTAATTATACACGAATGCCGGATTTGACTCGACATTCCCAACAATAACTGCAATATATATGTACCTTAATGCGACATCGAGGAGCAGCGAACATTGTCAGTGAAAATCATGCACCACGCGTGGTGCCCAACGAAACCACAAGCCGAATAAGTCCGCTTCTTGACGGTCTAGTACGACCCACCAGACCGTAAAGATCCCAATAAACTCTGTTCATAACCATGATACCACCCTCCACCTTCAGAGGACGCCATGTCTGATGGCGATGGCACTATGTTTATACTGCCCCTCTTTCGTACCTTGTACCTTGTCAATACGCACGAGGACTCGGAGTTGTTAGTTGGAGGCTCATCGTCACACACGAGTTTAGGAGGAGAGAGGAGGGCGGAGTCTTGACAACAGAGACGCATACCTGTCGATGGACGCCCCACTGACACCAAACCCGTCGTGAGACTCTCTACTATTCGACTTCGTCAAGACTCGAGAAGTTGGGTGCCCACAATGATACACATTTTGCGTCGATTTCGCAGACATGGAGTCATGCTTGGGGGGAAAGAAAGCGGGAGCGGAGGGTTTGTTCAAGCCTTTCTTAAACGAGAGGAGGACGTGTGGTACTACAAGCTTCTGTGGGTACAAGCAAGCGGCGTAGATAAATTCGAAGTCAACATCGACTCCGTGGTTCACAAGGAGAGTAAGAAGCGTGATCACGTACTAAGTGGGTGACTGCAGCAAAGAACTTGTCATAATGGCCACCATACGGGTTCGGGAAGGTCAGGAAGAACCCGGTCTCCCTAACACTTCACCCGTCCGCACCCCTCACGACAACGCACCTTCTTAACTTTCCCTCTACCCATCATCGATATCCCACTTAGTGTGCCCATCGCCACGCACTCGTTGAAGCGGGTGAGTTCCGCAGCTTGAAAGGTCAAGAGAGTATCCAAGGACACTTCGGCGGCGTGCTTGAATTGACAGGTGAACAAGCGGTAGAGGGATGTGTAGACTTTGAGGCGGTTGCGGTGGTCCCAGTCGCCACTGGCGAGCCAGTGAACGGTAGCAAACGGACTCAGAGAGAGACACAGGGAAAGGGCACAAAGACGCATCCGAATCGTCAATCAGCTCTTACGCCTCTTCCAATTATCACTGTTGATTGCACGGTGCGAGAAGAGGAAGGTGAGTCTAAGGAGTGTGAGTGCGAGGTCAATCCTCCAACCCAGAGCGGATGTTTCAGCAATGACGAGTGTGAGTGCTTAGAGAGCTGCATCCTGAAAATCGACCTGATCAGCTTTCGTACTCATGAGAACGTGGAAGAGGAGACGCACTGTACCACCTAGTCATCAGTAATCCCACTGATCACTTTTCCCACCCGAGCGAGTGGTAAAAGTGCATAAAAGTGCGTAAAAGTGCACAAAAGTGTGGATGTGGGAAGTGCCAAAAGATAGGTACCCTTTTTGGGAAAGTGATTTGGTGGATTGACGCCGAAAGTCGTGAGAGACCGAACATCAGGCAATAGACGCAAGCTTTGAGTGTCGCGGAGAGCGGCACTAGATGCAATCTAATCGGCAGAGTCGTCGATCGGCGACGATGAAGGCGGAGGCGGCGATGACGGAGCGGAGAGACTGAGCAGTGCGAGAGGGCTCGACCAACAAGTAGTGGAACTACAAGTCGAGAGCAAAGGCGGAGAGAGAGGCTTAGAGCGGAGAGATGACGAGTTAAGGCGTTGTATTGACGAAGAGGTCAAGCTGAGGAAATACAATGAGAATGAGCAGTCTTATATACCCTACAGTAGGTGCTGAGTCGTACTAAGTCAAAGGCCATGTGAGTCGTGCTGACCAAGATAAACAAGGAAGCTGCGCGAGGCAGCGCGAAGGATAAGTAAGAAGCTGCGCAAGGCAGCGCGAAGGATAAGTAATCGTATCGGGCATAACAATAGAAATGAGTCGGGCTGAGTAAAGGAATGACAAAGAAGGGTCGGGCTGCGCAGAGGCAATGCGCGTAGCCGAAGGTGAAATAGTAATCAACGGTAGGAATGTGGAAAGGAACCATCGGGACAAGTGAACGGAGATGAGAGAATAGGGGTAACAGAGATAAGATGGAAAGCGGATCAAGATGAGATAAAAAGGAAAAGATAGGGGCGAAACGATAGGGGCTAACCGGTGTCCACGACATTGAGGTTTTGAGACAGGTTTGTGCTTGAGACATCAATTCAAGAAGTACAGTGAGCTGGGCAAGCGCTGGCAAGCCTGTAGAAGCGCTATTGAGCTAATTTGAGAGCCCGGAAATCAGGTAGGACTCCCCTTGTTCACATCAGGAGATTTGTCTAGGCCATGCTTTTGGTAGACGAAAATGATCACATCGGCATCAGATTCCCAAATAGTATCGTTGATTGACTGTGCTTGTCAGGGTGACGGAGGATGATAACTCTGGATCCACGTCGCGCTATTATGTTGAGTGACTGTATCTATCGCTTGAACTTCGCAATAAAGGTTCCGGATGAGCCTCCATGGCCAGACGTTCTTCATAACTTGGTTTGATTTTATTTAATTGTACAAGAATCACTATTTGGCTCAGTATGCCAGTCGGTGGGCAGTGTTTCCGTAAAGCCGGGAGGATGCCAGCCGTTGACCATCTAAAACCATATGCCACCACAACGCTGAACCTGTTTCACTCACTAGAAGTATGGTAAATTCCAGCTAATCTATTGTCGTATAGTGAGGATACGATAGTCCTCCTCCCATTCTTTGTCAAGAACTAGAAGTACGGGATGGAATTTCGACCCTTGCCCACGTATGAGGCAGCATGACGCCTTCTAAATAAAATGATTGAAACGAGGATTCCCTGACATGGCATACGGTTTAACGTTCTACGTCGAGCCCTACTGCTACTACCGTTGTTCGTCCGTTCAGTAATAGCTAGAGACGGGGGTCAATCCTCCAGGCCTCGGAGTGACGAAGTCCACTAATCCAGGCAGCAAAGATTACGCCAGCTATCATGATACCGAATAAGCAACCCCCTAAAAAGATATGCAAGGCAGTGGTCCAGTCACGTTGGTCGCCATAGACAGTAACACCAGGAGGCCCCAAGTCATTGCGAACTCGAATTGCATTGAGCCCCAGGGCGGTATTATTGCTGGCCTCAGCATGGTGGTACCCCTCGGAGTCGTCGTTCACGTCAGGCTCCACTGCGATAGCTCTGGCTTTAGTGACAGAAAAGTGGATATTAAGACCTGAACATTCCTAGACAAAATCAAGGACCCACCTGTCTCGGTTTCGAAGCTCTCACCAGCACCTCCCGCAAACCTGACGTGCTTTTCCGCCTTCTCCTTGTGGTTCTCCTCCTTCCTGGGCTCATGGCAACCGATCTCTTCATCGGAGTCATCCAAATCCGAATCAGGGATGTTATACTCTTTGAAGAACTTGACGTTAGTGCTAGCAATACTCATAACGGTCAGACCTACCAATGATGTGCCTTTGAACACGCATTTGGCCCCTCTGTTGGATGTTCATTGCCTCGTGGTCTCGTCTCAACCCATTCTCGATCAATGCTATATTGTCGCTGGCTTCGCGCTTTCGGCGATTCCCAGAAGCCTCATGACTGGATGAAAGAGCCGTGTTACAAACGGGAGTGAGATGAGGTATGGGGGGAACGAACCGGTGGGTGGCCCTGAGCCTGAGGCCTGGGATGTGCGAGGTTCTCATCCTGCTGTTTTGGGTGGAGTCACAAGGCATATTGAACTACTAAGGATTGGATGTTTGACTGTCAGTCCTGCTTCGATTGATCTATTCCTTGGGGGCTTACACAAGGAAACAAGATGGGGACTGTCAGAGTCAAGGATAGAGAGTCCAAGTCCAAATTGAGAGCACAGACAGACATTATATAACCGTGCAGGCCGCATTCTATAAGGACATTTCGATGGGCCCATGTTAGCTCGCCTGGACAAGGGTCATTTGCGTTTGGATTCTCACCTCAGTGGGAGGTAGCTGCGGCCAAGTCACAGGACTGCGGTGACGAGAATCCTCGCAGTCACTCGCGTAATTCTTCAGCAAATCACAGCTGACCAACGACAACAGGGTCGCGTAATTGAGTCATCCACTGTGCCATAGCGTAGGCGCCCCGATAAACCCTTTGGATGAGCTTGGGAGCTGCGAAAGAAATACAAGTTCATAGGCCCTCACAGCCCAACAGCCATGACCAGTTCTTTGGTTCCAGGGAGAGGATGGTGTGCTTAAGACCGTTCCCCCTACTTTCCTTCGAGCTTAAACTTAAAACCGCGCAAGACACAATCTTAAGACTGGCACTGAACATATATAACGTCCATGTCCTATATCAGCAATAGTTTTGGGATGATAAGCCCTGCATCTCAAGCCAAGAGAGCATTTTCAAACCTTGAAGAGCGTACCACCCACTGACCCGTTCCGACTCGGATGGCTGCAAGGCAGACACGGGCGCTTAGGGTCGTATCTTAATCGAAATGGCTTATCATTCATGCCGTCCTTGATACGAATTTTAGAAGCAAGAAAGACTTTATAACGGGTAGCGATGGCCGTACATGTGGTAATAAAAATTGTCTGGCGTTCGATCAGACCATTGAATCCTCCTACGTCTCCCTCTGACATAGGCTGGTTTCTCGCAAGTTGTACCCCACATCCTTTGATGCTGAACATTTTTGTTAGCTTTTGTAAACTCTCGAGAATAATAGCAGCTTACAGAGATCCAGTCCAGAAGCCTCTTCAAGGGTAGGGATTTCAATGAACGTAAGGTTTTGACCCTGCTGCTCTTGACCGTTGACAAGCATGGCCATAAGCCGCTCATACATTTCACATTGATGAAAATACAAGATCCTAAACTTCGTGGCCTCCCCACAATAGTGCTCAGATGTTTGGGACAGCTTCTTCAACTGGTTCTCCTGTTCACAAATCAGTTGTTGCTGAGCTCCTATGGTCGCCCGCATCCCTTTGAGCTGTGAGTGGATTTGTTGACTAATGTCGGTACCCAAACCCTCTTCTAGTTTGGGAATGGCGGATTCCACAATCTCCGGAAAGAAGAGTGTTAAATCTTGCCCATGCGGGTAAATAGTGACTAGAAAATGGTCAACCAACGATCACCGTCAGAAACGATAACCGTCAGAAACGATAGTTGATAAAAAGAACTTACAATCAGGCTCCCAGATATACCAATTACAGTCAGTGCTGACACTTGCTCGCAAGTTGTCCCATTCCACGGGCTGGGCTGTTGCTCAATTCACGCGAGATATGTTAGGAAAGCCGAATATAAACATCGTTCATGAGCATACCTTGAATCCCTGTCACCACAGGATGAAGGCATCTCTCATGTACGTTCTCATGAAGACGGTTGGAAAGGCACCTTGACATTATGGGCCGACGTAGGGTAGAATGTGGTCAGAAATGTCAGGGGCTGGCGGGTGCTCAACTACTGGTGTTTCGGCAAAAGGCATCTTTCGATGCTTATATATAGCATTTAGAAACCTTACAGCGGAGCAAAAAGTGATCACCACAACTTCGTCCCGTTGCCCTGAGGTTTTTGTTCTCCCTCCTATCAGCGATCGCTGGAAAAAGAAACTTTTTTAGACGATGAAGCATGAAAATAGAGCTTGGGCGCAGCTAAGGTCCTGAAACCATTACAGACTGCCATAATATGTTGAGCGGAAATTGACCCAAGAGCAGTTGCCATAGAGACAAAACGTCTGCGCACCTTTCCTCTCAGCCAATATTAGCCGCAGCCCGCAGGACATGCGCACGCGCACGCACACGCACACGGTACATGACTTGCAGCGCTGCGACAGAGGGAGTTTTTAGGCCTGTAACACATTTAATACACACAGTGAACGACGTCGTCTGCCAGTGCAGGACTTCTGCTCATCCGATCTTGTTTATCCTCTTCTCTGAGCATCTATTCAGATTCAACTACAAATGGCCTTGCGTACGGAAAGGAACCGGATTAGCCAACAATTTATGGAAACTGTAACAGGTATTTGGATTATTTCTTTACCAACACAGTTCCTGTACTGACATGCATTGCGTCGGCTACAGGAGGCTACTCTGTTCTACCAGTAGAAGCAATGAGGACTGGCGATGCTACTCCAGGTCACCAACTTGAAGACGCACACGCCGTTATGATTGTCGCCGACTTTGGTGGAGGCCTTGAAAACACTCCACATGCCATGGATCTTGGTGATCATTTCAGGACATGGAGAGGCCGTGGATCAAACGCGGTACCTGCCTCTAGCATTAACCACTGGCACAGGAATTTGCGCAACAGGACATACCCAAGACAGGAAGGAGCGGAGCTGTCAGCGTATTCAACGGAGGAGATCATTCAACGAAAAAACCTTATCATAGCGCATCAAAGGCGCAAAATCAAGCAATTGGAGGAGAGGCTCCTGGAAATGCGTCGCCTATATATGGAAGACGAGATGGAGGCTCTGGTGACAGATGTTGACAGCATGCATATTGATACATACTAGCTCAGAAATTAGGAACAACGGCCTCATGAAATTTCCAAAAGTTGCCTGTCTGAATGGTTGCAAAGTACTTGAAGGCCACGTCTGCAGGCCGTTTCACTGGTGACTGTATAGGATTACTCACACCCATTTTGAGGAACAGCCTGGTGGCATCAGACAGCTGCGTGACGTCAAGAGCAAGGAAAAAGAAAGAGCAGAAGAATCCATCCACTGTACTTGCATTCAAGTCTTGTATGCGTAACACCGTGCCCAAGGGTGACGGGAGTGGTGACACTCTCAGGAGTCTCAGCGCATATGGTTCACAGTCGAAATGGTGGTAAATGGGTGGTTCCTGTGAGGACGTAATTGAGGTCGATTTCAATGATTAGCTTTGGCTCCATGTGGCCTTGACGATGCTAAGAAAATGTTCTCTGATTCAGCCCCCCTAATTCGTGAAGTGTAATAGGGAGCTGAATACTATGGTAGAAGTTGGACATCAGATTTTACCTGACATTCATTTTTCAGAGGGCTTGGAATTCAGACTCACCTAAACACTTTTTGTGATGGCCATTGGGGTGGGTGGCAAATAGATGGAATTCTGAGGACGGTATACAGTAATCTCATGCAGATCCACCTAGACTAGCCCTCTTCTTCAGAATCAGACTCTTCCTCTGGCGGATCCTCCTCATCGCTCACTTCTACATCACTACGCTCGTAAATCATGTTGTCCTCCCCATCAGTTATATCATCCAGGCTGTTGTCCGTTCTGCTGTTTCCTTCGCCGGCAGTACCACGGTCTGATCGGCCAGGATCAGGAATCAACACCGTATCTGGCAGTCTATCTATTCCATCCTGAGCATCTGCACTTGGGTAAGGCTGAGGAACCTGTCCGTGGGTGTAGCAATGCCCCACTGCATGTCCCCATTGGTACCGCATGAACATGTCTCGATCAGCCAACCTGAGAAAAAGACGAGCTATTTCAAAACCCTGGCACCTGTTGTCACAGAAAGGTACGAACCGATTGATGAAGTAAGAGGCATAATCGTTGACATCTTCAGCCCTCTCAGATCTGCCGACTTGGAGCACTGGAGGTGTATATGGGAGGGTGGAGATGACTGAAAACCTGGGAATGATATGACATGCTCTGAGAACATGGCCTGGATGCACAAAGCCAAAAGCACCAGGCTGTGTGAGAGGAGGAAAGGCAACGATATCCAAACCATGTGTCCCTGAGCTCTTCCCTTGCCAGGTATACCACCTGACCCAGAGAAAATCGAACCGTTTGGGTGGCAGGTCTTGGAATCCTTTCACATAAACCACGTTGGCGTGATAGATACCCAAGACCTTACCATAGATTAACGGATGGTCTTCTGCGCTGGAGAAGGAAGGATTTGGAAGCATAATGTTCCCCTTTGAACCAGAAGGCCAGATAATGTCATCTCCTTGTCGAGTGTCGTAGGAGGAATACCGGATCTGGAGCGTCTGATGTGTATAGATACGGCCGTCGACAAAAGAAATATAACTCTTGTCCATCGACTCTCCCACCTGGGCAAAGCGTTCTGGGTGGTCTCTTTGAAGAAGAGGCTCCATCTGACGACAGACATAGTCTTGTAGGTTGGGCACGAAGTCCTAATACCATATCAATAAAGCCTTCAGCAGACTCGATGTGATATACTTGCTCACCTTGAGAGCTGGATCGAAGTTGTTAGCCTCAACAGGAACAAAACGGGCGATGGGCTCATGTGTGCTCTGTGACTTGGCCACCACATAGGAGCAAGAACGCCCTTGAACCGGCTTTGCCTTTTTGCGCAACTTTGAAGTCGAGGAGGGAGATTCTCCTTTGCCACTGTTGTTTGTATTTTGCCGAATCTTTCGAAGGTTGGCTCGTCGTCTTTCAATGCGAGCAAGCTGGCTTCGATACTGCTTCTTATTTGTGCGCGGAAACCACGACTTCGGCAGCTTGTGTTCTAGTTCGCCCTAAGCCATTATCAGCATTTATGGCCTGGAGAGATAATATCGAGTTTACCCTTGCCGTGCTATAAGAGTCAGTAGTTCCAAATTGCCGGATATGGTCAGCGAAATCCGCCAAAGCATGGTATTTGTAGGTTTGGATGTTGAATGTCTTTTTTCGTTTGCCTTTGACAGCCTGCTGGGATGAAGAGCTGGATTCTGAAACAACATTTGGTTCCGTCATCTCTTGCCCATCCTCTGTGGGTTCAGCCGTCATTGACACTGTCCCTTTCTTGGAAGCAGACCTTTTGAGGCGGGCAGAGTATTCCTTAGCCGTCTCGACAGTCTCGTACGCTTGGCAGGTCACGTCGATGAAAGTGCGAACCTGGTTTGCTAACTCTCCTGTCTTTATCTCCAGCAGTCCGACAGTGAGTTCTGTGTGCATTCGAAGCTTCGCTAAGGCATGCCATTCTCCAAGAAGCAACAGAAGCTTGAGCACAATAGCGTTATGTGGCTCTGGAAGGAGGCCGTCAAACACAGGGATAGCACACTGACAAGAAGTCAGCGAAGCCATGAGTTGAGTGCGTTCGCCATACCTGGAGAAGATTAGCATAATCCCGTGCTGCTAATCTCTTCCGTTCTGATACATTGGAACTGAATTTACGAATGGTATCAGGGCCAAAGGATGGGACTTGGCGGTATCTAATTGGCCAAACATCAGTTTACACCTATTACAACACAGGTATGACCTGACGCACCTTTGGTCCAACTCATGGATACCTGAGCTCTTTCTCATGCGATCATCGGCCTCGAGAATACGAACCAGGTGAATAAACACTGCTTTCCAGACCCCAAGTTCAAACTCATGCATGAGATCAACGACAAGTGAGGAGTAGATGTTGAATCCCACACAGGTCAGCTTTGAAAACGCATTCTGTGCCCGGTTCAATTAAGCGAGAGCCGCGATTTCGATGTGGGAGAGAGAGAATACCTCTATGGGCAGCATAGAGTCGGCCTTCAGTAGATCGTCTACTTTGGTGCTGTTGACCACATATCCTTCATCGAATATCTTCCCCTTTGCAAGCCGGACTTGTTCTTGACGAGTACTGTCGTCAACTCGACGGTTGGTTCGCCGTTGGAGCAAGTCATCAGCGCCTCCCATCTCGTGCATGTCACACTTCTTTACCAAGCACCGAGGGCAAGGAGAGGCCCCCAACGCTCGTATGGTCGCAATTAGTGCCCTACACAGTGGAAGAAAGGAAGAGAAAAAATGATAGTGTCAGATTGCAGCTCACTTGCTTTGACAGGAATAACACTTACTTCTCTGGGTAGTCGGCCGAATACGTGAAGATACGAGGGAAAAATAGGCGCACAACATTGTCAGGGCAGCGGATACGGAGGCCGTTTTTCATTGCCTGTAATAGCTCTTCGTCCAAGATAATGTCCCATTGTCTGTGGAATATCTCGCGGTTGCAGTGGGTGATTAGATCCTGCGTGGGGTTACGGCCATGGCTGTTGGAGCGGTACCAGTCCTTGAAGTTATCTGGGAGCTTCACAAATACGAACTGTTAGGTTCTCCAGAGAATCGACAGCCAGGTGACGTACAGACTCGAAATAGGCAACGTGATTGCACAGGTTAGCACTAGGCTTTCCTCGAAGATATTTGGAATCGTTTCCAAAGAATAGGTAGCACGGCCAGAGCTTGGCGGTTCCAAAGTTGGCGAGCAGTGTTGCATCAGTCCAAAACATGAGTGCCAGGACAACGCGCTCTAGCCCCTGATTTTCCTCGATAGTCAGGGTTAAATTTTGCACCTCTGCTTCCATTCTGCGGAACTCGTCAGACGAGTAGACCTCTCCATAGACTCGGACAGGTTGCGCAAAGGAGCTGGGTTGCCAGAGGACCTGGTGGGCTTGAAAATGTCGGTGCCGATGTTCCTGGGGATCTCCTAATTTCTCCTTGATAACGGAGACAATCTTCCGGTGGTGAAGAATTCCAGCGTCAAACACTGTCGTGGTGGGCTCTTTACCCTTTGCCGACTTTGGGAAAGGTACTTGCAAAACAATCTTTGTAGCGGTCCACCCAGGGCCAGTATCGTCAATCCAGTCTGCATCGGGATCAAGTCCTGGCTGCCTTCCCTCCACCAGGCGCTCATGGACAAGGTCCCAATTTGTTTCGCGTATTTCGTCAAGGCTGAAGTTGGAGTTTTTGAGAAGGCCCACAAGTCCACGAAACTGATCGAGCGAGTTTATAGGGCCACGGTTCCACAGCAGGTCGCCCAGCTCAAAGGAGCTCCAATTGGGGTAAGGATGGAACTGAGGAATGGGCGTAGGATGGGATAGGGGGACAGGTTGGTCAGCACCTTGCCCGACTGGCAGGATTCCGCTGGCTGAGCTCGCCTGAGCCTGATGCAAGTCCACCAGAGGGAATCCCGTCACTGTTTCAGGGGAATGCGAGAGGGGGATTCTGTCGAAATGTTTGAACAAGCCAAACGAATCCCTTTCAGTGGCCCAATTATCAGGAGGGGGGGGTAAAGGCTTCTAACGATGTAAGCACTCCATCGATGTATACTGAACTGGGTCAGAGGCTCACCTGCTGCCCCTTCGAGGCTCTCATCTACTGACTCTTGATTAGAGCTGCTTGCGGCAGGAGCAGAATGGTGGGTCTCCGTCGCTGGAGCCAAAGGCATGTCAATGTCAGAATTCTGTGAGACGGAGGGATCAGCGTTACAGGTGACAAAAGGGAAGGAAGCTGAGCCCCACCAGCGTTAGCCCAGCTTGCATGGAACCAGAGGCACTTCTTGCTGCAGTGTTTCCCAGCTGACGCTGCCCCTTCCTAGCCTTTGATGGGGGAAACGGTGGTGGCTCGACTCGTTCAAGCCTGGGGCGTTTTCGGGGACCTGACTCCCTTGCACTCTATAGATCGCGCGCATCTGAAAGCAGCTCCTTCCATGAACGCTTTCCCGGACGACAAGACTTTTTTTGATGCGTGAACAGCCGTGCAGAGTTGGTGAACACCTTTCCACACTCTTCGCACTCGTTTGACTGGTCCATGGACCGAATGTTGAAGTACGGCCACAGACGGATACTAGGAGTTTACTTGAGCTTCATCTGGAAGACGATCAACCACAGAATTAAATAGGGAGAGGACATACCGTACTGAGTGACTCATCCCTGTAGTCGAAGTCAGAGCATGCGGCAGCGGCAGTGGCGGAGTTCGAGTACTACGGACTACGGGCTACGGGCTACGGGTTACGTGCCGCAGCTGAGAGGACGTCCGAGGAGTCGAGACTAAACGCTGCTGAAGGGCTATTTTTTTTGGGTTGGGATGATTGGCTGCGCTTCGGTCCTGTTTAGTGTGCAAATTAGTCACAGGACATGGTGTGCAACCCCTTCAGCCAGATAATGTTTGTGTCAATCCATGACATCCCTCAGCACACTTCCTTCCATTGAATACCTTAGAGATCAGTGCCATAAGGTTTGAACGACAGCATGGGCGCCTAGAAACCCAATATGGTGCAGGAAACATGCCGAGGTTAGGCAGATAGATTTTCAGACTAGCAAAAGCAAACAGCAAACATACGGACATATAGCAAAAGAAAGATCCCATTATGTTGATCGCTGAAGAGTAACAGTGTTCAAGAAGCCCAATAATGGTTGATGGCACTCCGATTGAGTCTCACATCCTCGTAACGCTTTGCAGACATGGCATTCCTTCGAGTCTTCGTCTGATGATCCCCGTTCGAAACCCGATCTGGTGGAGGGGTAGGAGCTCCAAGATGTACTTGAAGAGGCTCCATGGATGGGAGCATCGACCCATGTACATCACTACCTCTAAAGGTCCTACAGGAACAGTCAGCCACCAGAGGTAAAAAGGGCAAGGAGAAAGCCCACCAGAAGGAGTTTTCTCGGGCGACAAAGTAGCAACTATAAGCCATATTGACAAAGGAATACTCGTAATGGCTGGTGTCTGCCGTGAGGTCAAATTGAGTGCATAGACCAGGGCATTCGTCGTTGTCACGGTGAAGGGGAGCGGTATAATTTCCGCAGTAAAAGAGGGTGGAGGCACTTGCCCCAAGGCGCTCCCCGACAGAGCCAGCTTCTGAAAGGCTGGCGTAGACACTGGGACAAAAGATTTTCGCAGCTCTCATTATGATACCTGAGTCCTTAGACATCTAATCAGCCAAACTGCCCAACCCTCTGGTCAGATACAGACATACCTCAGCATGGTCAAATAAAACGTCAATGTGTTCGACATCGGTGGCCTGCATGTCGGCATAGAAGCCAAAACAGTCCCCAGGAGCTCCTCCTTTGGGTGCCCTTTCTCCACGTGGCACCATTTTACCTGTGGAATAGCCCTGGAATTGAGCACCACGCTGGATTCCTTTTAGTTGTGAATATCGAGCGTTGTGAGTTCGGAGTTTATGAAGGCTATCTTCGGAAAATGCGCCATACACCCAAGTGTCACGCTACAGCCGACTCGTATAAGAAAATCAAATCTGCACACCCAGACGTAACGACATACCTGCTCTCCAGTGTCTTGGTCGAAGATTCGGTATATTTGACGCCCGCACCGTGAGATGGTACTTTCTTTGGGACCAATCTTTCGAAGACCAAGTTCATCTGGATGGTACACCTTCTTGGGGGGTGTCATGGTCTTCGCCGTAGGGGTTGCCCTTACTACCTTGTTCTTGGGGTGAAAGGAAACACCGCAGCCAATCAAATGTTCATGAGAATCGGCGGACACCTTCAGCCTCACGTCTTGGACACATTGCTCCTTGACAGGGAGGTCTTTACACTTAAGACAAGGCTGTTGATTCTGTAATTCGAAGACGGTCAAGTATTAGCTCTTTGGCGTATTGGAGGCTGAACTAAACTCACGTTGCGCCCATGAGGTCTCATCGCCTTATCAGCCTTTTTGACACTTGTGCTGATTTCGATGGTACGTTGAAAGATCCATAGAAGTAGCGGGTCTCTGACGATGTTAGCAAGTTCATGCTTCTCTTGAGAAGTAAAGATGCTGTGCTTCAGGTCTCGGAACATCGTCTGGAGAGCATCACCCTGCCAGCCCACAGCCTATCCAGGCCAGAATCGTATGAGAGTTAAGGAGTCAGGGAATGAAACATACACACACTAAATCCTTTGTTTTCGAGTGAATGAAAAAGCCAGGTTCTCCATGCCTCTTCGAAGTTATCTGCTGACAAAAGGAAAAAAAGACTAGAGGGCCTGGAGGCGAAGGGGACCAGGTCCAAAAGGTTAACAATAACTTCAAAAAGGTGGGTTCCATTGCGAATCTCAGGTTTTCCCTCCCGGTCACTCTATGGCTTGCCTTAGCTATTCCTCCGCACATCAAAAGAAGGGTCACATACTCTAAGTCCTGAAGTGGCCGAAGCGATGGGCGTTGGTACTAGGATGTGCTCGGCAGGTATCCAAGATCTTAGCGCAAGGTGAAGTGACACCTCCAATGCATGCCGTGCATACAGGCGGACCATAAGTGGTAACCTCCATTTTGCCAAGCCTGAGGGGTCCCCAAGTTCGCTGATAACGGTGGGAAGCCCACTACGCTACTGGGAGTCAACGAACTGGCATCCAAACAGGACTAACAAACAAAACTCTACCTTGACCATAAGGATCCACTCCTTCTGTTGATATATAGCAGGAGGTATGCCCCTCATTTCTCTCAACACTAGGACAAAGTTCCGAAGAAGGAGGTCGATATCTTCCTCCTCGAGATCAGTCTAGCTGGGTCTCAGGAAACGGCTTCGCAAGATAAAGCATCAATAACTCACGTCCTTTTTTGCATAGATATCGTTGAGATCCTCTTCCCAGCGGCGACAGAGGGGTTCCCACACACGTCGGTCTTCGAGGCCAGTTCGCCAAGCGTCGGTTCCAACACGAAGAGAGAAGAATTTGACCACCTCTTCATCGTCGTCGTCGTCGTCGTCGTCGTCGTCGCCATCGTCGTCATCGTCGTCGTCATCACGCCGCACCTTTTTCCTTGGGGGGGAATGAAGGGGATTACGAAGCTCTGAGGTGCTAGAAAAGGCGGTAGGTGTGGGATAAGCAGCAAGAAGGTTGCCTGTTGCCCCTTCAGTCCTCCTGAACACGCCAGTTGTGGCAGGGGGGGAGCTGACGCTTGCTAGCTCATCGCATTCAGCCAACTCCTCACTGCCCTCCAGTCCAATCGCCAGATCGGAGAGGAGATTATGCTGCGAGTAATGCACACCGCCCAGGCCAAGCTAAAATGGAAAGTTTTGGGAATTCTGAGCTCACTTTCTACATCCAAAGCACAAAGGACTGACCTGGGCGTTATCGGACCTCTTTCTGAGGTTGATGAGCAAGGTTTCCACTCCACGTGGGTCGCCAAAGCTCTTTAGCCAGATGAGGTCCACGCCAAGGCTGATCACTGAAGATGAGGGCAGGTACAGATGGGTAACTCCAATACAGAGTGCCAACCAAGTCGCCAGCGGCGCCTCCTATGTCAAGATGAGTTCTGGCAGGTAGAGGCAGCAGTCTCACAAGGAAACGTACCAGATGGGAACTCCGGAAACGGCGTGATAAGGTGCGCTTGGCTTTCAACGTGTTCCTTTGAGTCTGAACGCTTCGTCGCATCCGGCTCCGAATCCAGCGTTCAGCGCAGGAACGAAGATCACCCTCAGGAAGGTCGGGTATGAGGGTGAGTGACATGAAGGCAGGAGTTAGGATCCGCCAACGTCGAACCTAGTACTAAGCAACCAACGCTGGAATCCTCTGCGGCACGAGGACGGATATCGATAAATCTGGAAAACACCGTTAATTTCGGAACAAGGAAGGGGTCGGGTTCTGTACCTTTGGTGGTGGGTCCTCCGTCTCATGGTCAATAATTTGCGAGTCGAGCATGGCCTTCGCAACGAATCGCCCGGTGTGCAACACACGAGTGTGTATCCTACTCAATATCAGCAGGTGCCACTTCGGGAAGTCGAAAGGAAACTCACTGTCCCCTTTGCAGCCAATCGGCGCAGGGTAAAGTCCCTAAGGATGGGACACATACGGGCTCGAGTTTGAGGCATTGCTATCCCTCCAGATCTCGAGGTTCTTCCTGGCAAACTCCTTGGAAACTAGCGAGTAGAACTCAAGTGGGCTTGAGCCAGCTCCAACCTCCTCAAAGCACTCCACCTCCAAGACTGCTCAGGCTGTACAGCTCGTCATTGTCACTTTCATGGCCAATTCGAGGAGGTGCTTGTAGGAGGTCCGGACTTTCTGCCGTTGGAGGCGACCAAGGAACCTTACGAAGTCGTCATGTCTGGAGCTACCCTGCCCTCGTCTTCGCTGGCTCTGCCGCTTGAGAATAGCCGGGCATAGGCAAAGGAGATGGATTGAAGGAAATGGTAGCAAGCTGCGAAGGGGAAGAGGAAGAGGAAAGGGAAGTGCTGAGGAAGGTCGACAGCCTAACCAGGGAGGCAGGAGCTTGCAAAAATCGACCAGGCGTTCAATCTCTTGGTACAAAGTGGGAGTCTTCGTAAAGAGGAGATCGACCAACTGCAGTGCGCCGACGACGAGGGAGGGGTGATCTCGAGATGAGAGGATGGATCGCGCGAAAGTAGCGATGAGAACAAACTAAGGTACGGTTAGCAATGTCAGAAACATTCAGAAGAAACCCATCGTACCTGGAGGATGGTTTCGATGCCCCCTTCTTCCAAGAAACCCACGGCGTTCAAGAGGCCAGTAAGGTCTTCTTCACTCGAGTGAGGGTTACTTCACTGGCAGCGTAAACATCGACAAGGACGGGATTGAGGAGTTGCACGAAAAGGTCAACAACAGCTGTCTTCGAGCGGAGAATCTCTGTCCAGCTTGGCACGACCTCTTTGGGTGCTGTGGTTGACGACGAGGGTCCCTTGCTGTCTGGTCGCAAGACTTGGGGAAGGTTCACTATGCACTGGCACGGCCATCGCAAGCACAGCGTCAGAGATGACCATTGCTTGGGAGGTAACCGCAGCAAGAGGAGCTACTGCACGCTGAGCCTCGGCCTTCGCCAGGACGAAATGCTCCAGCGATTCTCCGTATAGCCTTCGCATTCCAAGGCAACATCTAGACCACTGTCAGCACACGTTCAATCCAAGGGAGCAGAGAACCTTACCTTTGGGAGCGGGAGGAAGCAGTTCTGATACAAGACCCGGGGCTTCTTTGACTTGATCCTTGGGTCTATAAGAGAGGTTCTACACGATAGTCATGTCTGCGAGTCTATGGCTAGCGGAACCTTCTCCTTGCTCGCTGTCGCCATGAGCTGAAGGGGACAAGACAAAGCACCGACGATATCGGCTTCAGGAAGGGCAACCGTGACGGTGTTAGCGTGTGCACACGTAGCAAGGGCTTGTAGGAGTGGCGTAAAGGCGTTGGGGGAGATGATAGGCGGGACACCAGACGGCAAAGGCAGACGGCTGACAGATCGAAGGAGAGGCTCGTCAACAAGGCTCTTGAGATGCTCTGCGGAACGGTGAAGGAGGACATCGCGAACCGCTGGCGAGGGCAAAGAATCACGGGGAGTGGGGTAAGCCGTCGCACGGCTCTGCTCTCCGAGGGAAAGCGACGGCAATGGGTATTGGCGATATTGGTGGTCGGGAACGGTTGACAAGGTAGGGTACTGAATCATAAGATGGCTTACTGCGGACCGTTGGTGTGGATTGCGACGCCTCTCTTGAAACCTCGTCCCTGATATACCGATGATCAAAATGGAGATTGTAGACCTCCTTCTCGATATTGTTTAGCCTCTCGAAGCCACGCCTGTTAGCTTCATCCGATGGTGGGTGCTTCCTCGAGGTAGGCAGTGACCATGCCTGGCTGATCAGATTGCAGAGGTGTCTGATAGAGGCAAGAGTATTAGTTAGCTTTGATCAATGTGATACAGCAAGGACGTACCTTCGCTTGTCGAAGTTGATTAGAGGTGTCTGACCTTCTGTCGAAGAGGAATCTACGACGTCAGGGTTGGCGATTATCTCCAACATCCGCTCCAGCAACCAGCCCATATCGACTGTGAGGCAGTCATTCGAAGACGTCGACTGGACAAAGGGGCGCAGCAATAATGACGCTATGCAATCGAGCTGACAGCCGCGATTGAGGGCGACTGACTGCCACGCCCGGTGATGAATGCGACTCTCGACGCTGAGAATGGCTGAGGTGACCACCGATTCGACAAAAGACCGTATACACGGTTGCGTCACGGTCGGCCCAGACTGCCCACTCTCCGCGTTCCGAAGCCTGGCGACCTCGACCGCCTGCAAAAGAAGTTCCATCCGCGCTTGTCGACTTCGGTTCCCGATTCTAGGAGCAATGATCTTCGAGATGAGCCATTTACGTATGATGGTAAATGCACGAATGCAGCTGCGAACGCCTGGTGGTAGTTCTCGGTAGAGAGCATCCTGCGAAAGCTCGGATATGAGAGGTGAGGTCTCGATGTCTTGGATATGGTTTGGATCTCCACGGCTTCTTCTGATGTTGGGGGTTCCCTTTGCAAGAACCAGCCTGTGCGATCTGCCGTCTGCACTTCCAGCAGGTCGGCAGTGATGTAGAGGTCCTGTTTACAATAAACGGTAAGTATACTAAGAATGAAAGAACATGACGACCGAGCGTACCTCTTCGGTAACATTGTGTAACGCCGCGTATGCCATTCCGTCGAGGTTATCAACAAAATCTTCAGGGTCCATGCAATCCAAGTCAGGCAGCTCTCGAGGCGCAGTATGCCTCCGTCTGCTCGTAGCAGAGGCAACTTTCCGAATGTGAAGACAGCTCAAGGCAGGCCTTTGTGACTGGGAGGAAAAGCAGGCTTTCAGGATCCTATGGTTATCCTGCAGGCCATTCCACACCTGGGGAACAGTTGGATCATCGAATGCTTCTGCTTTGTGGACGAGATGGTCAGACGGCCCGTCCAGGAACGCTAGGACAGATGCATGCAGCTGGGCATCGTCGAGAACATCCTGAGCACCCCCACCATGGGTCAACCAGTCCTTCATGGTAGTCAACACCTCATTTCGCCTAGTTGCGGCGTAGATGTACTCCCCAGCTGGTGGGGGGGAACCAGCAGGCTGGGAGGTGATGTATAGCTTGCGAAGTAGCTAAAAATCGGCGGTTAGCACACTGTGAGGGGATTGGCGTAGCAAAAAAATTACCTCGAAGAACACAAATGGTGTGACGAAGCTCCGGAAGGTGTTCCACCAGACGCTCGAGAACTCGTCCCTGTCAACAACAAGCTCCCTCGATTTGCCTTCCAGAAGCGCCATCTCGCCGTTATCATCAGCGACAGATACTGTGATATGGTCCAAGCCATGCACGAGCACGTTGATGAGGTAATCAAGCGAGCCTGCCTGCACGATCACTCGCAGCGGTGGTTCAGTCGACGTCTCGCTAATAACGTCATGGTAGTTTTGGCGATGGGACGGAAGGTAGGGAGCTTCGACGGGCTACGCTGGTTTTGCGGTTGAGATCATGGGAGCTGCGGGTGGTGTCCACCAACAGTAGTCATACTATTACTGTAGTTACAGTATATGGGAAGTCATATTTGCCATAGTAGTCATGTTATGACTATTGATGAATATCTGGTTTTTCATTGATAGTCAGAGATTGTAATGGGTGATCAACCAATATTCAAGTCCCCTTATGAGTCAGAGTGTGGTATTCATGTTTTATTCAAGGGATTGAACATGGAATAGTCACACTCTATTCAAGACAGTCCACAAGCAATATTCATGGCTTGTTCATAGTATGTGACTTGCAATATTCATGCTTTATTCAAAGCATGAGCCATGTGATAGTCATGAAATGGTTGGGGAACTCAATACACAATATTCATGCATTATTCAAGGCAGTCAATGTGCAGTATTCATTCCCTATTCAAGGTATTCAATATGCAATATTCACACTCTATTCAAGGCATTTAATGTGTGATTGTCATGTGGTAATCATGGTGTATTCAGGGTATTCAGCCCATGATGTTCATGGTGTATTCAAGGTATTCAGCCCATGATGTTCATGGTGTATTCAAGGTATTCAGCCCATGATGTTCATGGTGTATTCAAGGTATTCAGCCTGTGCTATTCATGGTGTATTCAAGGTACTTAACCTGTGCTATTCATGGTGTATTCAAGGTATTCAACCTGTGATATTCATAGTATATTCAAGGTATTCAGCCTGTGCTATTCATGGTGTATTCAAGGTATTTAACCTGTGCTATTCATGGTGTATTCAAGGTATTCGACCTGTGCTATTCATGGTGTATTCAAGGTATTCGACCTCTGATATTCATGGTGTATTCAAAGTATTCGACCTCTGATATTCATGGTGTATTCAAAGTATTCGACCTCTGATATTCATGGTGTATTCAAGGTATTCGACCTCTGATATTCATGGTGTATTCAAGGTATTCGACCTCTGATATTCATGGTGTATTCAAGGTATTCGACCTCTGATATTCATGGTGTTTTCAAGGTATTCAGCCTGTGATATTCATGTGGTAATCAGGTTATTCAACCTGTGACGTTCATGGTGTATGCAAGGTATTCAACACACAATATTCATGTGATATTCAATAAGCACAATAAGCACCCAAACCAGTGGGATTTCAGCTCTGATGCAGTAGCAACAGTGTATATTCACAAATTGCCTCACCAAGTTATTCAGGAGGTAGCATTTCATTTAGCTATATACTGATAAGCAACATATTGACCCAATCACTCTTCATCCAGCTCGAAAACACAGGTGTCAATTTCAAGTGCCACATCACCATCACCATCATCCTCATCATTGTCTGAGTGTTCATCGGCATCCTCTGCAGCACTGGTGGAGGAGTTTGCACCCAGTATTGAGGTATCTGGAACCGAGGTGGTTTCCCAATCAATAACAACTCCCATAGTTGCAAGTGGTGGAGACCACAACCTGACAGTGGCCTCTGCCAGGCGACGTAACAATGACCCTTGCTTCTGTGCGTATGCTGAGACTCCACTGAGGACTGAAGAGTCCGAATCCAGTGTAGCAGCACGCAATGTAGACTGTGATTCCCACCATTTAGCCTTCCAGATCAGATAGGCAACCACTCGTCGCATCTCTTCCTGCAAAATCAGATACTCTTCGCACCATCGATCTTTCCGTGCCCGAGATCGTGCCCATTCAGACCTCATGCTTGAATTGAAGTCTTGCTGCCCAATATCCTCTGATGATGCTGATGTAGGAACAAGCCATATCCAGGAGGGCTGGTGTCGGCCTGAACTTTCACCATCCTCTTTACCAGGGCCCTTAACGTCGTCTGGCCCAAGTACCTGAAGCCGAGAACGCCATGATGCCTTTGGATCAACATCGATGGTAGACAGGGCATGATGGGCGGCTCGGTACCGCTCTGCAAGACGCTCCGTTTTGGCGTTCATACGATTGTAGATCCCACGGATTCGAGTATTTGGTTTGTTGCCTTGTCCTGAGACATTTAGCTTTTTGAACATCCATAGCCCAGAGATGATACGCCGTTGACGTCGAATGTCTGCCAATGCATCATCGCATTGGGCAATGCGAAGTTTGCGCTCCATCTCGACCATCTTTGGAATGGTAGTCCAAAACACCTGGGGGAGTGAGGAGGGAAGCAGAAGTTTGGTGGTTGCAGGATCTGTAGCCGCTTCTGGAGGGAGCAGCTGCGCAGCGCACGGGATATGCTTCATTTGGACATCCCTCCAGATCTGAACACGACGATTCCATGATGTCAGTTTATCGTGGAAATCAGCTCGCTCCTTTGCTGTTGCCTTGTCCCCCAGAGATTTCTGGTCCTGAATCAAGGTTCGCCTATTCCACGTGTTCAGAAACCTGAATCAATGAAGTAAAAGAAACCTTACTGAGTTTCTTCAAGTTCAAGGCCTGTCACAAGGCATGACGACGGGGATATGTCACTAGCAACGACAAGTCCTTTCTTGGCATCCTCTGCATCCTGCTGCGAAAGCTCGAGGCGAACATCCTGAAGGGTTACATCTGTTTGAACCATGAGCTTGGGGTTAAATAGATGGAGACTAATGGAAGGCTTGTCTTCATATGGATTCGGCTTCCGGCTGTCTGCGTTCCATGCCTCAATATCCGCGGTCCACTCTCGGATTGTCTCCTCTTTAAACGTTGATGTAAAGCGGGCATGATTCTCAAGATGTTTGAGCCGCATCTTGTGTGCTTCTTTTATCTTTTTCAGAAGGATTTTCCCTGTGGTGTGAAGCATGGGATTAATTACAGAGCTTTGACTGAACAAGGGAACTCACTGAGACCAATAATCTTTTGGAAGTTGTAGCCACTGAAATGGTCATTTAGGGTTTCGTGACGAGCCCCAGGTGCCATTTCACGGACACTGGTTCCTAGTGAATTGGTATGGTCCCATGTGCCTTCAATCTCGTCTCCACATGTTCTCCCGTTCCCTTCGCGATACATTAGTGCGAAATTGACCTGACAGTCGCTTCCATGAGCGTTGATGTGCCAAGAGGGGATGGCTGCGTCAATCTCAATGTCATCACTGGGCTTGAGGTCGGCTGGAAGGGTTTCCATGCGAGAAGTGAGGTTCTTCGACCACTGGCATGCGATATCGTAAGTAATCACGATCCGCAGCAGTGCAATTGCCATGATAGCAGCAAAGAATATGTAGTCCATGTTAGGGTACCTATCAGCAAAGGTAAGCCACCTGAACTGGACATGTGAATGGACATTTACTTTTCACCCTTCTGCAGGTCCCCAATGCCGTTCGGTCGTACAAGTCCGTGATGTGAGCATATGACAAGACCAGCGCCAGTGACATTATAGCCTGGTGTGCGCCTAACAGAGGCGCGAACAACAGCATCATGCTCAGAGTGACAAGTATTAATCTCAGAGCCCATAAGATTAGACACGAGATAGGACAATGGAAGCAGCACATACCTCCTTCTCGTCCACAAACTGCGAGATATATTCCTGATATTTGTGTTCATTGACACAGTAGGCCCATCCCGGGGCTAGTTCAAGATCAGTGATCCCGCGATCCTTCCCTTTCAACTTGAAATTGGCATCCATTGCGAGGAAGAGGGTGTATATAAAGCTTGAGCATTGCTTTAGCATCGATTCGATCCGAAGCTAGTAAAACCACGTACATCTGAGCCCCAGCATCGCGCCAGTCATCAGGGAGATTTTTTCCTGGGTGTGGACATGCAGGACACTCTTGTGCAAGTTCTCCCTCCGAAGTCTCATCGATTCCAGCAGGATCTTGACCTCGTGCAGCTCGTTTTGCCATGTAAAGCAAACGCCAGAACCTAACGACCTTTTGAAAGTCATTTAACCGGCTCTGCGCGAGTTTTCCATGCCAGTGAGTTTTAAGAGTGAGTAAGATAAAGTTAGGACTCACCGGTAATTCACCAAGCTTCATGTTGTCGCTTAGCCGTAGTAGAGTATGGTAGTAGTCGTAGAGAGTTGTTTTCCCTTGAAGGGTAAGTTCCTGAAATTGGTCGATGGCATCAAACGTGAAGACGGTGTGTGTCCTGTCGTGAGTGGCAGGAAACCAACGAGCTCGAAGGAGTTGACCAACACGATCAACAGTTCGGCAATCGCAATAATTAATGTTGACTTTGTGCACCCCTGTCGTATGAAAGACGGTGAAGTTGGAAGGACCAGGAAGAGGACGTTCGCATTCGCCACCTCCGTGCCCAAGCTGCACGCGCAAACCAAGACCGCTTAAACTTGCCTTCTCGAAGAACTTCCCATTCCACTTCTGCTGAGTGTGCATTAACAGGATTCAAAGTAATATTTATACACCAACTTACCTCAATTCGGTGGAGAGGCTGGTTAGCGTGCTTGGAGATCAAACAGTCCTGACACAAAAGTAAAGGGCCGTCCCAACAGTCAGTGCACTTGAACATCCCCATCGACGGGCTCGTAGGTGAGCAGGACACGCAGGACTGTCTGTCTAACGAATCTGCAAGTCCATCATGACGGAGAAGCTCGTCAAGAAATGCTTGCTTCCTTGGTATCCAATCGCGAAGTGTAGTCTATCATTAGGTGAATGAGCAATCCAGGAGGTCTAACAAGATATGCCCATACCCAATTCTCGTAATTGCGATCGCGTTTTTTGGGTTTCGCGCTAGACTTCTGAGCTTCTGTTGTAGGTGTGGATGGTGAAGCCGTATCAAGAGGCACGGGGAGATCTTGGTGGCCAGTCGTGAGGTCGTTGAGATTGGCGCCGAAGGTTGGGGTATTGGAACGGCTTGGTGTTGTCTCCTTGCTCGAAGACTGTTTCGAGATTTTGGCTGTGAGGCGCTGCTGCTTTCGCGATGACTTTCCGCTTTCATCGACTTTGAGAGTGGTGTTTCGCGATGTGTGAAGCATAGACGATGAGCCAGATGCAAACCGAAACGCGGATCGGTTTCCTGGCTTGGTTGGTAAGGTGGAACTTTGAGTCGCTTTCGTACGCTTCTTTCCCGATGAGGAGAGGTCAGAGCCATCGGAGGCTTCCTCGAGATCTCTTTTAGGTGGCATTGAGAGTAGACACTGATGGTGAGGATGAGCTCAGAAGAGGATCGATCGGTTTGCTCAATTCGGCGAGTGTCGCAATGCCTTTTTGCTCTTATCAATCGCGATATGGTATTGAATAGAGTTGGAAAGCCAAAAAAACATATAACATTCTATCATCTCTACATAGCAGCATCCTCGATCGGACCGAAAATAGTGTCGTCATCTCTTCCCTTTCGTAGCACCCTCAGCTTCCGATCCTGCTTCTCGCCGTAGTAGTAGTTACGGGCACGACGGTAAGTACTGAACTTATACATTCTATAATCGCTGTATATTATACGATCGACGAATTGCCTAACATATTCAAAACGTGAGCGCGATCCATGGAATTGACTGAGGCAACTCACCTATCGTTGAATACCCCAACTACCTTGCCCACCGTGACAACGTAGAACCACTCCTCGTCTCCGGTGATTAACGGGGAATCAGCTGTCCTAATAAATGGTATCTGGATGGGTGTAGGCGCCGCTGCAGGTGCTTCGGGGGGACCAGGGGTAACACGAGGCTCCGGAGGGCCTGGCTCTACGCATGCTGGACGTCGACGGTTGCCTGGAATCTCAAGGCCTACGGAACAAACAAAAATCAGTGATTATGGACAGTGAAGCGGAAGAACAACGCACTTAGAGCCCGTAGCTGCTCAAATAATGGCTGACGGAGTGTCGGAAATTCTCCTTGCACAAGAGCGAAGGCTGGCCTCTCGAGTTCACTACTGGAGTGAGTGAGAAGGTCAGAGGTGTCGA
Source organism: Coprinopsis sp. MPI-PUGE-AT-0042 (assembly GCA_020736565.1). NCBI lineage: Eukaryota > Fungi > Basidiomycota > Agaricomycetes > Agaricales > Psathyrellaceae > Coprinopsis > Coprinopsis sp. MPI-PUGE-AT-0042. The sequence continues at coordinate 278,258 of JAHBOF010000042.1, read as the reverse complement.
CCGAGGCGTCAGCGTATTCACGCTGAGGGGAGTGAGCTTCAGGAGCGAATCGTACTCGACGAGGTGCATTTCCTTGTAGTTGAGACTTATGAGGGGAGCCGAACATGTCCAGTAACTGAAGAGAGTCTGGAATCGCCTGGCAGTGATGAAGAGAGTAGTCAACGTGGCGAGGCAAACACCGCACGCGACTGTTGACGTCACGGTCAGGTACAATGGGGACGGCAAACAAATCCTCGGCGAATACTGCAGAAACGCGTCGAACTTTGGGGAAAACTAGAATAGTAAATCGCTCACCTAATTCGTTCCGAGTTTAACCCTCAGTTCCTTGTGCCAACAACTTGACTCTTGGAATATCGCAACACATCATGGTACATCGGTGGACCGACGACTACAAGGGAAGCCGTGACTTTCTCAGCAATCTGATTCCGGACTATGTTGCCGCCCAAGAGAATAAGACGGGATTAAAAGATAAGTTTTATCCCATGGTGACTGCAAATTTCAAGGAGAAGTTCCCCCAAGTACCAACAGCAGCCGAGGTTGCGAAGTACGGGAAGGAGCAGGCCCAAGAGGTCGCCGACAAGAGGCTTTTCGACGTGAGTGGTTGTTGCATCACAAGAGGCTGTTACCTGACTTAAATTCCCTTCAGCGAATACGCCAATGGTTCCCCAACAACACGCGCCCAGGCTCGAGAGCCTGTCAAGTCAAGGAAGAGACGCCGGCTCCACAGGCTGAGAAGTCGACCTCAAAGTCCGGAGCTCGTCACGGTCGGCAGAGATACAGCAAGTCGTGCATCAATATCATGCCAGCAACGCGAATGCTCCAGCCATCCCAGGCGTATCAGAAGCTCTTCTACAAGGGCGCGCTCAAGGAGGAATACTTGGCTGCACGCGAGGCGTACCTCAAGCGGTGCAAGGAGGAGAACACGGCTCCTGCGCACTCCTTCACATACCGTAACCAGTGGTTCAAGGAAAGGTTCGAGAGCGAGACGGAAGCGGTCAAAGCCGAAGTGGAAGCGTACCGAATCAACGAAAGCAAGCAAATGTCCGACTCTGAGGAAGATGCTGTTGCCAGGAGCGCGAGATACGCGAGGTGAGTTGACAGTGGTCTCTGTTAGCCTCGAAACTGTTACTGATCGTCTCCAGGGGTATCCCAAAGCTGCCGAAAACCTTGGAGGGCATCTGCGAGACTATCTCGAAGGAAACGGGTTGGTCCGTCTCAATCATCGTCGGCGGTCCTCATCCTACGTATGGAGGAAAGATTGCGACCCTAAGGTGCGTTCTTCAGCTAAAGGACAACAACGTCAACGACTTACCTATTCATTTCATACAGCCGCCATTTTGGAAGAACACCAGACGGCCGTAGCTACGAGGAATTCTTGGGCGACGAGGAATACAAGCGCCAAGTCGCGTTGTTCGACGATTTCCTTTTAGAGAGCTTCGGTATGCTCCCTGCAGCGCTTCAGTGTTTTGCACCCCACTGACTTGAGCTAGACGAGGATAAACGACAAGAGGTGGCGATAGAGGACAAGACTGGGCCAGTAACGTATGACAACGAGAGCGACGACGAAGGAGGGGATGACGACGACGAAACTGAGACCATGGCTGATCAGTCTCCCAACACCAGCTCGTCGACAAAGTCAGGACAGCCTAGCGAGGCCAACGGAGCGGAGCCAGCCAGCAAACAACCCAAGAAGTCCGCGATGGGCCAGCTCTCAGAGTACGAGATAACCAAGCAGAGGAATATCGCAAGGAACGCAGTCTTGTTGGCAGAGGTTGGTCTCTCGGGAGGCGCCAGTAAGCTGATAGGTTCTACACGGCGAAACAAAGACCAGAGTAGCGAGAAGACCAAAGCCGGGGAACAAGAATCGAACGTCGAGTCTGAAGACCAAGGGAGCACCCGTACAGTGCCTGATGGGAGCGAAGAAGCAAGGTCAGTGGCGATAACGGCGTTATCACACAGCAGCTGACCAACAATCGCAGTGTTTCCGCTTCTGCTTCTGCGGCCGAAAGTCTTCCCGAACCGCCATCGTCCGAGTCACCCTCACCAAAGACTGCTTTGCCAGCTCCCATCTCAGTTCCTCGAGATGCCTCTCCAGTCTCGATCGCTCCAACGACGAATACCGAAAACTTCGCCACACCTGACGCCCAAAGGCCACAGGTCATCCAGGATACCAATTTCACGGTGAACCGTATCGGTATGTTGTATCTTTTTCCTCCATCGTGACTTCAGATGCCGATATCCTCGTAGATGAACCAATCGATATCGACGGCGCAATGTCTGCTGGACGTAATCCGGAAGGCTCGAAAGCCAAAGGTATGCCCACCCGCTCATATCGTTGAAACCCCCAGTACTAATGATATGCCCGATCCATCTTTAGAGAACGGTGCGCAAGAAATGGTCACTAACTACCCCATACCTCCGCACGTCAGCTCGCTGTGGGACTACCTTCTCGATATCTCGGAGTGCCGTCGATGGAGAGACCTACTCCACGGTTATCTCAAGTTTGAGGCGACGGCTCCCACATCAGGAGTAAGTGCTTCACTTCTGTTTAAGTATAGATACTGACGGTCGCAGTCGATGCCTACCACAATGCGTCCGGCGGAGGTTGCGTTGTGGATGAAACGTCACCGCAAAGCAGAAACACCTAAGGACATCGACGCCGACGACTTCGAACAACGCCTCCTTGCATGGTGGCACTCACTTCAACCGGACTGGCGTATCTCGTCGGCCACAAGTGCTCCTGGCACGTACAAACGAGACGCTGATGGAGGTTTGGATGGCTTCAGAAAGGGTGGGCCAAATGGTATCCTCCTTGTCATCATAGCCATGGGTTGGTGGATCTCCTCTCACGGGGATAGACCACTTGGAATAAAGGTGGATGAAGCTCTCGCAGACGTAATCTGGGTTCTGGGGAAGGTGACGAACACTAATGGTGCGCCTTCAGGGGGGGGAAGATGCAGCTGGACGGCCCAAGCGCGAGAAACGCAAGGGGGAAGGCATCTCGGTTACCACGAAACGGTGAGTTCGCTTTGAAGCTATATCCATCCTGCTTCTGACCTTTTTTTAGTCCTCGTCGAGCCTAACGCTGACGGGTATAGACGCTGGCTTATGGCACCCTCTATCATATACCAACCATATACCCCTTTTCGTACGTCGATCATCTTTTCTTTCCTTTCCTTTACATCAGTTCGTGTTCCAGATTGATTACTCTAGCACTCCGTGTAATTGGGCGATTCCAACTCCCTCGCCCCTATTCGTTTGTCCCTCTTCCTTATATGCTCTTTGTACTTCGATTCTTTCCCTTTTTATTTGCTTCATTTATCATGCCCAGCTCTTCCGAATTCTACCATAGATGAATACCCTTGAGTATTGCATATACTTTTGTTTCGTGCTCTCTTTACCTATGACTATTGTGATTTAATTCCTTGAATACCGCTATGATTATTGCTTGACTATCCTGTTTATCACACCGTTTGTTTCCATTTGAGTATTCCTTGACTATTCTGTGAATAAGACATGATCACATTGTCTAAACAATTGTGTGAATACTAGATGACTATCGCTCTGACTACTGCATGAATACAATGAGACCATCACATCAATGCCCTATGAGTATCATATGACTACTAGGCGATGAGCGGTAAGAATACTGTATGAATATGCATTGACTAACCCTCGGAATATCGCATGAATATGCGTCGACTAATGCTCGGAATATCGCATGAATATGTGTTGACTATACTCGGAATATCGCATGAATATGCAATGACGAACGGTCGGAATATCGCATGAATACGCATTGACTAACACTCGGAATATTGCATGAATACAGGTCGACTAATGCTCAGAGTATCACATGAATATTGGACACTATTATGCATGAACAACAATTGACTATTGCCCAAGGTATCCCATGAATACCACATGACTTCCCCAATTAAGATCATATGAATAGGGAATGAATATTGCCATGATTAATCTACAGTGTGACATGGAGTATCAATACTGAGACATGAATACAGCATGAACAATCCTTGATAGAGTGTTGTTGAATGAATAAAGGATGAACACCCACTGATAGTAACTTCACAACGACATGAATACCACGCGTATTCATATTTAAGCACGGTAATTATGACTTCCCATATGCGGTAATTACCGCAATAGTCATACTATTGGTGGCGGTCACCAGTGGAGCTGCTGGGTTTGACACGTATCGATGGCGCCCGACTAGCCGGTCTTGACTCTGGGCTTCCTGCCTCGTTCACAGAGCTCGCAGGTCTTGAAGGGACACGAGAAGGGGGGCGCGAGTCAGCGCCATTGCTGCCTGGTTGCACCATGAGGAGCAGTTCCCCATTATAAACCGAAATCACCGGACCAGCTTGTCCGAAGATTAGCCGTTTGGTGAAGTCAGGATTGAAATCGAGTCGTTGCAGCGGGGGAGGGACAGTCTGTCCATTGGTGCGAAGATACTGTTGGTGCATGTCCATCGCATCGCTCTCCACCCGATTTCTAATGAGCTGTGTACGATCCACCAGACTTTGGGTAGGTAATGGCTCTGGGAATAGCAAGGGGATAAGGACGTTGCTCGCCGGCTGAGATGATTGCGCCCGTTGCCAGAAGAGCGGTTCGAACAACCCCTTCCTTCGGCACTCTGCCGCAAGGGATAACGAAAGGAACTGCTCCACTCTGGTTCGGGGAAATGTCAGCAATCGTAGTCACGATTGGCATAGTACATAAATGCACACCTTTGAAATTTGACTGCCAAACCACTTGTCCTACCCCCATCTGCGACCTCCTTCCAAAACGCCACCATTCTCTTGAGATCGTCAGTCGCCTCGTCCTCCGAGATGGTGCTGTTCCTGGGACACAGGGCAAAGGCACCTTTGAACTGCTCGAACATCGTCCTTGTTCTGTGAAGCGCATCTACACGCATCATCAGATCCCCAGGCTCGCCTTTTGCTTTTCCAATCGCCTCCGCCAGTCGAACCTTCAAATCCCCTCCCCAAGGCGTGACCCGGGGATCGTTGACGGACAACGTCTTGTGCTTGCTGGTAGGATATGCCCAAGCTTCAACCACGGACAGTGCGTTCGGATCCACTCTTCTCCAAGCTTTGTCAAGCCTTGCAACTGGCCTTGAACAGAGGGCAGCTGCGATGGCCTTCCACGAACATTCGTCACCCGTTCTCCTGCACAGCTCTCCAACCTTTGCCCAGACTGAGATGATCTCCGACCGTGAATGCGTACGCGATGTCGACGAGGCAGCAGGTGGAGGGTTTGAGCGATCTTCTGATTTACGGCTTGGTGACTGTAGTTGTTGGGGTGGTGGAGGTCCGTGGGTGTCAACACCAAAGATTTGTACGAGGAGCAGCTTGGTAAGCCAGTGTGGATGATCGTCAGTTCCAAAAAGTGAGCAGAATGGCGTTCGTGGCTGTTTGGGTGATGGTTCTGTGGATGGGAGAACGAGTTCCGCTGTAAGGTTGTCCGGAGACTGTTCGAGTAGCAAGCGGTGGAACAGCATCAAACTCTTGGCAATAAATTGGGCGTCCAGTGCAACAAGGATATCCCGTGTCAACCCTTCTTCGTTGATCGCATTCCAAGGAACGCGACTTGGGTACGGGGCGCTGCTAGCCGAAGAGGTGGGCAGGTTGAGAGCAGCGAGTAATGGGACCATCTTCGGTCCGCCGTTCTCCGGTCTGGGGGAGAATGTAGTGAATTCGGCGCCTGGTGTGCTAAACGGCGATGTTGAGTGAAGTGCTTGCGTGGAGGCTGAAGTAGGCATTCCGGAGGACGAAGAGCCTCCTTCAGCACTGAGGTCAACGTCAGGCAGCGTGTCTTGCTTCCAGGTATCCCACGCTGAAGAGTCAGCTGGCTTGCCGTGATGTCGCAGGTACTCGTTCGCCAACCACACGACGCGAGAGCGATCTGACTCCTTTGCCGAATCTTCTGCTCCGCTGACGAGGAAAGAACAGCATCGAAGGAACTCTGCTTCAAATATCAAAGGATCCACCAGGTGCAGCAGACCCAATAGAATCGAAGACGCGAATTCGTTCCACGTCAACGGCAGTTTGCTGGTGGACGCGTCCATGTCGAATGTCGTCCCAAATACAGCTTCATGAACCAACGCTTCGAAGGTTCCTTTGACGATTTTCCCGTTTGCGTCCAAGACGAGATCGGGGTGCCCCTGTCTTCCCCAGTACGCCCTTTTCTTCCTTGTTCCACCCCCAGTCCCACTCTCCTCCCTTCCTCTCGCTTTTCCTGCCCCCTCTCCGCTCCCATCGACCTCCACGACCTCCTCTTCAGCCTCTTCTTCTTCTTCGGAAGGCGGAACCAATCCGCTCGGAAATAGTTCCTTGATTGCATTGGTCCGGTCTGAAGGAGGCTTGTAAAAGTATAGCTTCGACCCTTTCAACTCCATCTTGAACGGCTTCCAGCCCTTTGCATTGGAAAGAGACTGGAAAGTGGAGGGAACATCAACTAGTCGGTTGATCAAGCCACTGTGGAGGAGAATCTGGGAGGTACGCCTGGTGTCAGCTTCAACCTGCTGAGTTTCCTCTTCCTGTGGCTCGATGATGATGGGAGGCGACAGAAGGACAGTACCGCGATTATTGGCCGACGTTTGTCCCCCTGGGGACGTGACAGAGGGAGAACCAGGAAACCGACCGGTAACAGGGGAATCGGGATTAGAGTGGTTGGAATCCTTGCTCGAGTTTCCAAAGCCAAATCCAAAGCCCCAAGGCGCCTGAGGCTTCTCAGGGTCTCCAGAATCGCCACGCTTCAGAGAAGGTGCAGGCTTCTTGGGCATTGCTGAGTAGGCGTGTACAGCGAGTTTAGAAGGCAGTTTAGGTGTAAAGGAATGCGAACGTGTGCGAACATGTGTCGGTGATAAATTCTTCGCTGCCTTGCTCTCCTCGATGACCGGTGTGGACACTGAAGCCGAAAGCGGTGGTAGAGTCGAGCTCCGCGAAGCTGGAATCCGCTGGGCACCTGCTGTAGGTGGCGAAGGCGAAGGTGGTGACCCTGCGACGCTTGGAAATGGGTGGTGGCCATTCACCGGGGATGATGGACTCGCGGTGGACAATGCACTCGCTGAGCTGTCGCTTCTTCCTCGATACTGCGCAACGCGCTCTTGGAAGGTAGTTTTCAAGGGAGTAAAAGATATAGGAGCAGAGATCTCGCTCAGATCGTCTGCAGACCTGGACTATGCGCACTTGGACATATTGCGGAGGTCCCCCAGTCCACCGTGCAAGGTAGAATAGGAGGGTTCTTCGAGCTGCATTCCATCATCACGTCGATCATTTCGAGCTGGGCACAGAGTTAGCATACGGAGCAAGAGGCCAGAACGAAAACTCACCTGTTCCCCTTCTTGGACTTGGAGAGGCTTCTTCGTAGTCGAGGGTAACGGTGAAAGCCAGCTAGATGGTGGGGTAGAGGATGTCGCCGCCTGCGCATTCATCGCACTCCTCGAACAACCCTCGTTCGAACCCGCTTGTCCTGAATCGCCTGAAGCAACTCGTGTATGATTCATTTACGGGTGGCGATATCGACGAATTCGCGGGGGAGGTCTGCGGATAGGGGGGAGGCTTCTTGGGAGGTGCATCGGTGAGCTGGGGGTCTGGAGGCGCCACCAGAATGTTTACTGTGACTGAGCAGATGTCAAACTCCGCTTCGCTGTGGTATTCGGGGACCGCTAGCGGATCCCCCTGTCTTGACGAGGTATTCGAGCACGTTTCGGAGGGTGTAAAAGGAGGAGAGGAAGATCGACGGCACGTTGGGGGTCGAGGCTAGCTATTTCGAAGATGTCGAGGACAATCTGTCCAGAGATCTGTCAGATTTCCTCTTCTTGCTAAGAGAAATAGCGTACCTCTTTCGTTCGCCTGCGGAGTTCCTTCGCTACTGCACAGATATCTCCTCCACAAGCGCTAAAACCATCATTGCCGCACGCTCCCGAATCGAGCTTGTAGGGTGCGGACACAACGCTGAGGTCGAACGACGAGTTTTCACCAGGTATCTAGCCGTCGTTTGTAGTCCCGCGACTGTGAGGAGTGAAGGGAGTGGCGAAGAAGGGGCGGTGGAACCCACCGCAAAGTGTGCGGGGCTGTGTTGCCTGGCGGAAAGTCCGGCGCGGACTCGGAGATACTAGCCCAGTGAAAGTCCGTCCGTCGAGTGGACTCCTTCACGGCGAGAGGTCTTACAGGCTACAGGCGCAGAGAGAACGATAGAAGGGAAGGAAAGAATGTAATATCAGTTGACAGGCGTCGATGAGCTGAAGATGATTCGGATATTTGTGAGCGTGGTCTTCGCTTCAAAGAGATCAGAAATCGCGTCGAACGCTACCTGGATAGTAAGGTTACGAACGAGGATCGATGACCCGGCTTGAAACCGAGCCTGAAGCAACTCCGTTGTGTGACTAGCAGGACCAACGATGATCTCTGGGGGGACTTCGTGAGCAGGAATGAAAGGATGTAAAATAAAGCACCTACCAAAGTACGGTGTGACCTTTGCTCGCCAACCCCTCACAGCGGCACTCACGACAAGCGGTGGGCATTTTTCAGGTCTCACTAAAGGAGGATGGAGAGCGACAGGCGGAAGGGGAAGCAGCCTAGCAAAACAAGACGAGGCGTCAGAAATCCGCACGTTAGGCGCTAGATCAAGCCTGCCGAAGCACAACAGAAAATGTGTACGCACATTTCTTTCCATCCGAACCAATAGCGGTAAAAGGCGAGCGTCGTCTGAGTCGAAAAGCTTTAGCGAAAGTGAGGACGGCTTGAATCGCCAACGCGACGCGCGACCGTGACGCGACATCACAAATTGGGGAGCGAGCATCAGCGGATCAAACGATCTTAATGAGCCTTAATTAGCCTCCGGTCCAGACGGTGAAACTTAAAGCGGTGCCATTCCTTGGCCAGCACATGAGATATGCAAGGTACCTAGTCCAATGTTAAGATTCTATATACCATAGAACCAAGTAAAGCGAAGCCATGGTGCGGCAATCTCCACACAGTGAAACACTCAACCGAAGTTGAAGGCAGTTATCATGACGATTCAACGGTAGAGCACCCGTCCGCAGGGACCGCGAGAAGGTGCGAAGATAGCACGAGGAACTTGATCGTCTCAGGCTCTTCCCCCATGCCATTTCCAGATTCATCGCTGGAAATCTCCAGGTGGGTAAATCGGCTAGCGTCGTCGGCTAGTTGGGCAAGCAGCGATTGGAATCGGGCCCGAGCTCCGTGAGTTGGTTTTGTTTCATTCCAGTGGCGTGCCGATGGGAAGTGGTTGGATTTTTCAACGACAGCTACATCGCGCGGTAGAGGGTTGAAACAAGCCCCTCCTGTTGACGCCTAAGGAACAGTTGATAAGGCCCGATAAATCTCAATTGAGACCTACGTACCTTGGTATCCTCGACTAATATTCCCAAATCATTCAATCCATATTCCAACTTGTTGAGGCTGAGATCTGGTGCGATTTCCTGGTGCGAGGAGGCCGAAACAAGCAGAGGCATGGTGAGTATCCAAGTTCAAGTTGGCGCAGGCGTTTCCACAGAGGTGGCCGGAGGAAAATTGCAGAACTAAAGGCGCACCGACTTGAACGTTTGACGTGGGGCATATCATTTTATCTTTACTTTGCGGCCATGCTAAAACGATCCAAGTGTCAAGATGATCGCAGCTCCCTCTACTAAACGTAAGGCTACACCTACAGTTGTTTGACACATCCGTAGCCGCGCGCAGTCTAGGTTGGAATAACCCTGGACGTACTAGACAACTGCAGTTTGAGAGAAGAATTTAGAGAGGGAGTACTTATTTACAACATAGTGGGGTGGGGTAACAAATATATTCGAAGAAGAACGGAATAGCATTAAATTCAATAGATTAGCCAAGATATCAACAGCATGGTGAATTCGACGCCATCCCAATCTCCTTGGCGGGATAGCAGAGGAGGCACCATCATGATATCAGCGCAAATTCGACGCATTCTATATGGTTTACGGAAACTGCGGGCCTCGTAATTCGGAAGTTCTATCCTGATAATTGTCAGAAGGAGAACCTTTGGCGCTGGTTGAGTGCTCGACTAAGTTCGATTTCAACTCCCACAAGAGAGCAAGGCCCGTTCGCAGGAAATGTTCAAATGATGTCGATCATTGAGTTTAGACTACGGTACGGTTTAAGACTGAATTATACTAGGTCCGCGCCCATGTATCGGTAGAAGCAAGTTGCAAGCGAGCTCTAAGTCATTGCTAGGGTAGAACTCGAATGTAAGAAGCCATTCTGTGGACTCAACCAGGAGCCAGACAGGGGAAAATAACCTCGTATTCTCTGATAGACTACGGTAGGGTTTAAGACTTAATTATACTAGGTCCGTGCCCATGTATCGGTAGAAGCATTGGGTAGATATGTAAATTAAAATGATGATCGAAGAAAATTCACCACACGTCCGACTGCTGAAGCGGTGTCGCTGGATGGATAAGGCGCAGGCACCTAATCTGCAAGATCAGGCACAGATATGGGCTATATGTATCTCTCGTCAAAAAGAGCTGACTGAAAGTCCGGGAGGGTAGTAGTTGATCCGTTATTTTTTCTGAATTCCTTCTCCCGATATTGCACTTCGTCTTGGTGAATACCCACAAGGGCCTGAACAGGCCATGAGGAGGTGTAACGACAAAGGACAGGACATTCCTGTCTCACCTGTGGTTATAGTTTACGGCCATATAAATGTCGAGAAGTACAGAACAAGGATGGACACTCACCGTCCAGACCAGTCGATCGAATGGATCACGTATGTGCGGGTTCTCGTTGTCAGCCTGAGCGCCCCTGGTGGAGCTACTCAGGCTGGCCATTGATTTACGACTCTGGAATTTATAGCCAAGCTTCCGCATTCCCCTAAAAACAGAATCCTGTAGAAGTGTTTTAAAATTAGTATCTATCCGCACTCTACCGTGGCGTTTTTCGGAAGGGAATGATATGCTTAGACAGACCTTCACAGATTCGAAGGATACCGAATCTCCTGATAGACCCATTGCAGCCTGAAGAGCGCATATCTTCTGACGATACCGCTCAAAGTGGGTATTCGACTGGCTCCAAGTCTGTGTACCGACATCAAGAGCGTAACAGGGGAACTTTTAGAGCAAAGTAAAGTAAGCGGAGGAGTAGACACGGGGAAACAATCGTAATCGCACCTGGGACAAAGGTACATCATAACGGCCGTTCGAGTTGGAGGGAAACTGAAGATTGGACTGTGACAAGCTTTCAGGGGTCTCCATTGGGAAGGATTACACAAGTTGGAAGCAGTGCATTCAAGTCGTTCCGCTTCAAGTGCTCTATATATGGGCCGTGCTCAGGCTTTTGCCTTTCAAGGAGCTCGCAGCAGGCTACCGCGGCGCAGCTGGGATAAACAGCGGGTTATGTGACTCGGTTGCCAGAACGTCATGACTTAGGCCCCTCCTTTTGCTCCTTATCCCGTCTCGTGAAAGCGGCGCCGACGGTCATGATAAGCGCCGAAAGTTTGCGAATTGAAACTCCGACGAAGCATTTGATTTAGCTACCCGACCCCTCGTCAGATTGAGGACAGCACTAGCTCTCGTGCAAATGACAAATGAAGATGCATTTATCATCATAGAAGTTCTTGTACTTGATATGCCTACTAGTAGGCATCCAAATTTAGTCTCTCCAATTCAATCTCTTCAAATCGCCACCAAATCACCACCAAATCACCAACACCGCCGAGTCTTCAACAAAGGCAGTTTTCTATCATTTCACATGCTCAGATAATGTATATAATGTATGCGTGGAAAAGCTATTACACATGGGAAGATACATCGAAGATCAAGACGAGGACGCTAACAGGGGGGTCCACATGGCATCTAGAACGCCCTGCATGAGGCGAGGGACGTTGGGGAGTTGCTTCCCAAATCGCTGCTCCGCTTTCTGATAGTCCGCTGAGGTTATACCGACATTGGCATTGGCCGCGTTGAACTGGGTGATGGCATTCTGGAGGGATTTGAAGTGGACAAGAACCTCCTCAAAACAATGCAGCCGGTCAATCACCGTCGCACCAAGGTGAAGCGAGGCTTGGGTCCACTCAGCATGCTGTTGAAGTTGAGGGGGAGGTTCGAGAGGGATGGACGACAGCTGGTGGTTTGGAGGGTGCCGGGTGCCGATGGTAATCTTGGGTTCTGCGGCTTCGTGCATTTCGAGGGTGAAAATAGGCAGCATCTCTGGTCGCAGAAGTGAGGCCTACCGACCAACATCTATGAGAATTGTAAATAGGAGAAGCGGGTACTTACTTACCCGGACTTTTGCTGCATCGACCTGGACACCTTTATTATGAGGGCTTGAGGCTTCGATGAGGTACATCATGGTTTGGGGGGAGATGGACATAATGCTACGAAATTCAGGGCACCTGAAGTTCTATACAACGAAAGGACTCACAGTGATGCTTGAAAGAGGGTGGGACTACAAAGCTGAGCTTGCGGGTGACTGGGTGGATAAGAGTTGGGTATGAATAGAGAAACAAGGGCTACTAAACGGCTTGGGCGGGCCTTTGCTGGCGCTGCTGAGTCAGTTGCGGGTTTAGCCGTGGAAAAATACACCCGTGCCGTTTGTGCGCGGTTGGCCCGCAGTTAAGGCGCAGACTGACTGGAAGCCTGAGGCAAAGCGAAGAAGCCACCAGATGGCAGATGACTTGCTGTTTATGGAGAAAGCACCCTCGTTCTGTTCATTAATCCTCTAATGAAGGGCTAGACTGTTCGACGACTGTGCAGGCTTCTGACATAACGTTTCTGGGAACCTAAGACTTGCCCTTCCCCTAACAATCAGAAGATTCCTTTTGTATTGCCAAGGTCATGCGGTGATCGATAGTGACTATACCACTTCATGTGACTGAGGATGCTTTCCTCCTTGAAGCTGTTTGCGCCGCCCTCGGGATGGTGCTCAGTTTTTCCGGTTACGGAATAGAAGAGCCAGAAGCGAAACCTCAGTCCAGGCCATAGTGGCAGAACCTGAACCCTTATCCGCCATAGGGAGTGTACCTGCCATGACAGGATACTAACTGCCTCCAAGGATCCAGCAGGCACGTCAAACATGTTACAATAATATGCTGCCGGGAACCCTTTGTAAAACCTGCCGGGGATCGAAGTTAGGGTAACACCCAAGTTGCCCTTACAGTAACTGGCTTCCAGAGAAGGTCCCCGTCTTTCATCACACCCTGTTCACAACATGGCCAAAACACAAGCTGAATAAGTAACCCAAGGGTTCACCCATACTCCCTCATCACTTTCCCCAACCGTCCACCTGGTCATGGCTCTTGTCCGCACTCTCTTAGACCCAGAATCTCTCCTCCCCCAACAACGACGCTCTGGTGTTGGTCGCGTCCTCGATGAGTACATGATAGATCGTTGGGTATGGTCGGGTAGGTTATTTCACATAAAACCTTATTAATTGTCCATACTGAATCGCCATCCACAACTCAGCGTCTACAGCGTCCAACCACCCTGACGCTACAGAGATTTTCCCAATCTCTTTAGCCCCCGTCATGGTCATCTCCTCTCCATTCCTTCGCCTGTTGATCACACCTCTTCTATACCTCTTTCCTGAATCGCCTGCGAGCTCGACCCAATTTCCTGACTTGGCCCGAGCTGTACGCGATGGGCATTTAATGTATGACAAGTACCAAGCAGGCCCAGGCGTAGTGGCGGGACCAGGGACAACCCCTCACTCCCATTTCTTTGTCACTGTCGAGGCTGCCCGCCCATCCCAAGCGACCAACTTCCTGGGTATCCAGAACGCCATCCAGATCCGTACGTTGGGATCAATCATATGGATTTCTACATCGACACTAACATATCTTGACAGCCTCCCTTCTCTACAGGTGGCTCCAAGCCTGGGTTGCTATGTTTCAGAGCTTTGTCGAGGGACTTTCTGTGTTATTTCCTTGCTTCTAGGCAGAGTACAGGTGCGAGCTATGATCTCCACACGATGGGTCACCTTTCGCATACCCCTTTCCGCTTTAGGGTCTTGCTCTTTATCCTGAAGCCCGAGATTTGACCCTTCATAGACCCTTCTTTGAACACCGTGCCTACATTCGTTTGATCTATTTTTTACATTCGTCTAATACTTGTGATCGTCGTGACTTGAATTTCACGGTTTCAGTCAATATGCTTGATGAGATCAGGATCAGCAGCTTAAGCCAATTGAACATTCGCTGACTTTGAATTTTGGAGAGTTATCTCCTCCGTCGGTACTGTGCTGTGACCAGCCACTCGTTGGGCATGTTGGGTCCTTGACCTTTCTTTGATCTACAAAACAATGCATGTCCCTATGTACCACCTAATCGACATTGCCGAAGCCACGTGCAAGGAGATTCTATTAACCAGTATTAACCAGTGATCACGATCACAGGCATGACTCAGTGCCCTTAGCCTGGGCACCAAAGCCGCAGCCGCAGGCAGAGAAACTCGAAGGTGTTGGTGATTGTTGTGACAGAAAAGCTGCGGCGTAGTGCTGAACTTTTTCTGAGACCGAAATAGGAATTAGCTCCTCTAACGTTGAGGAATACTTAAGACATTCGCCGACAGTACTACGTAGATCTCAGTGAACACCCATCTCGCGCGGCAAACAGGATGTCAGCCTCGAGTTCAAGACACGCCTCAGAGTTGCCTGATCATCACAGAGAAAACGTCATACGCAAAAGAAGGCATGCAGACAGCCACGGCGATGGAGCGTCAGAGCCTGATATAGAACAGGAAGAATCAGCACTGGGGCTAGGCCCGCGCAAGCGTCCGTATGTTATCACCCACATCGATATGATCAAGCTTCGTTTTCCTGACAAGAGCGATGATGACAGCTGTCGAACCGATCCTCTCGTTCATCATGGCCGTCACTTTGGCCGAACCATTCAAGCCTTTTGCCGAGTTCAGACTCTGATAAAAAACGGATTGGGGCGCAGCATACAACTAACATTGGGACATCTCGTAGAAGAGGAACTCTCACCCAGGTACGTCAGCTGCGATTCTTACTTGGCGGTGATCACATTTACTATTTTGGGCCTTATCTAGCGAACGCCGGGAGCATGCTATCTACGAACAATTACTGAATCTTTCTCCTGGGCTGGAAAAGCGGCTGTGTAATGGGTCTGAGCAAGACATTTTCTATGTCGCTGAACTGGTCAGTTCTAGAATATGTTTGCATCATAACGGTAAACTAACGAAGCCCTCAAGATTCAGAAAGGATCCTCAGGAGCACGAGCAGACGATACCAAAGGGTTGAAAGGTGTTATTATTGATTGGATCACCCCTCGTGGTCAAAGTCTTCAGCCCCCCCTAATGAGAAACGTCAAGACAGACAGGGGGTTTTACCATTCTCGGACGGGAGAGCTTCTCTGCCCTGTTGGCCTTGAATGGACGAACCCAGAGTACGTATTGGAAGCGCTACTCCACTGAAATCTCAGGATACTTACTATCTCTATTTCTTACAGAACTCAAGAGGGTCTTAGAAACGGCACCCTAACTGTTTCCGGTGACCAGTGGCCTATCTTTCTGTATAAGGACTACACATACAATCGAAAGGACGTCTGGGAAGGCCTTTTCCAAAGTCACCTCCTTGTTTCTGTTGGTGTTACCCTTTGAGACACATGGATATCAGACAAACCGCTAACTAACAATTAGGCCTTCAGGCACATTTTTACATCTCCCAGCTCTGTTGATAGAGAACCTCGCGCTACACGTTCAGGGAACGCTCGCATTCATGGTATGAAGAACGTCACTGTGCCCTCATTGGCCTATGTAGCCACCCAGGTGCGATTAAACCACAGAACACTCTTTATGGTGTCTAACGACCCTGGTCGTAGGTGCGATTTGCCCTGAGCTCATCTCCGACCTTTTCCAGAACGGATTTGGTCACTGACTCAGAACGTTTTTATGGATCTGTTATTCATGCATTTTCGCAACCTGATGAAGCCCACAATGTCAAGCTTCTGCTAGCATGGTGGGACAGGTAAATGGAATTGTACCTTCAGTCGACATCTACTAATTTCTACGCACTACAGGCAAATATTTCCTGTCTACAACGGACGAAATGATCAACCAAAGATGGGGTCAGTGCTTGCTTTGATGAAGGAGCAGCGCCGAGCTCGTGAAGGTGAAGCGCCAGTGTCTCCTACTCTTGAAGAACCGTAGATTTAGAGTGCTTCTGGAAGAAGCTGTTGAGAACACTGACTAAAACATTCCTGCTTTGATTTTAAATATTCGTTTACAGTCCCGCTAAATTAGCCCCTAGTAATAGTATCTGCACATCGTTATGTCATTGAAGTTGCTCCCAACGCCGCTGAGAAATAACACCCAATGGCAAATGGAATACAAGTGAGAAGAGTGCATGTGAAGAGTGAGGAATACTGGACGGCAAGCCTGGACATTGGGGGAACATGATTGGGCTCACTATCAGACGTTCGGTGGCCACTTGTTCTTGCACCTCTGGGCTTCTGTACCCCGGCATGGTGACGCGAAAGGTCCAGAGCCTGGTAGGTAGGGATTTACGTCCATCATTTCTTAAAGTTTCATGATCAACTATGTTCCTTGTCGATGACAGGAGCAGAGGCATGGAGGTCATGGCCATCTGCCGAGTCAAAGTCAAAGTTAAAGCAAGTTTAGAACATTCCCATAAACACTGAAATCAGCAGTATGAGTGACTCAGGTGTGCGTCTGACAGAGAGACTAATCTGAGGATTTTGGACAAGTTGGAGTCACAGTGGTGGAACAGAGACAGAATCCGTCGGAAATTAGGGGCCAACACAGCGCATTCATTAACGCAAAAGCCTAGAGCTCCTTGAGCAGCGCTGCGACCCCGCAGCTTCTTGCACAGTCTGTAGTACGTGACTCGTGAGTTGCGCGGTTCAAGCTGTAGACCCACTGACTGCGGCTGAAGCTTCGCTCATTGAATATAAACCAAACCGATTGAGTCCTATTTCTTCACTACCTTGGTTTCAGCAAGTGTCGAAACCCAATGTCTACAATTTCAGCCACCATCTCAAGCAATCCTGAGCTTCACGAGGCACTTCCTCGATCAGAGTCTCCTGCTCAAAGCCGACCAGCCTCTCCAACGCAATCCCCAACACTCCTCAGCAGTTCCGAGGGTCTCAAACTAGAGGCTCATAGTAGGCCTATTCGTCGTAGCCCTCGTCGCCATAATCCCGTTGGCGCTGTTCGCTCTAACGCTAGGGGCCAGATTCCAGAAGCAGAGCAAGGTAAGGTGTATGTAACCCTCGGACCTACAACAGACTAATGATTGGCAGCTACGTTAGGTGAACTTGACGGTCATACCAGACAATTCAACATGCAACGTTGCAGAGAAAACGCGGCTGACGTTTCTCAGGCAGACTCGTTAGGTAAACCTTGCTACTTCTGTCTAGCATTTGGAGGGAGGATTCAATTTTTTTTTTTCAGCTGCCTTTCAGAATAATACCGACGAGGATACCCTGAGAAGCCTAAGAATCACCATAGAGCGACAGAAACGCCAGCTTCAGGTCAAGGTCAAGGCTCTTGAACGCGCACGTGAGGAGCTTGGTGGAGCCAAACAGCAGTTCAGCGAGCTGGAGAAGGAGTTGGAAGAGAAAGAGGAAGAGCTGACAACTCTCCGAAAGAACGAGCAGCAATATCGTAACTGGTGGCTCAACGAGATTCAATTCACCAAACTTCTCCTCAACAAAGTCCCCAACCCAAACCGCGACATTGAACTGGTCAGGGCGTCCCAAGCTCACTATTTGGGACATTACTAAAGGGAATGGAACGAATACATTATGGTATTTTATTTATTTTATTAGGAACGGGAAAGTTTGTAGCTTCACCTTAGATATCAACCGAATACCAGCCTTACAAATATACGTATGTTCTGTCCAAAGTGCTCGTTTCGATTCGGGGTCGTGGTAGTTGAGCCCAGTGAAGTCCGGATCCCCCTGAGGGATCTTTGGGAAGGCACTGGCTCGAGAAAAATGCACATCAGCAAAAAAGCACGGTCCAGACTCCAGACCAGCCAATGTCAGGGTCGGTCTGATTTACCTGCATAGGTCGGGGGGCTACCTGACAGGTCAGTCAGACCAGTAAACACTTTTAGTCCCAAGGCATTACCAGTCTGGTGAGCGTTGTCGGTCAGATGAGCTCAGACCAACGCTGGCGATGCTCAGATCGACGCTGGCAACGCTCAGATCAGTGCGTTTACCGGTCAATACTTTATCTCACTTATAGACCAATAACGTTAGGGTAAAATCGATGTATTCAATTAGGTATACACAAATAGTCCCACAGAAAGTGCTAAGAAGAGGAGGATATGCATCCTACACGGTACCGCCAGATAGTCCAGCCAACAAAGGTCAAATCTTCGATGTTCGACACCCCGCCGCCAATGAAACAAAAGCAATTTGGGACAATCAGGCACTTTCCAGGAAGCGATCAGAGTCACGTACTGTCTTCCTCGACAAACCGCCCCTGCGAGATAGCTAGCCCCCTTCCCGACCTCCTCCTTGCCCGCCACCTTCAGAATATGAATATCGCCTTGCAGGGATTGTTCCTAGAAGCCTGAATTGAAAGATTAGACAAGGTTCAGCCAAGGCGGGCACAATGCTCACCTCCAGAAGCATTATCTCGCCCTTGCTTGATCTATGGTCACGGTCAGACTCGTTGAAGGAGTGACTGCCGCCATTGCCACCGTTGTCGAGGTCGTTGTTGAGGTCGTTGTCGATGTCGCCATTGTAAACCGGATGGGGAAGGAGGTGCAGGGGAGGTGGACAGGGTGGATGGTGACGGTAGAGAGTCAAGAAGCGCGGCTTGTGAAGATGGCGAAGACTCGGAGACGCGCGCCGGAGTTTAAAAGTACCGGAGTTTACCGAGCGCCTACGCGAACGCGCTTCCGTCGAGTCCAACTAAATTGCATTCTAGTTCTGTTTCTGTTTCAAAATCTAGAGAATTTAAAGGCTTTAGCTTTGAATATAATAATTTCTTTAATTCTTCGCGCTTCTAGAATGCATGATCAACCTGCGGCTCGTCGGTCTGATTTGGGTCAGATTTGACCTTGTCGGTCAGATTATGGCCAGGTCTGACAGCACCACTCAGGCATTGCTCAGTGCAGGTATAATCAGATAGATAAGAGCTGCGCCAATGCATACCATACCGTTTCTCGATGCTCTGACCTTATCCTGGCTGACCTTGCCTTCCTCTGACAACTACCATTCTGGTATCGATTCCCCAGCCGCTCCACTTTCAGATCTGTCTCTGTCTACCTCTCGGACCACCCAACATGTGGACAGGTGAGCCTGGCGTGAACAGTGCTTTTTTGCTGATGCAAAAGCAACAGTCGGTGCTTTTCCCTACATTCCACCATGCCCTTTCGTCGTGATCGCGTCCCACTGCCTCAGCGATGAAACATGCCCAGTAGACACGGTTAATTTGATTGAAATCTTCCTAGCTCTGTCATTGCATCATAGATGGATCGATCTGGCCTTCATTTCCTTGATACGCACCTGGACCTTTCCGAACTTTTGGACTATCTTCAGACTAGGGATCGTCCTCTGAAGACGCGACGACGCATCCACGGCTTTTGGCATTATTAATGGGAGGATATGGCACCATCATGGGCCTGGGATCCCATAGTGGGCCATCACAGTGACCGAGAATCGCAGGTAAGCGCCGAAACGAGCTGTGTACAAGTGCAACAATCACGTATAAATCACATGGGCGTCAAATCTGGAGGGGATCATTGCCTCTCAGGTCATCTCTGGGATTATCAACTTTCAACGAAAATGCCTAGATATACCCAAACATTCCTTAGGGTGGTTTGACTAGGAGTTAACTCCCGGCAGGTATTTGAATCTCCGATTACGTCTGAGATCAAAGCACTTTGAGTCACCGTGACGGTTACTGCGCGAGTGACCAACTCAAATTTTCTTCAGCCACTGGCAAAAGTACGTAGTAGCAGCAAGGTAAAGTCCGCCTACCAGCTGAACCTCCTGTCCAGCGTCCTAACCTTTCTTTGGGAGTTAGTACCACTTTTTCTTTTCGCAAGTTTGGTTGCTCGGTGTTTGGACATTGGGAGGGAAACGGTTCATGGCTACCGTGCCATGAGCGTGCCCAATCCCCGACAAGAACTTCTAGCCAACAAACAGGTGATTTCAAGGGAGACTGCATGACCCTGGACGTCGTGAACGGCACTTTAAGTGCCTAAACTGCAAGGTACCACAGCGTCAATGAGATATCTGGCCTAACGGCACTTCCAATGTCGGTGTCTCTCGAAACGGTGACAGTAGCATTACTTGGAGCCTCTATACCTTTTCCTTTTGGCTGAAATAAAATCTGTCGATCCATGCTGTGCCGCAGCCGCAGCAACCACAACGTGAGTCACTTTTACTATAAATTTGACAACTTCCTCGTACTTTTAGGAATATATAGCGTCTGGGAGGCTCGTCTACTCCACAGACAGGTACCCCAAATGCCACCTGCAACTCGCTCCAAGCAGAAACCCCAACATCGAGAACCATTGCCCAAGAGTAAGGCTTGCCGAGCGCCGCCTCCAGATACCTTCAAGTCAGCTCGCACTCGCTCTTACTGGAAAGACCGATTGAAAAAGTGAGAGATTCCTTTTTCTGGGTTGTCCAATTTCTTCCTTCCACTAAGAGACCTTGTGTAGCTTTTCGACAGATCCTTTGTTCTTGCTCGGGCAACAATTCGCCCGCACAGTTCATCCCTTTGCCAAATTTGAATCCCTGCTCAAATACGAACCAAAGGTAGCCAAGGAGATGGAGAAGAACGCTACCACATGGAGACACCTTACAACCAGGTGTGTGGTCTCACGTATACAAGGCATTCCACTCATTCACTTGAATCAACAGTAAAGATAGGCGCGAGCACCAAGACTTCCTTGCACTAAAACACCTCCTCTCACTCGAAGATCAAGACCCCGCAAAGTGGACTCCTGCTGTTCAAAGCCAAGCGTTGAAGCTGGTCAGTCCATCTCAATTTATCTAAAGCCAGCATACTTAATTCTGAGACTAACAAGGTCAAGCGAGGGCAAACCACCGCATGGTCTACAGATCTTGAGACCACCCGATTCCTGCTCTCTCATCGATTTGGGGACGTCCTTTGCGGACTTGGATTTCACGATGACACCACGGGTCGCCTCCTTTGCCCGGTAGACGTTGATTGGGATGACGAAAAGTAAGTCCTTCGACTTGCCATATTTTCAATTTGTGAAATACTCTTCCCAGTGTCAAGAAGTGCCTGCGAGATTCCGAACAAACCATTTCGGCTGATTCCTGGCCCGCTGTTTTTTATCAAAACGGTCACGTCGAGCCCCAGCATCCATGGGATGGCTTCTTGCGGAGTAGTCTGTTGGTCATGGTAAGCAAATGTGGCGTATCGTTTGAGGGTTCATTAAGTTCACGTCGATGAGCAGACCTTCAAACATATTTTCAGAACTACTGAAGAACCCTGTCAAACCGTTAACCTGAGAACCCTTGTGTATGTCGCAACCCTGGTAGGAGCCTTTTGTGCGTGTGCGTCTGTGTGGCTGAAACACACTCATTCTGGTACTAGACCATTACCGCCTTATCCGGGCAGCACACATATCGTGATGGGGAAAAACAGCGTTTGTTTCTCGTCTTGTATGAGTATCTGGACAGCCGTCGAGGCCTCGTCGAAATCAAAGACTTGCTCACCTGGTGGGATTGGTGAAGCCATTTCATTCCCTTGCCAGTTCGGGTAGTTCTAAGCATCGATATAGGAAAATTGTAGGGCCTTCGTTTGCTAACGAAAACGCTGCACATGGGCTGAACCTTGGATGGTTGAAGCAAGCGACTCCAGGCCCAATTATCTGACTGTCTCGTAGGACGTTTCTCCCTTGTACTAGAGCTGGTCTGGATGGCGTTGTTTAGAATGTCAAATTTCTTAATAAATCCCCCTGTTCATTTTACTACAAAGCGCAACACGTTTATCGCTATGCGTGTGGGTATCGAAATCAAACCCCCATCCGCTGTATTCGATTTTCCGTGCCATCTTGAGGACCGTTTTCGTCACTCGAATCACAACAGTGGTGTCGACCCACATAGATGATACCCTGTTGCTGCAGTTGCTACTACGTCTTATTACTCATACCGCCTTTAAAGTCTGGGTCGCCCTATGTAGATCGTGCCTTTAGTCACCCAAATCTCCTCAAGGTATACTCTAAATAATTTATGAGGTACTCAAAAGCAGAGGAGTTGCCACTCCGACCTCAGTTGACGATTGATATAACCACCTTGATGTTGGACACTGAGGTTAGGATAGAGGAGTCAAAGAGGATGCAACGATGACAAGATCGTGGTGAAAAGCACTCTCAGCGCGAGGGCCCTGAATTGGACATTGGACATCAGACAACCGTTTCCCTCGAACGCGGGTCACCGGGACAGGCCTCACTATTGGACTTCATCCAAAAATATAGTTCGAAGTAGTGTACTGACGGAGCCCAGGCGGAAGGTCAACCGAGTAGCCCCAATCAGCCTAGGTGTCGACGTTCGTTGAGGATCCTGAATAGCTCATACGAGTATGACCCAGGCTCACATTCAATTCGACTCTCCGACAGATTACTTCTCTATTTTACCTTGCGCAAAATGGGTTCGGGACTTCAGGTGGGATCCAGAAGGTCATTTCAGAGGAGACATCTAACGCTCTCCTGTGTTTCCTGACTGAAGTGATATCGTTCCAACTGAGACGTCAGGTCGACTGCCGCCAGACGTATTTTAGATCAACCAATTGACCCGATATGTGGTGAACCGCGTGAATGAGCCATGTAGCTGACAACGTTACCAACAGGTGTGACTCTTTTTGGTTTTTCTTACACCGCTTCGGCTGCCCCATCCCACACCTTGCTAACGGAAAGGCGACCGACGTATGTTGACTTTGCCCTTCGGCGCCGAAGGTTTAGTCTATCGACTTCTACTCAATCACACTGGCTGGGTCTGTCACGCAAGCACTGCATGCCAAGTATCTATATCTAGTGTACTAGACGTACATCAGCGCGTTCAGCCCATGTGGGCTTCTGATTCGGGATCGATAGTTAATGGGACTCAACCGACACTAGGTCTGCTCGCTCGCATTGAAAGCATCACATATTCGTCCCATCAATATCGCGAATCACACTTTAATCTCAAAGCTATGCCATTCGCAATACTTTTTCTGGTCCCGCCGAGGCTGGTAAAGTGCCAACGCTGGCAAGCATTGTAAGCATAGAGAAGACATTATCCCAATAGGAGCAATGTGACTCGTCGAATTCGCCGCATCTAGGCTTATATGGATGATGGTCTTGGCAAGAACCCGCAGCCTCAATTGCGCGGCACCGCGGCTGCGATGATGCGCCAGTCATGTATACCCTATGGAGACAATCCTTGATAAAGTCGTTTGTCATAATTATGCTGTTGGCAGCGAAGGTAGTAAGGATAAACGGTGGTAATACATGACTGCCAAATTTTGATAGTCCTGATGCATTCGCCTTGACAAGGGTAGTAGATCAAATTATACCTCTAAATTACATCCCTCAACTCGAACAAGCTATGCTCATACCCTTGTGAGATGTCTCAGAGTGCTTAGAGGTTCAGGGGACTATTTAAAAAAAGAACTGCAGAGACTGTCCTCCAACTTGCTTTAACACTTTCGCACTTTTTACTTGCCGACCTGCCAAAAGTGAAAAAGTGCTAAAAGCACGGAAGTAATGTGGTAATCTACTGGCGCTACAATTGTAAGATAAACGTGCTCGCTTTCAACGCCTCGCTCATCTCCATCTAACCCTTGTCTTCTCCGCCTCTGTCAGTTCCTCATTGAGCCGCTTTAGATCTCCCGTGTTCCTGGCTTGTAGCTCTTTGTGGTGGATTTCTTCGGAGATGGATAGTGTGGAGCGGTAGTGTGGTCCAGTTTCTACATCCCAATGAGCGGAGATTCCTGACGGTGAAAATACCATTCGCTTTCATGCCCCCCAAAATCTTTTGCGTTCGCGTGTATACGTTTGGGTGAAGAATTGGAGAGAACAGAGACGTTGTAGAACGTTGGGCATGGGGATGGGGATGGGGATGACGAAACCATCGAACAACCGATTATTCGTTATAAAGTGCCAAAATTGTGGTCTCAGAAAGGGCATCAAGAGGTTATTTGGGTGCAGTACTAGCAAGGGGAGCGCAAAGTGAAAGTCATGGAGGGAGCGCGGCGGAAGGGAATAGATTCCACAAGAGAAGAGGACAGAGGAAGGAGAAGTGCAGAGCCGGGACCAGATCGAATCCCAAAAAGATATACACTTCATGGGTTCCGGTGGCTGAGCTGCCTAGATTGTCCTCGTATCGTATGTCGTGTCACCTTGTATGAGTATGAGATTGGGGGGAAGCATTAGGGAGACTTAGGTATCCCCGCAAACTTAGAGGGTGTTCAGGAGAATGTTCGGGTCCGCTTTGTTCGACGTGTGACAATATATGGAGCAGGTGCAGGAAACGGTCGTCATCGCCTGCAGGTGGAAATCATAGGTGATATTGAGTGCATTCGCTGAGTATGCTATATGGACACAGAATGGAGCATCGTCATGATGTGGTCGTGAACAACTTTCTGCCCGAAGCCTGGTGCGTGAATTTTGATTTGAGCAGAGCCCCAAAGTGCCAGAGTCCGCGGGAGCGCTCGGCGCTTATTACTTCAAGAGCGGTTTGCTTTCAGATATGACCCTTAACGCACGAATATTATGGGTATACGATACATCCATACCACAGAGAGGTGTTGAATAATATCACGTTAAATACACCCTTGGCTGGGTCTATCATTTACAACGTGCATATCGACGTTACGCAGGAGCCAGGAGCCCAGCTAAGACCCACATTATCAATAACTCCTGTCCCTCCGCTTCGACCATACAGTAGGATGCGATCCACCAGATCGTATGGAGCCCATTAGATTCTCCTCATAGCCTCAATAGAGTTCCCCGACTTCAGGCGAAGCCATACTAGGCAGCGATGGCATCATCAGCATCGACATCGCCGGTGAAGCCGTATGCTGCAATGGCGGAGTTGTCAAGCGGCCGCCACCAAAGTTTAATGGAGCCTGGCTAAGACCAATTGAGGACAAACTATACTCGGAGATTGCAAGAGGGGATGGCATAAAGGATGGAGGAGGTGATTCGCCATGCTGCCCAGCTCGAGCCGATGAGGCGTAACCTGGTCTTCTGGCCTCTGAAACTCGGGTTCTCTGTCTGCTATGACTGGAGGAGGAGGGAGTCCGAGATGAGTGGGATGGTGTTCGCGGCGAATGATACTCCGAAGGGGCTTTCAACCCAGACGACTCGAGTGAGAGCGTGTCGACGTCTGAATTGTAATCTATTGCAGAGTCGCTCCCACTTGCGTTTGTTGCATCTAAAGTACCCTTGTTAAGGAGAAGGGCGACACCTGAAACGCGGTTTGTGTACCTGACCGTTGCCCTTGAGCATGCCGGCTTGTCGATCCTGCACGGTTTGAGGCTTGCATTTCGACGTGGCTCTTCTTGGGAGTCTTTGGGGTGCTGCTCTTTTTCTGCATCCATTGCTTGATCTGTTTCATAGCATTCGGCTTCGATGCTGGCCTTCGCGGTGGTGGAACAGGTGTCTCGTCTTCAAAACGACTCGGAGGAGGAACTGGTGGTGATGTGTTGTGCCTCCAGGAGTACAATTGATCGTATGGATCAGCCCATCCAGGTGCGCATTCATAAGGATTCGAAGGAGCTGGTGGTTGCCCATACGGGTTCCAGATGTCATATTGACGACCTCTTGGAGGTGACTGGAGAGCAGTTGCCATGTCTTTGAAGGTTCGCTTAAGTATCGGATATAGCAACCCCCATCCAGGTGCGTGTCCGTAAGGATTCGAAGGAGCTGGTGGTTGTCCATATGGGTTCAAGATGTCATATTGACGACCTCTTGGAGGTGGTTGGAGAGCAGTTGCCATGTCTTCGAAGGTTCACTTAAGTATCGGATCTAGCAACCCCCAGCCAGGTGCCTGTTCATAGGGATTGAACGCGCCTCGTTCCATTTGGAGCCACCGAGCCTTAGACCAGAGAAACGTAGGGATAGGGATGAGAAGTCACGAAGGATGCTTGGGCTGTATTGCCCAATTTCAAGCTTCTTGACTTGCCGCTTACAGTGGTGGACGGGCAGTAGAAGACCCTGAACAGAACACGGGCCGTACGTCAGAACTCAAAAGTTTGTTCAACACAACATGCTTGACAGATGATGCTACAATCCGAAGCACTGTCTTAAGTCATACCTGGAAAAGTCATAAATGACCAAAGGCATAAAATTTCAGAAAATTTCCTGTCCACCAAACTGCCCCTCACCCGCCAAAACGACCTGTAAAAAGGAATAACCCACGAAAAGTCATAGGAATGGGTGTCCACCGAGGGGTATGACGTAAGACGGTGTCGACTGTATCTACTTGCAACAATGGAAGGAGAAGGGTAAAAAAAAGTCACATGTTCCAAGCCACCTGTTCAACTGTGCATATTATGGCGTACCAAGTTGATGTCCCGTCAATCAAGAGCCGAAAAGCCGACCAACGGGGGAAACCAGTGATATGACGAGGGAGAAATGAAAGTTATCCAGGCACTGCTCTTGTAGCATAGGCGATCTGGAGGGCAGGGGTTAACCTATATGCTTGGGTATGTGAATTTGTTCTTCCAACAGCTCGATTGCTAGGCTCAAGCTCTCGAGCTGATCATGAGGGTGTTAATTCATTTACGCCACCTCGAGTCCTATGAGCGCTTATCCGTGTGAGCAATGCAGAGTCTTATGTGCAAATCTCATGACGGTATACGACTTACTTTCTCATTCAGCCACCACCCTGTTCACAGGCTTTGAAACGAAACAAGGGCAAACACTGGCGCTGATTCTAATCTTATCCGATCTGATATCGACTCGCGTTCGTGTATTTACTACTCCAGTTTCAAACCACCATTGAACCAGCAGTGCCCTCTCCCCGACACACAGACCAATGAATGGCCCACCCACGTCGCCAATAGGAGACATTCCTCCTGAGCTATGGGCTATTGTATTTCGGTTCGTCCTCGGCCCAAAGCCATTTCGGCAAAAGGAACACCGAGCTTACAATCATCTGCGTGGAGTATGCACAACATGGAGAAGGATTGCAACCACATCCCCCGGTCTGTGCTCGGGGTTCGAACTTGATAGGGCCACCAGCTGGGTAGTCCCCTTCAACGAGGAGGTTATTACAGGAAATCCGGTTGATCTTGACAATCCGCGATTTTGTGCGCGCGTCAGGTAAATAAGATAAACCCTTATTGGGATTTGTGCCGGCAATCTCCGCCGTGGTTCCCACAGTCGATGGCTGCGCCGCTGCCGTACTCGTTCAGTCTCTAGCCATTCACTTGACAGTCCTAGGTTGCCTTGCACCGGCGTTCCTATGTCATATAAACTCTCCTGACGTCCAATACTGTTACTTTCTGCAAGTTTGTTGGCCTCCTCATTGGCGAAGGGGTCCCCAGTCTGCCGCCAACTCATCAAGAATGCCCTGTTCGCGGTCTTGAGCTTCCGGGTCGCATCGAGAGGATCTTGGGGCAGAAAATCATCAAAAGACCTGTCTCATTCGTTATATACAGCATGTTGGATGCAAAGAACCAAGACGTGCGGCCAGGACTAGGCGCGACGCGTCTCCTAGGGGCTGTGGGAACAATGGCGGAGGTTGCCGTTACGAATATCCTAATACGGATATATCTAATATTTACCTGACACACTCGCAAATTTGCGGAATTGTCAAGATCAACCGGATTTCCTGTAAGGCCTGGGTTGCACCTTGGCTAGCTATTATCAGCCACAACCGCTATCATCTGCGTATCTCATCACACTGGAACTTCTATCTCAAAGACGAGGAATCAAACTTTCTGGCCCGATATCTTTTGTTTGAAGCAGCTCCAACTCCAACCTCTCTTATAGTTGGCTCTTTCAAGGTGTTTAAATCAATACTCTTGATGGACAACAGCTGCGAGAGCGTCACATCCTTCACCTTCAGATTGCCCCATGGGGATCTGGACAACTTCGACATTCCCCGGCTGCCAATCGTGTTCCCGAAGCTCAAAAGCTTTTCGACAAACGCTCGCATTGCATTCTCCAACCCGTTCAGCTGCCATAGCCTTCGATTCCTTATCCTCCTTGATGTCGTTGCGGCATCCGAAGATTTTGCCCGTTTATGCATGGGATTGCCTTGCCTTCAAGAGCTCAAGATCTCTTCCGAGAATCTTTACGAGATCGTTGAACCAATCACTCCCCTGAATGCCTCCTTGATTCATTCAGCTCTCGAGATAGTCCTTATTCTGGGTGAAGATGTCCTCCTGCTTCTAGCTCACCTAACCCTCCCAACCTTGAAATTCTTTGGACTAGAAGCATGGGGGATGCGCAACGGTGGAGAAGTCGTCGAGAAAACCCTTCTTGATTTCTTTCGAAGATCAAATTTGTCCAATCTCAAGATCTCGCTGAAAGGAAGCTGTCGCAAATGTCTCTTTTCTTCCCTCACCCGCAACCTTCCTCCAGCCACCACCTTGCTATCCAATCTGGGCTTGGTGTGGAAGAAAGACAAAGATGGCGATGGTTATGGTGGAGCCAGCCTTCATACATTCAACTTTAAAGACATCAAAGAGATGGTTTGCTCCGACCTCAGCTGGCTACAGGAGATCGAAGAGCAGTTGACGTGCAATGGATCGATCAAGGTATACGCCCCGATGGACATGCCGGGGAAGGAACAAATATGGTCGACAACAAAAAATATGTGTAGGAAGGGAATCGAGTTGAGCCTGCTTCCCCCTGATGCCATGGAAGGTGTACTATCCTCCTTGGTTCCTCGGATGACTATTGAATGGAACCTCAAAAGCAAAATATTACATTAAAGCTCAGGTTTCTCCAGTTACTGTCCATTAATGTCTATAACGCCTCTCTTTGTACCTCATTACATAATCTTTCCAAATCCACTTCAGCAGGACATGAGAGACTTCGATCCGGTTAATGAACAACACACATGGCTCCCCTTCCCCACCATTGAAACTAGACAGCTAACTTTCCTTCTCCACGGATGAATAAGACACACCAGATCGTAAAGAAGCTTACAACCTTTCTTCATAACCACGATACCCCACCCCACCTTTAGGAGAAGCCATGACTGGCAGCGATGGCATTGTCAGCATAGACATTGGAGGAGAGACCATAGTAGGTCGCGAGGGAGTACACGGCGAGGGAGGGCATCCAAAGTTGGAAGGACCTTGACTTGGGCCACTGGGGGAGAGTGTATACTGAGAAAAGGAAGGGGGAGAAGGCATGAACAGTGATGATGGGGGTGATTCACTGCGTCGAACAGGGCGAGATGGTGACTTTTGTCCAGTTATACGCTTTCCCCGTTGGCTGGAGCTAGACACAAGCTTGGGTTGTGTCTGCGGTTCATTGTAGGAATTAAATGTGTTCCTTGGTGGTGGTTCCTCTGTGGACCCTTCGATCATACGGGTTTTTGAATATCCAACAGAGTTAGCTCGCATCGATGTCGAGCCTGCGGAGGGAGTCTGCTTGTCGGTTGACTTGGGTAAGTCCACAACCTTTGCCGCATCAGATGATTTCCGGCGAGACGTTTCTTGCCCCTCAAAGGATAGATCGGATGAGCTGGTTGTAGAGTCCTGTTCGCCATTCGAGCTATCCTCTGAGAGACATGTGACTATGCGAGGGGCAATAACTGGGTGCCCGGGTAGGGTAAACCTCACGGAGCGATCCGAGCTGCTGTCTTCGAACGGCGAAGCTCGCACGACCAATACTGTATGCGACAAAAGGCTCATATCAGAAATCTCACTCAATAATGGCACTAAGAATAATAGACGTACCTGGCTTTTTTGATTGGACACGATGACCGAGCTTGTGCAATTTCCGCGAATGGTGGTCTATACCAGCTTTCCCCTCGGCCGCCTTTCCAGAGCCTCCTTTCTTGGCCCAATGAACCATCCTTTGCAGTCCGCTCGGCCTGGAATCTTGGGGTCTTTCTGGCAACACAGGAGGTAGAGGAGGTAGAGGAGGAGAAGGTGACGGTGACGGCGACGTAGACGTAGCAATACGCAAAATGGGTGCCCAGGGAGCAGCCGGAGCAAAGAAAGGAACAGTCGGGTCGAGGGGGCCAGTCAAAGGAATTGCATGAGCAGGAGGAGAGGGAGGTGGAGAAACAACTGGCGCCTCGTCCGCAGACCACTTGTATAATGTTTCTGTGCTCCAACCTCTCGGCCCGTGGCACAATCTCAGTACCCAATCGTCGAGGGCGAAGGGGGAGGACATTGTCAGTATGAAAAGGGAGAGTGTGTTCACCCATAAAATTTCGGGCACTGCTCGGCATGCAGGCTTTATCAACGAGCCCATTCACAGTTTGGGACACAAAATGCAGTGCCTCGATACAATGCTCATTCTAGCAATAGACGCCCACTGCTGTCCAGATGCGCCCAGAATAACACGTAGCTGCCTAGGGCTTCATACGGTGAAATGTTATCCGAAGCCTGAGGACGCGTGTAGCATCACTCAGGTTCCGTTGTGTGCAAACTTCAAGTTGAGCGCAAATTAGCGGTTTGAAGATGAGTTGAACACACACGAAGGGGAGCGAATGGATGACGAAGCTTGCCGACCAACCGCATGCCCAGATTGGGAGAAAAAGAGAACTTCAATTCATATTATACACAAGACCCACCCCACAAACTAATGCCAATGCTTGCTCGACCTCTGCACCTCATTCAAGAACAAAGCTCCCTTCTTGACCACCGAACAGGTGGTCAAGGAAGTAGCTGGCACTGTACTGGTCAACCCGCACTCCACCTGTTCGTATTGTTCTAGTACTCGGCTGTGTCGTCTCGACGATCCCGTGGACCTTGTCAATTCGCGCGTGGATCCGGCTGAAGTGATAAATTGGGAGAGTTTACTGTAATCGGCCACCGTTAGTCGAGGTTCATCGTCGGGACCGATTGTCGAGAGAGAGGGCAGGGTAATGCAGTGCGGAAGGGAGAAAGAAAAATGGAGGGGAAAGAAGCGAGGAAGCGGGGAGGAATCACGATCGAAAGCAAGAGCAAGGCATAAATACATACCTATCAATAAATCCCCACTGCACCAAGTGCCTTCGCGAGAGTTTCCCCGTGGAGCTTCGATACGCCTCGAGTAGCTGCGTGTAGGCGAGGACGCACAGCCCGCAGACTGAGAAATGTGCGTGGGGGCAGAGGAGGCGGGATGGGAGGAGCGTTTGTTCAAGCATTTCTGTTGGCGTGATTTTGTGTGTTTGAGAGAGCAAGGGTGAGGAACAGAGGGGAGGGGAAGAAGGAGAGCGGTTGCGTGACAACAGATGGCGTCAAAGGTGTTTAATGTGGCCGTGTCGGCGCATGTGAGCGTCACGTCAACGCAAACGACAGAAGAAGACCCAATAACCTCGACAAGGAACAATACAAAGTTGAAAGAACGATCATTAGCATTGATCCGAAAACAGGAAACGAGATGAACCACGCACCAAGTGCGACGAAGAATTTGTCGGAATGGCATTTGTACAGATTCTAGGATAGTTCGCTGAGGACAGGTAATGTAGGTCAGGAAGAACCTGGTTCACCTCTGGCGAGGTGACCATCTCGGCGCTCACCACATCAGCCTCATTCCACACGAGACAGAGAC
The DNA here is from genome assembly GCA_020736565.1 of Coprinopsis sp. MPI-PUGE-AT-0042. Classification (NCBI taxonomy): domain Eukaryota; kingdom Fungi; phylum Basidiomycota; class Agaricomycetes; order Agaricales; family Psathyrellaceae; genus Coprinopsis; species Coprinopsis sp. MPI-PUGE-AT-0042. Next base: position 246,576 of record JAHBOF010000042.1, on the reverse strand, counting down.
AAAAAATGTATCTGTCAAGATGGAGAGTGCGCGAGGAAAGCTTCGGCAGCGCGTTTGAACTGGCGGACGGATACGAGTTGGAGTGAGGTGTAGACTTTGAGGTGGCTGCGGCAGTCCCACTCGCCTCCTATGAACGATTGAGTGAGTGAGCATCAGCGAGCGAACTGACTGAGGGGTGGGCTGGATATCGTAGGAGGTGGATAGAAGAAGAGAGGGAAGCGAGAACTCACCCTCGTCAATAAGCTTTCCTGCTTCTGCCAAATTCTCGGTCAGACGAGTATGAGGACGAGGTCGAAATGCAATCTCAGACTGGGCATTTTGGCGACACCGAGTGCGAGTTCTGGGAGGTCTGTGCCTTACGAATCAACCTTGTCAGTGTTTGTCCTCTTCCCCATTTTAACGTAGAAGAGTGAACGCACTTTATCACCAATCTTGGTAAAATCAAACGCTCTCGCGTTCAACGTCTCGCCAATCCTCGCTTCTTCTGAATTACCGTCTGGCCGTTTTAGCTCTTCCATAGTCTCGGCTTCGAATCCTTTAAGGCCGGGATTCGTCCTTTTCGAGAGTTACTGGTGAAGATGATGAAGAAGAGGGATCGGAGATGGTTGTTACGGAGCGGAAGGATGGTCGCATTAATAGCAGAGGTGGTTAGTAGAGGAAATTGGGAGGTTAAAGAGGAGCTTACACTTAGCTTTGATACCCTCCAACAACTCTTGTCTGGCCTTGTCGTGCAGTTGCTTGAAGGATTTGAGAGGGCGAAAACATTGTGGAACGTTGAGGTTGGGGATAGGGGGTATGAGTTGTTCGGACGACTCGACTTCCTTTAGCTGATTTCTTTTCCGTTATAATGTGCTCAAATTCTGCGAGGAAAGGGCAGCAACGAGAATGTTGGAAGCAGAGAGGAGCAGCGAGCCTACGCCTGGATTGGAAGACATCAAAACATCGTGCTGAGATTCCCACGGGGTACCTCTTTGGCGCTCGTCATCACGTCCATATCTCTCCTCCAGACTGCTCACATCCGCAAGAATAGCATGAGACAACCGTCGATTATTGATAGAGCAGGGTTTAAGATTTAAAATCCGGCTATGTTCGCATATTCCTCATTATCAGACTCGTTTTGCGTGCCAAATGGTTTAAATGACGGAGATGGAGCTAAAAAGCAGACTTTGAGCCGTGAAAGCACTGATGAAGTGTTATGTAAGAACGTACGGTCAGGCATAACACCTGTTTCTAGGTAGGCTTTGAACCATGCCTTAATCTCCTCGGTCATAGCAGACCCGACTGCCTCGATCCCTTCCACTTCAACCTCTGGCTGAGGATACCAATGAGAGCCTGGTGGAAAAGCTCCTTCACCAGCGCGCCTCTCAACAACTGTGCTTGATAGCCCTCCGCTCCCAGGTGCTTGGTTACCTGAGCTTAAGCTGCAGCCTTGCATGAGTTGTGAAAGGCACGCACGATCCGCAACTGGAGTGGTGGGCAGCGGATCAATGGCCACAATCTCGTCAATCCCCACCAGCGTTAACCTTGGTTTGACAAGATATTGGAGGAATTGGCAGTCTTGAACGTACAGCTTCTTGACAGATGGAATTTTCTCGAGCAGTGCCGCCACCTGAGACGGCAGCATACAAGAGTCTCCGAGATCCAGTGTATGAAGGTTGTCTGTCGAGTGTTCTGCGAAACTCTGGTACCACCCGTTGGCAGTGTCCAGTGGATGTTTCGAATGCTTGGTCGGAGTGACTCGCTCCAGCCTCCACACCTTTAGGGAGGGAAGGTGTAGATTTACTAGAACCGCGGCCGTTTCGGATCCTATCGAAGTGAGGTGCTCGATGCCTTCGTGCTTGCACGTGTGTGGCCGGGTGGGCTCGCCTAGCATGGAATCAAAGGGGTCCCCCTCATACGCATAATCGAGGGAGTCGAGGACAAGGACTCGGACCCTGGGAAAGGAGGTGGGGCTAATGAATTTGGCGAATGTAAGAGAGTCGTAGATATAGCATCGCGAGATGTGAAGAGATGTGAGGGATCGATATACCACACCTCCAGTGGATGGAGGCTCCAACAGTCTGCCGGTTTCAGGGTCCTCAAGGGCCAAAGCTGATGCGTCTGCAAGATGCAGGCTCTGAACGCTTGGAACACTGGGGATGTCGTAGAATGAGGTGTCCATTTGGTACATCTCCAGACGCTCAAGGCGCTTCCATCCTCCACCACCATTCTCTCGAAGTCGGTCCTTCAAGTTTGAGATAAATTTGGCGTCGATAGGAAAGCTCAGCTCCCTCCAGGACCTCCAGGGGGAAGCGAGAAACTCCGTGAAGGATTCCCTATCCAGCAGCCAAGGGAAAGCGAAACGGTCCACGTGCAATGTACATGGCGCATTGTCCCCACCCCTTTGGAACCACAAGCCTACGGTACCTTCGAGATCGGAGATATGGCATCGCGATGCGCCAATTGGCCGGTCCCGATGTTGAATAGATACTCCACGCCAGAAGCTCGGTGTTGCGAGAGCAATGGCGTTCCAGCGCTGGCACACGAGGCGCAGGATCGTTAGCTTAAGGCGGGCGGGACCATCTAGGATAGAGGGTAGTGCGACCCAGAAGATATAGGCCAAAACCTCGTCAGGGAGATCATCGATAGGAGAAAGGAGCTCTGTATGTATGTCTGTGGTTGTATGTTGAGGTTGGTAGAAAGGCCCGAGACATGTAGGCTGTTGCAGATCCCACTCCGATGCTGATTTCGAGCCGGAATGCGAAAGTTCCCTACCCATGGTATCAGTTATAGATGGCTGATGAGATAGTCTGGGCAAGTGGCCGGATGAGGTGATTTCAGCCATACAGCTTTCCATGGGCCCTAGTCTGAAGGACAGTAAAGAGGCCGTGGGGAACAAACGATTAGCGATTTCGCCAGGAATTCACAAGCACCCACAATGACACTGCAATTATGGCGGTCAAGTGGGACATTTATTATTTCGCGCAAACTTTTGATTTCGCGCAAACTTTCTAGGACTTTCAACCTCATTTCAAGCAAATCTCGAAGAATAGGCAAATGAGCAATTTGTGCTGAGGTACTATGGCGGTCAAATGGGACATTTATTATTTCGCGCACATTTTCGACTTCGCGCAAACTTTCTAGTGTTTTCTCCTTGTTTTCACGCAAATCTAGATGGATGGACAAAAGAGGATTTTTCTCTGAGGGACTACTATTTCGCGCAAACTTTTCCACCCAGCGCACTTTTTCTGTCGCGTCGACATATTCACGCGCACTTTTTCGGGTCTCAGGTGGGCCTCATGTCGAGCGCAAATAATCCTCTCTTGCCTACTTCCGAGTGGCTAAGTAGGTGCCACCATGTAAAGCTCCAGGGATCGAAATAATGACCGCTTAGCTGCTATCCACAGCCTTTCCTGGAACTTCATTGCATAGCTTCTGACGGATAGGGGCTAAATTCCCTGATTAGGTTAAGCGCCCTTAAGAAGCTGAGGAGGCCTGCTTGGCCCTCAGTCCTCATCAGCCCTCTTGGAACTGCTAAAACTGTATTTAGACATGAATATAAAGCTTTGAGCTCATCATATCCTCTAAATATGGAATGAGGAGGTATTAGGCAGTGGACTGAGGAATCCGAGACACCCATTAGGATACCTGCAAACAGTGCAAAGGAGGATACACCAACTGGCAAGAAGGTCAAATGTAGGGTTCCTCTACTTGGATTGCACAATGCCTTCATATGAGCACTTGACTAGCCCTTGGAAGCTATTTGTCCATTGAGAATGAAATCTGCGCGAGACCCGAGACCCACCTAAGACCCGAAAAAGTGCGCGTGAATATGTCGACGCGACAGAAAAAGTGCGCTGGGTGGAAAAGTTTGCGCGAAATAGCAGTCCCTCAGAGAAAAATCCTCTTTTGTCCATCCATCGAGATTTGCGTGAAAACAAGGAGAAAACACTAGAAAGTTTGCGCGAAGTCGAAAATGTGCGCGAAATAATAAATGTCCCATTTGACCGCCATATGCAATGTATACTTTAGGGCAGGCAGAAGACATTAAACTCCGACCAGGCTGCCATAGCATCGTTTACAGCTCTGGGTGCAAGCTCTTCTCCCTAAGCCCGGGGGTATTCCAAGGTCATTTAAAAAAATGCTGAACTCAACGGTTATCCTCGCTGCTCAGTGGATGTGCAACCTTTGGAGATGACTCGTAGGCATGACGCTGAGAAATGGCGTTTTTGGTAGTAGTCGAACACCATATGAACTCTTTCGCTCAAACAAGTAAGTCTATGGGATGGAAACTAGCAATCGACTCATCAGTCACCATAGTACGAGACATTGTAACTTTGGAATCGTTCCAGGTTCACTACAACACTGCCCCGAGACGGAGTTTCGAGGAATTGCAACCCATCACCAAGACTCCTTTAGCGGGAACAGGCTGCTGACTGCATGTCTCCATGGATTCATATGTGGTCGTTCGCAGTATCTCTGCTTCACGTTCTGTGATGAAGGGGTATAAAAGGATGGAAAAATTCCTACTCATCCCCCCATCCAGAAGCTTCAGCGCGACTCCCATTCTTCCACCTATTTCAAAGCTTTCAATCCTACTATCACAACCTCGACATGTCGGGCGTCTATGAACAAGTCGATTTCGATTGGCAGGTGCTCTGCAAACACATTGTGAGGGCCTTTGGACGCAGTAGCGATCTCCTTGCGGAGTTGCCATGGTCATTTCCTGCGCCTACATCTCTCCGTCCCCCCAGTAACAGGATAGCCGGGATAACCTTGGAGGACTTTACCGAAGACGAGCGCGTTTATCTTTGGCGTGCTGGCGTTGGGACCAACTCCATACTTCGTTCTCTTGCGGATCACGACACTTGCATACAATATCTCAACATGGGTAACAACCGCTTTACGGACAAGTACATAACCCCTCATCGCCGGCGCTTTCAAGCGCCAATTGCGGACTGGTGCAGGAGGTACATGTTCATCAGGAAGCATAAGCGCCGCCACGTCGGGGACAAGATTCAGCTGAGCTCAACTGACCTTTGGCCCCAAGCTGCTGATGAGCTCAAGGCGATCATGTACAACGATTGGCTGTGGGACGGTCGAAGCTATATGCCCGAAAACCTGTCGTGCCAGCTAGCAGCAAGATTGGACTGCATCTTCCGCCTGTACTACCTGCAACATTGCGGTTACCCAAGTGCTCACCAGGACTTTTTGGCAGAGCGCCATTTGCAGTACGACGTGTTCATCAGATGGGCATTCCAAATGGTGTTCATGCACCAGATCCACGTCAGACTACCAGTTTACAAGCAGGATAAGACGGGAGCTTGGGTACATTGGCAAGGATAGCTTGGGAACCTTCTGATGGGGCAGACCGTCCCTTCTCAATCGATCTTCCCGAGGAATTGGGATATGTTCCTCCTTTTGAGTCCAACTGACCGTACTATAATCACCTTCCAAATAGCTTCATCTTCCAATATCTTAGAGCTTTTATAATCTACTGTGCTTATGAACATAAACACTTGATCGTTCCTTTTGAGTCAACGACGAGGAAAGCGACCTGTGGCATTTCTAGTTTGGGTTGAGAGGAAACAAATACGTCTTGGCTACTGATGGCGTGAAAGCCCAAAGAGCCATTATGCCGGACATAAATGGGTTTGCGAGTGCTTTTGCTCTTTCTCAAAATATGACAAATCCGCCAGTTTGTAAAAGTTGTATAAAACTATACCCAGAGAAAATGCAGCTAATAGTGCTGCCAGTGTAAGGGCGAAAGACGAGGCAAATCGGCGGTGTTTCAGATGCGGGCCAGTCATGCACCGCGTGAATGCTGCAACACCTGGAACAGTAGACAGGCATTGCCCTGTGAGCGACATCCCAAATCAATTTAGGATCACCCGCGAGAGAGAAGAAGCCAAGCCAATGGCACTGTCTAATAGTTGGCTCAGGCTGAAGACGTTGAAGAGTTGACAAAGGGAGAAATGAGATGCTGGGATAATGAGCGGGAAAAAGGACAGCAGATGAGCTGCCACACACCTCATCTCACCTTGAAGTCAGTCGAAAGCTGTACAGTGGTTGGAAGAAGTCCGTCGCAAGTTTGGGCGCTTAAAACCTTGTGTGGGCGCTTAACACTCGAAAGCCCTCATCAACGCTGGACAGAACGACCCTGATGGGCAACTCACTACTAATATATATCCAGCTGTAATAAAGGTAGAAGTATCCCATTCTGATATTTTGATAACGTTCATACGTGCCTTATGAAAAAGCAGAGCTCAAACCACGCTTGTGTATTCAAGTTTACCGATAATCTCTATCCCTCCGTTCTGACTTAACAGTAGATTGCAACCTGCCAGATCGTACAGAGCCCACCAAACTCTCCTCATAGCCTCGATACAGAGCCCCGCCTTCAGGCGAAGCCATACCTGGGGGCGATGGCATCGACATCATTGACATCGGCGATGAAACGGATTGCGAATTGGTAGGTGCCGAATGGATGTACCCAAAGTTTGACGGAATTCCATTCAGGCTGCTCAAGGGAAGGCTAAGCTCAGAGCCCGCAGAAGGGGATGGCATAAAGGAGGGAGGAGGTGATTCGCTATGCTGCTGCGAAGGTTTAGAAGCCGCCGGGATGTAGATAGATATTTGCTGAGTCCAACCATGGTTTTGCCGTTCACTGAGACTGGAAGAGGGATGTGGAGGTAGAGGCTGTGGGTGCGAGTGGGGGTACGATGTTGGTGCACGAGGCAGGTGATCACCTGAAAAGGCTTTCAGGCTGGGTGCAGACGATTCGGATGAAGATGCGTCTGAATCGTGATTCGACGATGCTTCACTTGGGCGTTCTGTGCGCGACTGAGAAGACCGCTCTTGTTTCTCAACAGTTGCAAAACCATGCGGGGGATGAACCTGCGTTTCTGTTGTTCTCGTTGTTTGAAAATCTTTGGTTTCCTTCCTTCCCGACCTAGACTCGCTTTCAGTTGTTGCGGGACGGGATCCCTGCGAGGGAGGTTTCTGTCCTGCCAGGAGACCAGTACCCCGAGACGAAGGGGCCTTCGTAGCCCTGAATTTCTCTGGTTCCTTCCTGGTGGAGTTGCGGGAAGAGCTTGATGTTGCTTGCGGGCGTGGCACTTGCATAACGGTTGGGGGTGGGCTGGGTATAACTTCTGGTTGGCGCCATGCCGGCCTATGGATAATGGTGGGTGGCTGGCCTATAGTGTCACGATATGGTTGCGGCTTAGCTGGGACTTGGACGATGGTTGGTCCTTGACCCTGGCTTTGCAGGGGTGGCACCTGAATAACCGTTGGCGGTTGGCTGGGTATAATTTCTGGTTGGCGCCGAGCCGGCTTATGTATAATGGATGGGGGCTGGCCTGTTACGACCGGTTGCCGCTCAGCCGGAACTCGGATGATGACTGGTGGATGAGCCTGGTGTTGCCAGTTTTCAACGGCTGGCCGCGGTAAGGGGTTTTTGTGTATACGTTGAGGGCGATATACTTGCACTGCGTGTATAGTTTACTTGTCAAAGGTCTGGCCAACAGAGCAGGTGGCTATCTCACCAAAACCGTCAGAATCGTCGACTACCTCGATCGTCTCCTCGGGTACCGGTAGCGCCACGTTCGTTCTAGTCGAGGTTCCCTTCGTCTGCGCCCATTTCATGATCCTTTGTATCCTGGTTGGCTTTGGTTCGTTGATACCTTCAGGAGACTCAGAGCGCTTGAACTTGGGAGGAGGAGGAGGAATAGTAGTATAGGGGCCAACAATAATAGGAGGGGGAGAGGGAGAGGGAGGTGCCTGAATAATAATAGGATAATGAGAGGGCCGAGGGGAACCACGAATAAGGATTGGGGGAGGGCTAGGTGTACGTGAGCGCTCTCTGCTGATCTTTGCTCGCGATCTTTGATTGGGTCTGTACGTGGAGTTGTCTGTCCAATCACCTACTGGCATTGTGTCGATGTATAGCAGGAACAAAGAGGGGAGAGTTGCAAATCAGAAGCGTCACTCGGTTGGAGAGCTTTATATCGAATGTATCTACTGAGCCTCGCGTTCAGAGCGGTGTTCGCCACGCTAATACCGCGGCACCGCCTGACCCACTTGGGCGCTTAATGGTGTATTAGACTGCTTTCGTTGACATTCCAAATGGATATGGACCGCATTGAGGCCGCTTTCAGGTGACCCTTTGGATGATACAGAAACCCAAAGGCTGCGAAAGGGTGGTTGGGGACCGGATGCAGTACAACTTTTTCTGGCAGTGCTATCCCATACACGACACGAAGTGAGAACGAATGTAATTAGACTTTATTGAGGCAACGTCTACACCGCATCTACGCAATCTTGACAGTCTAAAACAAAGAACCATTAGCTTATTCCTTCACCTGATCAAGCAAAGCAACGTACCTTGGCATACAAAGATTTGACGACCTTGCCCACCTCTTCCAACGTCTCAATCGCTGGCCCGTACATGTTCTATATCCCAAACGCTGTTGATTAGCTTTCCGTGCGAATTCAAGAACAGAAACAAAAACGTACGTCGACTTCTTGAGGGTCAAATACCAATAGACATCCTCGTCCTTGGTCTAGAACTCCATGGAAGACTTTGTCAAGGATCATCTGTGAGAGTCTATGGGAGTTCAGTCAGCCCGCCGTCATCGACATCGACAGCCAGCCATCCAGCTTTCAACATGTTTCTCGAAACAATGCAAAGGGGAACGAGGTGGTAAGGGTGAAAGTAGCAATGTAATGACGAGACCCGGGGCGCAGGAAAACGATGGAAGACGGGGAAGATGATCGAGGAACAAAGGAATCAAAGAAACGAAGGAGCAGAGGTAGCAAGGCCTCGCAACCCGAGCTCAGGGAGGGCACGGAACACACGCGAAGGTAGGACACGGAACCCAATCCAAGGAAGTTCACGAACACCAAGAAAGGAGGAACGATACGCACTTGGCTTCAACAGCCTGCTGATCCTGCCCAACCAACTCTGCCACCTTGACAATCTCCACCACCGAATAGGGCTCGATAATTCGAAGAAGGTTCTGTTCAAGCAGGGTATCGTACAATGCTGCGAGGTGCGAGCGGATCGTTGGGTCTGATGAGAGTTCTATAACAAGTGGTCAGCGAACGGCTCTCTCTACGTCGTCAGAGGAGAAAGGGACCAAATATGGTCGGGAGGGGACAGAAGAAATACCAGAAGAAGGACAGAGGAGAATGGACAGCCCAGAGGCGAAAGGAGAAAAAAAAAGGAAGGAGGGAAAACCCATGGAAACAGAGAAACAGTCAGACGACATACCCAACTGATACTCCCTCAACGCCTTTTCGAAATCAGCCAGGTTTCTATCCTGGTGCGCACGCGCGATCGCTCTCATACTCTCCACGTCGCGGGACGAGGCGTATTGTGTGGCAAGTTTGATGGTTAGAAGCGAGTTGACGTCTTCTGGCTGTTAGGTCATCAGGTCAGCGGCGCTCACTTCGTTGGGAAGGTGAATGCAGAGAGACGCACCGAATTCAACATGATCTTGCACAGCAGCATGTACTTTAACGCCTTGAGTCCCTGGTCCGCTTCGCCTTGATTACTCAGACTTTCAAACGCTTCGTAAAAGTACGAGTAGCCGGTTGTGTAATCTGCACATTATCGCGTCAGTGCCCATCTCGCGTAGCTCTATGGAGATCGAGTGGGCGAGCCTTTGTCCTCAGCGTGCAAGATTCCACTTTGCAGGTCCAGCGACGATTGGAGGAGGGGAGGGCAGTAGATCGAGTTGGCGGCTGTTCGTGCCGAGGTGAGTGCTGCCTATCGCCCATTCGATCCCATTAGGTTATCCCTAGCCGCCCCTCGGACACGAAGGCAGGAAAGCAACGCACCTTGGCTTTGGACATGTTCCCAATCCCACGATATATCCTACTCTCGAGGAGATGTACCTCTGTGAGAATGAGTTTATCGTCTAGCCGTTTGAGTTCTGTGAGGAGAGTGTCGACGAGGGAGAGGGAGAGGCGGTATTGTTGGGTTTGGAGGTATCTGAATCAGCGTAAAACACATGAGCCATGGTAAGCGTTTTGAAGGCAGGGAAGGCGGAAATGAAAAGAGGGAGAGGACGTACAGCCCAGCCAATCGCGTCTCAAGACTGTGTTTCAAGAAGATTCTCTTCTCCTTCTTCGCCCATTCGAGTTATCTTGTAGCGTTTTCTGTAAGCACAGTAAAGCGAAACCTTTAGATAAAAGTGATAATAGTAGACGAACTGATGACGCACCTTTTGAACCTCCTCACTTCCCTCGATGGCATTGAAGAAATCCAACAACGTTCGGATAAGTTTGGCGGTCTTTGCTTTGGCGGTGGATGACATGAAGCCACGGGATTGGGTTATGATTTCGGAGAGAGCAGTCGGGTTCCTGTATCCGTCTGTCAGCTCATCTACCCCTTTCATCGTGAGCAGGTAAAAGCGTACTTTTGGTCCCGGTAAATCTCTCCAAGCTTGACAAGCACCGTCTCCTGATCTCTCAGCAGCTGCGTTTGGACGGATGCACCGGTGTTACTTGAAGAAGCTGGGTCGTCGCTATGCCATCCAATCTCCACAAGGGACTCGAGATGCGCACGTTTGGCTACACCCAGAACCTGCTTATACAGCTACTCCGCCTTCTTGGGTTCTTTCGCTACTAAAGCACCTACTTGCTGGATGAGCTCCGAAGTCGAAGGTGTCGTCGAGTTGGCCATGGTGTTCTCTCGGTACTGAGCCCGTGTACGACAGTCGAGGAGGTGAGGGAAGTGGGCAGGCGCCTACCGACTCGGCGCGTCGTGCAGGGAGTTCAAGCTCCGCTTGAAGGGGAGGCTCTCGTGCCTTACTCCGACAACTTATCTGGGTATTTCGCCTCATGCTTCGGCTATATCCCATTCAGTTGGAAGGTCAGGAAGGACCTGGTTCACCTCTGGTAAGGTTAGGATCACATCAGGCCCATTCCACACGAAACAGAGACATAAACACACCTTCTTCTTCAACTCCCCACTACCCATTGTCAGCACCTCAACATCATACCCATCGATCCGAATTAGTTAAAGCTGATCAGTTTGGCCACTGTAAAAGCGAAGAGAGTGTCGAGGAAACCTTGAGCTACATGGTCTGAGTAGCCGTCAGCTCTTGCATGCTCTTGGCCTCTAATTGTTGAATTAGCGATTCGTCGTTTTCTACAGCTACCAGTGAGGAGGAGGAGGAGGAGGAGGAGGAGCGGTGGTATTGTGCCATTTCTCTTGTGAAGGGTTTGGGGGAAGAAGAGATTGAGACAAGACGCGTACCACGGCCTTGGACGCATAGCACCTGTGTTTTGGTAGCCATGCGTCAGGGATCGATATACCATGCTGAGCGCTTAACGCAGGGGAACCGCCATCAGCGCTGAACCGAAAGATTCTGAAGTTATGTAATGCAGAGCTCGAATGAAGGACGTGGGGCCGTGTACGTCGACTTCGCGAAATAACACAGCTCAAATCACCCTTGTGTATTTACCGATAATCTCTACCCCTTTACAGTAGAATGCGATCCGCCAGATCATGCAGAACCCACCAAACTCTCCTCATACCCCCGATACAGAGTCCCGCCTTCAGGTGAAGCCATACCTGGAGGTGATGGCATCGACATCATTGACATTGGCGATGAAAAAGGTTGCGAGTTAGTAAGTGCCGAGTGGACATATCCAAAGTTTGGAGGAATCCCGCTCAGGCTGCTCAAGGGGAGGCTAAGCTCAGACCCCGCAGCAGGGGATGGCATAAATGAGGGAGGAGGTGATTCGCTATGTTGCTGCCAAGGCTTAGGAGCCGCTAGGATGTAGATTGGTATTTGCTGAGTTGAACCATGGTTTTTGCCGTTCGCCGAGACTTGAAGAGGGAAGCGGAGATTGAGGTTGTGGATATGAACCGGCGTACGATGTTGAAGCCTGAGGCGGGTGGTCACCTAAAGGCGCTTTCAGGCTCGATGTAGAAGACTCGGATGAAGCTGCGTCGGAATCGTGATTCGACGATGCTTCATTTGGGCGTACCGTCTGTGACTGAGAAGACCCTTTTTGTTTCTCAACTGTCGCAAAGGCATGCCAAGGTGGAAGAACCTGCGTTGTTGTTGTCATCTTCATTTGAACAACCTCGGCTTCCTTCCTTCCCGGCCCGCATTCAATCCTTGCAGAACGGGATCCACGCAAGGGAGGCCGTCTCTGTCCTGGGAAACTAGTATTCCAGGACGAAGAGGCCTTTTCAGCCCTGAATGTCTCTGGTTCCTTCCTCGTGGAGTTTTGGGAAGAGCGTGATCTACCTGGAGCGACAGCCTCCTGGGATGGTGTTTGCAGGTGTGGCACTTGAATGATGGTTGGGGGTCTGCCGGGTATAATTTCTGGTTGCCAGTGGCGCCGAGCTGGCTCATGGATAATGACTGTGGGCCAGTCTGGTTGCCGCTCAGCTGGTCTGGGGATATTAATGACTGTGGGCTGGTCTGGTTGCCGCTGAGGTGGGCTGGGGATAATGGCTGTGGGCTGGTGTATAATATCCCGACGCTGCTTGAGCTGTAAAGGTTTCCTGTCGTGAGGGTAAGATATTCGCACTGTGTGTATGGTTTACTTGTCAAAGGTCTGGCCAACAGAGTAGGTGGTTATCTTACCAAAACCATCAGAATCGTCAACTACCTCGATCGTCTTCGTGGCTAGCGCCACGTTTGTTGCAGTGGGTGTTCCCTTGTTCTGCGCCCATTGAATGATCCTTTGTATTCGGGTTGTCCTTGGTTCGTGGCTTGTCTCAGGCAACTCATAGCGCTCGAGTAGGGGAGGACGAGCAGTACGAGAGGAAGGGAGAGTGCGAGAGCGTTTACCCTGAAGAAAGGGAAAACAAATAGGAGGAGGAGGAGGAGGAGGAGGAGTAAGAGCTGGGGGAGTGCGAGAGCGTTTATTACGAAAGGGAAAACAGATAGGAGGAGGAGGAGGAGGAGGAATAAGAGCTGGGGGAGTGCGAGAGCGTTTACCCTGAAGAAAGGGAAAACAAATAGGGGGAGGACGAGGACGAGGAGGAGGAATAAGAGCTGGGGGAGGGCTAGGTGACAGTGAACGTTCTCTCCCGAGCTTTGCTTTCAGTCCTCGATTCGGTTTGTACGTTGAGGAATCTGTCCAATCGCCCACCGGCATCGTATGTGCGGAATTTGCAACGAGTTTATGAAAGCTGGGATGAAGAGAGGAGAGTTGTAAATCAGAAACGTTGCTCGGTTGAAGAGCTTTATATCGAAATGTATCTGCCGAGCCTCGCGTTCAGAGCGTGTTCGCCACGCTATTACCGCGGCACTGCCTGACCCACTTGGGCGCTTAAAGGTGTATTAGACTGCTTTCGTTGACATTCCAAATGGATGCGGACCGCATTGAGGCCGCATTCAGGTGACCCTTTGGATGATAAAAGAAACCCAAAGGCTGCGAAAGAGTGGTTGGGAACCAGAAGCAGTACAAAGTCTGGCGGTGCTATCCCATACACATACACGACACAAAGTGAGAACGAATATAATTAGATTTCACTGGGGTGACATCTACACCGCATCTACGCAATCTTGACAGTCTAAACCAAAGAACCATTAGCTTCTTCCTTCACCTGATCAAGAAAAGCAACGTACCTTGGCATACAAAGATTTGACAACCTTGCCCACCTCTTCCAGCGTCTCGATCGCCGGTCCGTACATATTCTGTGTTACGAAGTCGTCGATCAGTTGACGCAGGGAGAGAAAAGAAACGGGATACGTACGTCGACTTCTTGAGGATCAAACAACAATAGACACCCTCTTCCTTGGTGGAGGACACCATGGAAGACTTTGTCGAGGATCATCTGCGAGAGCCTAGAGAAAGGGTTCGCCAATCAACCATCAGCGTGAGCCATCGATTCGCAGTCGAGATACGCACTTGGCTTCAACGGCCTGTTGATCCTGCCCAATCAACTCTTCCACTTTGACAATCTCCACCACCGAATAGGGCTCGACGATCCTCAAAAGCTTCTGTTCCAGGAGGGTATCGTACAATGCTGCGAGATGCGAGCGGATTGTTGGGTCTGATGAGAGTTCTATGATATGGGGTTAGCGAAGGAGTTCTCTCTCTGTTTTCATAGGAGAATGGTCAAGAGGGGCAACGAGAAACGAAGGGAGGAGAAAAGAGGAGCGAGGGAGGAGCGAGAACGAAGACCACTGTAAGGACTCTCGCCCGTATGAGCACGGAGCGAGACTCCTTGGTCTTGGCGCGTCATACCCAATTTGGGTGTAGCGCTCCCTAATTGAGTTCGGCACCTTCGCCGAGCTCGCATATTCATTACGCCTGTTCCCCTTCGCCTGCTGCCTCATTCTACCTGCCACAGCCTCCGTTCCTTGATCTCTCTAACTCTTTAGCCATCGTCGGTATCGACGATAGCCGGACACTCGTACGACATCCTCTTAATTAAGGTACCTCTAACCTAGCCCCTATCTAGCCTATATATCCTATGTATCTGCCTCCCGGTTCGAGGATTCCCTCCCCGGCAGGTTTTCCCTATATCTACACACTAATAACACTCATTTCCTCTCGTTACCGTCTTCGCCATCGTTCTCGTTCGAGCTTCTTAATTCCAAGAAGTCTCGCATTGTTCTATTGTTAGCTCGCCCGCTCCCCTTCGCCGAGAAGCGTCGTTTACGCTCGTTACATCGTCGTCCTCGTTGCACCTCATCTCTCGCTTCGACCGCCACCATCTCTATCGCCCATATCATTTTTTCCTCCATCCTCCATATCCCCCTTTTCTAGGTTCCGGCAGCCTCACCGATCAGGTGATCGAGCGCCTCCCTTCGAACATCTGCGATCGGCTTCACACACAAACGCCGAGTTCTCTTCACCACAAAGAGAATCGACATACCCAACTGATACTCCCTCAACGCTTTTTCAAAATCAGCCAAGTTTCCATCCTGGTGCGCAAGCGCGATGGCTCTCATACTCTTCACGTCGCGAGACGAGGCGTATTGCGTGGCGAGTTTGATAGTCAGGAGTGAGTTGACGTCTTCTGGCTGTTAGGTCGTCGGTGTTAGCCTTGCTTGCTTCGTCGCGAAATGAGAGTCGCCATGAGAGGAAAGGAGTCGGTGCGAAGAGGAGAAGAGGAGGAACCGGGGGAACGCAAGGGCACGGAGGAAATTAAGGAATCGACAACGCACCGAGTTCAACATGATCTTGCACAACAACATGTACTTTAACACCTTCAATCCTTGGTCTGCTTCACCTTGATTGCTCAGACTTTCAAACGCTTACGAGTAGCCGGTTGCATAATCTATCGCGGATTGCCCCGGCGTCTATCTCTCCTAGCACTACAGAGATGGGGTCGACGAACCTTTATCCTCGGCGTGGAGGATTCCACTCTGTAGACCTAGCGACGATTGGAGGAGAGGTGGACCATAGATCGAGTTGGCGGCTGTTCGTGCCGAGGTGAGTGCTGCCTGTCGAGACGACGATATCCGTCAGTTCATAGTTCATTCCATAGCCACCCACTAGAACGGGACCCGAAACACACCTTGGCTTTGGGCATAATCCCAATCCCACGATATGTCCTACTCTCGAGGAGATGTACCTCCGTTCGGATGAGTTTATCGTCTAGCCGTTTGAGTTCTGTGAGGAGGGTGTCGACGAGGGAGAGGGAGAGGCGGTATTGTTGGGTTTGGAGATATCCAGTGAGCGTAAGCCACAGTGAGCGTTTGAAGAGAAGGAAGGCGGAAAGGGAGGGGGAGGGAGAGAGAGAACGCACAGCCCAGCTAAACGCGTCTTGAGATTGTGTTTCAGGAAGATCCTCTCTCCTTTCTTTGCCCATTTGATGTTATCTTGTAGCGTTTTCTATGTGCGAAAGCCTTCAGTTAAATGACCCCGTGTATGGAATGAGAGTTTTAACGCACCTTCTGAACCTCCTCACTCCCCTCGATGGCATTCAAGAAATCCAATAACATTCGGATGAGTTTGGCGTTCTTTGCTTTGGAGGTGGAGGACATAAAGTCACAGGATTTGTTTATGATTTGGGAGAGAGCGCTTGGATTCCTGTGGCTTTGCGTCAGCACAAGAGTAATGGCAAAGTAGAGTAGAGCGCACTTTTGGTCCCGGTAAACCTCTCGAAGCTTGACAAGCGCCGTCTCCAGATCTTTCGATAGCTGCGCTTGGACGGCGCATCGTTGTTACTTGACGAAGCTATATCATCGCTGTAATCACCATATCTCCTCAAAAGGCGCGGAAAGGCGCACGCTTGGCTACACCAAGAGCCTGCTTATACAGCTCCCCGGCTTTCTTGTGTTCTTTCGTCACGAGATGTGCTTGCTGGATGATCTCCAAAGTGGATGGTGTCGTCGAGCTGGCAATTGTGTCCTTTCTGATTTATGTCGTGTCTCGATGTTCTGTAGGAAATGTCAAGGGACTAGTAGTGTGAGCAGGAGACCGGGCATGTGGCGATGCCGAGTGTTACTTCTGGGTGGGCTACGTCCTAAAAATCAAGCTTGTCAGCGTCTTTCCTCTTCCCCGATATAACGTAGAAGAGTAAATGTACTGTATCCCCAATCGTGATACAACAGAACGCTCCCGCTTTCAACACCTTGCTAGTTTTCGCCTCGCCCTCGTTCTTCTCCGCCTCTGCTAGCCCATCGTATAACCTCTTCACCTCTTCCGGGTTCTAGCTCTTCGAAAAGGCTTTCGTCCCTTCGGGAACTACCGTGATGAGAAGGAGGATTGGAGATTGACCTATGTAGCGGTGGTTTTGTCCCATCGCTAGTGAGAGGCGGCTATTAGAGGGACTTGGGAGGTTAAAGAAGGGCGTACTGTCAGCCTTGATACCGCCCAACAGCTCTCGTCTAGCTTGTTGAGGTTGGGGATGGGGAAGATGGGAATGGGGAGGATGAGTTCTAGGATGTCTCAATTTCCATGAGCGAATCTCTTGTCAATTATAATGTGTTCTAATTCTGAGTGGATATCGTCACCAAGGAAGGGCAGTAACGAGAACGACGAGAACGACAAGGAAATGGAGAAGAGACGCGACTTGATGGGATCAAGAATGACATCGTGATGTTCCTGGCACGGGCCGCCTCTTTGACGCTCGTCGTGATAGGCTCATCGTCCTCGTCGCTTCTCCAGACTGCATATACCCAAAAGAAAATAGCATTGAGACGACCAGAAAGGATAAATATTACTTTTTTTGTATATCAAATTTTGGGCACGGTCACGTATTCCGCATTATCAGACTCGTTTTGCGTGCCAAAAAGTCCCAATGATCGAGCTGAAAAGCATCATGCTTTGAGCCGCGAATGTGTCGATGAAGTAGAGAGAAAGTACGGTCAGGCATAACGCCTGTTTCTAGGTAGGCTGTCATCCATGCGTTAAGCTCATCGGTAATGGCAGACCCGACTATCTCGATCCCTTCCTCCTCAACCTCTGGCTGTGGATACCAATGAGAGTCTGGTGGCAAGGCTGCTTCACCAGCGCACCCCTTAACGACTCTGCTTGAAAGTCCATCGTCCTCAGGGGCCTGAGTACCCGAGCTTAGGCTGCGGCCTAGCGTGGTTTGGGAAAGGCCTGCGCAATCTGCAACTTGAGTGGCAGGAAGAGGATCTATGGCCACAAACTCCTCCACACCCGTCAGCGCCACCCCTGAGCCATCTGCAAGGTATTGGAAGAATTCACAGCTCTGAACGTACACCCTCTTGACGGATGGTATTTTCTAAAGGAGTGCTGCCACATGGAACGGCAGCATCCGAGAGTCTGCAAGATCCAGCGTATGAATGTTGTGAGTCGAGTATTCTGCGAAACGCTGGTACCACCCATGGACGGTTTCTGGTAAATGTTCGCCCTCGAGAGTGAAATCGACGAGATGGAGACTTTCGACGCTTGGAATGCTGGGGATGTCGTAAAATAAGACAAGCGTTTGTTCTAGCTCCAAGCCTTGGAGACTATTCCATCCCCCATTCCGAAGTCGGTCCTTAAGGTTTGAGATGAGTTCATTGTTGATAGGAATGCTCAATTCCATCCAGTTTCTCCTTGGTGAAGCCAGAAACTTGGCCAGAGCCTCCTTGTGCGACGGGGTAGTGAAGCAGAAGCAGCCAATGTGCATTGAACATGGCGCTTTGTCCCCACCTCGCTGAAACCACACGCCTGGAGTGCCTTCCAGATCAGAGGTGAATTTTAATGGCTTCACCCTGGAGAGAGATAGAACGTCACGATAGTGAAGGTATATTCCGTGCCAGAGGCTAGGTGTCGCGAGAGCAGTGGCGTTCCAGCGTTTGCATACAAGACGCAGCATCGTTAACGCATCATGAGCGGGGGCATTTAGGATGGAAGGTAAAGCGATCCAGAAAATGTGTGCCAAAACCTCGTGGGGGAGATCTTGGATGGGCGTCGGGAACTCTAGAGATATACCTATGGTTATGTGCTGGGGCTGGTCGAGGTGCCACGAATCCCAAGCCGATGCGTGGATCGAGTCCTGAGGTAGCAGCGTTGGTGCCGGCGAGTAGCAGGACGAAAAGTCTTCAGCCGTACAGCTTTCCATGGGTGATAGTTTGGAGGACAATGACGATGACACGGCGTGGCTCGAAACTCACAGCCGTCCACAATAACACTGCAATACTTGAGGGCAGGCGGATGAAATCAAATTCCCGCCATTAACCGCAGAACCATGGCATGCATTTTCTGAGGGTCATCTACGCTGCTATAGACAAGAAGCAAGTTAACGCCACCGTCCATTGCCTATCCGGGCTGAACTTGAAGCCTCGGCAGCATCGACGACTCGGAAGGCAGTGACGAGATAGTGGAATTATAAGTGATAAAAAGGATAGTGGATAAGGTGACGCACTTCCCTTCGAATCTGCTCGAAAGCCGAACGGGGTGGAAGAAGTCGCCAGCTTGGGTGATTGATTACCTTCTGGCAGCGCTTGAAACACGGTCAGATGATAGGCCCGGACTACATAGGTTACATGCCGACTTTGCCTTTACGGAGCATAGAAATCCAACAACCACAAAAAACGAAAACGAACGCACTTAGCTTCAACGGCATGCTGGTCCTGCCCGACCAACGTTCTACCACCTTGAAATTCTTTACCACAGGATACGTTTCCAAGACTCCGAAGAGTCTCTTTTTGAGAAGGGCATCGTGCAATATATGTGTGATGGTGATCAGGCCTAGAATGATAGAAGTTCCAGATAAAACCAGCTCAATGTGGTACTTGTGGTGTATATGGTCGCTAATCCCATTGTGAGGCAAGCAAGGCTGCTGAAGGCTTGCCAGGCCCCTCTCGGTAGCTTGTGAGTATGGTCCCCTCTTTTTCAACACCAAGCTAACACAGTCATCTTGAAAAGTGAATATTGTTCCTTAGTCCGTGATGACATCCTGGTACTAAGAGGCATGTTGGACTGACCATCTGGCAACTCTACAATATCGGGCGGTGTAAGAGACTGAGATCCTTCGAAGTAGAGGTCCTCAGTGAATGGGTAAAACAGGCAAATCTCGACATGTCCAAGCCACCGCACCCTGGTGACAGTGGTTGTAGTCTTATCTACCACCCTGTAAAGAGGGAGCGCGTTCGAGTTCCGACTGAAAGATTGTGAGAAATGATTCCCTGCTTGCACGTCCAAAAGTCTTTTTTCTTAAAAAGGTGGGTATATCCTGCGAATATTCTTGGGAACGTAGTAGGCATCAATTTTATGAAGCAGCACAGCTCAAAACTTTTTGTTTATTGGCCATAGCCTCCATCCCTCCGCTCTGACTTAGCAGTAGAATGCGATCCACCAGATCGCACAGAACCCATGAGACTCTCCTCATAGCCCCGATACAGAGCCCCGCCTTTAGGCGAAGCCATGCCTGGGGGCGATGGCATCGACATCATTGACATTGGTGGTGAAACAGGTTGCGAGTTGGTAGGTGCCGAATGGACATATCCAAAGTTTGACGGAATCCCACTCAGGCTGCTCAAGGGGAGGCTAAGCTCAGACCCCGCAGGAGGGGACGGCATGAAGGAGAGAGGAGGTGCTTCGCGGTGCTGCTTCGAACGTTTAGTTGCGGGGGGAGCTACTGGGATGTAAATTGGTATTGGTTGGGTCGAACCATGGTTTTGCCGTTCGCCGAAACTTGAAGAGTGGAGCGAAGGTAGAGGCAGTGGATATGAGTGGGAGTCAAACGTTAGTGCCTGAGGCGGGTGGCTCCCTGAAGGGGCTTTCAAGCTCGCCACAGACGACTCGAATGAAGATGCGTCTGAATCGTGCTTTGATGATGCTTCACTTGGGCGTACTGTCACCTGCGACTGCCAAGAAGACCCCTTTTGCTTCTCAACAGTCGCAAAACCGTGCGAAGGGGGAAGAACCTGCGTTGCTGTTTTCGTCGTCATTTGAACAGCCTCGGCTTCCTTCGTTCCCGACCTGGATCCGCTTTCAGTCTTTGCAGAACCGGATCCACGGGAGGGAGGTTGTCTCTGTCCTCCGGTATCCCGGGACGAAGAGGCCTTTTCAGCCCTGAATTTCTCTGGTTCCTTCCTCGCGGAGTTTCGGGAAGAGCGTGACCTGTCTGGAGGAACAGCATCCTGGGATAGTGTTCGCAGACGCGGCACTTGGATAACGGCTGGGGGTGTGCTGGGTATAATTTGTGGTTGGTGCCGAGCTGGCCTATGAACAACGACTGTGCGTTGGTCTGGTTGTTGCAGAGGTGGGCTGGGGATAATGATTACCGGTTGGGCTGGTTGCCCCCGATCTGGGCTGGGGATAATGACTGTGGGCTGGTCTAGTTGCCGCTTAGGTGGCCCGGGGATAATGCCTGTTGGCTGGTGTATAATATCCCGACGCCGCTTGCGCAGCAAAGTTCCCCTGTCGTGAGGGTAATATATTCGCACTGTGTGTATGGATTACTTGTCAAAGGTCTGGCCAGCAGAGCAGGTGGTTATCTTACCAAAACCATCAGGATCGTCAACTACCTCGATCGTCTTCTTGGTCAGCGCCACGTTCGTTTCAGTCGGGGTTCCCTTCTTCTGCGCCCATTTGATGATTCTTTGCATCCGGGTGGTCTTTGGCTCGTGACTTATCTCAGGCAACTCATAACGCTCAGTAAACGAGCGGCGACTAGAAGGGAGAGTGCGAGAGCGAGTAACCCCAGCAGTGAGATGATCATGAGGGGGAAGAGCGGGAGGAGGAATTTGAAGAAATTTTGGGGGAGGGCTAGGTGTCAGCGAGCGCTCGCTGCTGAACTCTGCCTCTGAACTTTGATTTGGTCTGTGCGTTGAGTAGTGTGGAGTTTGCAACGATGTCATAAAAGCTGGGACAAAGAGAGGAGAATTGTAAATCAAAAGCGTTGCTCGGTTGGAGAGCTTTATATTGAAATGCATCTGCTGAGCCTCGCGTTCAAAGCGGTGCTTGCCGTGCTGTTACCACGTTGCGCATAGCTTGGCCCACTTGGGCGCTTAAACGTGTATTAAACCGCTTTCGTTACTGACATTCCAAATGGATGTGGACGGCATTATGGCCGTTTTCAGGTTACCCTCCGAAGTTCGGATCCCGAAGCCTGCGAAAGGATGGTTGAGCGAGAGAACCGGGCATCTTACAACTTCTGGCGGTGCCATCCCATAAGTACACGCTGCGAAAGCGAGAACGAAAGTGTTACAGTTCACTACGAAAGCAACCATACGTCATCTACGCAATCTTCACAGTCTACAATCGACCATCAGCCACCTCCCTTGTCCACATAATCGAAAATAAACGAAGAAACCCACCTTGGCATACAAAGACTTGACAACCTTGCCCACCTCTTCGAGCGTCTCAATCGCCGGTCCGTACATGTTCTACAATTCCAAACGTCATCCATCAGCTTTTCGCGTCTAGTAGAAAGAAAACGGGGGACGTACATCAACTTCTTGAGGATCAAATACCAACAGACATCCTCGTCCTTGGTCGAGGACACCATGGAAGACTTTATCGAGGATCATCTGCGAGAGCCTGAACACGAAAAACGATCCAACGTCAGGAGCATCCTTCAGGAGACGAATCCACAAGGACGGGAAAATACGCACTTGGCTTCAACAGCCTGCTGATCCTGCCCGACCAATTCGGCCACTTTGACAATCTCCACCACTGAATACGGCTCGATGATTCGAAGAAGGTTCTGTTCAAGCAGGGTATCGTACAATGCTGCGAGGTGAGAGCGGATCGTTGGGTCTGATGAGAGTTCTATGGTATGGGGTTAGCGAAGGGCGTCCCATATCTTCAGGGAGAGAGGACTGAGATGATCGAGAAGAGAAGGGGGGAAAACGAAGAGAGGAGGAAGAAAGACAATGAAGGGAAAAAGTAGGGAAAAAGACAATCGACATACCCAGCTGATACTCCCTCAACGCTTTTTCGAAATCAGCCAAGTTCCTATCCTGGTGCGCACGCGCAATCGCTCGCATACTCTCCACGTCACGCGACGAGGCGTATTGAGTGGCGAGTTTGATGGTTAGAAGCGAGTTTACGTCTTCTGGCTGTGTTGAGAGGACAATTATAATAGGAAGTCAGCCAGTGCATTGGTGTAACGATTCTAGAGGAAAGCGGAAAGGAAGAGAGACGCACCGAGTTCAACATGATCTTGCACAACAACATGTACTTTAAGGCCTTGAGTCCCTGGTCCGCTTCTCCTTGGTTGCTCAGACTTTCAAACGCTTCGTAAAAGTACGAGTAGCCAGTTGTATAATCTATCATCGTGAATTCCATTAGTGTCCATCTCGCATGGCTCTATACGAATGGGGTGGACGAACCTTTGTCCTCGGCGTGTAGGATTCCACTCTGTAGATCCAGCGACGATTGGAGGAGAGGCGGGCAGTAGATCGAGTTGGCGGCTGTTCGTGCCGAGGTGAGTGCTGCCTATCGAACCGAACCTACCCATCAGTTCATCGTTCTTTCCACACCCGCCCCACTAGAACGGGACCCGAAACACACCTTGGCCTTGGACATGTTCCCAATCCCACGATATATCCTACTCTCGAGGAGGTGTACCTCTGTGAGAATGAGTTTATCGTCTAGCCGTTTGAGTTCTGTGAGGAGCGTGTCGACGAGAGAGAGGGAGAGGCGGTATTGTTGGGTTTGGAGATACCTGAACGAGTGTTATGCGGTACCGTAAGCGTTTTGAAGTGAAGGAAGGAAGGTGTGAAGGGGTAGAGGGAGAGGGAGAGGACGTACAGCCCAGCCAATCGCGTCTCGAGACTATGTTTCAAGAAGATTCTCTTTTCTTTCTTTGCCCACTCGATGTTATCTTGGAGTGTTTTCTACATGCGCGAGAAACCATAACGTTGAGCCGAACACCCTCGTCAATAGAAGAAGAGTTATAACACACCTTTTGCACTTCCTCGCTCCCCTCGATGGCATTAAAGAAATCCAACAACGTTCGGATAAGTTTCGCAGTCTTTGCTTTAGCGGTGGATGACATGAAGCCACGGGATTGGGTTATGATTTCGGAGAGCGCGGTTGGGTTCCTGTATGCGTTTGTTAGGCCATATACCATTTACACCCAGAGCACGTAAAGGAGGGGACAACGCACTTTTGGTCACGGTAAATCTCTCCAAGCTTGACAAGCGCCGTCTCCTGATCTCTCAATAGCTGCGTTTGGACGGATGCATCGGTGTTACTTGACGAAGCTGTCTCGTCGCTCTATCATCACCTTATCCCTTCCTAAAGACTCGAGCGACGCACGTTTGGCTACACCCAGAACCTGCTTATACACCTCCTCTGCCTTCTTTGGCTCCTTCGCTACCAAAGCATCTGCTTGCTGGATGAGCTCAGACGTGGAGGGTGTTGTCGAGCTGGCCATGTTGTCCTCTCTAGCTATTTGCGCGTCGTCCTATGTGAATGGGCCTATGCTGTCAGGGGCAACGACGAGGAGGGCAGCGATGATGATGAGCGTCAAGAAACTGGAGAGATTTGATGGGCATGCTGGACGCGTCACCCCGTGGGAACATCGAGATGACGCGTCTCGGTAGCGTTTTGATCTCGTCCAATCGCGTCTCTTCCTCCGCATTCTCTTCCTCGCGCCAGTCTCATTATCCTCCACGACATTCATTCGTATTCTCAGAGAAAGGATCAAGCCACTCGTAGGAAAGAGAAGTCAATATGTCTGAAGAGCCAGTCCTCCCCATTCCCAACCTCAACGTCCCACAATGTCTGTTTGTCCTCTCAAATCCTTCGCTCAAACACCTGCACGAGAAAGCACGACAAGAATTGTTAGAGGGTATCAAAGCCGATGGTACGCTCTCCCTATCCTCCCTCTCAATTCACCCTACTAACCACCTCTCAAAATATAGAAATGGGACCATACTACCGCTCCATAACAGCCATCTCCGATCCCTCTTCCTCTTCATCCTCCTCACCAGTAGCTCTCGAAAAGGACGAATCCCTCCTCAAAGAACTCGAAACCAAGAACACGGAAGAGCTGAAGAGACTAGACGAGAAACTCGCAGAGGCGGAGAAGAACGAGGGTGAGACGGAGATTAGCGAGGCGTTGAAAGCGAGGGCGTTTTACTTTACCAAGATTGGTGATAAAGTGCGTATCTCCTTTCATGTTATTATGGGGAAGAGGAAGAGGATGGGTATGCTAATGAGGTGGATGCGTAGGAAGCAGCACTTCCAGCACTCACACTGGCGATCGCCAAGACGCCAGGTCTGGGATCGCGTATCGACCTCACACTCACGCTCGTCAGACTTGGGTTCTTCTTCTCGGACCATACCCTTATCACCAAGAACTTGGCGGAGGCAGAGAAGCTTATCGACGAGGGTGCGTTGTCGTTTCCTCCTTTACCCTTCCATATTCCCCCATCTATGCCTCGCTCTCATCCCATAACGAACTCGCTCGCTGACCCTCACCTGCAGGAGGCGACTGGGACCGCCGTAACCGCCTCAAAGTGTACACATCCCTCCACCTCATATCCATCCGCCAATTCAAACGCGCCGCCGAAGGATTCTTGGACGCTCTCTCCACGTTCACTGCAACGGAATTGATTAGCTTTAACGAGTTCGTGGCGATGGGCGTGGTGAGTGGGGTGTTGACGATGGGCCGTGGGGAGGTGAAGAAGAAGGTGCGTTTTCGTGTTTTCGTTGGTGGTGAATAGAGGGGGAGAAGGATAGTTGACGGTGAGGGGTGTAGATTATAACCTCGCCAGAGGTGAACCAGGTCTTGCCTGACCTACCCGTATTGGGTGAACTCTTCAAGAATCTGTATGATTGTCATTACGACAAGTTCTTCGTCGCGTTGGGTACGTCGTCCAGGATTCCCAATATCCATATTGCTGATGATCGCCCTTTAACTCTGCATCGCTCTTTGTCGACGTCCCTCGGGTCTTCGTCGCTCTCTCTTCTCCCTTTGCCTGCGTTCATCGAAACCCAATAGCAAAACTCGAACAAACCCTCCTCCTCCCCTCCCGCCTCCTCTCCCCGCACGCACGTTTCTACGTTCGCGAAATGCGTATCCTCGCCTACACCCAACTCCTCGAGTCGTATCGAAGTCTGACCGTGGAGAGCCTCGCTCGGGCGTTTGGTGTTAGTGGTGGGTTTATTGACAGGTACGTGTTTTCTTCCTTGCCTCCACCCTCCTCCTTTCCCCCGAAATTGTACTTGAAGTTGAACCTGACTAACAACCTCGGCTAAAGTGAACTCTCCCGGTTCATCGCTTCAGGCCGGATCCACGCACGTATCGACAAGGTACATGGGATCGTCGAGACGACACGGCCGAGTACGAAAACCGCGCAGTACGAGCAGGTGGTGAAGAAGGGAGATTTGTTGTTGAATGAGATGCAGAGATTGAGCAAGGTTTTGCATTAGCGCGTGTGTGCTAGTAGGAGTAGGCGCATTCAACGTGAATTTTGGGGATTTCTCTTTGTTTTATCTTTTGAGACAACCCAGTCTTGCTGGGACGAAACGGTGCTCACTTCACTGTTCAGTCAACTATTGAGATAGAAGGTACAAGTAAATATGGATGAATTATTAACGACTTTAGTACGGAATGATTAACGCAGTAGTAAGATAATGAGTCCTGAAGAGTTGCATAAACTCACGGTCAGTTGGATTCAAAGAAAAGCATGTATGTATCCCGAGAACTCGATCACGAAGTCACAGGCTGCGCCCTACGACGAGGTATCCAAGCCTGAGAAGCCTGATTCCACACATAAACCGGCAAGCGAACCTCGACTTCACCAGTCTGAACAAGGTAGACTTGACTATGCAGCCCCTCCATCACATCCCGGTAATACTCCTCTCGCATCGCAAAAAAACTCTGCGCTTGACTAGTCCCAAAACACCGGCGCCAAAAATGTGGACGGAAGATCGGATCCAATCTCTGAGTGAGCCAGGTAGCCAAGTCCTGACCTTGTCCATTTCCAAGCCACCTACGGTCCATGATTGCTCTGAGATCAGCAGCAGCCTTGGCTGAGAGTTTGGTAGTTCCAACCGGCCTCAACACGACCTCCGCGCGGCGGATAGGACTTCGCCCCGGTCCAGCGACCTCCTCCCAATCTTTGATACACAGGTACTTCTCGCCCCACGCTTTGATAGGCGATCGATAGTGCGCCTCTCTGACCTGGTCCGGAAGAAGATGCCCATTCACAGGTGATCTGCGTCCAGCCGACCGAGTGATGTAGTCAACAAACTGGTCCAAGGCGTCGTTCATGGGCTGCGAATAGGCCTCCCAGTGTTCGAGACGACGGACGTCTTCGTCGGTGGTGATACCGGCTAGTGCGAGATACTCTCGTTCGCGAGGCGTAAAGTCGTTGGCCAAGGATAGCTGGAACGTTTTGCTCCTGGGTAAAACGGAGTAGTCAAAGTCGGGGAATTTCCAGGGGAGGTCACAGATACTTTGATCGTTGGAAAGATTGTAGGCTTGCTTGACGAGCCCTTCGAGCATGATATAGCTGAAACTCACGGGGACAATGAGAGTTGACATGGTGTGTAAACGCTGGGTAGGTGAGTGATATTGCTGAGGGTGAAGCGCTGAAGCTGGATGGGGAGATGGGCTTCGTGCTTATATACCTTTGCAATACAGACTGCCCAGGCCGGTGGATGATACATGCATTTTTCAACTGGAACAAAGCTTGGATGAGCGGTCATGGAGACATATGTTGGCCTTTCTTTCAATCTACAGCAATCCCGGTGCATAACGTTGAGCGCTTAACGGAACAAACCCCTTCTCGGGCAGTGTTTGAATGTGTGCGTCATTTGAACGATCCCAGAGCTACCATGGCTCGCATCATAGCAACCAAAAACGTGATTGGCGCTTTCTCTCGTATAGACGGAGTCAAAATTCACGAGCCTTCCTTGTTTCTGAGGGTATCACTGCTGATCGTTGTGAGATAGCGAGAGACGAGGGGACGTCCAAGCTGCGATCACACACTTTCCACGGCTGTACCTTAATCTCATAGGTAATCGTCTTCCGCTGGGTCCTAGACCAAGGACGAGGATATCTACTGGTGCCTGAACCTCAAGTAGTGATGTAGGTATCTCCCCCTTATTTCCCTCTCCTTCCTGCACGAACGGCTAATCGATGGCGTCTGGAATAGAACATTCGCCACCTCTCAAAATATAGAAATGGGGCCCTACTACCGCTCCATAACAGCCATCTCCGATCCCTCATCATCCTCATCCTCACCGGTCGCTCTCGAAAAGGACGAACCACTCCTCAAAGAACTCGAAACCAAGAACACGGCAGAGCTGCAAAGGCTAGACTAGAAATTCGCAGAGGCGGAGAAGAACGAGGGCGAGACGGAGATTAGCGAGGCGTTGAAAGCGAGGGCGTTTCATTTTACCAAGATTGGTGATAAAGTGCGTCTACTCTTCTCTATCATGATGTGAAAGAGGAAGAGGGAAGGAGCTGATGATGGGGAATTGTAGGATGCGGCTCTCCCAGCACTCACGCTCGCCATCGCCAAGACGCCCGGTCTGGGATCGAGGATCGACCTCACGCTCACACTTGTCAGACTTGGGTTCTTCTTCTCGGACCATACACTTATCACCAAGAACTTGGCAGAGGCGGAAAAGCTTATCAACGAGGGTGCGTTCTCTCTTCCTGCTCTACCTTCACCTTGTCGTCTACCCCTTGCTTTCACACCGAAATCAGCACGTTCGCTAACGCACATTCGCTTGCAGGAGGCGACTGGGACCGCCGAAACCGCCTCAAAGTCTACACCTCCCTCCACCTCTTATCCACCCGCCAATTCAAACGCGCCGCCGAAGGATTCTTGGACGCTCTCTCCACATTCACCGCAACGGAATTGATTAGCTTTAATGAATTCGTGGCGATGGGCGTGGTGAGTGGGGTGCTGACGATGGGCCGTGGGGAGGTGAAGAAGAAGGTGCGTTTTCGTGTTTTCGTTGGTGGTGAATAGAGGGGAGAAGGATCGCTGACGGTGAGGGGTGTAGATTATCACTTCGCCAGAGGTGAACCAAGTTTTCCCTGATCTACCAGTCCTCGGTGAACTTTTCAAGAACCTGTATGATTGCCATTACGACAAGTTCTTTGTCGCACTTGGTACGACCGTTCACTTCTTCGATGCTGGATCATTGCTAATGGTCGTCCTTTCATCCTTGCATTATTCCGTGTTGGCGTTCGTTGGACCTATATGCAATGACGTGCACTTGCACCTCCACATCTGCACCACACATCCCTTCTTCCTTCCTTCTTCCCTCCTACCTCTCTTTCTTCCTCGCCATCTCCCTCCTGAAATCCATAACGCCCCACAGCAAAACTCGAACAAACCCTCCTCCTCCCCTCCCGCCTCCTCTCACCCCGCGCACGTTTCTACGTCTGTGAAATGCGTATCCTCGCATACACCCAACTTCTTAAGTCGTATCGAAGTCTGACCGTGGAGAGTCTTGCTCGGGCGTTTGGTGTCAGCGTAGGGTTAATCGATAGGTAGCGCTTTTATCCTTTCCTCCATCCTCCCCCTCTCCGCCTAAATCGTGCTTGACGATGGACCTGACTAACAACCTCCGCTACAGTGAACTCTCCCGATTCATAGCATCAGGCCGAATTCACGCACGGATCGACAAGGTGCACGGGATCGTCGAGACGATACGACCGAGCACGAAAACGGCGCAGTACGAGCAGGTGGTGAAGAAGGGTGATTTGTTGTTGAATGAGATGCAGAGGTTGGGCAAGGTTTTGCATTAGTTTGGACTTGAAGTGTTTCTTTATGACATGGCTTGGCAAATACTTCATTCCTCCCCTGTCTAGATTTTTAAAGCGTGGTTTTAAGGAGGCCTGGATGAAGGCACTGGACCTATGTTGCTGTGTACATATAGCATCGCACTGGGGAAACTTAATCAGATGGCTCACAGAGCAACACACCAATCGAAGTGCGCTTTCCTCGGACGCTCGTTCCCGTTCCACCACATTCCTTTGCAAGCGGGCCATCATTGGGTTAATTGGGGCTTAAGAGCTCGAGTGCCTAATGCACGTCATTGCACTGCGGTGTGCATTGCATTGCGGTGCTGACTGAAGCGGTGAGCGTGTTGCAAGTATAAGTAGCTCCGGGCAGATTGACCTCCCATCAACGCACAATCAGGATGGCATCTTGGTATAGGCCTGAGCCACCAGGTAATTCATTTATCCGCCTCCAATTACACTAGCACATAACCAAACGGTCATTCCCCTCAATAGTTGCGCCTCTCCTCTCGGTTGCTGAGTACAATCGTGACTCTGCTCCAGAGCCCCGTCACCATCCGTTAACAGAAGCCAACCTCGCGGAGTTCACGGCTAGTCACGGTGATTCATACAAGGGACCCTATTCGCCTGGGGGTGAGCTTTTCATCTGAATTCTATATGGTGCTTCCACTTCTGACTGCCTTCGTTTTCTTTCTTCTCTTTTTCACTTGTCTTTTCTTGCGTATCCTCCAGCCACCGTCGGTGCAAACACAAACAGGCACTGGAAATCACAATCGAAGCCCTTCAAGACCGATCGAACCAAGGTCACGACCCGATCCCTCACTCACCCAGAAGAACCACGGACAGACCGAGCTTCGAATGTAAAGCAGGGATCGACAGCCAAGGCCAAACTCCGGATCCGGGAAGCGGAATCAGGGTCTGTGGTAGATCTGCCAGGAACCTTGGACCGGCGCTCTGATGTCAAGGGAAAGCGAAAGCATTTAAGAGAGCGCCTGGGTGCTTACACGCCACATCCGCCCCCATCGCAGATCTCAACCATACCCCTTGATAGCTACGACCACAGAACGCCGCAGGCGCCTCGACATTCAGACGCACGGCAGGGATTGACCTCAGAGCTCAAACGTCAGGATTGGGAAATAGTATCTGGTTTTGTGTCGGAATCGCCACGAAGTCAGCGCTCTTACGTCAAGTTCGGTCGAAATCCCTCAAAAGAGCCCTCCTCGAGGCATTCGACTTTACCGCAACCCACAATCCAATCGCTTGATAGCCACGACCAAGAAAACCCGCCAGCGCACCGAGTTTCGAGGCCACAGCCGCCTCAAGAGCTGGAGGGTGGCCCACTGCGTTGGCATTCCGACATGGTCTCACCATCGCGCTCGGCATACGCAGAAACAGACGGATACGACACTCCACCGCGCTCCTTCATGCCATCTCCACCTGCGGGCTCTATGGCGGGCTCATCACTACGCCGAATGATGAGGACATCATTCTCCTTCCTCAAGGTGAGCTTTCGTAGTTCACAAGCATCCCAATCTACCTTCTCGGCAACGGCGAGGTCGATGATGATCATGTCCCCACCCGGAATGGAATCACCAAGCATGGACTATGGGGGTACGTATTTGGGATACCAAGAAAGTCTACTCAGCAGATAGATAACAGCGGGAAACGTAAGTACGGGGCCTATCCTGCTTAACGCTCCGGGTGGCTCCCCATTCTCAGACCACCTTTTGCGTCAAGCTCGGGAATTTAGGAACGAGCATTGAAATATAAGCGCCGGGAGACAGGTTCGATGATCGAGGACACGTCTGAAATGAGAATTCCGCCTCAGACTTGGAGGCGGAATGGACGAGGCGGAATGCGTGATTTCATTCAAGTCACTGCTTAGGGCGCGACTGTAGTGTCTGGAGCAGATAAAAGGTATGAAGCAACGATCATACTCACGCAAACTTATCAGAAAAAGATAGCATGATATAGTGCACGTGTATTATCAGGAGCGCCCAGCCAAAATGTGATCAAGTGGCGATAAGATGCGCTCGTCCAAAGCATCTGGGACTGCGCTATGAGCATTTTATTTGACTTTCAATACCAATAGGTATGCTTAATGACACAGGTACGATTTAGTGACGATGGGATTGTGCAGGTGGAAGCAGGTGTGCACGATGTGGCTTCTGATTCACATTCTTGGCCGTATCGGCTCTTTGAGCTCTCTCAACCAATTAAATTGATTAAAATGAGGAGTTTCAGCGCCTTACATATCAAAGCTCTCACTCCTGCGCATCTGCGCTGAGGATGTATGTGTTGGATTGGAATAAGGGCTACAAACGGCTCTGCCAAACAAAGCGCAACTCGGCACCATTTCACTCCCCTTCCTCACAGCTTCGCTTGTTTTTCGACGCCCAGAGATGGGTCTAAGCAGCCTAAAGCCTAGCTGCTAGCTTCACTGAGCATTTTGAGGTAGGTATCGCCCAGTCCGCCTCAGACGATTCCGCCTCTTTGGCGAGCGGAGGCGGAATATCCGGACCCGGCGCTTTCTGCGATGATCGAACATGGGTCCGGGGTTCGGGATACGTTTTGTCCCTTCAGGGGAGGCTCTACATCATCTAATTTTAACAGAAAGCATGTAAACATGTATCTTTTCTCTGCGCACGACGGCACCATATCACTGCCGGGAAGAGATGATCTTCGTGACCTGAAGATACATGTGAAGACTTTATGGAAGATGTAACATATTCACAGTAAATATTCACTCAGTCAATATATATCATATTCCCAACCTGAAGATGCTATCAAGATGTAAGATATTCATAGAATATTCACAATGTCTAGATGATGGATATTCATCAAATATTGACCAAGTGAATATACCGTGAAGATGTTACATTTTCGTAGCATATTGATTTGCTGGGGATGTAAGATATATAATTTCATATTGGTATGGTGAAGACTCTTGACCAGGATGTAAGGTCTTCCGTATCACAAGATCTTACATTTTCGTCACACATCTTCACCTGGCGAAGATCCAACATCTTGACGAAGTGAACAGCCATCGCGCCATCAGTGCGCCATCATCGCGTCGCCAGCGTCCTCGCTGGGAAAGCGCTGACGACGTTAATGATACCGGCATTGATTTCCGAATGAGAGGTAAGGAGTTCGGATCAGCGCCTTCCGTCAGTATCAATTCCCCAGCGTCTACAAGTCAATTCGAGTCTATTGAATACATCAGCTACGGTCCAGTGAGATTGCAAGTGTGGCTTCCTGGCCCTCCCAGTCCATATCCAAACTGGCATAGTGGGTGTAGATCTGGTCGGGGGATATAATCTCGAGAATGTTCAGTTCCCTCGCGTGCAAACTCAGATGCATATACGGATAGTTGGCGAACGGATCACAGTTCACTTGCAATGACTTGAGGCGACGAATTCCAAGGAAGGTTTTCACGATCCCTGCATCTTCGGCCAAGAGGATGTAGTCGATGAGTGCCGGGGTGGATTCAAGTGTACCGCACTTTTTCAATATAATCTGACTGTTGCCTTGATGTTTCGATTGAAGGGTGTAGTTGATCCCATCGAGTACAAAATGTGAGCATAAGAGCCCTCGGGTCACATGAATGCCTGCCATCCGGAGAGCAGACTCGAGATCTTTTGGAATTGTTTTGGTGTTCCCATCCCACTTGTGCGAGAGTTCAAGATCTGCCGTGGGATTACTGTCTTCCAACGCGCGAAGGAGACCCCTCGAATCTGTTTCGGAGCGAGAATAGGCGAGCAGCCTCTGAAAGAAGGTATCTGCGTTCTTGAGAGCTGGTGGACAAGTTGACTTCTGCAGAAAGCTTCGCAAGTTGGCGGCACGAGTGTATGACTTGGCTATCGTCTCTTCATATTGACCTAGAGAAGGCCGTCAGCGTGTATCAAGGAAAGGTATAGTGAAAGACCTACTTTGTATATGGTTGGTTGGAATGCGCTGCAGCACACCAATCATCCGTTCAAATGGAAACACCCACCACCCACGGACGGGGCCATACATTCTGAGGTACTCAGCAATGTGGAATGCCATATGGTGATTGGGGCGAAAGGCATATTCGGGATAAAGCTCCTTGATACCGTCGATGTACGCTTGCATATGCTGTAGATAGATGTCGGCACGTGCCAAAGAGGTTGTATCCGAAGTCGCCACGCTAATCGCTGAAAGAAGAGACATAGTGACTTCGAGGGTCCGACGTTGACGCTGAGATTGCGGATCGTTGGTCGTTTCCACCCCCCAAAGTCGAATGAGCAAAGCTGGCATATACACCATACCAAGGCTGCGCCACTGTGCTGCTTTGAGCTTGCCATGGCTTGAATCGCCAATGTTCTTTGGTATTGATTGGATCCAGCTGGGAATCTTCATGGCCTCGATGTCTGCTCTGAGGTCTTTGAGTACGTCGCCCGACAGTACGGCGGGGGGGACCTCCTTTTGTATTGCACGCCAGTTGATCAGAGCCTCGGCGATGTTGATCTTCCTGACCTTCCGTCTAGCCAGTGCTTCAGGATACACGCCAATAGACCTGGCCACAAATGCAAGCGCCCGAGTTGACTTCCGCTCGAAACGTTTGATTACAGCTTGCCGATCTTCTTCAATATCATCAGACAGAGGTCCTTCGAGTTGGCTGTGGAGATAACTGACGGATTTTTGGTCTTGAGGGGGAAAGGTTTGCCATTCTTGGGTCAGATCGATATGTACGAGTTGCGCAGGTATGCTTCTTCTGGCCCAATCCGAGGATTCCAGTGCAGTGCTCGTGGACAAGACCGAGGAAAAGGTTGTGCATGGCATCAACCACAACGAAACGGGATGGGTCGAAGTAAGGCAGTCGAAGGAGCTCTGAGCACCTCACACCGCATTCATTAAAGGCTTCTTTCTGGCTGGTGTCGTCGGGTGCAGCTGCATACTTTCTGGCCGCTTCACGACAGTCATCGTTGGTACGTCGGCGCCATTGATAAAAGGGTGTGTCGACATAACCCTCTTTGTCTTTGCAGCAATGACAAATGGCGCAGAAGAATTTATGAGAGAAGGCGGCGAACCCTGCAACCTTCCGTGCACCAGGGAGGTCACATACAACTGGAACCAGGGCACATTCGCACTGATCGTCCCTTTGGGTGAGCATGCGTGCGACTAAAGCGAACGGGGGTATCCCAAAAGTCAAGTAAATCCGTCACAAGGGGTGCAAGGTAGTGATTGATGCAGTCCAACGGTGGTTCTTTCGGTCCAGGGACGACTCCCACAAGGAACATGTTCTCGGGTTTGTAACGAAGGTCGGGGGGTAGATTGAGGCAGACCAAGGCGATCATGCCAGTCGAGGCTTTCTTGCCGGCTTGCTTGTTACCCAAAGGGTTAAAGAAATCGCAACAGAGGCTGAAGACGTAGCGTCCTTCCTCCCCTCCATAGGAGAAATGCTGACCGTCTGGCCCCTGGAACTCTTTCAACACAGAGCCATCGAACACATCTCTAAGCTCATCTGCCTCCATGGTGCTCCATGAGGCATCGAGCTTCTCCTCAATCCCTGGTCTTGACAAGAGACGGGAAAGCCAGTCCTTGAAGTCGAAGTGCACATACGTCTTGATGGGAACTAAGACTTCTTTTCCGTTGATGATTTTATTTCGAATGAGATATTCGTGACAGGGGGAACTGAATGCTCGACAGGGTACAACGACGAGGATAGCTAGCGATTGGAGATCCATCAGCGAATTTGGGAGCGTAGGTTGCATGGCAGGTAGGGTTGGGGCAGACTGCATAGATGGTGTGACGGCCGTCGAGGTCGAAATGTTTGAATATTGAATCCGGATCGACTGGGATACCTGCCAGCAAGTTCTTGTCCTGTTGGTGAAGGCCACTGGTCGTGGTGAGTGCGAATTGAAGAACCAGGTGCATCCCTTCCAGTAAGAATCTTCCTGCCCGGTGAGGAAGGCGAAACAAAACCATGAGGGCAACAACAACGAAGAATAACACCTGCAAGGCAGGGTTGGTTGATTCAAGGTGGTGCGCAAAGTGATGGGCTGAAGAGGTCATTAATGCGTGAAGGAGGCTGATGGCAAGAATTCGCTTACCAGAGTCGTATACCCTGTCGTTATTACACGGAGGGGGTTCCTTGGGGGCGAGGTCCTTTTCGAGTGCCTCGAGTGCATCAGTCGCTGCATTGAGCCTTTCCTGAAGGGCAGAACGCATCTCGGTAATGGCTGGTGCTTTGACCGAGATAATGAGTAGTTGCTTCGAAATGTGTGCAGCCGATTTGTTGAGAGGCGCTAGTCGGTCCATGTCATCTGGGGGTGCATTGCGGATACTGGCGATGGTCTTAGTCAGGAGGTCGATTTGGCTCTCGAGGCCTGTCATTTTGTCGAGAGCACCTCGAACCTGTGCGCTGTGGGTCGGAGGAGACGCTGACGTGCGTGCAGAGGGAAGCGGAGAGGGAGGGAGTTCGCTTGCGGCATCATCGAGGGCATCTTGAAGGCGACTCAAATCAAAGGGTTGAGGAGGGGACCTGGACCATAGCTGGCTGCGTCTAGGAGGGTTGCTATTGGATAGGGTCTCCTCAAGCAGGTGTTGTCCGATGCGGGCTTCGTAGGCCTCGACGGCCTTTGATCCCGCTTGCTCGACCTGCTGTTGGAGGAGACGCCTGGAGGCTTTCTGGTGCCGACGGAGTGTTGAATCATCGACTTCAGCACCTGCGCACTGGTGGGCGACGCAATGGCAATGAGGCATAGCCTACAAAGATTCGAGGGGGTAGTGTCAAGACGTTGAACGGGAATCCCAAAAAACGTCAGGATAGAGGTAGGATGGGGAGGTAGTATCCAGACGTTGAGCGGGAATCCCAAAAAACGTCAGGAAAGAGAGATAGAAAGGATGAAATAAAAAGTTTGAAAGAGTCCCAATATAAGAGTAACGCCTGGGATCCGAGAACAATACGTACGCCTTGGGTAGAACAACATGGATACGAGAACAATACATGTCCAAGCAGTATAACGACGGAGGCAACATCGAGATGGTAATGATTGTATGTATCCTAGGTCGTATGGACGAAAAACCCAACAATACAATTAGATATATATATGGAAAAAAGGGGAGAGGCCATGGGCAGCAACGAAGCTCAAAGCTTTATGAATGGGAGATCCAACCATCGGACCAGAGGAAAGGGGCGAGGCCATCGTCTACGAGGAAGCTCAAAGCTCGTATGGACGGGAAGCCCAACCATCCGACCTGAGATGTTTCAGGAAGCTCAAGACCCGTTTGGACGGGAATCCCAACCATACGTCCAGAGAAAAGCGAAGAGTACGTGAGCTGCGGCGAATCTCAAGGTTCGTATGGACGGGAAACCCAACCATACAACCAAAGAGATATAGAAATAGGAGGAGGCCGTGAGCTGCGAGGAATCCCTAGGCTCGTATGGACGGGAAGCCCAACCATACGACCAGAGATGGATGAGGAGAAGGAAGAGGAGAGGGCCGATAGCGGCAACTCTGAATCCGCGGCTGACAAATCCCATCAGGACGCCGACACGGCGCTTGGGCCAGCGTCGGCCAGCGTCTTTTCCATCTATCCTCGACGGCTTGGTTGGACGCTCCGTCCAAGCAACGAGCGTCTCCTCATATGAACGGGAATCCCAATCATACAAGGTTTGGTGGAGAGGATGGCTATTGTGGGTCGTCCCAGTCATCTTCCAGACCTTCCGCGATGACCACTGCCATCAGCACAACCATACGACCAAAGAAATATAGGAATAGGAGGAGGCCGTGAGCTGCGAGGAATCCCGAGGCTCGTATGGACGGGAAGCCCAACCATACGACCAGAGATGGATGAGGAGAAGGAGGAGGAGGGGCCAATTGCGGCAACTCTGAATCCGTGGCTGACAAATCCCATCAAGACGCCGACGCGCTTGGGCCAGCGTCGGCCAGCGTCTTTTCCATCTACCCTCAACGGCTTGGTTGGACACTCCGTCCAAGCCTCGAGTGTCTCCTCATATGAACGGGTATCCCAATCATACAAGGAGAGATGGTTTGATGCAGAGGATGGCTGTTGTGGGTCGTCCGAGTTATCTTCCAGACCTCCCGCGATGACCAACGCCATCAGCACAGCCACATCGCGACCTTATTGACGCGCTTGGACGACGTCTCTCTTTCTTCCACCTTCACCTCGACGGTTTGGTTGGACACTCCGTCCAAACCTCGAGCATATCTAGAATTGACACACTGGGGCGCAGTTTTGCTGGGATTCCCGCCAAAATTGACCCTCCTTCCTCTCTTTTAGGTCAAGACTTTGACCGGCCAACGCTCTCCTCGCACCTCGGTGGTTTGGTTGGACCCTCCGTCCAAACCTCGAGGATATCCGAAGCAGGCGTACTAGAGCTTGTTTTGTTGGGATTCCTGCCAAAATAGGCCCTCATTGCCCCCCCCGCTACCTCTTCAAGCTCAAGACCTGGATCTTGATAGGCCAACGCCCTCCTCGTACCTCTCCCAAAGAGCTCGACCGCCCAACGCCCAACGCTTTCAGTGAACGGCCCTTCCCCAATATGTCTCAAAGTGTCGAAGCTCGAAGGTTCGCTTGTTCATATGTTCAACTCGATTCAATTGTACTAATTCCATTTCTGTAGTGGTCGAGCCTTCTTGCTCGACGGAAAGCTGATGTATTCCCCAAACAGTCAACGAGTCATCCGGTCGCCACTGCCTCATCGCGTCAACAACATGGACGTCAATCCATTCCAGCCTGACGTTCGCTGGGAAGCCTTGCTTCACCCACCACGATGGACGAGAGCCTTCGGCTGGGTGTCCTTCCTCCCTATGAGCCGCCACCATTTCCATACAACCCCCTTCCACGCACTGTCATTCTTTCCGCAACTCAAGTGCAAGGATGGCCTCTTCTCCCTGGATGAGGATACCGTCAAATCCTGGGATGAGCTTGGCGCCAACATCCGTACCGTTGTTCTGCGTCTTCAAAACCACTTCCAGGCGCCTCTTGTTCCGCCCTATGTCCCTCGCGGATGGGGCTATTACAGGCAACGTCGTAGCGAGCGGAAGGCTCGTGCAATCACACATGCATCCAGGGACTGGTTTTTGGTCTGGATGGGTGCACTGTCCTTTCTCATTGCCTATTCAAAGGCACCCGATACCACTCAGGCACGGTCGCTGGCCGTTATTCCCTATCCCAACGGATCAGAACCCTGGCAGCAATACCTGCACACGTTCCCAGACCTGGTTCGCTTTGCGCAAGAGCTAGCCACGTCGTCTGTTGTTGGGTATACTCCCGAGGCGCAGAGGGTCGGCATCGTTGTTGATTTTGTGGAGAAAGAAGATCCCTACCAGCCGGCAGTAGACTGGTTTTTCTCATTTGGGATCCCCGTCTGGTACCCCTGGGATACCACTGCCAATGATTTTGCTGTGAGACATGGCTTGGCCCATCTGATACCACCAGCCGACATGCTCCAGCAGTGCTGCCCACCGTTCCTACACACTCCATCAGCCCCCCTCGACCAGGCACCATCTTCCTCCGACCAGCCCCCTGCACCATCTTCTTCCAAACCCGCACCAGGTCCCGGCTCCTCGGATGCAGCTTCTCGAGCAGCACAAATTGCAACTATCATTCAGGGATTTGAAGCTCGGGTTGTGAAAATTCGAGAATCATGGTCAACCCAGGATGCTGAGGCAGCTGCGAACCGGGCCAGGCAACCTCCTGAAGTCAATGCAGAGGTCTATGAATACACGCCAGATTACGAAACACCGGGAAAGCTGGTTCGCGAGAAGATTGTGAAGTCAAGTAGGCGGGACACACTGGGCCAGTACCATGAGAACCAGTGTCGATACTTCCCCGAGTTGAACCTTTGGATCTGTTGCGCTGACTTATCGCCTGATGATTCCGTGGAGGACGATGAAGACGAGATCTATCCCCGGCCGCTCTATGTCCCTCGGAATGATGAGAATCCACCACAGGGCCCGTCACCACAGAACCCACCACCGAACCCTCCCCCACAGAACCCGCCACCACCGAACCCACCGCCACCACAGGATTTGCCACCGCCACCACCAGCATCGTCTGCCAGTGCTCCCTCCCTGTTGTTGACCGACTTGTCGCCAGCAGGGTTTGCTGACACCTACGCCGATGACAATGGGTTCAGCAACCTTGAACGAGACATCCTCTTGCCGATGTCGAGGTTCCTTGGGTATACACCACCCCTCCCGTACCCCACTCACAATGCTACGACCCCACTGAATGCCACAGATGGCCAAGCACTCCTGCGCATATTGGGGATACATCCAGAGGGTTCTAGCCAGGCAGGATTCTTCAAAACATCCATTGCCAGGGAAATGCACACCTTCATTTTCCGGTGCATCCAGGCTGGTGGACCTCTGGCAGCCAGCTGTGACCTTCTCCTCGGCAATCGGATGATGCTTCGAGCTCATCTATTGCAGGACCTCATTGTTATCAAGGCACCAGTAACCACTTTCACCAAAAGTGCCAAATTGGAGTCATATTGGTACCTCTTCAATGTTGGTGTTGGGTACGATGACAGGAAAACCTGGAAGCTTGCTCTCACAACAGCAACCGACGCTCTTGCAGTGTGCCGACTGGACCGTCAAATGACGTATTACGATGTTGCAGCATACCTCTTGAAAAACGGGATTCCCTTCCGCACCTTCAGAAGTGTCCGGTCTCTCACCTCCACCTCGTATCACCCCCTTCCCGATTCCTTGCCCTACCGCCTTCTAGGTTATGAGTTCAACGGGGATGACTACGACGCATATCTCCGCCTACGCAACCACATGTTGAAACATCCGCGTATGCGAGCAGCACTGCTGCGTGGAGGTATCATTTGGAGGCTGGCTGTTGCATATCTTTTCCCTGAAGATGCCTTGTACGGGCCCACCCGCTCTTCTACCCTAATCTCTGTGGTGCACCCTCACACTTCGGAACAGCTGGCCGATGATTCACTCTCGGAAGTTGAAGTAGCAGCTACTCTGCGGGGCCTATGTGTGCTACACTGGGCATGGGAACCAGATCGCGATCAAGTCCTGGTGGCCGCTTCCTGAAGCATTTGAGCAAGGGGAGGATCTTGGGCGCTGGACTGCTGTGAACGAGGATTGGTATCAGCGCCGCCTCGCTGCGATTAAGGCCGGAACGGCTTCTCCTATGAACAGAAAACGGTGGAGGGATGACTTGCATGGTCTGAAAGATCAACGCGTGCTGAGGCAGCAGACGGAGAAGAGGGCTCGTCGCTTCATCGAGAGTCAGGCGCCTAAATCGTGGTCTCATCTCGGGGTCCAGTCCTTGGTAGGTTAATTTAGATTCGTACATACATTATTGGACATCGCATCACTCGTAGTATACATCACCTGTACTATCATTTCTTTTTAATTCTTTACGTTCTTGTAATTTGATTCGCTGTGAGATTGACAAGGGCCCTTGTGCGAAAACATTCAAGTTAATACAAAAGGTGCGAGTCACACGAGCTAAAAGTACTACGACAGGTCAAGCTCGGAAGGTTTCCTAAAATAAAGACGCTGTTTCATACGAGCAATGAACCTTCGACTTGTATCAGTGGGATGGTTCTTGGCGAGGGATGCAGATACGTACTGTCGCACTACGTAGTCAACGAGTTTCGCGTCTCTTGCCCGCAAGTTGACGCCAAAGGACTTGAGTCCTCCCCGAACAACCAGGATGTCACCTTTCCATATGACATCAGTGGGGACGCTTCCGTTGCGAAGGAGATATTTATGGTTTTTGTAAAATACCCGGAACCGATGGAGGCGACCATGTCTGGAGACCTTAACGAGGCAATCGTGGATGAAAGGTTGTATCTGCTCGCCAGCGAGGACAGCTTCAACCAAGGGATATCTGCCATCCTGGTTCTCCAAAGTCGGGACGTTGACAGACTCTGGCCGAGTTTTATCTGCAGGATACAATCGTGCTCGAAGAGGTAGAGTCCTCGACCGCTGTGAACATCATCAGGAATAGGGACCAGGAGGATCACAGATATCAGCGCACCTTCTCAGGGGACCTCTGACGAGATGAAGGCATTACGGTGAATGGAAGTGGAATGCCAAGCAGAAAGGTTGTCGAGCATGTATATATGCGTCGCAGTACCTATTGTTCTTCACCGCTGACTTTGGCGGCTATTATGCTTGCAAAATTACGAAGACGCTAACAGTGCCCACAATACAAGCCACGTTACAACCTGGTATCCATCAGGGCAACGTTTTTGTGCTTCGTATCAAGGCAGTAGTATGTCTCGAAGGAATAAAAATGGCTGGTTTTCTATTGTTCACATTGCAGTTTATAAAGTGAGATTTCAAGTAGCGGGTTTGCCAACACAATGAATGAAAGAACACTACTGCGATTAGCGAGTAGATGTCTTACCGAGTAGCTTGTAGGCTTAACTGGTAGGTTAAAGTGATAGAGATTATAGTAGCTACCAGTGTCCTTATATACATATTGCGTGTACTAATAATAGAGCAGTGTAAGGACTGAATAAGCAGTCACATGAGTGACAAGTAATCATATGAGTCAGTATGAGTCGTGAAGATGATAGAATGACGAATACTGTAGATGTCGCATAGCCTCATAAGAATATATCTAGGAGAGTCCGAGTCGGAGATAATCCGAGTCGGATAGTCGCGAGAGTCGCGAGTTAAATCTAATCTATGTAAGATAAGATCAACACTCCCCCTCAATGAGTGCATCTCCTAACGAGTGTACCCATTGGACTAAGACGAGTAGAACTCAAGTCCTAGTAATCCCCTGAAGTGTTCAAACTTCACACGTCCCAACGGTTTGGTGAAGATGTCTGCAATATTGTCATTGGTATCGACTCGCAAGACTTCAATGTCACCATTCTCGATGAGTTCACGGATGTAGTGAAACTTGACATCGATGTGCTTCATGCGTCGTTCCTGAATAGGATTGTTGCTGATGAATATAGCACCATTGTTGTCGGAACAGATAGGGATTGGCACGATGATCGGCATGCCAAGCTCTTTGAACATGTGTTTAAACCACATCACCTGTCGACTACAGTCAGACACAGCCATGTATTCGGCTTCGGTGGAGGAATTAGCGACAGTCTTTTGAGCGTGTGAAATCCAGCTAATGCTGGCGTTAGCCAACATCACCATGTTTCCAGTTGTGGATCGGCGTGCAACCAGATCCGCAGCATGATCAGAGTCCGAGTAGGCGATCAATCCATTTTGGGATGCGCCATCAAGAACCAGAGCGTAGTCCATAGTTCCTCGAAGGTATCTGCAGATGTACTTGGCCTTGCTGATGTGTTCCTCGGAAGGATTAGCTGCGAATTGAGACAGCTTGACAACAGCGTAGGCGATGTCTGGGCGAGTGCCCAGCATCAAGTAGAGCAGAGATCCAATGATCGACTGGAAGTAGTGGCGTCGTTTCGTATCGACAGGTCCAGTATGTTCGAGAGGCCTGTAACCCTCGACCATAGGTGTGGGTGCCGGTCGGCAATCCTTCATATCGAAACGTTCCAGGACCGTGCCAAGGTAGGCAGATTGGTCCAGACGGATATTTTGTCCGTCACGTCTGATCCTCATTCGTAAGAACTCGGTAGGATTTTCGAAGTCTTGACATTCCCATTTGAGCTTGAACGCCTCTTTCTTGGCATTAACAAGTCTCTTGTTAGGACCCGCAAAGATGAGATCATCGACGTAGGCAATCATGATGACAAAGCCACCATGTCCATCCTGAAGGATGAAGATCCCGGTATCGGTCGATAGTCGTTTGAAGCCAAGAATCTTCATCGACTTTGCAAGTTCCATGTACCATGCACGGGACGCTTGCTTTAGACCATAGATAGCACGAAGGAGCCGGTACACCTTGTGCTCTTTGCCCTTCATGACAAAGCCTTCGGGTTGACGCATATAGATTTCCTCATCTAGTTTCCCATAGAGGAATGCGGTCTTGACATCGACCCCGGTGATGTGCCAATCCTTGAGAGCCGTGAGAGCTAACATGGTTCGGACTGATTCGAAACAAACCACCGGTGAGAAAATCTCGTTGTAGTCAATGCCTTCGATTTCTTGGAAACCCTTGGCAACAAGTCGGGCGCGTTTACGACCGTCAGATTTGACGTCGAATACCCAGCGATTGGTAATCGCTTTGCGACCTTTGGGAAGATCGACCATTTCGAATACATTGCGTTCAGAGAGTGCCTTTAACTCATCTTTGCAAGCATCGATCCATCCTTTCTTCTCCTGCGGTGGCATCCGCAAGATGTCTTTAAACGTCCACTCGCGTGGAGCGCTATCGACTGAAGGAACTGAAGGCAAAACCGCTTTAGAAAGCAGGAAATGCATAAAATTAACTCCCCCTTCACGCGTCAAGCGTTCTAAGTCCTCAGGTATGTCAAAAGTCGAATCAGATTCACTTTCGGACACGGGAGTAGCAGGTTTCGGCGCGGGAACACCTTTTTCCTTGCTTGCAGCACCTTGATTAGATCCAGATGGCCGTCTGTCATCTTTATCAAGTGCTTTTCTCCGATCCGTCTGATGCTTTTCTGTCGGAGTTTTATTTCCGTAGACATCGCCAGGCTGAGGCTTGGTTTGGGTCCGATTCCGCACAGATCTCCTTGGTTCATCACCAGGAGCGTTTCCCGGCGCAGGGGTTCGGCGGGTGCTGGTCAGCTGGTTGTTCACCAGCGTTCCGATCGTCGGCACGATCAGGACCGCTACCCTTTTTTAGGGGTTTGGGAGTTTGATGGACGAGGAAGGAAATCATCGTCGTCATCATCATCTTCAGATTCAGATGGAGGTCCATCATTGCCAAACGAGGAAGGTGGGTAATCT
The DNA here is from genome assembly GCA_020736565.1 of Coprinopsis sp. MPI-PUGE-AT-0042. Lineage (NCBI taxonomy): Eukaryota > Fungi > Basidiomycota > Agaricomycetes > Agaricales > Psathyrellaceae > Coprinopsis > Coprinopsis sp. MPI-PUGE-AT-0042. Next base: position 202,680 of record JAHBOF010000042.1, on the reverse strand, counting down.
TCAACTCGTGATTGGTCTTGAGGTGACTTGGCATCAGGACACCTTGGGAAGTGAAGTTCATCAAAGCGAGCAGTGGTCGCCTTGAATAGAACATTCCTTGGCGATCTCATGAAGAGATACGCCTTCATGCCATCGGGGAATCCTAGGAAGATCATATACTCCGACCGTGGAAGGAGCTTATTAGATCGTTGTTCCTTTGGAATGTAAACCCAGGCACCACATCCGAAGACTCTTAATTTAGAGACGTCCGGAGCTTCTCCTTCTACAGCCTCGTGTGGAGTAATCCAACCAAGACGCTTGAGAGGCGTCCGGTTATACACGTAAACGGCGTATAGAACGGAAAATTCCCACCATGATTGGGGTAGGCAAGCGTCGTGACGCATTGACTCTGCCTTCTCCATGATAGTGCGATTGAAGCGCTCAGCACGTCCGTTCTGCTGATGCATATACGGAGCGCTGATTGATAGCTTGATTCCTTTCGATTTGAAGAAAGCCTTCAGTTCATCGTTGATGAATTCTCCACCACCATCCACCTGCCATTCTTCGATTTTCTCATGGTATATTGTCTCAACCATGGTAACGAAGTCTTTGATCGCTTGAATTGATCCACTCTTCTGACGAAGAAGGACACACGACCCACGACTCGTGCAATCATCAAAGAAGGAGATGAAATGTTTGAATTTGTGGTATGACTCGACGGAGAATTCTTTCAGATCCGAATGGATCTTCTGGAATCTGCGCTTCGCACGCTTACTTGAAGCCGGGAACGGCTCAAGTGTCATCTTCCCTTGCGCGCAACCGCGGCACAAAGGTTCATGTTTGGGAATTTCCACCATAGGTGGGAAGTTCGTGGTATGCTTTTTGGCTCGTTTGAGCACTTCCCGTGATGGATGACCAAAGCGTTTATGCATGACCTCGTAATCGACAGGCGGTCCAGAGACCTTCTGCACATTCATCGGCGATCCGTTGGAGTTCTTTACAGAGACCCAATAAATCGTGTCGTCCGGGTGAAGTGGATGACCCTTAATGAGATTTCTCCCATCAGAATCATTGATTCCCATGGATAGGGAATTGCCCCAAAGAGTAGTTTTGGGTTGACTCAAGAAAGTTCCCGTAGAGAACAATCGAGTCGATAGATTGGGGATATGATATACAGGCTCGATGATCGATTCAACGTCTCGATCGTTACCATCAGCACCTTTGATAGTGTGAATTACTCGAAGCTTTCCAATTCCTTTTATGGACAGGGTAGTACCCTTGGAAGCGGTGTTAACCGATGGACTATTCTTAACGACTTTGTAGTCGAACAAGTCATCTTTCGAGGGGGTAACGTGCATTGATGCCCCGGAGTCCATCATCCAATGTATGAATGTCTCAAATTTCTTACAGGAGGCGCATTGCGCATCTTTACACTTAGCGGTATTCGTTGTATCATGAATAGAAACAATAGAATTTAATGCACAGCATAATTCTAAGAATACATCGTCGTCCAAGCTATCAAAATCTAATTGAAGAGGCTGTGGAGGCAACGAGTTAGCCAAGTGTTTCCTGGTAGAAACAGAGGGGACGTACTTATCGTCGTCGAAGTGACCAGTCCTCAGAGCGTCCCAGTCCGGTAGGTAGACGGATGGTTTCGCATCTGAAAGGCGATCTGGTCCATTATGATCTGGATATTCGCCTCCCATCCCGTCGTCGGAGCCCCAGTCGGAGACTTCGTCATCAGGGTGGAGCGGGTCCTCCAGTTCTCCGTCTCGGATCCTCTCCCAGACCGTCTTGGGGGCGCCGAATAGCGAGGGGTCCTCACCTTCGTCGCCGAGGGAGACGCTGTCGTCGTCTTCCCCCAAGGCGTCGGTGTCAGAGAGTCCGTCCAGTGCTTGTGAGCCGTCCCCTTCCATAGGCAGTCCAGATTGACACACCATGGTTGGTTGGGGAACGTCGACCCCTTCTCCAGATCCACCGTGTGCCAGTGGGGGAGATGGGAGTCGGTGCAGAGGCGAGCTGGCCTCATGCACCTCAGCCTGTTCGGCGGGCTCGATCGATCGTTGACGTTTGGAAGGCCTGGGGGAACTGATGCGGTCAATAAGGGCTCGCTTCCGCTTATCCGCCTCCTCGAATGCTTTGAGGTGACGGGCAGGATTTTGGTAAATCGAGCTTACCGCAGTTCGTCCTGGCGTGTTCCACGTCGGGATAGCACGAGGTGTTGGTGGACGGAGCGACCTTGGCTTTAGCAGCCGAGGCCGGGAGATGGGTAGATGGAGTAAGATCAACGGGACGTTGAACGATAGAAGGTCCGGACTTCACGAATGAGAGGACCGAGACCTTGGCCTGGGGAGGCACATGCTCCTGAGGAGCGGGAGAGACGAGATGGTCACCTAAGAAGGCGGCCTGTACCATGTGAGAGCTATGACCTTGCGACTTCCTTTCCTTCTCCTTCTTCTTGTTACCACCCTTGGATCCGCGCTTCTTCCCTTTGGACTGGGAAGAACCCGAGTTTTGATTACCCGAGTTGCCGGAATCCTTCTGCTGCCCCTGTTGTTGCTGGCGGAAGTTAGGGTTTCCCCCTTTTCCTCTTGATACCAGTGAACTTGTTCAGGGTAGCCGGGTTGGCGACGCGATCGTACTCAGCCGTGATGGCTTTGACGACGGCGTTGAAGGTGAGATCCTCCTTCTTGTTGTTAAGGAGGATGGCGACGGTATTGTCGTACTTGGAAGGGAGGCTGCTGATCAAGATCATGGCCTCGATGAACGAGTCAATTGAGACATCGTTCTGGGAGAGCTGACCAAGGTGGTTCTGGAGCTCAGCGATCGCCGGGCGAGGATCTCCGTTCCCGATACGGAACTGGATCGCAAGCTTGAAGTAGGCGAAGATCGCCGCGAGTCCTGGAGCTCCATAAAGCTCCTTGAGAGCAATCCATAACTCCTTCGTCGTACCTTTGTCCGCGACCTGGGCGCAGACGTTTTTGTTGATACGGAGGAGGAGAGCTCCCATGGCCTGGTCATCGTCTTGGTCCCATTTCAGGATTCTCTCATCCTGAGCTGCTTTCTCAGTAGCAGTGGCTTCTGAGGGGAGCTCAATGGGACGAGATCCATCGATGTAGGACGCGAGACGCTGCATTTGGAGATATTGCTCCGCACGCATGACCCAATCCAGATAATTGGTACCATCGAGCATGGGGATACTGTTGTGAGCGTTGTTAGAAGACATTGTGTTGATTGTTGAGATCTGTCAAAAACAAATTTCGTCAGCAACATATATCACAGATCAAAGAAGGCAGCCATAACAGCGCGTTCTTTGCCCCATTCTGCAGCCATTACAGCGCAGATCTCTGCTGCCATAACAGCGCAGAGTAAAGGCATAGGTTCGGCCTATCAGCCACTTGGTTAGACATGCATAATTCGCAGCGGTTAAGCGCAGACTAGTAGCAGTCTATGGAGGCAGCCATTACAGCGCCAACCAAGTTTGTAGCGCAGCCATTACAGCGCATCTACTGAGCTTCGGGGCTCATAACCTGAAGAACACTACTGCGATTAGCGAGTAGATGTCTTACCGAGTAGCTTGTAGGCTTAACTGGTAGGTTAAAGTGATAGAGATTATAGTAGCTACCAGTGTCCTTATATACATATTGCGTGTACTAATAATAGAGCAGTGTAAGGACTGAATAAGCAGTCACATGAGTGACAAGTAATCATATGAGTCAGTATGAGTCGTGAAGATGATAGAATGACGAATACTGTAGATGTCGCATAGCCTCATAAGAATATATCTAGGAGAGTCCGAGTCGGAGATAATCCGAGTCGGATAGTCGCGAGAGTCGCGAGTTAAATCTAATCTATGTAAGATAAGATCAACAATGAACAAGATGTTTCCATTCATATCCCGCAACACCACCTCAGTGCCCTCTCGTCCCGGTGAAGGGTTCAGAGATACTCCCGATCCGATTGACGACGACAGCGACACCTCAACGAATGTGCAGGCGCATGCACCAGTCTCGAGTGCCATCCCCTTATCAGCCTCTGCTAGTCAGTCGTCTCTAGTTTCGCGCCCATCCTCCACAACGCGTAGACGATCGACAAGGCCCTCAGAAGACCCTGGAGTCAAATGTCGCATTGTTGCAAGAAATGATCCCCGGGAACAGGAAGCAATGGCCAAAGTGTTTGAGCGCCTAACTGCAATGGAATCTCAAGTAAGTGACCAATCAACTCGGAAGCAAGTAAAGAAGCTGACCTTTCCAGATGGCAAAACAGGACCAAAAACTAACAACACAACACAAATTGCTGGGGGAGTATCGAGAGAAGCTCGAGAGTCAAACTTTGGAACTCAAAGAGTGTCAGGAGAAGCTTGAGCATGCCCTACAAGCTCAGAGGACCAACGAGGGGTTGATTGAAGCCCTTCGGAAGGAGATTGCGGAGAAGAGTTGCGAGATCGATGTGCTAAAGGAGGATATACGGGTCAGGGACGGAACAATCAGTGAGCTCAGTGTGAGCTGTGCTAACCGCATTGTCGAGGTTGAGGAGGAAGCGCACGCCAAAGTCAATGAAAGTCGAACCCGTGAAGCAGCTGCTTGGGAGCAGCTCGAAGAACTTCGAAAAGCAGCAGAGAAGGCCGACATGGTTGAAGAAAACCGGCCTCAGGATAGGATGGACACTGATGATGGGATGAGGGATGGGAGGGAAGGGCAGTCTCAGGATGATGACAGGATGGACACCAACAGCCTTCAGGCCGAAGGGGGTACAGTAAGGCAGGAGGACGCTGAAGCTCGAAGCCCACCGCAAACTCCAGTGCGGCAGAGGGGATCGGGCGGGCGACCGGGTTTACAAACTCCCCGCCACAGGAACATCGTTACCCCCTCCAGCCAGATTCGCTCATTCCAAGTCGGGTTCGGGCCCGAGATATGTGCTGGCAACCCCTCCCTCGTCGACGACTGCTTCCCCACCGTCGATGATTGCTTCGCCATCGTCGACGACTGCTTCCGCACCATCGATGACTGCTTCTCCATCATTGATGACTGCTTCTCCATCATCAATGACTGCTTCTCCATCATCGATGACGGCTTCTCCTTCATCAACCACCGTGTCTCCCTCACCAACGGCTGCTTTGCCTTCTTTGACAACTCCCCTTCCAGAGCTTGTGCCGTTGATCAAGGCGGTAGTGGCTGAGCTTACAGGAGGCTCCTCGAAACAACGACCTCCACCCATGGCCCACGCCTTCCAGAAAAGGGTGGTGAGGAACCCCGACCCCAAACGAAACGAACTGCTGAGCGTTGTACGAGCCCATATGAACATGCTTATGGGGATTTCGCAGGACCTCGATCTTCTCGCATCGGCTGCAGCAACGGAGGACGAGGACGCAATTGCTGACTTCGAGGCTGGAGAGGGGGAGGAGCTGCCCTTGGTGCCTCTGAAGCCTTGCTGGAGCACCCTTAAGAGTGAATGGAATGCTGTGCTTGCCCGGAAGTTTGTGGAATATATGGTTTCTGAGGTTGGGATGGATGAAAAGTGGAAGGAGACAATGGATGAAATGTTCTTGGACCGTTTGAAACGGCAGAGGGCACTGCTGAGGGCGAATGGCCGCAAGGAAGGGGAGGATGAGGAGGCATGGGTGGGGAGGGTGAAGTCGCGGAAGGGAAAAGTTGACACCAGGGACCGGGTGACTACCAGACGAAACACGGTAAGCGTCTCCATAGGTTCTTCGATGGAATTGTGTTTGACGTACCTTAGCTGTTTAAGAAGCGAAGATTAATTTCTAGCGAGGCAAGAGATGATCCAGAAGAGGCTAAAGCCTGGGAGGAGATCGACCGAGTTGTCGAGGAACTTGGAGCTGGTGGAATGAGCTCTGATGAGAGTGAATACGACGAATACGAGAAAAAGGCAGCACATACCAACATCCGATCTTTGCCCTGGCGGGCAGAGGGTATTGAAGAGCTTATGAAGATAATCGATCGGGATGCAGTCAATTCTACGGCTGGTGGATTCCAGAGGGGAGGTAATCCTGGCTTGACCCGCGTGCGGAAGTTAGCCCCAGTAGCTTCGAGGCGGCTAGCCATGAGAGGCCTGCCGAGAAACTACTATGATGAGGACTGGCTCAACCAGCTCCCTCCTCGCCAGAAGAAAGCACTGGGCGCACTGGACCCCCGGCCCTTGCCCGAGTTAAAAAGGGATGAGTAGTCAAAATAGTCTGGCACTGAAGTAGCGAGCAGTAAGTAGCAAGTAGTAGGTAGCAAGTAGTAAGTAGCAAATAGTAAGTAGCAAATAGTAAGTAGCAAGTAGTGAATAGCGAGTAGTTGTATGCCGATACCCAGTGCTTCATACGGAAACGAGTTTCGTATGGACGGGAAACCCAACCATACGATAGATATGTAAGGAAGAAGAGAAGAGGCCATATGGACCATCAGGAAACAGTGTATTTTCTCTGTGGAGCCCTGAGTTGCCCTGACTGTCCTGAGGGCATTTACGTTGCCCGGGCACTACCAGGGCTTCTCAGAGATTGGTAGGGATCAACAGGAGTTGTCAGAGCACAGCAGGGCAATATAAGGATCTTTAATATGATTTGAGGGTTTATTACAATACTCTAGATACACTTGTCGTGTCCAGTACTTAATGGGATGCCTTCTGGGCTTCTCAATGTTGCTGTGGACTCCAGAGAGTGTCATTAACTTGTTATGATTTGGATTTTAGTTACAGCTAGTAGTCAGACAATAACACCACTGTGCAATAGCGATATTGGGATGCAGGTACAACCAGGAGGGGTCATTTTTGTTGACCGCATTCAGGGCCCAAATGACCTCGCGTTTGGACGATTCAGGCATCATTTTAAAGCCACACCTAGTGGCTTTCCAACGCACCAATTTTCACAGCTAACGGTGCGCGCGTTGCCCCGGAATCCCGTGTTTTATTCCAGATGTATTTGCAATCCCACAAGCCCAAATGGTGCTCAATCCGGGCGCTCAATGGCTCAAATAAGAGCACTAGCTCATACCTTTCTAACGGATTAACTCGCGCCGTAAATGGCCCACGCGTTTCCTCACAATAAAGGTGTTGAGTTGATGTGCTGGCATCTCAGTTATAAGTCAGGCGAGAAATAGTATTATAGATGCTATATACAACAAGAGAAGTACTACAGTAATAGTAAAGATAAGTAAAGAAGGACTTGGAGTGTTTGAGAACGCAAAGTGCTGGCACATATAACTGCTGGCAGAAGCGTGGGAAGTTACTGTCGGGTAGGCAGTAACTATTCCACGCTCCAGTGGCTGCGCAGTTAGTCTTGGCAGACACGTCACAAGTTGGCACGTCAGTTAGCCACGTCACTGCCGAGGCCCGGGTGCATCAATTTGACATGTCACATTACAGAGTAAGCTACAATGCTGGCACGTCTGACTTGTCTCAAACGTTCATCGTCCATCTCTGTAACTCCCCCGCTTCCCCCTGTTTGTCTGCTGTCCTGCCCATCCTGCAAGCACCAGATGTTCTTCTAAGAATGGTAAGTCTAGTTGGCTTGTATGTGCTTAAGCTTTACTAACTATACTCCTTTGTTCTTATATCTGCTAGTTGTGCCTATGTCTGTAGACGTTGGAGGAATACATTTGGGTGTGTGTTCTGCTGGTAAGTTTTATTCAATTCTATTTATTCGTACTAAATTATTAACTGTCAGCATTTACAGATCCTTCATTGCCCCTTTCTGCCTATTCCCCACTGCCCTGGACTTTGTTTGATTACTTTTTACTGTATCTGTAATGTGGTGTAGAAAATGTACTTTGGTAGACATAAATATATATATCAGTCTCAACTCTCCTTGTGATGTTTGACATTAAATCTAAGTGAATTTTAGAGGACCTTATGCCGCTTTTAAAGGTGTTGAAAACCTCTCAACGTGCTTTACAATGCTTTTTAATGTCTTGAGGATGCCCTCTGATTCCTCAGCAATCCCTGGCAGTCCCTGGGAATTGGCATCAAAAATAAGGTTGCCCAGGCAGGCAAGCCAAAGATTCTTTGTGCCTTGAATCCCTGGCATCCCTGGCATGCCCCCAGGGACTAATAAAGATTATTAAGGCTTCTTAGGAAGTGTCAGCGCACCTCAGAGATTATTGGCTGTTTCCTGATGACATTGGACGGGAAACCCAACCATACGAAAAGGGATGTATGGAAAAAGGGAAAGAGGCCATGGGGGAGGCTCGTATGGACGGGAAACCCAACCATACAACCAAAGAGGTATAGAAATAGGAGGAGGGCGTGAGCTGCGAGGAATCCCGAGGCTCGTATGGACGGGAAGCCCAACCATACGACCAGAGGTGGATGAGGAGAAGGAAGAGGAGAGGGCCGATAGCGGCAACTCTGAATCCGCGGCTGACAAATCCCATCAGGACGCCGACACGCTTGGGGCCAGCGTCGGCCAGCGTCTTTTCCATCTATCCTCGACGGCTTGGTTGGACGCTCCGTCCAAGCCTCGAGTGTCTCCTCATATGAACGGGAATCCCAATCATACAAGGTTTGGTGGAGAGGATGGCTATTGTGGGTCGTCCGAGTTATCTTCCAGACCTTCCGCGATGACCAATGCCATCAGCACGACCAAAGACATATAGGAATAGGAGGAGGCCGTGAGCTGCGAGGAATCCCGAGGCTCGTATGGACGGGAAGCCCAACCATACGACCAGAGGTGGATGAGGAGAAGGAAGAGGAGAGGGCCAATTGCGGCAACTCTGAATCCGCGGCTGACAAATCCCATCAAGACGCCGACGCGCTTGGGCCAGCGTCGGCCAGCGTCTTTTCCATCTACCCTCAACGGCTTGGTTGGACACTCCGTCCAAGCCTCGAGTGTCTCCTCATATGAACGGGTATCCCAATCATACAAGGAGAGATGGTTTGATGCAGAGGATGGCTGTCGTGGGTCGCCCGAGTTATCTTCCAGACTTGGGCCCGCGATGACCAACGCCATCAGCACAGCCACATCGCGACCTTATTGACGCGCTTGGACGACGTCTCTCTTTCTTCCACCTTCACCTCGACGGTTTGGTTGGACACTCCGTCCAAACCTCGAGGATATCCAGCCTAGATATACTGAGACACGTTTTGCTGGGATTCCCGCCAAAGCTGACTCTCCTTCCTCTCTTTTAGACCAAGACTTCGACCGGCCAACGCTCTCCTCATACCTCGACAGTTTGGTTGGACCCTCCGTCCAAACCTTGAGGATATCCAAAGCAGGCGTACTAGAGCTCGTTTTGTTGGGATTCCCGCCAAAATTGACTCTCTTTCCTTTCGTTGAGATGAAGACTTTGACTGGCCCACGCTCTCCTCGTACCTCGACAGTTTGGTTGGACATTCCGTCCAAACTTCGAGGATATACGATGTAGGCATACTGGGGCTCGTTTTCTGGGACTCCTGTAGCTCCCGACAGCTCCTAATGTCCTTGCCGATCAACCTCTCGTGCTGTGAGTCGTCATACGAGTTCATCATTGCACCGGTAGACTAATGACATCCCATCTACTGCTCAGGTACCTGGCCGTGTACCCTAAAAGACACTCGCTTCCTCGGTGATGCAAGACTAGACATTGCTCTGGAAGCCTTTCGAAAGGTCAGGATGAATCTGATTTATAGTCATAAAGTTCTTACCTCATTCATAGCATTTTCTTTCTCTCTGCGTCTTGCAGACTCCGCCTTCGTCTTCAGTCTCAGCTTGATGACCGCCTTCGTTGGCCAGTCAGCTTCATACCCCTCGAGCCTTGGGAATGCCTCTCTGACCTGGAGTCAAGTCAGTGAAATTCCGAAATATGCTTCCATGGGGTTTCGTACTGATGCACATACAGAGCTCTTAATGCTCTTGTCTTGTCCCGACCACGATCGAGTATTATCGAAATGTTTGTCGCATTGACTGTGCACGAATGCCTGGAGATACGGTGAGCTTATTCCTCCTGATTCATGGGCGCTAGTCTTACCTGGAACTCTGTAAAGGTTCTCTCCTCCCAGCCACTGAGTTCCGTCTCTATGTTCCAACCGCCACTGCCTGGCCTTCCAGGCTCTCCAGCTGGCTTCTCAATCAAACTCGTAGTTTGTACGAAGCTCAGCAGGGCTTCCAATGCCTTGCTTCTCGCCCCGGATCGCACTGCCCCAGAACGCACCCCTCCTCGATTTGCCTCCAGCTTCTCTGGTGTAATGTCGAACTCGATGTCGTGTGTAATGCACGGATGTGGGTCTTCTGCATCGAACTCAAAGGAGAGGTCATGAGTGATCTTCGGAAGGTGCGCTTTGACAAGGTTCATAGCGAGTTTTCAGGTTCTTACTATCGCCCCTCGATTTATATCTCAGCCCTCACAACATCCTCCCTTTTCGAAGAATACAATAGTTCTGTAACCTCGCGACCTACAGACAATGCTGAATGCAATACAACAGCGTCGCTTGCCATGCAACTGAGGCCGTTGTTATGAGCAATTATTCGCGCCCACTAAAAATAGATTTCATTGACGCTCAGAAGAACAAAAGCGGAACACGATCATAAATACCTCCAGCGCTGGAGGTACTTACGCACCCATGCTTTCATTACCCTTCCACAAGTTTATGCCCAGCAGGGCGCAGGTTTGTAACTTCTCAGTTCTTTCGTCAATTACTATACTGACACTCGCACAGACCTACCACTTCCAACAGCGCCTCGTAGGACACACGGCCCAAATTACCCGACTAGTGTTCTCCTTCGATGGGGAGCTACTTGCAACTGGATGTAGGTACATATGCATTCTGTCTGCCGTCTCCGCTCAATCCTTGCAGCCGCAGATCAAGCCGTGAAGATCTGGGACACGTCTTCGTTCCAATGTCTCCACACCTTGGTCCAAAAGGAACTTGGGTGGGGTCAAGTCACCGCCCTCAAGTGGTTTGAAGATGTCAAGTACAAGCGTGTCCTTGCCATTGGAACGGGACGAGGATACGTGATTTTTTATCACGCCACCAGTAACGCTGTGAGTTGTCTTGTCAATACAAAAGTTCAGTAGCTCATCATGCTCTTTTAGATGTTACACATCTATTCAGAAGTCGTCTGTAGGAATATCCCAATCGAGGACTTTGATTTCGACCCAAGGACCCGCCAATTTGTGGTAGCCGAACACTCGGGTCGACTCTGGTCATTCCGCCTCAACGACGAATGCAAGTGCTACCCCTAATGATCCCTTTGCAATGCACTGACCTCCCTCTAGTTCATTTAGGCAATCATTGGGTAACCGAGCTCTCGCCCGGGCATATTGTTCGAAATGTCCGCTTCGATGATAGCAACGAAGTATCCGCATATATCCTGAACACTGGGAAATGGTGAGGAACTTCAACGAAGATGCCACGGCATGCAGCTGATACTGCTAAGTGCCGTTCTCCATCGTCAAACAGGAACAATAAAATCTGAATCCAGATTCGCTACTGCGGCGTAAGTACTTACCCTCCTGCTCGTCTCCCTTTCCCGACAAATCACTCACCCTCTCCAGTGGCGACATTGCGTTCAGTCCCTGCCTGAAGTACATGCTGGTTGATACTCTCCTCACTGGCTTTGATCTCTATACAACCCACCCTTTCGAGAAGACCAGGTCTTACAAGATATCTCCAAACCGCCATCTGAACAAGACTAAAGTCGGCACGTTCGTGGAGGAGGGGAGCGGTGTCGCTTGCCCCAATTATCTCCAGAACACCATACAGGTCTTCAAGAGGAATTCACCCAATATTATTGACAAGCTACGACAAGGTATTCTACCCTCTGGCTAGCTACTCTGATGTCTAATACCTTCGACAGATCAAGTACGCGTTGTCACTTCGTACTCGTACCCATCGCATCACATAATCTGCAGTGGTGGGAAGGCCAATGGGGATGTATACGTATGGAAGAAAAAGGTGAGTGATCTATTGGATTGACGAGACCAGCGTCTAATGGGCCACTTAGATTGAACAAAGTCGCACTGAATCACCTCCGACAGGCGACACCTTCCAGATGATCATCAACTTCGTCGCTATCGTCTCATTCTTCTGGATGACGAGTGGATACTGGGCTATCCCGATTACCAATGTCAGTGTTCTATTCTCCCAAGCCAAGCCAGTTCACTCTCTAACATCACCTTCAGGCTTTAGATGTACTTGCCTCTGTTGCTCGAACGACCTTGGTCGAGCCGAACCGCATCCACCAAGAGCAGCTGTCAGCTTTTCCAGACATGCAGCCCAATCCGTCGACTGAGTTCAGAGCCGACAACCAACGAGTCACGACAACAATACCAGGGCCCGTAACAACAACCTCAACTTACACGACGATAATATTCCAGACGGTTTCAGTTCTACCTGGTACTACGTCCTCGGTGAATGCTGCTCCCCAACCACACGCCCATCTGGGCGCTTCGTCTCAGGAGCCTCAGGTTCTGGCCTCCGAGACTAACCAGATCTCGTATCCCGAGGCTTCACACCTTTTCGACACATTTGCCATTGTTGATTAAGCTGTATACCCACTCCCGTAGTTCTTATTAACTCAGCATTACCCCTGGTTCAATCACCTTCGCGGTCCCGGAACTAATTTGTCGATTGCTCAACTGACCGGTCAACTCTTAGCTGGGCACAAAGCATCATCAGCGTTGTCAGCGCTTTCCCAGCGGGGACGCTGGCGGCGCGATGATGGCGCACTGATGGCGCGATGGCTGTTCACTTCGTCAAGATGTTGGATCTTCGCCAGGTGAAGATGTGTGACGAAAATGTAAGATCTTGTGATACGGAAGACCTTACATCTTGGTCAAGAGTCTTCACCATACCAATATGAAATTATATATCTTACATCCCCAGCAAATCAATATGCTACGAAAACGTAACATCTCCACGGTATATTCACTTGGTCAATATTTGATGAATACCCATCATCTAGACATTGTGAATATACTATTAATATCTTACATCTTGATAGTATCTTCAGGTTGGGAATATGATATATATTGGCCGAGTGAATATCTACTGTGAATATGTTACATCTTTCATAAAGTCTTCACGTGCATCTTCAGGTCGCGAAGATCATCTCTTCCTGGCAGTGTATCCTCAAAATCTGGTACATGTCTTCCACAGGTGCCCAATCATCCATTGTCCCCTTTCAAACATCTAAAACATTGCCTTTCAACGTCTGCTCAATATGAACTGCGATGATTTTCGTTTAAAAACATTCCCTTCCTAATCAGTACTTGAGATTGTCTGAACGCCGTTCCTATCGAGTTGGGCGGTCAGGTTGAGCGCTCCCTTCTGTTGTACACTGCCAAAAATTAGCCCGTCTAGGTACTGAATGCAGTGCACATGCGACTGTACTATCCCATAGAATGATAGAACGATGCACTAACTACATTTTCTCTTGTCCTTCGCCCATGTTCTCCCGTATTGACGCTGAGGAAGGCGGTTGGTCAGACGAGGAGATAGCAGACCTACTCGGAGAAGGGGCCGCCAGTGGGCAGAGTTGGAGCACAGAGGCGTCCTGCGGCTGGCCTGCTTCCAAGAAGCCAGCTCCTGCTCGGGTGTTCCTCCTCCCGCTCTCCCTCCCTATACTTCACGCGGGATGTTTAGAAGCCATGTCTGTCTTGATCGTCTGGTAATTCCGGGAGGGACGGCCGCTGCCAGTGGTAGTACGAAGTAGACGGGGCCAATGAGTTGGAAATTCCGCTGATTCATTCAGCAGGCCGTTGGAGGTCCCAAAAAAAGGGCTAGAATGCTATTTCTTCTCTGGGCTTCATCAAGGCTTCTTCTTTCTATATTGATGTGTCATGCAAGTGTAAAGCAAAGTCAATCTGCAAATCTCAGGCGACTGGACGTTGAGGGCCTTTAACTGATAAAATACATCTTTCCCTTGGTGGGGCATAGCCTCAGCGAGTCATGTGTACTCTACTATGAATAGATACAATACTCGTTTCCGACGACAAGAATCTCGAATTCTCCCAGTCTTTTTGACGCCCTTCACCCCCTTGTCCCTTGTCTTCCTCCATATGAGCCCAATGGCCACGCCGTATGGACAAAATCGTTGCGAGAAGAGTCTTGTTGAGCTACCAGGAGGATCAAACACTGGGAAGATCCCATCCCCAAAGAACCAGGCACAAGACTCTATAGATAAGCGGGACAGTGCTGTTGAAAGCGCCACATCCAGTCCCTTTTTTCTACTAGACCACGAGGCAGAGCTACTCGCGGACGCTGAACCAATAGGTGAGCCTAGTACTGACAGCAAATCCAAGGCATACGGCGCACTGACCGTGCCTTATCCCATAGGTTTTGCCACTTCTCCCAGCCTCTTAGAAAGAAGTATCGACTCCAAGACATCAATTGTAATTGTACAACATTCGCCTCCATTCGCCATTATTACTCCACCAGATAGTTCTCCGGGGTTGAACACGAACAATACCAACTTACGGGGCACGGTTGAAGCCGAATCGAAATCAAGCATTCAAAATTCTTCTGCGGAGGCAGCAAAGGAGAAAAGAGGATTATTGGGATTTCTAATGCGTCGGAAGGCGAAGGGGAAGGCACCAGAGGTTCCATCACCACCCGCCCCATCCTCAACACTTTCACATCCTCCATGCGCCACACCACCTCGCCCAAATCTTCCATTCTTTGTCTTTCCATGGGAGATTCCTGGACCTTCCTCACAGGACCTACCAACTTCAATAATACCAAGCTCGACCGCATCAAAGGACCTGCAACCTTCTGTTCACCCGGGACATTTGGAAGCGGCAATGACCACTACTTTGCTCCTTCAAGATAGTCCCCCTGAGCTGTTCCGCCCTCTGCCGTCCTTGCAAAATCGCCCACAGGTGTATGGGGACATGGAGAAACCACCTGCTAGTACCGTCTGCAAGGAGCCCATCATGCTGGTTATCGACGAGAGGTTCCCAAGGGCAAGCAGTACTGACGGGATATATGAGTCTCCGCCTAGAGCTGTGATGCCCACTCCCCCAGATACCTCCCCGCCCTACAGGTGCTCTCCGTTGCACACATCACCCCAGATGCTCGTCTTCAACCTGCCTCAGTCCTGGCCTTTGTCATCCCCAGGGATGACTTCGTTGCCGCTCGCAGGGATCGGAAATTGACCTCCCCTTCTTAATCCATCTCCCCCTCACATGACATCCCCATCTGGGATGTCGACATCGTATAGAGGCCTTGAAGAGAGCTCACTAGTTGACTTATGATGGAAACTCTTCATTTCTCGGCAAAAATAACGATCGACAGTGGCGTCATGCCTCAATGGGTGGCGCAACGGTAGATTTGTTGGCTGAGAGGGGCGAGGGTTTAAGTATGGTGGCGAGATACTAATTCTGAGGGCTCCATGATATCCGCAATACAGGATGGATCCTTACTTGTACGTGAGACGGAGCGACTGAGGTATTCTTCCCTCTTTCCAATGTTCACCCGGTGGGAGCTTTCGAAAGCCACACCAACCGTTCATTGACCGTCCCTGCGAATTTATTCCTCCATGTCCAGTCCATTCATGTACCCATAGCATCCAACACTCTCCAGCCTTTGGACCTTTTACAGAGGCAATTTCCTCTTCGGTGCTCAGGGATGGACTAGAGCCGAATCTCTAATTTACCCCGGATGCTCCCTGAACTGCCTTCTACCAATGGTTTTACTACCGGAAATGGAATTCCCTCAAATCAAATTTGGTGCGGTGTACACAGGATAGCATGTCAGGAGGAGTGTTTAACAGCCAGCGGCGAGGCGAACGCTTGAACCTTGCACTACGTTTTCAGCCTAAATTATACGAACTGGTGACTTTCATCATTCTTGGATTCAAGTTTTTATGTCTATAAGTATTCTGGGAATTCTATTCTCTGTCCCCTGTAGCGCTTCACTCAAATCTTTCCTTCTCCGCGTGTAAAGCAAATGTCTAGACCACAAACTCTCCAATTGCGCAACTCCCGCTAGGTTCTGAGACGAATGACAGCAAAAGCAATTCGTGCATTTCACTTCAGAAGTTGGTGCAACGTACCATTATACGTTCAAGTTTAAAGGGTGCGTCCGAGGCTTTCGAAGAAAGCGAAGTACTCGGAAGCGTTAAGCGCCGAGCGCTCCAGCGGGCTGAGGTAGTTTTAAGCTCCGCGTGAATCGTGTTTTTCACTTACGGCTTCCGTTTCAACTGGGTCGTCCACATCATGCTCCATTTTCGATTTCTTCTATCAGTGCTGATAGAGGATCTCCGCGCAGTCATTCGTTATGCATTTCTATGCTTTGAAACCATCATGACTTGATCGGACACCTGGTCCTTCTCTTGCCTGAGCCGTTGAAAGAGGGTGACCTGAACGTCCTCTCTATGCGTCCAGCTTTAAAGCGAATCTCTGCAGTATCTTGAAGCTCATCACGATCACTCTTGTACGTTCCTCATCCGCAACCACGCGTCGGCTCACCCAGGAAGATGCAGCAGAGAACAACATGGCCATTTCGACAGCACGTTACCCTCCGGAGCTCATCCAGGAACCAGATACTTTACTATTCAAGGAACCCAAGAAGGCTGTGAAGCCGTATCAGCATGTTTCAGGTGTCCTCACACCTGCCCTTTCTCTTCTGAGGATGGAGGTCTGACCCAAAACCGTGGTTTCATTACAGTGCGTTGCATAAGTGTTTGCGCGACGAACTTTTTTGCGAATGCCTTTGATGGCCAGATGTGACACGATAATAATAGACTGTCACGCCCAGAGTCAAGATTCGGTTGTTATATGCACTCGGGTTCAATAAATTCAGCTGCATTTCGATGTCAGATGCCTTCTTTTTTTTTTCTATCTCGGATCTTTGGCTGAAGGCGCTGAGTGTCAGTGTAGAACACGCTGCAACACAGCCTCGAATGGGCCAGGAAAGAAAAAAGAAGGAAAACCTGCAAAGGCGGAGAAGAACGAGGGTGGAACGGGGATTGGCGAGGCGCTGAAAGCGAGAGCGTTGTATTTTACCAAGATTGGTGATGAAGTGCGTCTTCTTCTTGTTCTACTTTTTTGTGATAGGGAAGAGGGAAGGAGCTGACGATGGGGAGTTGTAGGATGCAGCCCTCCCAGCTCTGACACTCGCGATCGCCAAAACACCCGGTCTGAGGTCAAGGATCGACCTCACGCTCACACTCGTCAGACATGGGTTCTTCGCGAACCATACGCTTATCACCAAGAGCTCGGCAGAGGCTGAGAAGCTCATAGACGAGGGTGCGTATCCTCTTCTATGTCTTATTCCTCCGTCCCTACCCATCGTCCTCACCACCTCCACTTTCCCTCGCTGCGAAACACAAAATGGCTCGCTAACGCTCACTGGTAGGAGGCGACTGGAACTGCCGCAACCGCCTCAAAGTCTACACATCCCTCCGACTCTTATCCATCCGCCAATTCAAACGCGCTGCCGGAGGATTCCTCGACGCTCTATCGACCTTGACCGCTACGGAACTCATCAGCTTTCATGAATTCGTGGCGATGGGCGTGGTGAGCGGAGTGTTGACAGTGGGTAGGGGTGAGGTGAAGAAGGTGCGCTTTCATTTCGTTGAAAGGAGAGGGGATGGGGGATGAGCCAGAGGTGAACCAGGTATTGCCTGATCTACCTGTCCTCGGTGAACTCTTCAAGAATTTGTATGATTGCCATTTCGACAAGTTCTTTGTCGCACTTGGTACGCCGTCCACCTTCGTTGCTGTTCTGAATCATTGCTGATGGTCATCCTTGACCTTGTTATCGCTCCTTGTCGACGTCCTTTGGGTCTTCGCCGTTCTCTCTTCTCCCTCTTTCTGCGCCCATCTCCCCCCAAACCATTCTCGCTCCCTAAACCCCATCAAAAAACCAAACAGCAAAACTCAAAAAAACCCTGCTCCTACCTTCCCGCCTCCTCTCCCCTCACGCACATTTCTACGTCCGTGACATGTATCCTCGCATGCACCCAACTCCTCGAGTATCGAAGTCTCACGGTCGAGAATCTTGCTCGGGAGTTTGGTGTTAGTGGTGGGTTTATCGAAAGGTGCGTTCCTCTCCCTCTTCTTCATCCTTCTTGTCGTCCTCTTGTTCCGACCTCCCTTCCCTTCCCTCCACCACACGCCTCTCTCTTAACTCGTCCTTGACGGCGGACCTGAACTGACGAACTACCCTAGCGAACTCTCCCGATTCATCGCCTCAGGCCGGGTCCACCCATGTATCGACAAGGTGCACGGGATCGTCGAGACGACACGGCCAAATACGAAAACGGCGCAGTACGAGCAGGTGGTGAAGAAGGGCGATTTGTTGTTTAATGAGATGCAGAGGTTGAGCAAGGTTTTGCATTAGTGCGTGTGTGTTAGTAGGAGTAGGTGCATGCAACGTGAATTGGGGATTTCTTCGTTTTGTCCTTTGAGACAACCCAGTCTTGCTGGGACGAAACGGTGCTCACTTCGATGCTCAGCCAACCATTGAGACAGAAGGTGCAACTGAATATGGATGAATTATTAACGTCTTTAGTACGGAATGATTAAAATAGTAGTAAGATAACGAGTCCTGAAGAGTTGTATCGACTGACGGTCAGTTAGATTCAAAGAAAAGCATGTATGTATCCCGAGAACTCGATCACGAAGGCATGTGCTGCACCCTACTGCTGAAGCGCTGACGAGGTATCCGAGCCTGAGAAGCCTGATTCCACACATAAACCTGCAAGCGAACCTCGACCTCGCCAGTCTGAACAAGGTACACCTGTCTATGCAAATCCCTCATCACATTCCGAAAATACTGTTCTCGCATCGCAGAAAACAGCTGTGCTTGACTAGTCCCAAAGCACTGGCGCCAAAAGTGCTGGCGGAAGATCGGATCCAGTCTCTGAGTGAGCCAGCTGGCCAAGTCCTGACCTTGTCCATCTCCAAGCCACTTAAGATCCATGATTGCTCTGAGCTTAGCAGCAGCCTTGGTTGAGAGGTTGGTAGATCCCACAGGCCTCAACACGACCTCCTGCCGGCGCCTAGGGGGTCGTCCCGGTGCAGTGACCTCATCCCACTGTTTGATACAAAGGTAATTCTCACCCCACGCTTTGATAGGTGCTCGATAGTGCGCCTCTCTGACCTGGTCCGGAAGAAGACGCCCAGTCCCAGGCGCTATGCGTCCAGCCGACTGAGTGACGTAGTGAACAAACTGGGCCAAGGCGTCGTTCATGGGCTGCATACAAGCCTCCCAATGTTCGAGACGGTGGAGGTCTTCATCGGTGGTGATACCGGCTAGTGCAAGATACTCTCGCTCGCGAGGTGTAAAGTCGTTGGCCAAGAATAGCTGGAACGTTTTGCTCCTGGGTCGAACGGAGTAGTCAAAGTCGGGGAACTTCCAGGGGAGGTCATAGATACTTTGATCGTTGGAAAGATTGTAGGCTTGCTTGACGAGCCCTTTGAGCAGGTTATAGTTGAAACCCAAGGTGCAAATGTCAGTTGGCATGGTGTGTGTAAAAGTTCGGTAGGTGAGTAATAGTGCTGAAGGTGTGGAGCTGAAGCTGGATGAGGAGATGGGTGAGAAGTGCTTCGTGCTTATATACCTTTGCAATACAGACTGCCCAGGCCGTTGGATGATACATGCATTTTTCAACTGGAACAAAGCTTGGATGAGCAGTCATGGAGACATATGTTGGCCTTTCTTTCAATCTACAGCAATCCCGGTGCACAACGGTGGGCGCTTAACGGAACAAACCCCTTCTCGGGCAGTGTTTGAATGTGTGCGTCATTTGAACGATCCCAAAGCTACCATGGATCACACTATAGCAACCAAAGACGTGATTGGCGCTTTCTCTCGTATAGGTGTATTCAGTTCACGAGCCTTCCTTGTTTCTGAAGGTATCAGTGCCGATCGTTGAGAGATAGCAACAGACGAGGGGACGTTCAAGAGGCTATCCTTAGAGACAAGCGCGTCTGACTGCGATTACACACTTTCCACGGCTATACCCTAATCTCGCGGGTAATCGTCTTCCGTGGCGTCCTAGACCAAGGACGAGGATATCTGCTGGTGCTTGGACCTCAAGAAGTCGATGTAGCTTAATCCCCTTCCTTCCTGCACGAGTGGCTAAAATAGAACATTCACTGACTGTCGATTGAGAGGCTGGTAAAGGATGGTACGGTCGTCATGTCGTTGTATGCTAAGGTGCGGTCGAGATCGAGTAGCTGCGCTCGGGCAATGTACGTGTACAGTGAAATAATAATCCCCTTCTGAGTTCTCTACCTACCTTTCCGCTTCAAGTTCGGTGTTCGATTTCGTTGTAAGGATGACCGTTCGCAAAGGCTCTAACGGTACGCTTACAGAGTCATAAGGTGGAAAGCCGCTCAGCGAGTGCTGTGACGGTAGTACCTACCGAGCTCAACATCTTTTAGTATGACCATATCATGCACCCTGAGCCCTAGAGGTGCGACCCCAGATGCCAGGCTGGTTAGAATCGTTAGATTTTGATTGCCTGCCCTAAAGGATTTATTGCAGTGCAATGTGGGCGCTTGCGGGTTCCTGGCAACACTGCTCATCGTTTGTCCACCACAATCTCTCTAGCCTCCTTCGGCCTATTCAAGCTCTATGGCTGAAATTATCTCATCGTGCCACTCGCCGGGGATACCTCATGATCCATCTACAGATAATACCCTCGTTGGGGAACTCGTCATATATCCCAAGTTCCTTACATCTATCCAGGATCTCCCCGACGAGGTTTTAGCCCACATCTTCTGGGTTGCCTTACCCTCCATTTTAGATGGCCCCGCTCGTCAGATGCTTACAGCCCTGCGCCTTGTATGCAAACGCTGGAACACTGTTTCCGCCGCAACACCGAGCCTCTGGCGTGGAGTGTCCATTCGAGTATGGGACCGACCATTTGGCACATCACGATACTACACCTCCGATCTTGAAGGTACCATAGGCTTGTGGTTCCAAAGGGGTGGCGACAATGCGCCATGCACATTGCATCTTGACCATTGGTCTTTCCCCCTCTTGCTTGACAAGGGGTCCACTGCCCGGTTTCTCGCTTGCCCAAGGAGGACCTGGAGGGAGCTGAGCTTTCGTATCGATGACGAATTCGTCTCCAAGTTGAAGGACCGACTTCGAGAGAATGGAGGTGGAGGATGGAATTGCCTCGAGCGTCTGGAGATATCCCTAATGGACACCCCATTTTACGACATCCCCAGCGTCCCAAGTATCAAAAGCCTGCATCTCACAGATGCTTCACATTTTGCCCTGGAGGGCACACTTTTGGAGCCTCCATCCACTGGAAACGTGCTATATCGATCCCTCACCTCTCTTCACATTTCACGATGCATTATTCCCGACCCCCTTGCATTTGCAAGACTCATTAGCCCTACCTCCTTTCCCAGCCTTCGAGTCCTGATCCTCGACTCCCTAAACTATTGTCATGTGAGAGACCCCTCTGATTCCAGGCTGGAACAGCCCCCTCTGCCACTTGCGTATAAGCACAAAGGTGTCGAACACCTTACTTCGATAGGATCCGAAACAGCCGCGGTCCTCGTGAATCTCCACCTTCCCTCTCTCAAGGTGTGGAGACTCGAGCGAATCACTCCGAAAAAGTGGCAGACGCACTCACCGGAAGTCATTAATGAATGGTACCAGCGTTTTGCAGCACACTCAACAGACAACCTCCATACGCTCGATCTTGGTGACTCTTGTATGCTGCCTTCTCAGGTGGCGGCATTGCTTGAGAAAATCCCACCCATAAAGCAGCTTTATGTTCAGGACTGCCAATTTTCCCCCCACCTGGACAATAGTCCAGGGCTGGTGCTGGCGGGAATTGAGGAGATTGGGGTCACAAATGTCCTTCCTGGTACTCAAGTTGCGGAACGAGCAGGCCTTTCCCAAAGTCTGCGCGGTCACGCCCAAGGATCTGGTATTCAGGCATTCGTGAGCAACATGCTAGCGATCAAAGTCATCGAGGGGTGTGCTGGTGAAGGAGCCTTACCACCAGACTCTCATTGCTACCCACAACCAGATACTAACGAAGAGGAAGAGGTCGAGGTAGTCGGGTCTGCCCTTCCCGAGGGAGTGGACGAGGCATCGCTGATCGCCTACATGAGCATGGGTGTTGTGCCTGACGGTAGGTCTCTTCCACTTCGTCAATGCATTCACCGCTCAAGCCATGTTCCTTTTCAGATTGGCCGTTTGGATCTTTTCACACACAAAACGGGTCTGATAACGAGGAATATTTGGCAATGCCTGGCGCTTGATCCAAATCTGCGAGACATTCTCGTGTGGTCTTGCTTCGTCCTCTATCGGCACTGGTAGAGAATTTCAGCGCAGACATTCGTTATGTATCTCTATCCTTTGAAACCATCATGACCAGACCGACACCTCGTCCATATCTTGCCCGAGCCATCAAAGAGGAGGACGCTCACGTCCTCTCTATTAATATGCATTCAGCTTAAAGCGAATCTCTCCGGTATTTTGAAGCTCACCATCATCACTCTTGTACCCTCCTCACCCGCCCCCATGTGTCGATTCACAGAGGCGGTTGGAGCAGAGAACAATACGGCCAATTCAACAACATGTTCCCCTTCGGAACTCATCCAGCAAGCAAATACTTTGATGTCCAAGGAACCCGATAAGGCGGAGGAGCCGTATCAGTATGTCTCAGGTGAACTCAGACCCGCCTTCTCTATTCCGGAGATGGTGGTCTGGATGCAAACGCGATGGATGCAGTGTCACCAGGTGCACCAGCAGGAATCTGCACGTCCTCTCTGTGCCTTCCTCTAGCCCTTGCTTCCCCTCGCCCTTCTCCCGAATCCTTTCGAGCAACAAATGAATGACAAGCTCATGATAACCCCCATTTAGGTGCATCAAAACCCAATGATACTGTCTCCCTCTCCCTCATCAACTCGCATCTCCACAGAGGTACACGTCTTTGAAAGAAAGACATACAGTTTGATTGGGAACATGTCCACGTCTACAGTGAGTTTCCATCCACCGTCCTTGAGGTGACGACGGGTTTTTACGGCGACTTGACCGTTGCTTCCTTTGAGATCGGTAGCAATCACCTTGGCACAAACAGCCGCCAACTCGATCTCGTACTGACACCTCCTCCAACGCCAATGCTCACCCGCCCGCCAACAGAACTCTCGCCAGACTCGATGATCGACGTGACTAGCTTGGTACTAGAGCAGGTTCAGCAGGCTGCCGAAGCCAACTGCTGGGCCGATTTCTTTCTTTGTTTTCTTCGGTTTCGTGACCATACTACCTCTTCTCCTTTGTACCTTCTATTCATCCTTTCACTATCGTCTGGAATGTCTCTCCTCTACTTTCATGGGTCTCCACTGGCATGTACTCCTGCCGCTCCACACCACGTCGCCCCTTTCCCCCACCTGCCTCATCACCCTCATTGCCTCTTTCGTCCTTCTCACCATGTCATACCCCCTTCCTTACGCTCGCTTAAGCGCCTTTAAACCCGGATGGATGGTTGGCGGTGATGTTGACTCACGTACTAAACTGTTGTAGACTTTTGAAGACGATCATCGAAAAAGTCTTCCATGGTGTCGGATGTCCTGTACCAAGGACAAGTATATCGATTAGTACCTGATCCTCAAGAAGTCGACCTGCTTCTCCCGTTTCCTTTGTGTCCCGTTTCCTACAACAGAGGTAGGCAAGGTCGTCAAGTCCTGATATGCCAAGATTAACTTCTTCCTTCATCCTCGACACTTGTGGACAAAGGAGATGGCCCACAGTTGATTATTCGCTGTCAGGATTGCGTAAATGTATTCTAGGCAATGTAAGAGCATAGTACAATCCTATTCGCTATTAATTCCATTTCAAGACGATAAGAGGCATGAGCCTTATACAGAAAGAGTTGCGAAGATCGTGCAAACGAGGTCAGTATCCCTTTACTCGACTGACATGAACCGTGTCACTATGCCTTGTCATCTGATCATTTTGGCTGTCCCTGACTGACACTTCCCCTGAATGGCTCATTTCGCTCATCTACCCAAGCTGAAATGATGAATGGTGCATTATCGTAGCTCGGTCCCGCGCTTGCACTGCCAGTACTCGGCTGTAGAGCATGAGCGAAAATGGGTGACGAACGGACCATGACTACAGTTAGCCAGGATGCAAGCGCCCTTCTCGATGGATGCAACGCCTCTTGTCCAAGGTGAAACAATCGCCATGCAAAACAGGCAGACACAAGATCTCTACAACGGGCGTAGTTGGAGCACTGAGGCCGTCCACCAGTGGAAGCCAACCAGGGATTCGCATCATCATCCCTCCATTCCTTCCTCTCCTCCCCCTGCCGAAACTAAGCCACCTGGGCTTCCAGAGATAAAACAAGAGCCGAGGTTGAAGGGTCTGAAACGGATGGTCCAATGGGTCCAGAAGAAGGCAACCCCTGGAAGGAGGGCCGAGGGGAAGGTTGATCTGGATGGTGAGCTCAGGGCAAACCGGAGAACTGGCTTGCGTTCTCAACTAGAAACCTCAGGTAGGAAATTGGATTTCGCAACCGAAAATGATTGAGGTTGCTCATACGAGACTTTTATTGCATGCAGCAACTGTTTATTCTCTGCCATCACAAGAAAGCGATTCAGAGGGGTCGATAATTGTTGTTTCGGTGCCTCAATCTCAATGCCCGGTCATTGCTGCGGGAAACAAGTCATATCCCCAGGAGCACACAAAGGATGAAGACAAGAGATCTACAGCCTCAAGCACCTCATCTGAGTCAGCTCCCGACCTTCGCTTTTCAGGACCAGAAGAATCTCCCTGGAAATCCTCTCGCCTAACAAAGCAGGGAAATTCCAGGTTCCTTGCAAAGGAAGTCACCTCTATCCCAACGCAGGATACCCCTACAGCCCAGGGGGTAAAGACTGTTGCCAAACAGAATGGCCGTTCTCGGGTGATACGAAGGGTCAGGGGTAAACATGTGTACTATGTCACACCTTCAACGTCGTCGGTGACTCAAGGGCCTACTCTGGACCTACTACCACAACGAACAATGTCCCAGTACTTCACTCCTCCTCAGACCCCACAGCAATCCTTCTCCTCCGGCGATAGCCAACACCGGAAGCGTGAATCTTTCCTACAATGTAACACCTTGGTACCGTTTCCTTCTAAGGCTCAGCCTCACGAGGGGCGGAGGAGTGAATCACCTCCTCCATACCTCACGCCATCACCTCCTATGTCGTCTCGGCAGAGCGTCTCTTCGAGCGTGATGAGCGGGACTTTGTTGAGCTTTGGCAGAACAGGAATTGTCCAATCAGTACCCGCCCCCTCCCAAAGTACACTCTCGCCGCCGATGTCAATGGTGGGGATGCCATCGCCGCCAGGTATGGCTTCGCCTGAAGGCGGGGCATGGTATCGGGGATATGAAGAGAGTTTATTAGGCCCCGTAGATTTTGTTGGATCGTATTCCCTTACGCAGTGAAAACAAATGAATTGAGTTGATCGGTCCACATGGGTCAGCGACATATACTCCTTTAAGATACCGATGTGCCAGCGGTAAAGGTCTCCTGGCATCTTCCCTTGTCCACAATTGAAAGGTGGGACTTCGCGACATTGGCACACGTAATTGCCACTTAGGCGTAAGTGACCGAAGCTTTGATGGATACAATGAAAAGACGAGTTCCCAACGTGACAAGCACAGAAAGGAACGATGAGGAGGTGACTCGGAGTTTAGAAGGATAAAAAGAAAGTATCCGAATTCCGGGGGAAACTAAGCTGGCTAACTAGTGAGGATTACAGCACATTTTTATGGTACTTTTTTGTTGGTCCGTGCTCGTGTTTCATTATACCAAAGGTAGGTATATTGAAGGAACATGAGAATAAGAAAGAAAATCTCACTGTACCTCCTGAAGGGGCGATGAGGGATGAGGGTTCAGGCGCGGGCGCTTAATTCGATCGCGTCGCGTCGGTTTGATAGTTGGCCAGTGCCTTGATGACGGAATAGGGGCTATCGCGCCGGGCTACGCCCAGCCATGTGTGAGTCCCTACACAGGTCCATCGAGAAGTCGCAAGGGCACCGAGAGAATTACCGAGGAAAGAGGTCACACTGAGTCGACATGTGATGGAGGCAGTCCGGCATTATCCTTGCTGAGGAGGGGGGACCCATATCCCTGGCTATACACCTGGGACGAGGACCTGAAGTTGGCATGTGAAATAGAAGGTATCACGCAAGAGCTCCGCATGAGACCGGAATAGACGCTGTAGCGCAACACCCCAAAAGCCTCCTGCTCGTCGTTGGTGGTAAAACTCCGATAATAAAGGTAGAAAATGGGGTCCAGTGTGCGAGCTATGTGTCTAGGAGTGTCGCCGAAGATGTTGTGGAACGTCTCATTGAATTCCGTGAAAACTTGCGTTGTGGGGTTCCAGTCGTGGTCACAACGATTGCGAGATAGAGTTTAGCCCAGATTTTGAGCCCACCCCGTGCAGCGAGAATGTCACAACCCCTTATGACCTTGTCAGAGATGAGTGAACAGGCCATGGGCAATTTGAACAGCTCTTCCGTGATTCCTCAATTACCTCCAAGGAGTGTCTTCTTGAGCGTGGGTAATCACCCCAGAGATCTGCCAGTGCACCTGTATATCCACTTGCATATTCTCAACCAACGTCACCAAACAGCAATGTCTCAGGAATCTTATGCCGTCAACTTCCTCTCGTATACCCTAAAGGCAGGGGATTTCAGATATTATCCCTGGAACTTGGGCAGCTACACTTTGGCCACTGTGAATCCTGAGGATCCTTCGTCATATGCTTCGTTTTATGCAAGCCTGGGTTGGAGAACACCAAGGCTGTCTCCTGAAAGGCAGCGCTGTGTGCAACCCAGGCTTGCATGAAATGAAGCATAAGATGAAGGATCTTCGGGATTCACTGAGGTCAAAGTGTAGCTGCCGAAGTCCCAGGGATAATATCTGAAATAGCCTGCATTTATGGTATGCGAGAGGAAATTGACGGCATAAGATCCCTGAGACATTGCTGTTCGGTGACGTTGGTTGAGAATATGCAAGCAGATATACAGGTGCACTGGCAGATCTCTGGGGTGATTATTCTGTGAAAGCACTGAAGAGAGAGAGAGACTTGGGTGGTGGTGATGACGCAGAAGGTCTCAAGCAGAAGTCTTATTATACGATTTCCAGCATGAGTGGCTGAGCTCTACCTGGCCTTTGAAACCATGGCAATATAGCCGTACAGTTAAGCGCCCAACTTACGCCGGCTTGAGGGCCATGACAACATAACCTTAATCGGGGACCTGCGCTACCTAGACAACATCGCTGCGCCTTGTCTTCGCAAGATAACCAAATCTAGAAGATATCTTGGATTTTACAGCTCCGCGCAGTTGAGATTGTTTCCTTTGTCCCTCCCAGCCGCTGCTGTGCTTCACCAATATTCACGCCCAGACGCTGTCCGAGATACTAACACAGGGTGTCTGGCCCCGTAATTCGACAGGAATTAGCTTGGAAGTATGGGAATGATTATTGAGGTCCCCTACTTCATAACTTCGGCAGAATTAGTTTTGAAACTATGTTATTTGAGTACTTGATAAGATAAGATGTGACAAAGGAGGCGGGGAAAGTATGCGACGGCCTCGTGCCCATAATTTGATGCCTAATCGCGCTCAAATTATGTTGAGGATTAGGGAGGCTCCCTACTTCTCCTTGCATTGGGTTGTGCAATATTGTTCTTCAACACGCACACAAGCATTAATGAATGTGCGAGAAATTCAGCTTTCTGAGGAGCATGACACAAGGATAGCCTGCAACCTTATGCGAGGAGAAGTAGGGAGGCTTCCTAATCCTCAACATAATTTGAGTGCGATTAGGCATCAAATTATGGGCACGAGGCCGTCGCATATTTCCCCGCCTCCTTTGTCACATCTTATCTTATCAAGTATTCAAATAACATAGTTTCAAACCTAATTCTGCCGAAGTTATGAAGTAGGGGACCTCAATAATCATTCCCATACTTCCAAGCTAATTCCTGTCAAATTACGGGGCCAGACATCCTGTGTAAATTCCCGCCAGATAATCTCTTTAGATATTAGATAATAGATTCCCATACAGTGGCATAAAGGCGATAGTTCTCCATTCTCTCTCCCAGTAACGACCAAATGGAGCTCCAATTACTCAGAGGTGCTGTATCACTCATCTGTTTGTATTCACCAGAGCAGTTGGGTGTCAATATTTCGTTACACCCATAGCAATGAGGCTTCAAAGGTGCCCATAACGTTCTTAAAGCTTCCCAAGAAGCGAACTACCTCTGGCAATGCAGGAAGCCACTCAGCTCAGGCATGGCGGTTTCGGATCCTATAGAGGCCCTTAGGCCACTTATCTGGCAGGAAGTAAGTGGCCTAACCAGCCAATCTGAGACCGTCGCTCCCCACCCAAATCCGCGCGAAACCTGCTAAACCGGTTATGGTGCAACCACATACCGTTTCCTTCTCAGACGGGAAGGAAAACACTGCTCCGGTGTTCGGTCATTAAGTCGCTTCTTTGCCAGCAGCCGCTGAAAAAGCCTGTTATGGCTTCGTATGATTTCCGGCGTTCTTGATGGCGCACTTCGCGTCTTCCGGAGAAATAACACCTAATTTGGCATGTTGTGCCACTGTCATTCGAATGTTTTCCGTATGTTGTTCGTATGTTTAATATCATACAAGGTACGCCTCGCTTCGCTACGGCGGTAGTCTGCAATCACCCGCCCCGAGATCATCTCACTATAGCCCCCCACTGTATTCTACGCCGCTCTGTCTGTGCGGTGTGAGATCGACGTTCCGGGCACACGTCGAGCTGCCATGCGATGCGAACGGCAGGCTGATGCAATGCAATAAAGATAGGTGAGCACAAGGGTACGACAAACGCACCCCAGCAATAGTGAGGCGAGGCCTAACCACCAATGAGGTGATGGCAATGTCACAGTGACCGAGTCTGAGTATGCGAGAGAGAATGGCTTTCTAGTTTCAATCCAAGAAGCACCATTTTCAATTGTCACGCAATGAAAGTCCAAGCACGGTGGTGCAGTCGGCGAATGCGGAAGCACGCGCCAAGCCCTTAGAAAGGGTAAAAGAGGAAGCGTAGCCCTTCTTTAATGTGGAAATACGATGTGAAATTTTGTGAAAATAAAGGCATTAGAGATATATGGCACTCAGCGAAAAATCAGCGTAGGTTTCTTGACAGGAAAAACCGCTGCCCAAGTGAAAATGTGCAAGAACAAACATATGCACACAGAGCAAGGGGATATGCTTAAGATAAGAGTAATACACCGTTTGTATAGCCCTATTCTAGTACGCTCGCCCGTCTATGTCGGGCCCTAAATATCTGGTGGTCCAAAGGAACCAGTGGAGCTGTACTATTAATAAGCCCTAGAATGCGCGCGTGGATTGGCGCGTGGATTGGCGCCCGTTGCATCCCTTCTCTAGAAATAGATGTGGGTGCCGCTAGATATCACCTTTTAAAGCTCTAGATGGATATATAGCTGGACAGATACTTCAACTGGCACAGTGCACACGCCCTCCGGGGGTGGGCCACTTGGATTTGGCTGGTAATAGCTCGGACCTCCTGGGTTCCTACGACTATAATCCCCCGCTTGATCATCAGTTCAAGAATTAACACCAAGTTTTCTTAGCATCTCTATACTGTGGGGTATGGATAGGAAGGAGGCCCAGGAGGGGGTAGGCGATACATGTTTTCAAACGCTGGAACGAGAAATTGATGGGATCAATGAGCCCCTATCGCTCAGAAAACATTTCGAAAAGTTATAGGAAATCATCGCTTGGGTTTCAAGGTAAGATGATCTATGTTTGAGGTCTCTTTTATTATAGGAAGAGATATCTGGCTTTATCTCGGCGGAGGGCCGTGATCTCCGTGGTCAGACGAAGTCAGACGAAATCAATGGTCCCAATCGCGTCCAAGCTGAGCATATCCTGTTCATATTGCCTTGTTTTGTCGTACGGTAAAGCACTTCCCACGACACCAGAAAGTTCAATAGTATGGATGTTTTAAGAGATATCTTAGGTGTGTATGGAGGTCATTGGATGCTATCTGAACATGTGAGGCATCTACTCTTTCAAAATATGACATTCTGAATTAGTGTTTGTTGAGATTTGACCTGCTGCTCACATCCAGCGCAACACCTAAGCGAAATTATTTATGACGACATAGGAAATGCTTGTAGCTGCTACGGTGCCCACTGATTCGGCCCTCAGCCAAGTTTCAGATAAATTCCCAGAGCTATAGCTTAAAACCGTGTGGCATATGCGTATTCGAAGCGTTGTGCTAACAGTGCTCATCTTTTTATTAATAAAAAACGAAGCTTACTGGCCATCAACGATTCTTTGGCCAAGTCAACGCGAGGATAGCCGCTGTAATGCTGTACGACAATGTGCAACTTGTGAGGTAGCATGATTTCAATTTCAAACCTGTTAAGAAAAGTTGTGTGCTCGTCGTGACGGGGTCGCACTTAACATACCTTTGCGAAAAAGTACGAGCCGCTCACTTTTCGCCGCTCATTATACCTCCCACATCTCCGCAATCTGGATACCAAATCCAGTACCCTCCCTTATGGGTAGCCGGTGATTGGCCAGTGATTCTGCTTAGGAACTCGCGAGTCTAGCCTGCAATCAAAGAAGAAGATATTGAATAGTAGTAACTTCAAATATTTTCCATCTACAAATGTCCCTTTACCTACACTAAATGCATAAAGTAGGCTTCAGGACCTGGATTGGCAAATAGCAAGCAGCTAGCATGGCCTAAACAGTAGGTTGTAGGCGGCATAACATAGCTATGGGGTCTGGTAAATAGTTCAATGCTTCGAATACCGGCCTTGAGGATGTCTCGATGGTTTCAGCAACTGTGCTGGTTTATGGGCCTGCATATGCTGCAACCAAATCGCAGTATCGGTCGAGGGGAAGAGGCGCAAAGCCTGGCGCTGCGGCCCGTACTGTCAGTGGTGAAACCGGGGACGGTTTTGAAGTGACCGTCGTCGGTTGAACAGCAACGGTTCGAACCGCCGGGTACGGTTTACAAACCGTGCGCTTCCAAATTAGGATATACGGTTAGTTTGCTTAGGCCACTAATCCCCTGCGAGATAAGTGGCCTAAGGGACCGTGGAAACCGTCCATAGACAGTGCCTGAGGTGAAGCCACTCCAGGGCGCTGCGACAATTTAAAGCTCCGCGTAAATCAAATTCCGCGCTGTGACGGTCTAGCTCGAACTCGTTTGCCGTTCACATCTTGCTGCATTCTCTGTTCTTTATCGACATGAGTCCCAACCCGCGGCTCATACACTCGCATTCCCGCTATCTCATGCAATATGAGCCTACATGCGGCCATCGTGACTTCGTCTGACACCTGAACCATTCGGCCTTTCTTCTCTGAGATCTCGATTGAAGAGGAGGACAAGAACGTCCACCTACAGCCCCATTTCATGCGTTTAGCTTCAAGCTTCTAGTCTCTCAACGGCGATCTTTACTTATCTCGTTCCTTTCTCGTCCAAGATTCATACCGCAACTCAAACAGGAAGTTGCGGACCGGGACGACATATCAGTTTGACACCGTCACTCCGTCACTCCAGCGAGCAGAAGTAGCAGCGCGGAGGGAACCGAGACGGTGCAGGGGATCTATCAGGACGTGTTAGGTGTATCGAAGCGTGCCCTTTCTCTAAAGAATGGTCACTAAGAGGGGTAGCGGCGCGATGCGATGCGGCAGCTTCGTTGCCTATATCCGTTCAAGAGACTGCCCTTGTCAAGCTCTTTTCTCCTCCTTCCTCCCCTGTCCTGCGTTCTACCTTGGTGGCAGTGTTGAGTGCACGAGCCGACGCAATATCGCAGGAGCCCGAATATTCTGTCTCAAAGTCGACAGAATTCATCTTCGTCCCCTCGTCGTTGTCGTCACCAGTATTGCGGAGAATCAGAGATGTCTGAAGAACCAGTCCTCCCCATTCCCAAACTCAACGTCCCACAATGTCTGTTCGTCCTCTCAAATCCTTTGCTCAAACACCTGCACGAGAAAGCAAGACAAGAGAGTATCAAAGCTGATGGTACGCTCTCCCTTCCTCCCAACTCCCTCCACTGACCCCCTCTCGTAGAATGGGCCCATACTACCGCTCCATAACAGCCATCTCCGATCCCTCTTTCTCCTCACATTCCTCCACCTCTTATCCATCCGCCAATTCAGACGTACCGTGGAAGGGTGCTTGGACGCCGTCTCAACTTTCACCGCAATGGAACTCATCAGCTTTAAGGAGTTTGTGACGATGGGCGTGGTGAGCGGGGTGTCGAAGATGGGTAGGGGTGAGGTAAATAAGAAGGTATTTCCTTTTCTTTGAGATGGGGGAGGTGGGCTGACGGGAAGAAACGTAGATTATCACGTCGCCAAAGGTGAACCAGGTCTTGCCTGAGCTTCCGGTTCTTGGTGAACTGTTCAAGAATCTGTATGATTGTCATTACGACAAGTTCTTTGTCGCATTGGGTACGTCGCCCACGATCCTCAGTGCTTGGTCATTGCTCATGATCGTCCTCTCATCTTGCAACCGATCCTCGTTCACGTTCTTTGGGCCTTCGTCACACTCTCCTCGCCCATTTATCCCTAACCGTCCTCCCTCTGTAAACCCACCAAACAAAAACAAAAAACCTCGAACAAACACTCCTCCTCCCCTCCCAACTCCTCTCCCCCCACGCACGTTTCTACCTCCGCGAAATGTGTATCCTCGCATCCACCCAACTCCTCGAGTCGTATCGAAGTATTATCGTGGAGATTCTCGCGAGGACGTTTGGCGTTAGTGGGGTGTTCATCAATAGGTACGCTTTTCTTCCTTCTCTCCTTATCCCTCTTCCTCGTACCCCTCCATCTCGCTTCTTTCTTGGTATTCCCAAACCGTCATGATGAACACAGTTAACCCGTAACGCACAGCGAACTCTCGCGATTCATCGCTTCAGGCCGGATCCACGCCCCCATCGACAAGGTCCACCGATCGTCGATACCGCCGCCACCGCCGCAACCACATGTCGAACCTGTCGAACCCTCCACAAAATGCGCAATACTAGAGAATGCAGAGAGATCACAATGGCAAACGACGCAAAATAAACGGAAGGTGCGGTGGATTGAGCGCGTTGATGTTCGCGGATTCCATCCTTTTGATGAGGAAGTCTATTTCGACGGCTCGGAGTCTCCTGCACCCCTCGATCCAGTGCAGCTACCAGAGGGTCAGTTGATTATGATTCGAATTGTATGCTGGGCGTTACTTAATCCGAGAATCTGTAGCCTAATTTCGAAATAGAACTCTCAGATGGGTGCGCAAAGGGGGAAGGCAGTGCTCGAAATCCAGATCGACCATGGAGGTCCTTCCGCCTGTCCTCCCCATTTGTTTCCCCGATATGGCTCTTGCATCCAGCCCGGATCAAGGCATGCAAAATCTGAATCCTCATCGCACATATCCCAAGCCCTCCATCAGATTGTCTCATTGCACTAGCCCTCATTTCAACGCTCTGGAAGGCGAAGGAGACGTGGTGGGAGTACACCCCCGAGCCTCTTATGCGAGCCTATCCATTTCCTCGCGTTCGCTCTCTCCTCCTCTAACCAATTTGTATCAGGGTTTCCTGATTTCGGTGTCGACATCGTCCTCCCATTCGGAACGAATGCCCCGATCTGTCCCCGATTGTCCCTATCCAAACATCATCTCTTTCGATGCCCTCCTTCTCAGAGCCTTGGTCACCGAGAAGAAGTTATAATGGTGCCTCGGAACCTTCGGGTCAAGCGTCGACGTGAGCAATCGAGAGTCCATATTTTCCTACCCAGCCACCTTTATCACCTTCGAGATCTCAGCTCTTCTCAGCCCCGGACATTCCGGTCCTGTCGAGTCGTTCTGAAGCTCAACTTCCTCTCAGCGCCATTTCGGGTGGAGAATCACCACCTGAAATGGTTATGGGACCGTCACCGCCTGCAATCTCCCCCGCTTGGATCTTCTCGACGATGACGACACCAACAATGGGGTCTTTGGGACCTTCTCCAAGCACTATGCAATTGTCACCACCGATGATGTTTTCTCCTCCGATGTTTAGATATGGGGTCGAGTACAGGGGCATGAAGGAGCAGTTGTAGGGTAGTGGTAGGAATACCAGACGAAACGCAGTTGGCCATCCTCGAAAGCCTGAGTCGTGGCTCGATGTGACTGTTAGACACGCCTTAAAGAAGTAGGTAAATCCTTCGATGCTCTACACGTTAAGTTCTCTATTCTGAGTCACATTTAGTATCGGGATTGCAAACATCACGCATGCCTCGTGCCAAAGTCTTGGTAAACAGCGCCTATTCGGTGCGAGAATGGGAAAGTTCAATAATGAGCAGTATACATGTGCATCATTGCGTCGTTACCGTTGCGTGGTATCCCTCGTGTGCGCGGTTACCCGCACTTTTTTTTTACCTTTCCAGCCGACCTACCACATCCTCCCCTTCCTCTCTGCCCCCTGTGAAGTCATCGTCCCAGCTTTCTTCCTTTGGCAGACATGTCTCTCTAACATCCATCTTAGCTCCCTCGTCGTTGTCATCGCCGGAAGGACTAGAAGAAAGACAACATCGCCCTCTAAGATCTAGAAGGCATGAGCACAGAAGAGCCGAAGAAGCTCAACGGGGAAACAGAAGCAGAGTCTGAAAGTGAGGGCGTTTTACTTGACCAAGATTGGTCACAAAATTCGTCTTCTATCACATCGAAAGGATCCAACCGTGTTAAGGCACAGGACGCAGCCCTCCCATCTCCCATCCTCGCCACCGCCAAAACGCCTGGCCTTGGTGCTTGGATCGGCCTCGTGGTACTGACATTTGTCAGACTCGAGCTATTGTACCATAACTTATCCCCAAGGATACGGTAAACACAGAAAGACTCATCAATGAAGGCGCATTCTCTCTCGCTCCTTTCTCCTCCCGTTCATTCGCCCGATCCTTCTTTCCTATCGATCATAAGACGGGTTGACTGACACTCAGGCTCCTGTCGCACGCGGCTCGCCTCGTTTTCAGTTACCCACGCGCGTAGTAATAAAGTGCGCAGTGCTTTCTCCTTTGTTCACTTCTTTCCTCTTCGTCCTCCTTTTGTTCTTCCTCTGTGGCTGATCCCCCTTTGCTTTGGATGTAGAGGTTGAGTAAAGTTTGCATAAGGGTGCCGTTATGTAAAGTGTGGATTGGAAGCTTCTTGTTTTTCTTTCTATCAATTTTTCTTCTCCTGGTGGGGCACTCGAATTTGGTTAAATGGGCGCCTGTATCATGAGGTTCCTGGCCGCAAAATGCCGAATCGGGATGGGACTAACCACATCCTGTACATCAGTAACGCCACAATCTGGGGATAGTGCGGTCGCGAATTTGCGCTTGATGAGGGCGACGGCAATTTATTCCGTGTTTCTTTTGAGCGAGGATTCAGTATCGCTTTCGTCTCCCCTTTCTACGTACCCAGGTTAAGTTTCGACGAAGCGCGGCCAGTGTCACCTTTGCATACGACCGGGTCACCAACTTTCAAGGTATCCAAATTGACGATATACACCCTTTCCTCTCCCGAACATAGCCTTGGCGATTGATCTGCGCTTTATGGAAATGGATAAGGATCCCGAAGAGTCTTGCACCCGTCTGCCACTACCTTCGCCCTGAGCCACTTGTCGCCTGGCTCCTCCATGGCTACCCAACGTTTGGGAACAAATGTGAGTGAAGGCAAGCAACGGATGAAAGCAAGGCTTGTCCAGCTACCAGGAGTACCAAAAGCCGTCAAGAATAGATCTTCGAGACGTCAGACTCGAATCATCATAGATAAGCCGGACGATGGCGTTGAAAGCGACGCACTCAATCCCTTCCTCCAGCTAGACTCTGAACCAGAACCTATAGTAGACTCGGACCCAACAGGTAAGCCTACAAACTCAGACAACCCATCATTAGCATCATCTGACATTAACAAAGGTATCGACACCTCCCGCCCGTTGGACCAAAGCGTCGACTCTAAGCATTCATTCGTTGTTGTACAATATCCACCCCCTGTTACTGGCATTGCTCCCCCTGATGTTTCGCCAAGGGTCAATCAGGACAATGACGGTCTGGGTGGCTCACCCAAGGCTGATTCGGAATCGAATGCCCAAAATGTCTCGGGGGACAGGGCGAAGCAGAAACGGGGCATCCTGGGTTTTGTTAGGCGTTGGAGAGCTAAAGTCAAGACGCCAGAGGCTTCATCACCACCGCTACCCGCCCCTTCCCCGACATCTTCGCATCCTCCAGGTGCTGGATCTCCCCGCCTAGATCTCCCATTCTTTGTCTTTGATTGGGAGACTTCGCAGTCCTCAACACAAGGACTACTACCAAGCTCTACAATGCCAAAGGGCGTAGAACCTTGTGTTCATCCTGGGCTTTTGGAAGCGGCGATGGCCTCCAATCTGCTCTTCACGAGTCGCACCCTATCTGAGCTGTCTGGCTCTCTGTCCGAGGACGATCGAGTCCGAGAGGACGCAGGAGCTGTAAAGACAAAGCCGGTCGTGCGGAGGGAACCTGTGGCAGTAGTCCTCGAGGAGGTATACCCAGGGGCTGGAAGTAATGGGGTCGATGAGACTCCACCAAAAGCCGTCATGCCTACTCCTCCCAACTTCTCCCCGCCATACATGTCCTCTTCGTTGCAAATGTCAACACAGATAGTATCTCAATCCTGGTCTTCACCAATGTCCTTGTCATCCCTCACGGGTGTTCCAAACCTGTCTCCATTCTTCAATCCATCTCTCCCTCACATGTCACCTCCTACAGGGATGTCATCATCGTATCGAGGACTCGAAGAGAGCTCACTAGTTGGTCCATGATGAAATCTCCTTCAAGCCCTAATTGAGGGCATCAAGTGGACATAGGGTTCGATACCAGTGTATCGTGATCTGTGGCGCAACCACAGAGTCTTTGAACCAGGAGACCCGCGAGGATGGGGGAGAATTATTCAGGACGGACCAGTAAATGGCGTCCATTCGCTTCAGATAACCAGGGCGGCATCAGGAATACTTCCCTGTTGTTCTGATTTATTAAACTTTATCAGTATTACTTGATCATTTCGGCGAAAGCAATGTGCTATAGAGGAGGGTTAGGCGGTACGTCAGGAACCCCGGCAGTAAGTAGACTTCGAATAGAACTGCATAGCACCACATCCCATGTCTTTACTCTTTCTTTGGGCCATACGTACACCATATCCTCCGCGAGCAACATCTTGGCCATTTTTATGTCCTTGAACCCTCTGCTCACGATCACCTTCCTTCCCAAAACACTATTGGTCAATTGCATTACATTTTGGCCACATGTAATGGCCGACTAGCTCAGTTGGTTAGAGCGTCGTGCTAATAACGCGAAGGTCTTGGGTTCGATCCCCACGTTGGCCATTACATTCCCTTTTGCCCCTTTGCTTCGTTTAGTTTTGCCCAGTGCGCGACCGTGAAATCCGTCTTCCCTTCCAGTTGATTTTTGGTTCGTAACAAACAGGATCTCTTTTTTTCTTTCTTTTCAGGCGTGCACAAAAGTGCATCTTCAAAGCCGTTGGTAGAGGTGGGTCAGTTATAGGGCGTGCCTATAGAAAATTACTAGAGTGACTGATCTGTGTCCGCTTGGAGGAAATGCGCAACCGCACGGGCTTTAATTCTCCTGACTTCCTTCTTCCATGAACTGATTGGTGTCTTATGACGTGCTATACCAATATACTGTTGCTTCTGCTACTACTGATTTATACGCACCCAGTCGAGAAACGCAGACCAACTTCGTCTAACATCACCTGGGCAATCTCTGTCACCACCTCGACCCGCTGATCCTCACTCTCCCACACGAATGTTGCATCAACCTTCCCAACGAGTCTACCTAAGTGATAAAACACTGCTTCATCAGGCCAATCTGCATCGCTACCCTCGCCTAAAGCCACAAACCCAATATCCAGGTATTTCGAATGGTCGCGAATAGAACTCTGCATCTCCGACACGATACCCTGTGCGTTGCGAACTCGTTCGGTCGAGGAAATCCCTTCATGCTCGAATATCCTCTTCATCGTGCCCACGTAATTGTCGAGCTCCTGTTCAGAGCAAGAAATGAGGGATTCGATACCGGGGCACACCCTCTTCCCCAGTCGAAGTCGAGTAAGATCGTTGATGGAGCGTTGAAGGTCTGAGAGACATTCGCTTGTTCTCTGCGCACGCGTTAGAGGTGGAAGGTCATCGTGACTAATATCTTCCATCCTCCTGTTGAACCCCGAGAAAAAGCTGCCAGGTTCGTTGTCGACCTCTGCAGCGGCCCATTCGTTCAATCGTTGGATGCAGACGAGCAAGTTAGAGTCAAAGACTTCGTCGAGGATATCTGCTACGTATGGGTGGGATCTTCCATGCCATTTCAAAGTCGCAGTTCTTGTGTTCGCAGGTGGGGCAAGTGGGTATGGGATGAGGCGGAAATATCGAGAAAGAAAGCCTGCGGTTTGAGTAGGGATCGAAAGGAGGAGCGTGGTATGTTGGATCGGCATTCGGACAGTCATGTTAGGCGGGCTCTCAGGTGGAGACGAGGGCAAGGGCCAGGCTTCTTATGTCCCTCGGGGAGGAGGTTTGATATGGTCCAATATTCCACTCTCACCATTCCCTGCCACAGGCCAAGAACAATAAATTGAGCCCTGGGTCCAAACGCTTATCGTTTACCCTTGGATCGTATTCGTGTTGCTCTGCGTTCTAGTCAGGGTCTGCAAGATTCCTTGCCCGAAGCTGCCGTGCTCGCCCAGAAAGGGAGTGAGAAGAACGATGAAATCCAATAATGATTGCTTTGTACGCTACTGATATGACTGATGTTGGGTATCGAATATGGTATATACTTTGCGAATGAATACTGGATGAGTTGCGGTGTACGTTTAAATCGAAAGCAAAGAAACGTGAAAGTGGACATCGAGAGCTGAGCTACAATCGAAACCAGCGAAGTAAAGAAGAACGGACGAGGCGGGCGTGGTAGTGTCCATGAATAATGCAGAAAAGACAGGAAGGATGTAGATGGGGGTCGTGAAGAAGGTTGTTGTCCGATCATGAAAATGCTGGGTGATATAAATGGATGCGAGGGATTAGAGTAAAGAATAAGTTGAAAGATGAGAAGTTGCGATGTGAGATGAGAGCATGAATGAGAAGCATAGATCAATAGATAGATGATGGAACATAAGGGGATGTTGAAGTGGTTTGATCGTGGATGAACATGGCATGATGAGACGAGGTGAAGGCAATGACGGGGAGAGGTTTTTGAAGACCGACCGACCAAGGGATCGGGAGTTGAGGGCGAAGGTGCCATCGAGGTAACAGCAGGAAGCAACCCTTCTCGCATCACTACCGCTTCTTCCTGCCCAACATCCCGAAGAAGCTCGATCCCGACTCCTTCTCTTTCTCCTTCCTCTTCCCCGAGTCAACGACAACGGTAGCCATTGGTTGAGCGGCGCCACCACTAGTCATGCTTGCATTGCTTGCCGAGAGGTAGCCCATATTCGCAGACGTACTGCCTGCGGGGTATCCGGTATACGTTGTTGTCATCCCGGTCAGAGGCGGGGACATCATAGGCCGTTGTTGTTGGCCGTACGCCTGCATGTGCATCACTGGCAGCGAAACACCTGAAATGACTGGGATCACAGGCGCTGCTGCCCTCCCTTGCCGTTGTTGTTGTTGCTGCTGCTGCTGATACCGAGCCTGAAGCGCCTGCTGCTGCTGTGCCTGCATACTCTGAGGAGCTGGTGCCGACTGGGGAAGGGAGTACTGTATTGACGCGGGAGATGTATGTCCTGAAGGGAGGTACATTGCCGACATTGTCACGGCTTGTTGGCTACCGCTGTAGGGTCCCGAGAGCAAGGATTGCGATGTTGGAGGTGATGTCCCGGGGTAGACGAAGCCACCCACACCAGGGAGCATCTGACCCAGTCCAGGGGGAACAGAGCTTCCCCGTTTCCGACTCTTCCTCGACGAGCGAGGCGGTCTGCTCGAGCGTCCTGGCTCCTCTCGGTATTCCCATACTCGGGTTTGGTGGTTAAAGGTAGGAATGAGAGGTTGGCCAGAGACGTTGCTGATGACGATGGGTGGTTGAGGTCGCTGTTGAGGGTATTGGACGGGTTGTGGGGAGACATAGCCTGCACTCGATGGCCATGCACCCTGTCGAGGAATGGCAGGGTTCCCGTACGGCCCTGCGTAGCCGTACCCAAGTGGTGCATTCGTGGGCGTTGGCGGACGATCAGGCCCGTCATCGTCACTACTGCTCTCCGACGCTGCAACGTCGGTGTGGTACCCTCTCCGTTGGTGTGATGTGGACGACTTGGACTTGCGGTGGTTGGCAGTCGAAGAGGACTTGGACCGGGTTCCAGATTTGCTCTTCTCGTAGAAGTCGGATTCACGGTCGGCGGGTTGTACGAACGGGTTGACGGGTTTGTGTTTGGACACTTCTTGTGCCCAGTTCCCGACACCGGCGAGCTTCTGTTGATATGCGTGGTACGCGCCAGGCGAATAATCGTATTCGGTCATTGTCTAGGTAAGTGGTGGTTGCTGCGGGGGTATATGATGTTTCCTGTTCTGGGTATCGGGTATACGAGTCGTCGAAAGGGTTTGAAAAGGTTGCGAAGGGAATCGAAGAGGTTGTATCGATCGACGAATAGACCTGGAATTAGAAAGGTCAACGGGAGGATGTGGAGTGTGTCGCACGGGCCACGCACCTTGGAGACTATATAACCCTGTCTCGATCGATGAAGGAGCCCGAAGCGGTGGCGAATCCGAGAGTCGAACAACTAGACACGCGACGAGCAAGGGCCAGCGCCAATGACGACAGTGACGGAGTGAGGCGCACGAGGAGGTAAGGTCCCCCTGCAAATAGCGTTACTTTGTAAAGAGAAGCGTTTGCTGGAGCCGTGGCGGACGGCGTGTGTGGTATAGCCCCAGGCTTCGAGAAAGAAGTCTATAGTGGAATCTAGGTTGAAGGACTACGTCAGTCCTGTCCTCCAGGAACGGGTGGAGGGAAAGAAGAATACGAACAATTCAAGCCGAGGAAATGGTCTTTACAAGCAGATCCTGAGTGACCCGCGATCGCAAAGGCAGTGTCTGCGAACGAGGCAGAAGATTGCTGGCAACAATCCAGTCACCGTCAGTCATATGCGATCAATACATCCCTGACAAGGGGGCTCACCTCGACAACGAGCAACGAAGCACGAGGCTGGACCAAGGATCAATGGGACCAAATGACCGGCGGTGTTGGGGACGGCAAGTCTGTTACGCAAGGCACCTTGGCCTCGAGGCTGAGGAACGAGGACTGGTGATGGGGTGCCGGGAACGACAATACGTTCGATCCATTGTCAAGCGCCTTTATATGTCCTCGGGTAACAGCGATTATGGTTTCCAGAGCCATGAATAGACAACAGCATAACGAAGCCTGGAGCGAGCAGACAAGACAAGAAGAAAGGACAATCGCAATTTGACAAGCCGCCCCGCACAAAGCCCGCGTGGAAAGCTAATCCAAATGGGTATGTATGTTCGCCCCCTATTCCACAAGCGCCTGGTCACTTTGCCCATATCTCATCTCCTTTCGCGTACTCTTGTCTGAACTTTATCGTCAACGGTTTACGTCCTTAGATCTCTCGTTTTGCCTTTTGAAACCCAGCGGCGAATATGTAGCTCTCAATGCGCACGTCCTTTGCCCCTCCCCAGGAATTATCGACAACACCAGCTTCGTCTTCCATCCGAAAGCAAGGTCTACAGAGAGGCGGCGAGCAGCAACCGCAGCCCTCTTTCCCGTGAATATCCCTTGTCATGCTACCAACGCATCCAATCTAATCGAGATGTCGAACATAGCGCATAGCCAAGGTGAGCGACTTTTCTAATCTATGAATGAAGATCTCCCTCAAACACTACGGCTAAATGCTTGCCGTAGGCACCGGTGCTGTCGACGACAGGCCAAGCACTCCTCTCAACAGAGAAGCTTACTTTCTATTGTTAAAGTCATACTCAAGTGTCCTTCATGACTTCTATCACTCGATGAAGGAGTGCTGTACGCAGGCCCACAAACTTGTGACGATTTGTGGGTGTCTTCCGAAGCCGAGTTGAACCCTCGATCTATCACGAGCTTGTTTTGTTATGGGGCACCCTTGTTCCTATTCAAATATCGTCTCAATTCAGTAACTTCTCGTTCTGACTAGTGCTGTTAGCACCGGCTCATGCATACGAGGGTTTTGTTTCTCAGGCAAGTTTGAGCGCGACATCTTACTGTAGAAGTCAACTTGGAGTCATGTGCTGTGAGCTTCCTACAAAGAGGGATTGACTGAGCACAGATGATGTCTCCCACATGTGGATTTGTGTGCTGGAGAGGTCGGAGAACATTGCATACGCCACCGACCCAAGTGTGGCGGGATTAATCAAAAAGGAGTGGACACATTCATTCATTTTCCGGTGCTTCTGACCCTACGCCAGAGCCCTCTATCACCAAGGGGACATGCAGGTACCGCCTCAAGCCCCTTTCGACTCTCTTGCGTTGTCCGCCACATCAATGAGCGCCTACCATGACTCATTGACGCGTGAAGCGCCCGTCAGTCTCATCCCCCCAGCTTCGATTCCTCATTACCATTCGTCATACCCGTGCGTAGGATTTCCGAGAACACCAGCTGTGAATCACACCTTCCGGTACTTACGAGTTGACACTCCTGAGGATCCTATTCAATATGAACGAGCTTCTCATCGATGAATGGGCTTCCCGGCTGAAATGTCGACTCCATGCGGAATCAACTCGGTCGTTTCCGAAGCGCACTGCGGAAAACAAGCGCCCGCCACTACCAGTTTGCCACGTAGTGTTGCTCAACGACCCGTTTCAATGTTTCCGAACCAATTCCTAACAGGCTAGATGATGGGAGTAGGTGACAGGTCGGTATGACAGATTCCGAGGCGGTCTGCGGTAGATAATCTGTTAATGAGGGAATGGGGTTCCTTTTCAGTGCGGGACTACCCACTCAACAAAGAGTCACCTAAACGCCACTTTGACATCTCTTTCCTCGACCATATGGGAACCATCAGCAGTGCAGCCCAATGTGAATCACCTTTCCCTGACTAACCCAACCTTAGAGAGGCTGTTCCATAGACTGTAGCGGAAAATTGACTCGTCATGCTGTTGAACCTGTTGAAACGGATATGGGCATTTCACCGCGGGTGATAATTTGCAGCACTAGATACCAAAACATCAGTCTTCAGTCTTTGTTACGCGGTCTAGACTTCCAAATTTTCAAGGAAGGATACAGCAATACATGCTACAATGGATGGAGTCGTCTACTTGCGAGCGCTTCATGAGAGGACAAACGATTGGAAGGTGGCATGAACAGCCTTAGGACCAGCGAAAGCTGTATCATTAGTCGATGGACTTGACTCAAGTCACAATTCCAACATATCCATCGTCATAGACTGGGAGGCTCTTCCCCTCGTGTATACCGCTTTCTTCCCTAATTACCCGTTCGCTTCCATATCCCCTTTTTCTCCACCATTGATATTCCCTCAGCTCATATTTGCCACCCTCGTCCTGGTCGTTGTCGGCTTCTGCGAACTCCCAATGATCCTGGAAGATCGTGCTGATCCCGTGGATGAAAGGCCCATTGACCTTGACGAGTTTGACGTATCCAAGGTTTTCGAGGTGTTCTCAGTGCTTCTTTCTCGCGCAGTCGACGTAGTCGGGACGGTTCAACTGTTCTTCCGAGTCAGAAGATTGGCGGGGAGAAGAAGAAGAGATTTCAAGCGGCGAAGAAACATCTCCGATACACTTGAGCCAAGTATACTTCTCTCGGGAAGTGGGGGTCGACCTCTTTTAGTACCAAGTAAGACAATCGCCCGTAGAAGTTACGAATGATCGTCAGTAACTCCGTCAATGTGAGGGGTAGGTCTGAGCCCCCATGATCAGGTTGCACAGCTGAGATTTTGAGGCCTAACCCTGGCCAACCCACAAGAACGACTCAGACTGGCCCTTGTTGAGTTGAGAGACACGGTCGGGCGGAGGAAACAAATGTGACAGTACCTTCAAACATTCGAGACCGAGTGGGCATGATGGATAGCTTCATTTGGAGTTGGAGTTTGATGATCTCAGACAAGGAGAATGCTTGAACACGCTCTTTCACCCAGAGAACGTGAAAGACTTCAAGCAGGACTTTTGCTGGGAATATTGAGAGGCTCTGATAAGAGATCCGCCCTGGTTTAGAGGTGTGGTTGAGCAGGTCCTCGTATGGACCCAGGCTCGAGACGTCCCAGCGCAGTGGGCGT
Organism: Coprinopsis sp. MPI-PUGE-AT-0042; assembly: GCA_020736565.1. Lineage (NCBI taxonomy): Eukaryota > Fungi > Basidiomycota > Agaricomycetes > Agaricales > Psathyrellaceae > Coprinopsis > Coprinopsis sp. MPI-PUGE-AT-0042. The sequence goes on along the minus strand of JAHBOF010000042.1, from coordinate 158,547 downwards.
GGATGAAGCCTGACAGCTCATGAATCCTCGAACAAGAATGAGGTCCAATCTTTTACCCCCATGGCGACCGTTCGAATGGCAGGTCCCGAATGGCAGGTCCCTGATTCACTCAGCAATTCGCCCCTAAAACCAGTAGATCTCCGACCTTGATCCGCCTCCCTTCCGGATCATTTCCTCCAAGTCCTGGCAGGCTTGCGCAAGGGTTCAAACGCGCATGTACTCTTGCTACCATTCCCAACTACAGCTGACGTGACCAAATTGTATATTTTGAGGCTCAGCTAATCATAAGGTATCTTGCGCATCCTCGTCCAGGTCACGCTTGCTATGATCGCTGGGTCATACATCGTATATCTCGCTTTGGCCTCCTCCTTGAGCCTCGCCTGCTCTTCTTCACCCTGATCATCCAACGTATCGAAGTGCTCCTCTGGGACCGACCACCAAAAGGAGGTAGTGAATTTGTCAGGATATTCTTTGTCGTCGCGCGCAATCGTCCAGTGAGGTTTGAACAGCTGTTCAATGCCATATATAAGCGGCCCGTTGATGTGGTTCAATTGGACGTATGAGAGAGGCGCTAGATGATACCAATGTTCGCAAGTGAAGGTAAATTGATCATCGTAATCATTTTGCACTGTGATAGGCGCCTTTGAGCCGTCCTCTGACAAAATCTCCCCCGTGCATCGAGGCCAGTCGAACGTCTCGAGGGTGTCGCCTCCTGGCAAGGGAAGGCGAACGTCCTCCAAAGTAAGGGAATAGACTCGGCCACAGAAGAGGCGGACGATTTCCAAGAGCTCCAGTAAGGTGAAGGGAATGTTTGAATGGTCGGAGAACCCATCTTCAGGACGTAGCGTCGAGATTTTGACATTGAAATGCAGCGAGCCGCCTATGATAGGTCGAACCCGATGCTGTGGCCGCAGGTGCGTCGAGAGGCATCGTCGAGCGAAGGAAACAAATGCGGGTCCGGAGAGGGTGAGGCCCATGAGGCGCTCGAAGAGCTTCTCGGTTGGGAAAAATTGCTGGCAGGGATTCGGATAAACAGGGAGATATGAATTGGCGTTGGCCTTGCTTGGAGGGGTGTCTGGTGTCCAGTATGCTTCGATTTCCAAGAACTCTAGGTTGCCGCCGAAAATACTGGGGGGTTGACCAGAGATATCTTCGAGGTCCTCAAGCAATGGCATGGACGTGCTGAAGAAAGTTGCGATGTGCAGGACGCGAGGTTTGATCCCGCTTTTCGCCAAGACACGAATAACTTCTCGAACGATCTGTTTCTCTCCTTCTTCTTGTGCTTTCTTGTCTTCGGTCCACCTCGTTTCAAGCTTCTCGATGCTTTCTTCAAAAAGATCTTCGAATTCTGTCCCTTTGATAGAGTAAAACTTCGGGCAGCTCTTCAGCTGTACATAGTCGATGCTGAGCAAGCGATTGGCTCGTGAAATACCGCTCAGATGCCTCTCCAAGCGAGAAGCAGGGGTTGGATAATGGTTAATCGAGTCTGCGTCGTCCAAGAGGCCGATGGCAATGTCTTCGGAGCTCCAGAATTCGGGTTCCAATGCGCAGACCGCGTCCCAGTATGTGCAGACGTTGGAGATCGAGTATGGCATCCAACGCATTTCCATACATTGCTGGATTGCTACATCCGAGTTAGTGGAGCGTTTGACCTTCTCCTCAGAGGTATAGAGGTAGCGAAAGGTCTCGAGTAAAATTTCAGGTGGGAGGGCCGATATTGTGGGACGAGGAAGGCGTTGACCTCGCCGAACATGGGAAAGAGTCAGAGCCCCCAAAGCACTTGACATGATACTATCTGGCTGAGCATTTTCGATGTTAGCCATACGTGTTCGTCGTTCCTTTGGTTGGCAGTTTACCTCTGTTGCATCCATTGAGATGGGTTTTGAAGGCACAGTTGAAAAGCGTCATGGAGAGCAGAAAAAACGAGCAAGAGATAAGATAAGATAAACTGTTCAATCTGAACTGCGTACAGAATACACATCAACTCTTGATCAGCTCGTTTACCCGCAGAGTTTCTCGTCGAGATCAGAGCCGCCAGTTTCAAGCAGTCTTCCATACCCTCTTCCATGTAACACTGGTGATGATTTCCTTGTCATAGATCGTATAGTCTCTCTTTGCATCCTCCTTGATCTTCTCCCGTTTCTCCGAGCTCAAATTATCCAGCGTCTCGAAATCCTCCTCTTTCACTCTCCACCACGTTGTCAGAGAATACTCCCGAAGCCAGACAGGATCCTCCTTTGCAAAATCCCAGTGTCCCTTGAATAATTGCTCGATGCCATAGACAAGGGGGCCGTTGACGTGGGTGAGCTGGACGTAGGAAAGGTTGAGAATGTGAAGCTGATGCTTGCCTTTGGCGCTTGCCGTTTCCTCTGGAGTCGGATTCCGGTCTGGTCGAGTAACTGGAGAGGCGGCGTCCTCTGATGGCAACGCATCCCCTGTGCATCGAGTCCAGTCGTAATCCTCCGCTTTGATGCCTTCGGGAAGGGGAAGCCGGACGTCGTCCAACGATAGAGAGGACAGCTTCCCACAGAAGAGACGGATAATCATCAGGAACTCCGTCAGTGTGAAGGGGTGTTCCGAGCCCCCATCTTCGGGACGAAGTGTTAAGATCTTGAGGCTTAGTTCAGGAGGGTCTCCAACGACAACACGCGCCGTTTGTTGGTCAGACGTCGAGAGGTATTGTCGAGCGAAGGACACGAACGTGTGCCCCGACAACGAAAGTTTGGTCAAGCCTTCGAAGATCGTCTTGACTGGGATGAATTGCGCGCACGGGTTGGGGTATAAAGAAGGTCCGGGGGTTGGGTCCGTGAGAGACTGGTATGGTGCATACGTCAAGGGAGTCCAGTACGCTTCGATTTTCAATCTTCGGAGGGTGTTTGGCAGTAGACAGTTTGGCTCAGTAACAAGGCCACTGTCTTTGTTGCTGAGTTCCTGTGAGAGAAGGTCCGGAGAACGACCATTCAAGGCTTGTACGGAAGGGAGAGATGTGCTGATAAAGGTTCCGATTTCGAGCGCCCGCAGTTTCACCTTGCCACTGTACCTATTGAGAACGCAAGCGACGTCTTGCACGGCCTTTCGCTCTCCTCTTTCCTGCACCTCCTTCTTTCCAGGCCACCTGCCCTTGAAGGCCTTGTAGCTCTTCGCAAAGATCTCCGATTGCTCCTTAAACTTGAGGTCCTCGAACCCAGGGCAACTCTTGATGTGGACGTCGATGCCGATGGAATTTTCGGTCTCCGTGATCCTAGACAAGTGCCTATCGAGGCGAGACGAAGGACTAGGGCAGTGGGTAGAAGAATCGGCATCTTCAACGAGCCCAATCATCACAGCAGCAGAGTTCCAGAACTTGGGTTCCAGCGCGCAGACGGCGTCCCAATAGGTGCATACGTTGGATACCGAGTGTGGCATGATGGTCATGCACATATGGCGCTGAAGTAGGTGACTGTCTGATAGGAAGCATATGCTGATCTGGTCTTCCTCCCAGAGGAAGTGGAAGATCTCGAGAAGGAGCTCTGGTGGGAATGTGGAGAGGGTGGGAGGGAGCTTTGGCCCAGCCTTTGAGCCAGGCTGAGCAACAGGCTCGAGAGATAAGCCCTCTAGCTGCTGTTGAATTGAAGATATTTGAGCGTCCTGAAAGTAATGCATTCAGTTCAAATCCTTAGAGTACAAGAATAGTATAACCTTCGAGACATCCATATGGATCCTTGGTGGTCAGAGTCAAAGGAGGAAGCCCAATCCCGTTGGCCCCTATAGCCTTCCCATCACCGTTCCGCTTTTTGATCCGGACCCATTGGCTCTGCCAAGCGCTCGACAGGCTTGAACACCGACCACGACCACGACCATGACCACGACCACCATCTTCGAACCAGCAGGTTAAATGTGGATGGTTGAGGTGCTGAACTACTGGGTACATCCAATGCATCACTCTGAGACATCCGTCAACGTCCTTGCAATCGTTTGGTCTCTGGGTTAGGAATGGCTCTCGTGAGGTCTTGACATTCTATGTTATCTATCCTCTGTCCACTCCTGGGTCTTTTTCGTATGGGAGTGTCTTAGACGATTTCACTGCGCAGGCTTTAGTCCCGCTTAACTGGCGTTACTGGCTGAGAGTTATTGCCAAGGGAGATGCAACCGTTCTTGCAGTACGAGGTACGCCATCCCAACGCAATGTGGAATGCTTATTCTAACACAATCAGCATTTGAAGGTTGAATCGGAGACCTTCTATGCGATTCAAGCAGTAGCAGGAGGATGACTGGAAGTGGTCTCATTCATGGCAGCCGCCGTAAGGCATACTTCTATCGGCAATTCGCTCCTGGTCCTGTTGCCTACCCTCTGTCTCTCCTTTAAACTTGGTGGGTATCTGCAAATCGTAACCCTACCTTTAATCGTACTAACAGTTAGCGCAGCCTCTCCCACCCTCGTTCCTAACAGGCTCCCGATATCGAGTCGAGTTTGCCGTTCGAACTATGCTCAACGTACCCTGATACGGATTCTTCTCGTATACCCTCAACGCCCAGCCCAGCTCAAGGCTCGTGGGGTGCCCAGACCCGACCTGACAGTACCCAAGTCCCCTGGATTCCCAACCATCATCCGTACTCGCAAGGCATGGGGCCAGCCGCTGCGAACCAACATCCCGCTTCGCCCAACCCTAATTACTCAACCGCCAGCTTTTCAACCGCGTCCGCCTCCCATTACAGTCAGAAACCAGGTCGTCCAAGTTTCTCCAGAGGTGGTGCGGCATCTGCCAGTGCGTTGGACCTGGCCCAATACATCGAACAGCAGCACTTGTTGAAGGGCAGCCAGAAGGAACCGAAAGCAAGGAACGGAACGCCGTCGAAGAATTGGAGGGTGATCGTTTTCGCCGTGGTATCGTCGCTCGCCCTAGCTACCTTGGCGGTTATGGTGCCAGTCTACTTCAAATTCTTCAAGCCCGGCCATTCTGCCAGCTTCAAAGGCGATGGGGCTGACTTTGAGGCTCATGGCGGTGACGGAGGGGGTGACGGAGGAAGTTTCAACGACACAAGTGGACCGACGGTGAGTCGGCAGTCTTTCTCTCTCGTTTATCACGCTGACGGCTGTACGATGCGTAGAGTGGCGGCGTTGGGTCGACAATCAGGCTTGAAAATGGCACAACGTTTACTTATAGCAACCCTTATGGAGGGTACTGGGTTCATAATCCCGCAGACCCATTCAACCTCGATGCTACACCGAACACCTGGACACCACCTCTCAACACTACCTGGTCTTGGACTGAAAACCGTATATCAGGTATGAGCTCTGCGCTACTCGCTATCTATTAGGTGGAAATTGAAGTTATCATCGCAGGCGTTAATCTTGGTGGCTGGCTCGTTCTTGAGCCCTTTATTACGCCAGGCATCTTCCAGAGATATCCGGGTGCGGTAGATGAGTTCACGTTGACCCGGATCATGCGGGAGCAGGGAACGTTGGCCGAGTTGGAGGAACATTACGCGACTTTCATTGTGGGTTCACGGATGTAGTCCAGGGGCAAGATCCTTGATTAACAAATATCCTAGACCGAACAAGACATCGCGGACATTGCGAGTGCAGGGTTGAACTGGCTGAGGGTTCCGCTGGGCTTCTGGGCTGTGGAGACGTATGAAGGCGAACCCTTCCTCGAGCGGACGTCCTGGACGTAAGCCCTTTCACGCCTGGCTTCCCACCGTGCCTACGTTCTGATCGTCGAACACAGATACTTTTTGCGTGTCGTCGAGTGGGCCAGAAAGTATGGTCTCCGGATCTACCTTGACCTACATGCCGTTCCAGGCGGCCAGAATGGTACGCCAACTCCCTGTCGTTCGATTTGCTACCGACTCACCCTGGCCCTCTACAAGGCATGAACCATTCGGGCCGACAACACCACATCTCCTTTCTCAACGGCAACATGGGGCTTGCCAACGCTCAACGAACCCTGTTCTATCTCCGTGTAATCACCCAGTTCATCTCGCAGCCGCAATATGCATCCGTCATCCAGATCTTAGGGATCCTGAACGAGCCATTGAGCTTTGTCATCGGGATGGATGCGTTGACGAGCTGGTACGTTGAGGCGTATCGAGTGATCAGGGGCGTTACAGGGTATGGCGAAGGCAACGGACCTGTACGTGAACTTTTCGTCTTCGGGGATAGAGCCACTGCTGATGGTTCATCTTTCCATCTGCAGTACATCGCGATTGGCGACGGTTTTCCGCCAACCACAGGAGTGGGAAGGTCTCCTCCCCAATGCCGATAGGGTGATCATGGATGTTCATCCCTACGTGGCGTTTGATGAAGGCATCAACGCGGCTCCTGTCGCCGTTCCAGCTGCAGATGGGCAGATGGGAGGAACCTGGCCCTCATTGGCGTGTAGGAGGTGGGGAAGTATGGTGAACCGGACGTACGTTTTCTCCTCCCTCTCTCGGCAACTCCACCTCTGAACAACCTCTCGTTGCACAGGAAGTCCACCATCGGGCTTACCATCGCTGGAGAGTTTTCGAGCGCACTGAATGATTGCGGACTGTTCCATTCGTGAAGTGGGAATCGAATCGGAGCATCCACAATGCGCCTTTGTATAACGCTTGGGAGGAATGGAACGATGATATGACGTCTGGTCTCAGGAGCTTCGTTCAGGCAAGCATGGACGCTCTTTGGGACTGGTTCTTCTGGACTTGGAAGGTTCGTGTGTTTGATCGGTCCTCTATTCCTCGCAACTAACATACCCTTTGCAGATTGGCCGGCGAGCGACGGGCGGATCACCGCACCTTTCTGGTCGTACCAATTAGGACTGGAACAGGGTGGGTGCCAAAAGATCCTCGAACGGGTCAAGGTAAATGTTCATCATTGGGCGTCGAGTCCCGTGGCCTTCGATGGGAAGTATCAACCATGGCAAACTGATGGCATAGTGGCTCCTACGGCTACTTCTCCGGATGCCACTATCGACGGTGGTGCATCGCCAACACTTCCATCCAGCTACCTCGCCGCTCACCCGTGGCCACCAGCGCATATTGAGCATGCTGATGTCTCAATGGACTTGCTGCCGACCTACACGAATACGAGGGAGTTGGTAAGACTGCCTGCGCCTACATACAGTGGTGCGCCGGAGAGCTCGACCCAAGGCTTGGGTGATGAACGATGGAAGAGCGTGCCTGGCGATGGGGGGGACCTATCGAAGGATGCCAATATCCAGACATTTATGAGGCGACGTTTCCAGTTCTTCCGACGGCGAACTGCCCAGCAGAGTAGAATCGCAAGCGCTAGTCAATGACTCGACAGTAGGGCATCAAAAATATACGTTGATTGGGATACAATTACAGAATGAATTCATCTTTCGAAATGGTGCACGTCTTGGGTATGAACTCTTTCTCTACACGAAAGCAACGCAAGGGGTATAGAAAGAACGAGAGGGAGGACGTATTTCATTCCCGACCTGAATTCAGGGACGCCCGCCACGGCCGCGAGTACCGCGAGCAGTGTTCCATCCACCTGCTCGGTTTTCGAAATGAGTCTCATCAGCATCAGTAGAGGCGCCTGCATTCCCTGTAGTCGAGGAAGCGGTGGGGTTTTCTGATGATTGGAGTCGAAGATGAAGCAGACGGGCCCACATCTGCATATTGCAACCTCAGCAATCAACGTCATTGAAGGAAAGTGGAACGAACCTCACCGTTGGTGGTAGCAGGAACAATCATGTCGAGGGACAACCCGAGTTCCTTCGATACTAGATCCCGCGTCTCCTCTAGGCTGGCCTTGGGAGCCGGGCTACGGCCACCTTCTGTACGAATTCCGTAGATAACCCTCCATAACTTGCAGCATCTCTGCCATCCCAGCTTCTCCTCGTCTTCACTTGTGAGAGGTATGTCGCGGCGGCAGAGTTGAGCTAAGAGGCCAGCGATGTAGAAAGCCGGAGCTTGATGCTGTTCATAAAGAAGGATACGGTCGACGAGAGAAAGGTTTGGAGACACGGTAGCTTCAAGGCGTTGCACCTCACTGAGGGCGTGGGTCATTAGCCGACTGAAGCCCCACTTTGTCGACAGCTTGAGCACGTCAAACCACACGTCAATATTGTCTTCTCTCACACCGTACTCACTGGCAAGGAATGTGTTAGTGGTGCTTGAATCTTGTGCAGATTGAATACGCACCTGGGAAACCAGACTCCGAGCAGATTCTCAAACTCATGGACGGTCACGTCAGTAACCCTCAGGGATATAGCGTAGTCCTCTGGGAACCCGTCGCTGAGTGAAGCCGGCGATAATGACTGGCCCGTAGATACTTCCGTTGCAGGATTTATCTCTGACACTTGATGAAAACGGGAGCCGGGCTCAGCAGTCACCCAGTATGAGCCGAATCGAAACTTGGTATTATCGATCTGTAAGAGGAGAAAATCAATAAGAGTAGAAAGGCATGAGGGCAAGACTTACGGTGACAATGAGGTCCCCCCGAGGATGGTAGAATCGGGAGTGCCTCACATACATCTGAGCTGCCTGGCTCTCGTGAGAGGGTGCAGGGTTCGTCGATGTGGAGTTGGTCGTGGAGGCACTGGTTGTAGTGGGTGATTGGGGCTGACCAGTAGAAGGCATAATCTTCATAAGATAAGAGGGGGATGAAGAGTATAACGTTTCAAATATGGAAGCCAGTACGCTCAAGTCACTAGCCAAGTGCTGAATATTAACGAAAGTAGTAAGGGGAATGGCACGCCCAAGCCTGCAGAATTTATGAGTTTGGTACACCCATCCACAAGTCGAACGATTCCGTAGGTTTAGTAACAAGAGGATGCAGGGTGTGAGGCATGTGGAGGAGTTCTGGCCACATTCTCCGAGAATCTCAACATCGCAGCGGCACGACCAGCGTTCTTCGTCGCGCATGTCCTGAGCGCTTAACCCAAAAGGCCAAAGATGGCCAATTGGGAAATCGTATATATAAAATCAACTATCGGTGCGGTTATAATGGCTACGTCAGGGGTCTACGAAGCTATTTTCAGAAGTCGTTCACAAAGTACTGGACCAGCAATGGCAGCCGCACGTGTAATGATTCGCTTCCCGGCGCTTAAATCGAAGCCGACGACCTCGAGCCACGCTGCCCGGCATTCGAAGGGATCCGCGGAAGGCTACCTCGCCTCTATCCACGCACAAATAAGCGCCCGGGCCTTGACGTGACATATGGCTGGTATGAAATCATCTGGGGGAGTTTAACATGAAACCGTCCCAAAACGCAGAGGGTGACTTGCAAAGGTAAACTATCCACTCTCAGAGAAATGTAAAGGCAGAAACAAGACCTCAAATGAAGCTCAAGCCGGTGGCAAAGCCCATATATCTGACTGGTAGTGATTGAGAGCCATAAAAGTCAAGCGAGTAAATACCATAAATCGTTTGCGCGTTCACGATTGCGTCTTTGGAATCTCGTACCGCGCGTAGCTATTCATTACTTCATACTCGGGTATCCCTCCATCATCAATACCGATTGGGCTGAGGGAAATCAGCAGACATACATCCTCCTTTCCCGATATAAAGGTCGCCTCGACAAGCCTGAGCTCTGAATTATCAAAGTGTCTCTTGAATATGGCTGTAAGTCGCCTGTCGCTCTGATCAGGAGGGGGGTTGGGCAAGCGCTGAAGCCAAACGTTGCGGTTTGGGTTATCTTGAGCAAGGTTCACGACGGCCAGAACATCGTGCGGGTTGTGGTTGAACTTTGGAGGGAGCTTGCGGCTTTCTGATTCCAAAAAGGACCATTTGTCCCGGTAGATCGTTCGAATCAAGGCATGATGAAAGACACGGTACGAGGGCTTGTAATGTCGGGACAATTTCCTCCTCCCTGTGCAAGCAGAAATCATCAATATTAATAATCAGGATTAAGTCGATGTACCAACATCCATAGGCTTTTCTCGCGTCAAGGCACTCCTCCTTGTGGAACAAAGCCCAGTCTTTTGCCTGGCAACGCTCCGAGCAGTAAATGAACGTCTTGCATCTGCTGCATATTCTTCCCATAAAGCTTCTCTTTCTCCCATTGTCTTCATGATGCTAAGGCGGCTAAGATCAGCATGGAGCTTACAAAGGGAGAATGAGAGGCGCACATATAAGTTGTCGCAGATGCTCAGTTTTCGAGATAGAGAGTCAAGATGTTCCTTGTAGAATTTCATCGTCTCACGGAAAGGGTTCCATAAAGACGCAAGCTGTTCACGGGAAAGGATTTCCGAGTGAAGAGGAGGCGGGAGACGATCGAGAGCTGTGATGACTTGATTGAGCACAGAAGGATAGACGGAATAGAACGTCAACTGCCTCAGCGAAGACTTCACTTGGTCAACCTTTGGAGTCGACCCGGGATATATCATGGCGCCCCGCATGACATTGGCCAGGAGGCCATGTTCAAGCATCCCGGACAGACCGCGCACGTAGTTACAGTGGCCAGTGGCTACCCACAGGATCATGTCCCACTGACGCACCAGTAACGCCTCGGTTAAGATTTCGGGGGAGGTGGAAGGACATGATTGTCGGAGAGAGAGTATATGAAGTGCACCACTGAGCTCCTCGTAAACCTTCTTTTCCACGACTGCTCGGGCGCTCCGAGGGGAGGCCGTGACAAACAGCATACCAGTACCCCAGGCGAGGGTGCTGAGAAACGTAGTAGCAGCCAGGTTGGGCTGGTGTGGGTCGTCCCGAAGGCGCTGGACCACGCATTTGGCCCTCAGGATTGCACTTTCGGCCCATGTCGATGGATCGGACGCCTTCCCTTCCTCTATCCGCTCGATCATGGTGATTTTCGCCTTGAGTTCTCTCCCGATTCTGAGAAATGAAGCGAAGAGGTTGAGAACAATACAGGAGGTGGTAGGGGCTGCTTCCGGCGTACTAGGTTGCTTGTATGGGTCATACGTGATGAATGGTTGCCCGTCTTCATCAACAGCGTCCCAGAAGAAGAGTACCACATCGAGGGCAAGGGGAGTGTTCAAGAGGGTCATCCGAGTCGTGGGATGCAGGTCAAATAGAGCATCCACAAGCCTGAGATAGCTCATGAATCCAACTTTCATATCATTCCGAATCAATGATCGTTGGCGACGCATGGTCTGAGGGATTCTTGGGGGCTTGGTGGTGAGATACCAAGATCCAAGAAAGGATGCCTTGGATACCGGACAGGATTTTTGACCGAACGAGAGACCTGTCGGTGGGGGAGGGGATGAGGTTGACTCCTATAACCACCTTCAAGGTCCCTGCAAGTGACATTATCGCATATGCATAGTCGTCGCGAAAGGTAGGGTCCTCCATCCAGTTATCTCTAACTGTCCCGTCCAAAACGGAGCGTCCCATCTCGTTGGCAATATCTTCATCGAGGAAAGAGAGGAAAAGGTCCATGGAGTCCAACGAAAATTGAGCGTCAAAACATTCCTTCCTCATTATGTACTGGAGATGGGCCATCGTACACCTCCGCTGTCGTCGAATTCGCTAAGAAAAACCCTTCAGCCAAAAGACAGGACAGAAGCGAGGCTTTGCTTGCCGGTGGCATCGTAGATTGCTAGGATGAGAGCCCAGGACAAACAATTTCCAATATGTGGAAGAGAAGAATCCAGTGACACAGTTCCAAGACGCTGATCCGACATGACTCGGATGGGGCATTAATTTTCACACATTTGGGGGTGATTGGATGGAGCACCTCGTGGCGCCGGTTAGTTATTGGCTTGAAGCTGGAGAAGAGAGAGTTGAACGTTGAACGTCCGATGATCCTAAGTAGATGAAGAGCCGCGATCTTTATCATTCATGTAACTCATGATCCAGGGCGGTAGTATCGAACATAACTGTTGACAATATCATACTGCGGGACGCCATCCTCCACACCACTTAGACGCAAGGCGACCATGAGACAGGCGTGGTCCTGCCCAGCAATGAAGCTCCCCTCTACCAGTCTCGATTCTGGATCGTCGAAATGTCTTTCAAAATTGCCTTGAGCCTCATGTCCGTTTCAACGGCGGTTGGGTTTTGCAGGTACCGGATGGTGAAGTCACGGTTGGGGTTATCAGTGGCAAGGTTGAGAAGGGCGAGCACATCGTGCGAATTATGCGCGGAAGTTGTCCCGATATTGTGAATAGCTGCCTCCACGGATCGCCATTTCGTCTGATAAAGCGAACGAATCAAAACTTGGTGGAAGGCACGATAGGATATTCGATATTGCCTATAGTAAGGCTTCCTCCCTAGATTTGACCGTCAGTTAGGACATAGATGAAGATGCGAAAGGCCACTCACACTCGTACACGTGTTTAGAAGTCGGGACATTCTCGCTTGTGGAACAAATTCCAGTCTCTCGATTGGCATTTTTCTGAGCAATAGACAACGTATGGCACCTGCTGCAAACCTTTCCCTGGAACTTTCGTTTCTTTCCATTGTCTTCCCAATGCTGTAGTCTCAGGTCGATCAGAAACCGAGCCGAGGAAAGAGAAGAACATACGTATAAATTATCACAAATGTCTGGTTTCCGAGGCAGAGCATCGAGATGGTCCTTGTAGAGCTGGATCGTGTTCTGGAAGCCACTCCACACTGGCGCCAGAGGTCCGCTACCAAGAGTTCCACAGATGAACGGAGGAACGCGATTGACGGCTGCAACGACCTCATACAAGACAGTCGGGTAGACAGAGTAAAGCGTTAATGGGCTTAGGGCTTTACCAAAAACATCACCGGGCGATGAATGTGTCATGAGGCCCCGCAGGATATTGGTCAAGAGGCCGTTCTGCAGCATGCCCGCAATAGCTCGAACGTAGTTGAACTGACCGGACGTTATGAACCGAATCATGTCCATCTGTCGCGCCAATAGACATTCCGTGAGGAGCTGAGGAGGGGAGGAAGAGCAATCCTCCCGAATTGACAGTGCATGAAGGGCGGAGGTGTACTGTTCATAAACCTTCACCTCCATGATGGCTCGAGCGCCATTATACGACGCCATGGCGAAGAGTGTGCCAGTAGACCAAACGAGAGCGCTAAGGAATGTGGTAGCGGCCAGCAGTGGCTGATCTGGATCTTCTTGAAGTCGTCTGATGACATACTTCGCCCTTAAGACTGCGCTCTCTGCCCAGAGCGAAGGATTCGTTGTTTTCTCCTCTTGGATCCGTTGCAATAAACTAATGGACGCCTTCAAATTCTGCCCCAGCGTGATGAAGGAAGTGAAGAGGTTGAGGATGATGCAGCTCGTGGTGGTGACTTCTTGTGTGGTTTTGGGCTTTTGGTAAGGGTCGTATGTGACGAAGGGGTGCTCGTTCTCGTCAACGGCATCCCAGAAGAAGAGCATTACGTCCAGAGCGAGAGGCGTGTTGAGGAGTGTCATTCTGATAGACGGATGCATGTCAAAAAGGCGGTCCAGAATGTGAATATGGCTCATGAACTGGGGGATCAGATTTTTGACGATTTGGGGTCGTCCTCGACAGGTTGTGCTTGGTATTTTCGGAGGTTGATGGTGACAGACGAAGATCCATGAGAGTATTCCGCTGATGTTTCGTTGAACTTTGGTTCGAATTTGCGACTGTTCTGTCGCCGGCCGTGAAGAGTATATCTCCACAACTCTCAGAATGCCCATCAGGGCAACCATCCCGTACATGTAGTCTTGCTGAAATTCTGGGTCATTCGCCCAAGGAACCATCGCGATGATAGAGGCTCCCATTTCATTGGCAACTTCTTCATCGAGAAAGGAGATGAAGATGTCAAGGGAATTCATGGAGAACCGACCCCCAGAGCATTCTTGCTCTAGGATGTGCTGGAGTTGCGGCAGGGTGCATCTCCGTTGACGTTTCAGAGCCGTTCGCTGGAGGTGGGTTCAGCCATATCAGTATCTCCAAGTGCCCAGAGCAGGAAGGAAACACCGCGAACCGGTGGCATCTTGGACTTTCTAGCGATACGGATAGGATGCGATGCTGGTGATGATGGGCAAGACCAAGAGCACTTTGCACGCGAGTTGAATTGATGAGACTGATGTTCGCACATGTGGTCCAGGAATCAGCGACGAAACCCACTGAGTGTCAATATAGGGATTAAAACAATGCAATTACAACATGAGAAGAGGTAAGGAAAGCGATGAATGACAGTATGTATGGTATTGCAAAACGTGTTATCGGCCAATGTCCAACTATGACGAGAATGAGAGAACATGATAGGAAGAGGTGCAAACACGAGGATGTAGTCTAGTGACGATCTTCCTCCTTGACCGGGACGTAGATATGGGGCCCAGTGTTGTTCTTCTTCGCATTCCCACTTCGCTTGATGTAGTTCATGACGCCAAGGGCAACAAGAAGGAGAGCGACGAGGAGGTTGGCAGCGAGAAGGCCAAGAGTAGCAGGCATGTACTTCGACAATCCCGAATCGGCCGACTGGACATCACCTTGAGTGCTGAGCACATTTGAGCCAGGCTTGGTCGAACCGTCGGATGCATCGCTGTCTCCATCAGTGTCGGTGACCTCCTTGCCCTTGTTATTGGGAGAGGATTTTGTAGATGTCGATTTGCTCGAACCGCCGCTCTTGATCTTTGGCACGGCCTCTTCTGGGGTTAATTCGGCAGGAAGATCTTGCATCTTCGCTCCTCGAATGGTGGTAACTTGGATTCTTGCTTTATCTTCCTCAGTATCGGCTTGAAGCAAGAGGTATGGTTCCTCAGTCACTTTGCCACCTTCGATAGTGGGATAGCCGAATCTGTCATTGTGGATTAGTTGTGACCCGCATAAGAAGGATGATGACACGCACACAGCCTGGACGTTACGCATAAAGGTAGAGCCAAGGGTAATGTCGTAGTCGGTGGCGTTTTTCATGACACGGAAGGAGCTGATGCAGACGGTATAGTCCTTGAGGACATCCGGCTTGCCGTCAGAGTCGTGCCAAATCTCGCTGACGTCCAAAGGATGAACAGGGAAAGAGCGGTCACTAAGAGACGCATGAGAACAAAGATTGACGAGGTAAGCAATGAGGGACGTACTCAATCTCGAAGGCTAAGACGTCTTCAGCGAGACATGGGACAAGCCAGCGCTTTTCGCCATCTTCGGTGGTGAACCCTGCGGCCCCAGTGATGCTACCATAAACCTCATCGAAAAGGGCTTGAGGAAGATATGTGTCGGGTTCTGTGATCGAGAACTGGGCGATCGCACTGCCCTTCGGTACGTCTGAGCTAGACGACTCCAGGGTGACGGGAACGCCACCGACGGATGCACCGTCGAGGAGAGCAGTCCACTTGCCAGTGGCAGCATAGTTGTAGAGATCGATGGTGGGCGTCTCCTGGATCTCGGCCCATTCTTCAGGGTATTCACCGATACTGAGGTTGATGCCTTCGATGTCTCGGGTATCGTCCTTGCGTCCCAGATCGACGGCGACGAAACGACCCATGGACGAGTTGGCAGCGAAGATGTTTTCGAGGATGGTTCGGCCAGTCTCAGAGTCGTCGCCCTCGTCAGCATGGATGGCATCGTTGATGGGGGAAGGATTGAAGCCAGAAACACCAAGGCCAATGAAGCCGTTGAAGCCCGTGATCTTGGAGAGTTCACTAGCATCGTCATGGATGTTCAAGAAGGCTGAAGACAGATCAGATCTCTATGACACGCAAAGGTTCGTGGAGAAGCATACCCTGTTCTGCCACCTCATAAGTTCCAAACTTGAGAGGTGCAATGCCAATGGTTCCATCTAATTCGAGCCCGCCATCGCTGTAAGTCTGTGTCGTTACGACTTTGACGTCGGTCTCCTCGTATCCGTCTGGAGGGGCAGTGTCCAACCTAATTGGGCGTTAGTGAGCATTAGATGTAGACAGAGAGCACACTTACCAAGTATCGGCCAAGCTCATATCAAGGACAACGGTATACTCTTTGCCGCCCATCGTGATAGGGGCGGTGTACTGGGAGACGCGTCGCGGTCAGCACCTCGCGTTCAGCAGGTGAAAAAGACGACCACATACGAGATCCATTGAGATTTGGGTCTCGGGATCGAGAACATCCTCTCGAGCCTCCAATCGGATGTGTTGCTCTCGCGAGATCCTCGATGGAGTCATTCGGGATACACGAAGGCTTCGAGCAGCGAGCTGTCTCGCGTCGTGAGGAACATTGCTTCGATGAAAGCTGATCTTGGCGGCTTCAGCGCTGAGAGTCGACGCGAGGAGAACAACAGCGCTCATGAGCGCAGATTTCGTGGAGATGGCCATTGTGGTTGACCAAAGGGATGGGAGGAAGGAAGGAAGATGAGGGATAAGTGGGATCGATGGAAAGAGCATAGATGGATGGATAGGACATATAAAAAGGGTTGCCTCATTGCTGCACAGCGTGTCGCGAGGCGGAGAGACCGGCGAACACGAGTGAGTGTGTGTTTTGTATTGCAGTGATCGCGATTGTGAGCGGCCGTTCTCGCCCTGCCACCCGCGCCTGAAATGATGGGGTGTTACGGCATAACAGGAACTGCCTCGAGCGGCAGCCTTGCCCAAATAGGACCCCTGAAAACCCGCGGGAGAGGGTGGTGAACGACCCGGACACCATTTGGGCATCCGGCCGTCAGGCCGGACCAAAAATCCGGACACCATTTGGGGGGCGCCGAAAAATGGGCGGATTCGATCTCCGGACATGAAAAGCCGCCTCGAGAATAAGTGGAGAAATTTCCCGGACATGAAAGGCGGGGTGGTTGAGCAGCCCTTGGGTGACATTTAGCTCGCGACTCGCAAGCATCCAGACTAGATGTTCGAAGTTCGAGCCATCGCGCTCACTTTTTTTTTAGCCTTTATTCGGTTTGAGTAATGTATGGGAGCAGCCCTGCATCTGAGTCTGTGATCACAAATCATGTATTCGTGTCTTGAACCCATTTTCATACACATACCTTCCTGCAGCCCTTCATCATACAGAAACATCCAGGCATACACTCAAACCGAAACGCCGCTGTTACTCATCACTCAAACATCTCAGCACTATCTCGCATCGCCGTGCAGGTTTACGAGCATACCCATCTTCGCCACTTTGGTCCGACACCCGCAGCAACATCACCTCTATCGACTAAACAGTTTCTGTTGCTTTCACCATACCAAGTATTATGCCTGCTTTCGTCGCCTCCAACTCCAGCCCAATTCAATGGAGGACCGGTTCAGCTTGGTATAGAGGACTATGAATGCTGGAAAGAGATTCAACGAGGCAGCCCCAGATTTCTGAATGCCTTTGTGGCGTTCCGAAAGCGCGAACCCAAAGTTGTTTGATATTTCTACAGACTCGCTTGTACCTCGTATACATCGAATCCCGGATCCATTGCTTGCAATTCTCAAGGCCCTTTAGGAAGATAACAGCGCGCGCAGCGCGCAATCGCGAAAATAAGGCAAAATTAAAGGAAAAAAGCGATTTTATTGAGGCCGGATGTATGGGTCCGGACAAAAATTCGGGACCTCTGGTGAGGCCGGTAGTTTGTACGGACAAAAATCGCTGAAATCGCCGATTTTGTACGGACAGCCCCGGCAGACTCTGTCACCACCCCATCCCGCGGGTTTTCAGGGGTCCTGCCCAAATGAGCCCTAGAGAATGCTTTCAATGACAGATTTCAGCACAAGCATGGGAGGAATAAACACTGCTAGTGTGGACAATCTGACCTGGACTCCGATCTTGGAATCGTGGACGCTGAAATCCTGTCGTCGTGCTAGGAGCGCGTTTGACGGTGAATATGGGGATGGCAATACGGGCGCGCCCAAATAACCTGGGCCTTCGGATCCAATAAATACACGCATGCATACTTGCAAATACTTGAGTAACGATTCAAAGGATCGCAAGAACTTGTTGGTCGTACACGCGATGAAGCATAATGTCATATCATAGGGTAAAGGTTGGAATCAAGATACATTTCTATGGCCGTTTCCGTTGGTCAGCGCCCACAGGCTCCAGGCTGTGCCCTTCAGGGATAGATCAATCCTAGAGGTCGTCTGCTGCAATTGGAGGCGAGTCCTGCATCTTCTTTGCCTTCAGTCAATACGCCAAGATCAGGGTCAAAATTCAAACTGACCTCATCTGCTGCTTCATGGTTCGTAAGAGGAGCGAGGTGCAGAATGGTTGTAAAGGCCAACAGGAGTAAAATCAAGGGTAGCATCGTACAGATCGCAAACCCAAAAATGAGGAGGATAAGAGCCGGATGCGGGGATTCTTCCGTGCGAGAAGATGTCAATTGCGGCTCTTCCTCTGGTGGTGGCTCTTCAGCTTCGGAGTGGACCTCCTGGACCATCTTGTCTACTGGCCGGCGTTGTCGAGCACTAATTTTTCGCTGCCGTCTGTTACTTCTAGAGAAGCTTGACTTGCGGCAGCGCTTTGTGCCGGCAGCCCTTGAATGGTTTATTGTAGGTGTATCCTCGACCGAAGCGAGACGAGTGTTGTCAATCCATGTCTCGATACGGGCGACTGCCTTCCTCGGACAGTGAGGGCGCGAGAGACGGCGGCGACGTGCAGAGCGGACAGTTGCAATCTGGGTGGACATGGTAGAGAACGCAGACTACTGAACAGAAGGGAAGTCCTCAGAGATATCCCAAATAAACCATGTGGGTGACCAGGAGGTAAACGCATGTCCAAGGTCATGCAGCGGACCAACCAGCCCAATAAACATAGCGCGTGGAAAATTGTGATCGAAGGTCAGTTCATATTCGAGATCATGAGTCCAAACCGAGCGAAACCCAAGCATTAGAGAGAACGACAAACCCCGGAACACGGCCTCGCATCGTGCGCAAGGCTGATCGCGCGTGACAGACGCCTCGACTAAGCTTTTTGCGCCCTTGCATAGAAGTAAACATATTGAATTGGGGACTAAATTAAGGTAGCAGCCAAAGCAAATCAATACGGAACGCACCAGATCGAAGATGGCGACGGTTTGAGAATTTTTCTTCCAGCGAGTCAAATAGCCGACAGTGAAAATCGACCACCGTACGATAATACACTTGAGAAGAATTCATTCTCTCGTCGCTCCGTTACTCCAATAATCGCTATATGCGAAGACAGAGTGCAGCACTGATTGCTGCATCGACGATGGTTTGAAAGAAGAGGAAAAAGCGTTCGCGGGGCTGTCAGGGATAATTCAAGCTCCGCTCGGCAATCAGCACCCTGACTAGCTCACACTGAGCGCTTGCTTTGTGCCACATTCCCCTTTGACCCAACGGTATCTATCCTTGTCTCATGGCCATTGTACAATTGGGGGGGAAAAATCTGGCCGGAAACTTTGATTCTTCCATCCAACGCTTGAAGGGGCTCGAAGCTCGTAGCATATGGCTACCGGACACTTTGACGAGGCAACACCTGAATCAATTCTCTCTTTGTGGACGAGTTGTGGCTCCCAAAAATTTACGGTCCAATTTCAGGACCACACGAGCACAATGGCGATCCCTTACAGCTATAAAGAGCGGGCGAATTCTGCTGTCGTCGATCGCTTCGCTTCTTTGTCGTTTTCGCACCTCTGCCGATCCACCGTCTGTTAAAAACAAGCCTTTGAATCGAACTGCAACTACCCACATCTCTTAATCCTTCATTCTTCGAACCACTCATGTCTGTCTATGAATTTACTCCGGAAGAAGAGAGACGACATGTGGAGAATCAACAACGGGTTCAGGATTGGGCTTCTGAAACCTCTTCGCTTCGTCACCAACAGGGGGTTTATCCTCCTACACCCGGCCCAATGCCGACCCCTGACCTTCGTCAACTTGACAGAGATATTGCGATGGCTAGGCTTGAAGGCAGGTCACTGTCTTCTCACGGGAGCATTACCGCCCAACGACCTTCGATCACACCCACTGTGATGTCTTACCCTTCGGGCCCTGGACCTATGCCTTTGTCTAATGATACCAGAGAGGCTCAAATCGCTCGCTCTACCACCTCGTCTCACGGAAGGGCTGCCTCTAGCGTATCGAACAGCAGCACCGGTACCTCTGAACGACCTCGATACCCTCCTCACGCATACGAACTCCCCGCGGGGAGCTACTACGGCCACCCTATTGAAGGGGCACCTGGACCTCAAGCCCAGCCTTTCAATCCCGCATCTCGTAGTCATGCCGCTCGCTCGACCTCGAGCCGGTCGGTGTCGAGCTCTGCTAGCAGTGTCAAGTCTGGAAAGTCAGGCAAGTCGAGCACGTCGACCAGCACTGCGACAACTCTCCAAGGTGCTCAATATGTCGTTCCTCGGTCTCCGTCTTCAAGCAGCGTCAGCTCGCTTGGTGCTTGCCCTATGCCAGGGTATGCGGCTGCCCCTCCTCCTCCTGTGATGGGTGTTCCTGCTGGCTATGCTATCCCTTCTCCTCTCCTCGTTTACGGACCTCTCGCACAAGGATACACTCCAGCTCAAGCTGTCGCTCCTTCAGCTTCCAGTGTTAGCGTCAAATCAGGCCATACTAGAGTGCAGGGGCCGGCTGGTAGCTTCCAAATTAGTGGCAACGTCGATTCTGTTGTGGTCACTCGGCACGATGGGTCTCCCAAGCAATTCGTGCTTGGTCACCGCAAGGCGAAGAAGCTGGGTATCGAGAACCCTGATGGATCACCTGTCCATGGCTTTATCATGCCTCCTGCTGCGCATCCTCCTTTGGTTATGCCAAATGGGTATACCGGATACGTGCGTTTTTCTTTTTTTTTTTTCTTTCCCGTTACTCTTTCTCATCGTCTCTCTCTTGCAGCCCACCACTCAGCTACAGGCAACTGGACGGTCAAACGGATCTCTTAGGTCTGTGGTAACGACTCCCAACATTTCGCCGATCTATCCAAGCCCTCTTGGAGCACAAGTGTATCCGTCCGCTCAGCAGCCTGTCGTGACACCCGGTGCCCAAGCCCAAGGCTACTTCCCATCTCAAGCTCCTCAGTCGACCTCAATGAGCACAGGATACCCCATTGCGTCCGCGAACGGTGGAGTTTCGCCTGTTCACGGGTCGGGAGCGTCCATTTGTTCTTCTCGCTCTGGTTCTACGCGTCCCAATGACAGTACCAGCTATGCGCTCGGAATGACGGCTCGGGACCAGGGAGCATACCCCGAGAGTTTGAATGGTTTTGCTGACATGTCTCTCGACAACAAAGAAAAGAAGAAGGACGGTGTGTTGAAGAAGATGTTTAGCAAGAAGTAAGCTCATCCTCATGTTATTGGTGATTTTTCGAGATATGCCCTCCCTTTCTGTCCGTCCTTAGTATGCGACATATGCTTTATGTCCTATATTTTCCCTATGATTTCATGCCTTTCTTTCTCTCTCTCTCTCTCTCTCTCTCTCTCTCTCTTTGTCTTTCTCTTGTTATTCTGTGGACTAGACAATGTAGTAGCACTTTGATTCAAATTGAAACGAACCTTCTCCCTTCTCCATACTATGAAGAGAGTATAGGGGCTGATTCGCTTGCACCTGTTAGCAATCAGGGCCACCAGTACTTCATATCCGTGCTCGGAGCAATTGAGCTCTGATTCCTCCCTCGCCTGTCCACAGTCCATCTCGTTATCGCGTCAAAACCTCACGAAAGACTTTCGTACAAAGGAACCATCTCGCCCGTGCTACCGCCCTCGGAATTTATACACTTCAGAGATGGTAAGTTATATATTGTTGCCCGTCACAATCCCGCGACGTGGCAACCGCGCCATCCAGTCGCGTCGCGTCGATCCCAATGCGCAAATTGCTCATTTCTCCCTCAGAAAAACACAGGTAGTGCACCTGGAGTATTGACCTCCTCGGACAATATCGAGGCAAAGCCAGGTCCTATCGTGAATCGCGACTCCGGGCCTGAGAAGCCTCTCAAAATTACGGCAAGCAACGGGTGGAAGGTCCTGGTCGAGTTGGGCCCACTCCCAACACCCCCGCCCAAAAAGCGCGTCAAACACGATAACAGCAATGGGAACGCGCCAAAGAAACGCGTCCAGCCGCGTAGCGGAAAGCTCAGGCTTCTTCCATCGTTACCGCTAGACATTTTGCTCGAGGTAAACAGACATTTAATTCGTGTGGATTTCGAGGATTTCGTCACTGAACTATGATTAGATCTTTGGTCATCTCGCACCTCAGGACTTGCTTTCGCTTGCGAGAGCGACAAAAGCTCTGCGACGCGTCGTACTCGACAAGAACGCCATTGGCGTTTGGAGACAGTCGTTCAAAGCGATTGACGCGCCTCCTTGCCCCAATGACCTTCAGCTTCCTGCTTGGGCCAGTCTGATGTTTGACACACACTGTCGCGTAAGTGAACGCGTTTTGGAAGTCTATACCCTTGGTTGACGACCTTTCTCGCAGAATTGCATGCACAAGCAATGCAAATTCGTCGACTGGGCACTCCGCACTCGCGTTTGCGAGACGTGCGCAAAGGGACTGTAAGGGCGCCTAAATTTACCCACTCAGTTAGCGCTAATTATAGCTCGTCTCTAGGCTCTTCTCAAGCACGCGTCTCAAAGAAGATAAGATGGACAAGCTCATCAAGAAATGTGTGCGATTTGGGCGAAGGCATGGTACGTCGAGGTCAAGCAGCCTCACCCAGCTCATGCGTATTGATCAAATCAGGTCGAGACAACCCATACTGCCTCGTTTCCGAGAAAGACGCGTTCGAGAAGAAACTGGACAACTTTAAAGGTGACCGGAATGCACTGATTGCAAAGATAAAGGAAGATGTGAAAGAGATCAAGGCGGTAATTGACCCGAGGTTCGAGTATGATGAGTACTTCGCTGACTTCGCTGTAGCATGCCAAGGTCTGCGAGGCTTGGGAGGACCGACGGATAGCAGCCAGGGAACGGGAGCTACGAGACACGCAGTCCGCGCGAGAGACCATGTATGCCTCGACTCACCTCTGCTACAGAGGTACCTTATTGACACCCGTAATCTAGGATTCGGGCAAAACTCCTCGAAATGGGCTACGAGAAAGAACTCCAGTATCTCGCTCTATCGGAAGCCTTCATGGATGGCCTCGCGCCCGAGGCTGGTCAGCTGGCCTTACCCCTCATCCCCGATAGCCTTGTCTCCTTTTCAAACCAAACTGAGGTTAGACAGACGAAGCCGCTTACGGAGAAACGTATGTCGAAACTTTTTATATTCGCCGTCTTCCCTGACTTTGGTTCATAGAATGGGACAACCGTGTAAAGTACTACGTCAAGGCCTACATGGACGAGGTCCGCAAGCACCGTATCAAGAACGAGGAGAACCTGCTGCTCGACAAGAACCGCCAAGTCCTCGCTGAGGCTTGGGTCGAGTTTACCAGCAAGTCGGAAGCCTTTCGAGGACTCTTTTCGCTCCCCGAGTACGGCACCAGCCGCCCCCTCCCTACCATTGCCGACTTTCTCGATTTCTCGTTTGTTGAAACCTGGCTGGACCATCACGAACCCATCACGGTGTCGAAAGTCACCGACTGGCTGGGGCGGCTCTTCCCGGACACCAAAGAGCTATCACTTATCCTGAAAACATGGCACAACGATCAAAGGAAGGGGTTTATCCGTCAAACCCCTGTGTGGGTAAAGGCGGACTCGATTGAGGATAACCTAGGCCTCGAGCTCGCTATCACGGTCTTCACCTGCCAGCGAGCAGAGAGCGTCGTTCACTACCGCTGCTTGGAAGAGGTGGACGATCCTCGCATCCGCGGCGTCCAGATGCATGAATACCTGTACGCTCCTCGCAAGATGACAACCTCGCAAGAGGAACAGCGAAAGAAATTCACCTATTCTTGCATGTGGTTCCCAGAGTTCATGCACCATGGATGTAACACGCTCGTCACCCGACCTATTCTAGAAAAGGAGCTGGAGCTGGACGAATGCATGGTTGTCGAGCGGTTCCCTGGTTCTTCGACCAAGCGGGGGCCGTGGAAGAGGGACCATTTGACGTTTGATTGGAAGGCGTCGGTGGTGGTGAATCATATTCTTCTCGCTTGTGGTTTGGATTGGAAGGAGACGACGACAAAGCAGTTGGATGAGTTGGATCCGAGGGTGGTCTGTCTGAAGTGTAACTTTGGGCAGAGATGTGATGGGGAGAGGAGGTGTAGTGTGATGAGTTGGAGATACGCTGTGGGTTTTTCTTTGCTCGCCATCACAGTCAAGCGTTAAACCAGTCATTCTCGTCCGTGTAGGTTCGACACGCTATGACGGCGCACTGGGGACCCACTCAAGTCTTCTTCGAGAAGATTTCTGACGAGGATGCAAAGGCGGTGAAGGCCCTCGAGGAGAAGGAGAAGCTCCAGAAGAAGTTCGCAGACTCGACGAAGAACCTGGTCTGCACGAAATGCCGCGGAGGGTCGTTTGAGCCTCGCCCCTTCAGTAGAACGGAGATGAAGGCCCATCTTCGAGAGTAAGTTTAGTCTCGTCGTTCATTCGCAACTAGAAGCTCAATCCGCCCCAGATGCCACGAGGTGGACCTGGACAACCTCAAAGACTCGAACCTAGACCAATTCTATCAAGAGGCGGTGGGATGCTCGCCCCTCCAGCCCCTGCCAGTCAAATTCATTCCGAGGGCGGCACCTGATCTGTCGAAGCTGGTTCCTGAGTCAAGGAGGGTGCTTCCATGGAGTTGTGGTGGAGGTTGGTAGTGGTATGCTGTTTCGACTGCCTTCGTATGGGTGATCAGCAACTCACGCGCAGTATTGGGATCGTCGGCCAGCTTGTGTTGGGTACCACCTGGTGCCGTTTCTTGTTCCCTAATTCAGTTCTTCATTCATTGGAAACCGCAGTCGAGAGATAGCTGGGGATCGAAGCTTTGCTGAGAGACACGATGGGTGCAAATGACGGTGAGTCTTGTGACGATGCGCGGCTCAAAGGAGAATAAGGATGAGAATCTCAGGCTATTTCTCCGATAAGAGTGCCACGAATGTGAGCCTTGAATAGGAGCTCCGTCGTACTCTCTGAAGTCCGCCTTTCTTCATCGTTACAACGTCTTAAGGCTTGTGACAATGACAGGTCAAGGGCATGTTTCAAGACGATACGCTAAGTTAACCGTTCCTCGCTGTCGCTTCAGGCTTTCCGAGCATAGCGCCCATTGCCGATCGGAGAAGACACGGCACTAAAATTACGACAAATCTGACTTCCGCAGCACAGAGCGCGAGTAAGCTTGAGGGGTGTGCAATTTGTGAGACACAAAAGGAACGTCGGTGGGTGTGCCATCACAACCTGCGAGTTCAAGCTCATTGTCCTCATCTCTTTTTCATTTCATTGCAATCCTCCTCTTTAGAGGCGCACCGACTCGGCATTGAAGTAATTATCTTGGCTGCAACACAGCCTCTCGGAACCTTGGCTTTTGGCCTCGGCGAGCATGATGGCGACATGCCGAGCTTTTAGCAACCCTTCCCCGGGCCGTGCTGGTGGTGCACGTTCAACGTCAACTGAACGCTCTCCGCCGTCCTGTGTTCACCTCATCTCGCTCTAAAAACCGGAAATCATGCCTGGGCTCCCGCGTTCTCAAATCATCGAAGTGGGTCCGGGCAGATGCTCTGGATGGGCTTTGGCAGGCCAGCCGATGGGCGGATGGAACGGTTGATGATCTCCATCAACTTCGACGTCAGCGATGTGTCTGTTTGCAAGTTCTCGACGGCTGCTCTTGTTCCTTTCTTCAATCTTCTCAGCTTCTCTCCG
This sequence comes from Coprinopsis sp. MPI-PUGE-AT-0042, assembly GCA_020736565.1. Lineage (NCBI taxonomy): Eukaryota > Fungi > Basidiomycota > Agaricomycetes > Agaricales > Psathyrellaceae > Coprinopsis > Coprinopsis sp. MPI-PUGE-AT-0042. Next base: position 133,070 of record JAHBOF010000042.1, on the reverse strand, counting down.
TCTTCACCCCCATTTCATCCACCCTTTTCGCTTACCGGGAGTACTCCTTGGTTACATTCCTTTCCCCCTCACGTTCTCTTTGCTGCGCTCGTACTCCTGAGGGCGCCGTGGCTGCGATTGTGTCCATAGTATCAGAACCCAGAGAAGCCAAGGCTCTGATTCACGTCACTTTAACGACACCGCTTCGCAACGAGGGCCCGTGTTTGTAAATAAGCACTACCCAAGGGCACTTGGTGCTCCACATCGATATTTACAAGCGACCGTGAGTAAGCTTGCTTTCACAATCCTTCCCTTCTTTCCTTTCCTTATTCCTTGCTTTCAATCCAATTGCAAATTATTGACTCTTACCCCCACGCTCATTAGCCTATATCATATCAGCCAACCGAAGAGGGTAGGCTTTGGAGAACGAGCGGAGTGAAAGAAACATTTTAGAGGTGCGCTTCTTTCCTCGATTCTCTGCGTTGCATGCTCATCCCATCGCAGCCCGCAACGAGCATTCATAGCCCAGTCATAACTATCACCTCGATTAATACCACGACTGTACCGCCTACCACCACTATGCCGACAACGACGAAGAGATCACCGAGAGGGGGAAAGAGGATGCTGGCTGCTGCCACCGCGTTGGCTGCCATGACTATGACTGGTGCTGCAGCGGTTGAGAGGTACGCTGTCAATTTACCTCAGTCTTCCGCTGGTGGATCGCGCTTCCATTGCGGCGTTTCCGCTCGGTGTCCAATGTGTTCGCTGTCTGGTACACTCTTGGCGCCAGGGGAGGAAACAGCCTTGTGCGCTGGGCATCTGCCCAACCTTTCCTAGGCACCAACCCTCTTTTCTCTGTAACTGACTCTCTTCAATAGCCACGTCCACCAGTTTTCCAAGCGAGAGTTCAGACTCATTGGACATGATGAAGTCTTGAAGTCTTACGACTACATCATCGCTGGTGGAGGTCTTGCAGGCCTTGTCCTTGCCTCACGTCTCAGCGAAAACGCTAATACCACTGTCCTCGTTCTCGAGGCAGGTACTAGCGGAGATCACCGCAAGCGCGACATTGGTACGTTAACGCGGCTTTCGGCTTAATTGCGATTACTCAATCATCCCGCTAGACACTCCTGCTGGTACATATTATGCCTCCATCGTCGGATCAGACTTGGACTGGCGCTACGTTACCGTCAACCAACCGAGGCTGAACAACCGAGACATCTACTGGCCGCGTGGAAAGGTGGGTTCCTTTCGTATTCACTCGTCCTATACCTTGTGCTAAACCGGGATCAGGTCCTTGGAGGCTCAACAGCCATGAACGCCATGTACGTGGTGCGACCCGCCGCAACCGAGCTCGACGCTTGGGCCGAGCTCATGGCCTCAGACCCGGAAACTGCTAGCCATGCCGATCTCTGGAACTGGGACAACATGTTCGAGATGATGAAGAAATCGGAAAACTATTCCTCCCCTCTCCCCGAACCTTGGGCCATCGGAAACAACTTTGCCATCAGCCCAGAGAACCACGGCAGTGGTGGACCGATGCAGCTCGGCTACCCAGGGGTCATGATCGATGCTGTGGGCAACTGGACGGCTGCATGTGACAGGGCGGGTGTATCCCCGCTGGAAGAACCGAATGGTGGTGTTACGCTAGGCGGCTTCATCACTCCCAACTACATCAGCCAGTCGAACTGGACGAGGAGTTACTCCAGGAGCGCGTACATTGATTCGCTGCCCCCAAGGGACAACCTCCATATCGTCACGGAAGCCACTGTTACCAAGCTCGGCTTTGCGGATGGTGATCGTGTTACAGTGGGAGGCGAGGAAGACTTGACGATCTCTAACCGTGTCGAATTCGGAAACGCGACTGCGGGAGACATGGCTACGCGTTATGTGGTTGGCGTCAACAAGGAAGTCATCCTTTCAGCCGGTCCTATGGGTAGCCCCAAGATCTTGATGCACTCTGGTGTTGGACCCAAGGATGTTCTCGATCAGCTCGGTGTTCGGGTTCACCTCGAATTGCCTGGTATCGGCCAGCACCTCCAGGATCACTTGACCGCCGGTGTCACCTGGCAGAGCAGGCGCGAGACTGCCGGTGATCTCAGGGCAAACGGCGGAGACTTTGCTGTAAGTGTCCACGATATATCCAACGACTGATGCTCATCGTGCTGTGTAGGAATCTCCCGAGTTCCTCTCGTTCATCAACAACGCCGTCGCATTCGCAAACATCACCCGTCTCTTTGGCGATGCTCAGAACGTCCTCCAACAAGAGGCCAGGGAGCTGTTCAACAACTTTACCACCATGTCGGCCGAGGAAGAAGAGAACGCACCGGAGGGCACGATCACTCTCAGCTCTCTCGTTCCCTTTGGCTCGGCTGAAGTTCGCGAGGGGTATAAACAAACCTACAACATCACCGCCAACACATTCTTCAACGAGTCTGCCCAGATCGAGATGCTCATGTCACTCATCTCTCCTGGTTCCATCTCCATCCAGTCCGCACTGCAACACCCCTTCTCTCGCGGCCGTCTGTACATCAACTCGACAAACCCGTTCGATCCCATCGTGATTGACCCCAACTACTTCTCGCACCCGCTGGATATGACGATCATGAGGCAGGGTGTGAGGATGGTGCGAGATGTCGGCGGTGCGTTGAGGGAGTTGGGGATTGTGGGTGATGAGACGGACCCCGGACCCGATGTGCAGTCAGACGAGGATTTAGAGAGGTGGTTGGTCAATGGTGCTGCGAATACTCAGTATCACCCTATGGGATCGTCTGCCATGCTTCCCCGCAAGTGGGGAGGTGTAGTTGACTCCAAGTTGAAGGTTTATGGATTGGGTGAGTTGACGATCTCATGACGCTCTGAGAACGCATGCTGACTACTGTGTCTGAATAGCCAACGTCCGCATTGTCGATTCCTCTGTCTTCCCCTTCGAGTTTGCTGCCCATCTGGCCAGTGCCACTTTTGGTCTCGCCGAAACCGCTTCAGAGGTTTTCAAGAACGAGTCCTACACCGTTCCCGCCAACGCTAAAGTGAACGACTCGGAACTTGGCCCTCAAGGAGGAGGCTCCTTTACCGCCGATACTGGAGGAGCGAAAGCTCTTGGAGTTACTGGAGGTGTAGCTGCTGCGACTGCTATCGCTGCTCTAGGTGCCGCTCTAATGCTCTTTTGAGTGTTTGAACGTATACTTATTATCCTACCCTATACCGCCCTCCATCCCTCTTGCAGCGCTCATGAAGAACGTTACAGGTTCCTAGATGGAATCACGGAGACTTTATCTTGATACCTTTGCATCTTTTCCTTTCCCACCACGCATCGCATCGCATCTCTTTCGCTTTCGCTTTCCAGATATTTCTCGTTGACTGTTGGCCATTGTCCACTCGTACCTTGTTGCTTGTTCCTTATTTTTAATAACATCTATTCCATGATGATAGACTTTTTTGAATGCCTTCTGTCGTACGTGTTGTAGTTTCTTGAACACAATTCATGATACACGTACCTCCTCCCGTCCTTTCTCCGACTCCGCTCAGCTCGCCATGAATCGATGTACACATACACTTCACATCATCGGCTTTCACGTTCTTTGCGAACATACATAGATTTCTTTGGCTTCCATCCATCCACATTTGGACTTGAAACTGTTGACACCTTAACATGGCGGAAGGCCGAAGGCCGACTTTTTTATGGAGTAATTAATCCAGGGCGTCCACACCTTCCATTCTTTACTTACAACTTGTTTCATCATAAACGCTTCAAGACACAAGGAGCTATATTACCGTTAGCGATCCAAAAAGATTCTTGAGGCTTTTGAATGGCGCTGGTTTTTTTATAAATAGACGTGCAGAGCCCATCAAACGTTTGTTGGCAGTTAGGCGCCCGCAAGTGATGGATAGCCAGCACTCGGTTGGGTTTCCCTCCGGCTAAGCCACCTGGATTGTCCCCCTAGACTACGCTCTAGTCCCTGATGAATATCTTTTCATCGACCTGTCTGAACCCATTACTGCCCCCATGGCAGTTGAAGCACCATTTTGTAACCCGCAGGGCTGATGGCGTTAGATCGTTCGCCAAGGACGCTGATTTCTATAGCTGCTCGGTGCGAGGAAGAAGAGGTCTCACGGCTAGAAATTTGGTCGGCGATTGAGAGTTTGAGGATGGGATAGACACCACCGTTGTGAAGGAATCGGTTTTCTTCGCTGACGGGCGTCTGCGCCAGAGAACAAAGTTGACATCGAGAGACGGACAATTCAGAGCCTGGTACGGGACGTTACAATAGATTCCTATTTCGCTTCTGCCTTTTCATCCCTTGACTAGATTGAATTCCACGATAACTCGAACAACAGACGACCATGTCTTATGAAGGACCGACGCGTGAAAGCGCTCTCCGCTGACATCCCAAGCCATTATTCCCTCCCCTGTGTCGTCCATACGTTGCGTCGCCCATCTTTCTGAAGCCTCTGCCTGCATCCGCTCCCAATCCTCGCACGTGGGTTCGATCCGAATCTGCTCTAGTCGAGACAGTGGGGAGGTGGAGGAACTTGCTGCAAATTTGGTTTCTGCGAATGTGCAGAGGGCTTCCAAAGGGATGTACTTATGGCGTTGTATCTCAATGACACGAGTGTCAAGTAGCAGTGAAGATCCGTCATCCCTGCGCACGGCTTCAAGCTGCTGAAGCAGCTCGACTCCATCTCCGATATCACAGGTGGGCATGATAACAAGACGGGAAGGGTCAATGGCGAACAATACATTGATGATTGAGCGAACATTGGAAGAATGGAGGATGAGGCCTATCCCGGGTATCAGTATGTCGAGAGGAGAACGTGAAAACGTGCAGCCATTCAGCATCATCACATCAGGTCGGAAGACTTGCTGATGGCACAAGGAGAGGAGGGCAAGGACGGTGTCTTCGTTTACGTGAGAGAGAGAGAAGGTTGTGTTCGTGGTGGACTCTGCGGTAGACTGGTTGAGAGATGGCCGCTGCGCGGCTGCCTGAGCATTTGAACCTCCAGGCAGGTCGACGTCCATGAGTGCGAGCCCTCGCAAAGTCGGTCCCACTTGCTCAAGGAACTGGAGAAACTCGTCGAGCCTGAGGGCTCCGGAGCAGCCGCGGAACAGGTTCCGAGCTGTCAGCGTCGTGCATCGGCGTGGCTCATGCGGAAGTGGTTGGAAGCGAGACCGGCAGAAGGAGATGAACATCTGCCCTGAGAGGTTCAAGACGGGCATTTGTGGAATGTATGGGATTGTTGCAGGGCTCCTTGGCCATGGAGGTAAGGGAACGGTTTCTGGGGACCTGGACTGGTTTGATTTGACTGTAAGCTTCTGGAGAGTCGCACTCTGACCGGATTGGGGACACAGAAACACGTATGGCGGTAAGGATGTGGCGAAATTGGTGAGCAAGAACAGCTCCGAGATGCGATGAAGATGGGCTGAGAGGACGGGAAGCAGGGAAGCGACACTTTGCCTCTCAGAAATCATTTCTTCGTTGCCGTCTGAGATATCCCCACACTCGATGCGGACGACAAAGGGATCGTCTTGATGTGCGCGCCGCAGGTATCTCTCGACCATCCGCGCTGGTGACCCTCCCTCATGATTCTCAAGGGATACGAGGATACTTGCGTGGTTCCAGAGCTCTGGAGCGAGATTGCTGGTTTCATCCCAGTATCTGCAGACGCTTGAGATGGAGTAAGGCACGACGGCCCTCCTGAGCGCGGCGTCGTTTTTGGAAGCGTTCCATTCAGATCGATCTTCAATTGCACGAAGATGGCGAAAGATTTGAACGAGGACCTCGGGAGGAAGCTGATGGATGAAAGGATCAGTATTCGACATGCTGGTGCGAACCCAAGCGACTCGCCCGATTACGCAGGGTGCCCTATGTATAGGCAGCGCGGAAATTCCCACCTGATTAGCGCTCATGCTTTTGGTCTTCACAATCATGATGGGGCTCATCTGGCATCGACGGGAGTGAGCCTTACCGTGACGCCAAACCCCTTATTCTGGCTTCAATTCAACTCGTTGTCAAAGAGGTTCCAACGATTAGCCAAAAGGTGTTCGGAGTACTAGGGTAGCATCGGACAATGGCCAACTCCGGCGCCTGTGTAATGACAGTACGATACATTCCGCTGCTGATGGGTCTTCGATAGCTTGTTCTGGTGCAGAGGGCTAAAACTGAGTACTAAGCGCCTGCCCCGTGCCATCTCTCGTCTCTGCGTGTATAAGCTGAGCCTTTGGACAAGGGCTTTGACGACGATCGAGTGGAACACATCGAATCGGAGAACATCCGAGTCCTCCATGAAAGGCTTGTTTTAGCGTCTTCCCGTACTTTCCAAACAACTTTTGGGACATTCTCTCTGTCATCCTTGACGCTCCTGCCGGAAGTCGCACTCAATAGAGACGGGGTAGACCAAGCCATAATACTGTCGGGGCACCCACATTGGAGAATTGCGACCAGAGAGTCAGATCAGTTTCCCTGAGTGCCGATGGCTGGAAATGCAGTCGAAAAATGCTGAAACGTCCAGCCAGTCCATTGCATCGACTGGAAAAAATAGCAGTAGGTCTGTAGAGCATACTTATGGGAGCATTGGGTTCTGGACCTTCCGTTCGAAAGTGAAACCCGTCTGAGCGTAATCTATACGAAGGAAGGTAGCCATACCTGACGCTCTGGGAGCGAGATTTGACGAGCTGCTTGCCAGGTACTTACTAGAAGAGGATTCCAAGGATCAACGAATGGTTGTTAAGAACGATAGGGGGACACCGAGCTTCAGTCAGTTGTAAAGTGTGATTTATGACGATGCGATATATTTTCTACTTGGAGTCAGCATCACTGCAACATCACTGTTTGCAGAATTCCACGCTGACTCTACCAGTGGACCTGGCTTCAGGTACGACGCATGTGTAGAAGTGCCCTCCGGCAACTTGAACCCCGTCTTCGGAACACCATGCCGTCTGTAAACGCTCTCCACCAAAGCAGCACTTTTCTACCCACTTTCCAAGACATCTGCCTTCATCTGCTCCCAATCAACTCGTGTGGGCTCAATCTGAAGGCGGCTAAATTGAGATGGAGGGACACTGGAGGAGTTTCCAGCGAATTTGGGTCCTCGAATTGGCAAAGGGCATCCAACGAGAGGTAGCCATGATCTGATATTATGAGGCTACCAGTCCTGGACAGTAGAGGAGTTCCGTCATCTCTATGCAAGGCATCGAGCTGCTGGAAAAACTCGACACCATCTCCAACATCCCCACCAGGCGTGACAATGTAGAGTGTCAATGGGTCAATGGCGGACAACATGTTGATACTTGAACGAACGTTGTAAGAGCCAACGATAAGTCTCTGGATAGACACTAGGGGTACGCTGAGGGGAGAAGGAAATGGGCAACCATATAGGCTCATCTCCATCGGCCAAGAGTCTACTTGACGGTGGACAACGAAAGAAGGCCAAGGACGGTGTCGGCGTTGACACGGGTGAGGAAGATGGTGGTCGGGTTAGGCCATGCAACTGGAAGTGTTCTGTCTTCAGATATGGTTGACTCCAACGGGGAGCCTGGACGCAAATCAGTGTCCTTGAGGATGAGCTTGCGCAACGACGGGCCAACTCGCCCGAGGAACTCGAAAAATTCCTCAAGCCTGAATCTGTCAGAAGAGTTGTCAAATAGGTGCCTAATCATCAGCGTCTGGCCCCGCCATGATTCAGCTTGGTTCTGAATGCGGTTCATGGATCGGCAGTAAGAAACAAATATCGATCCCGAGAGGCCCAACACCGTTATTGCAGGGAAATACCCAAGTAAACGACTATCCGAGTCGCGCCGTGGAGGAAGGGGAGGGACTTCCAGGCCCTGTTCCTCCATTGTCCTTATTGAAAGACTCTGGAGGTTCACAGTGAGGTCGGACGTGGGGGGCAAGAACGAGAGAGGTGGTAAAGACGAAGCAAACATGGTCGTGATGGATAGTCTGGAGAATTGATGGAGGTGAGCTGAAAGGATGGGAAGTAGGGCAGCAACTCTTTGCCTTTCAACGGCTCTCGCCTCTTCACCCTGCTGGATTTCTCCGCATATGATCTCCACAATGAAGGGGCCTTCATGAGGTACACGCTGCAGGCATTTCTGGGTCATCTGCGCAGGTGAACCACCACCATGGCTGTCCAGGGAGACAAGAACACCGGTACCATCCCAAAATCCTGGCGCGAGAGTGGAGACTTCGTCCCAGTACCTGCAGATGCTCGATACAGAGTATGGCACGACGGCCCTCTTGAGGATGGCCTCGTCGTCCAAGGTGGTCCAGTCACGCCAATCAAGTGACCGGCGTTTGTCAAGTACAGCCCAATAGATCTTGCACAAATCATGGTGTTCTCCCACATGCTGTCTTTCTTGTAAAGTGCAGCAGTGGCCGAGCCCGAGGCCAGGGAAATTGTCGAGATCGCCCCTGCCGGCAGACGCGTCTCGTTGTCCCTGAGATGCTGCTCCGGAACCTGGGGGAAACGTCCGCCTATAAATACGCGCCGTTCTGCTATTCAGACCGAGAAACCATGTTGAAGACTCTGCTTGTTATTCCGATGAAGCTCAATTCCGTGGCTGTGCCGGATGTGATATGATGACGTCGATGACCTTGGCTTCCTATCCTTCTGACCATCATGGCGGGCCCAACGACTAGAGGCGGCTTCAGACTCTTCTGGGTACTATTGCGGGGCCTAATCACGCTCCTTTCAGCGCAGAAACCTGAACACTCGATATCCGGCTTTGATAATCTCCCAGTGCGCTTATTCTTCCTTGACGATGCACTCGTGAGTCCAGCTCTAGATCTTTGTATACTCTGCTGAACGACGTACAGAATGTGATCTACCATGACGATGGCCTGTAGCACCTTCCAAAACCACTACACCATAGTCTTGACAGACAACACAACTCACTTCAGAACAGAGGACAGAGGCAAGACTGCCGCCGATCCTTTGACACACCCTCTCCTCCAGCTCTCACCACCCGTCCCCTCTGCTTCCACTTCTGGGGTGCACATAGCCACTGAAGTGGCCGGGGACGATGCCGTCACGATTTCACGTATGAAATCACCTACACACGAGCAAAACCAAGTCTTCAGTTGACGTGGGCAAGGCCTGGTACGTTCCCCTTTCCTCGTCCTTCCATCATCGTCTCCCCGACTTGTACCAGCACCGTAGCAGTGAAACGTCCAAATTTGGCGCCTCCCCCCGCTCATGCGCACTCACCTCCTTATTCAAGCCGCCTTCCTAATAGTTCCTCCTCTCCCAGAAACTCAGCATATTCGCCTTGCTTCGGTCGAATCAAGGCTCGGACATGGCTAACAAACGCCTCTCCAGCCTTCTGCCCCGTACCTCCCTCCAGCCATGACAATCACTCGGCTCGTAAAGAATTTGATTTGCCGGCGGTGCCACTGGCCAACGTCGGAGGGGTGAACACGAGCACGCGGGGATGGCCTCAGTACCGTCTACGATACGCCTCGTAGATCACCAAGTGCGGCTCAACAAACAGCTTTCGTTTTGGTACACGACGTGTCTCGTCCAAGCATACCAGGATGGATTCTGATCCTCGTCGACTTAGGAGCAACTCGGGGACAGACCCAACTGGGTTCGACCACAGCTGTCATCAACGACGAGGAGAAGCTTGGTGGTCATCGTGGCAGATCCGAAGACCCTTGCAATGTTCCACACCATTGAAACTTTGGTGAGCTCTTCTCTTGTTGAATCCTTCATCTCTTGATACTTAGACACCATACCTAGCTTCAAGAAATCTTCGGCTATGTTGGCTGGGAAAGTCATGGCAGTCGATGGGATATCGTTGTTTCGATCAAGGAATGTGCGCCGCCAAGCCGTCTCTTGCTTTCTTGCTCGTTTTCCGTTCTTGGTGAGTGGTTTACATTCGGCCCTTGTGAAATACCGTTCTCATTGGCATCCCCAGCGTATATGTATGGCTAAAGGTCTCCAGGGCCCTACAAATCGCTATGCGATCAAATTCTTTGGCTCACTACCCTCTGTTGAAGGAGATTCGCGATGTTAAGAAGACCGACGAAAAGATCGCTAGGTGATTATTTCCGCCGCTCTTGGATGTCGATTCGCTATTCTCATTGCAAACTATCTTTAGGCTCTTTGCAAGACATGGCAGTTCATGTGGAATTCCGATTGTGCCGAGCTTGAAGAGCTGGGTTTCGAAGGTCTTGAAATCGTCTAATCATCCCGGCGAATACCTCCATGTGAGTGATCTTCAATCGACGCTGCGTAGGGGCCAATGTAGTATGCGCCTCCCATTTTGTACAATTACGCTTACACCACGCTGTAAAGTACGAGTCGTGGAAAACGGGATGCCGCTCCGAGTCCTGATAAAACATTGAACCACATTTTGTCCTTCTTGCTCTGATTCCGGTTCAGATGATGAGGAGGCATCACTCAGGCCGCTCTCGACGGTGGACCTACTGCTGGTACTTCAAACGTGGTTTATCCCCCTGCACCGAAATCGAGAAACACGTCTGAAATCACTTCTCGGCTTATTATTTAAGTTTCAAAGAGAGCACAAGCGCCAAATAGGTGGTAGTCGCAGAATCGATAAATCGTGAATAGATACACTACATGAGTCGAATGGGCTCGGCGCTTTCAATCTGAACGCTCCTCTGCATCATGATAGGTGTCAGATTCCTGCGCTTCATGATAGGCTTCCGACTCTTCTGCATCATAGTACACGTCTGACTCCTCCGAACTAGCTGCCCCACTACTGGCGTCCTCGTCAATGGCTTCCTCCAAGGACCGCCAATCCACATCGAAATCACTTGAGTCGCCAGAGTCGATCCTTGTTGGCTGCGATTCAAACTTGTCAAGCAGGCAAACAATGCCACCATGTCCCACCGCTAATGCAAGGGACATCGCAGTGTGCCCGAGCTCTGTGGTCTCGAGTGATGTGTTGATGTGAGGCAAGTCAAGAAGCTGTTTGACGATGCCTTCGTGGCGATTGACAACAGCCAGTATGAGTGCTGACAACCCTTCATTGTCAACCAAGTTGACCTCGACGTCGGGACGTGCAAGGAGCTGTTTGACGATGCCTTCGTGGCCATGGTTAGCAGCCTGCATGAGTGCTGACCACCCTTTGTTGTCAACCGAGTTGAACTGGATGTCGGAACATGCAAGGAGCTGTTTGACGACGCCTTCATGGCCATTGCTAGCAGCCAGCATGAGTGCCGACCACCCTTTGTTGTTGGCGGAGTTGACCTGGATGTCGGAACGCGCAAGGAGCAGTTTGACGATGCCTTCGTGGCCATGCCCAGCAGCCAGCATGAGTGCCGACGACCCCTTGTTGTTGACTGAGTTGACCTGGATGTCGGAACGTGCAAGGAGCGATTTGACGATGCCTTCATGGCCATGCCCAGCAGCCAGCATGAGTGCCGACCACCCTTCGTTATTGGCCGAGTTGACCTGGATGTCGGAACGTGCAAGGAGCTGTTTGACGCTGCCTTCTTGGCCACGGTTAGCAGCCAGCATGAGTGCTGACCACCCTTCGTTGTCGACTAGATTGACCTCGATGTCGGGACGTGCCAGGAGCTGTTTGACGCTGCCTTCGTGGCCATTGCTAGCAGCCTTCATGGGTGCTGACCACCCTTCGTTGTCGACCAAGTTGACCTGGACGTCGGAACGTGCAAGGAGCTGTTTGACGACGCCTTCATGGCCATTGTTAGCAGCCAGCATGAGTGCTAACCACCCTTTGTTGCTGACCAAGTTGACCTGGATGTCGGAATGTGCAAGGAGCTGTCTGACGCTGCCTTCGTGGCCATGTCCAGCAGCCAGCATGAGTGCTGACCACCATTCGTTGTCAACAGAGTTGACCTGGATGTCGGGATGTGCAAGGAGCTGTTTGACGATGCCTTCGTGGCCATTGTTAGCAGCCAGCATGAGTGCCGACCACCCTTTGTTGTTGGCCGAGTTGACCTGGAAGTCGGAACGTGCAAGGAGCTGTTTGACGACGCCTTCATGGCCATTGTTAGCAGCCAGCATGAGCGTTGACCATCCATTGTTATTTACCAAGTTGACCTGGACGTCGGAATGTGCAAGGAGCTGTTTGACGATGCCTTCGTGGCCATGTCTAGCAGCCTTCATAAGCGCTGACCACTCATTCCTGTTGACAAGATTGACCAGGGTCTTTGGATGGGCAATGAGGAATGCAACAGCTCCTGTGTGGCCATGCTGCGAGGCCATCGTCAAGGGGGTTTCTTGCTCAATTCCTGTCGTTGCATTTGGGTCGCCAATACTGTTGCTGGCCAATAACGTCATGGGGAGATTGTAATTGGCAAGGATATGGAGGGGGTTCAGAAGGTCGAATTCTTCAAGGAGATGGCGACCGGTGACGGCAGGAAATGTACGAGCTCCACCGATAAAGTTGGTGATTCGCTCTCGGGTGCCCTCGACATCTAGTGATTCTCCAGCGTGAAATGCCCATGCGTCAGACACATAGGCAAGTAGAGGGTCTGCTTGGCGGGCTGCGATAAACTCGTCCTCAGAATGGATCGCTGTATTCTGGAAACCAGAATCTGTGAGGTGGGTCATGCAAACCATGGCAAGGTGGGATTGTGGATGGGGGAACGAGTCCCGAAGGAAGTTTTGCAGTGTTTCTCTTGCTGTATAGTCTGGGTCATCATAAGTCATGTGAACCGAGATAGGATATCTATCAGACTTACGAACAAGGCGAACCACACTGCTCTCCTCCTCAAAGGTCACGAGTCCACGACAAAGGGTTACAAGGTTCATCCCAGGCACAACCTCGTCAGGTTCTAACTTGTAAGTTTCGGGAGAGGTTGCGACGGCGCGTTCCAGCTCCTCTATCGTCATCGGTCTCGCTGCATTAATAATCCACACCAATACGGCTTTGGCAAGGAAAAGGCGGGTGGGGTTTCGCTCTCGGATCCTGCTCCATGTTTGAAGGTAGACATCCTCTATGCTGGAGGGAAACACTTCAAGGGTGCGCCTCACTTCCCCAGGAGTAAGGCACTCGCCCAACGCACCCAGCTGAAGCGAGGCATGCAGGAACCTAAACATTGATCAAAATCACAGAGAAACCAAAGAATGAACTGCCGCTTACATGCCGTTGCACTTCTCCTTGATCGAGGTAACAATTTCGTCTCTCAGAGACGGCCCCGCCTTCTTGAGCAGATTCTGAAGGTCTGAGCTTTTTTCTATTTCTTCGTTGATGTGAAGCTCGAGGTCGTGTGTTTGGGCGATGATAGGGAAGCTATGAACACCAGAGACGCAACTCTCAACACCCTTTAGCGGACGGGAGGTGACGAAGAGTCGGACGCCCAATGAAGCGAGCTTCTTGACGAGCTCGAGCTGCAACCTATCCGGTGCCTCGTCCAGCGCATCTAGGATGTAGAACGTCGCCGATTTCCCCCGCACAAACTGGTGCAGGAGCTGCAGAAGCTCTGCTTCTGTCGGCTGGGTGTCCTCACGGAGGTGCCGGGTGTAAGTCTCCTCTGCAAGCGGTGCGCACTCGGGATGGCGCTCGACCGTCTGTTTCACGAGTATTTCCAAGACACTTCGGACGGTCATATCGGACGCGTCGCTGTAACGGAAGTAGATATAGCACACGCAGATGTTTCCACCTGCAGCGGCAGCGCGTGTTTCGACCTCGTTGATAACAAGGGATCTAAAACATTCGGTAAGCTACGTTCTGTTGCTGGCTGCGAAGACTTACGCCATGACGGTCTTGCCAGCGCCCGCTGGAATGAGACATGAGTAGGGAGGGTGCAAGAGTGATGAACGAACTCACGGATTCCAGTACCCCATAAGATCTTCAGGGTACCATCGAGATCCAACCAGAGGATGAATTTTTCGGTTCGAAGCAACCAAATACCCGTTCCCGGCGTCGCCTTCGACAGGACGTCGAGATGGATCTTGCGCAGGTTACGAACGAGGCGGAGAGCAGCTAAAATATTAAGCTTGGGTTCGGCATTGTAGGTGTGATAGTGTTTATGAATATTGGCATTTCCTCCCGCAAGCACGATGTCCCCTTGGTTCGTCGTCAACCCTTGTGGTTGCTGGTTTATGGCGACAGGGCCAGCGGAAGAGGATCCAACTTCCAATCATTAGCGGTCGACATACACCGTAACTGTTGGCGCAGCTTACCTAGGGAGCCGTCGATGGGAACGTGTAGAGCCTGGGCGCTATCCTATGCGTTGGGTCAGCCAAATGCTAGGACAGCCCTTAAGCCGGCTGCGATTACACTCACCATGGCGAGAGAACCCGAGATAGATGTCTCAAGTGGAAACGAGGAGCAAAGCTTGAGCAGAAGAGCAAGCCAGTCGTGGTGATGGTGGTAGTTATCAGAACCAGATCTGTACACGTGCGGTGTGCGAAGCTGTTTATGCCCCGAGTTGGTCTTTGGCAGGCGTTATGGTGATCCAGCGCTAGACTTGGACAAGCCAAGCCACAAGCCGCCCTGAGACCTCTACCCTAGAGTTCTGAGTTTAGCCGATTAAGCACTGTTCCCCTTTCGAAGTTCTGACCCCGACTTCCACAACAAAGGATGGCACCGGGGATGTGGTGGTATCAGAGAAACAGGAAGAACAGGGGCGTGGGATCCTATCATGGCGGTGCTGCATCTGGTGCTTAAGCGCTTGCACAGACTACAGGTGCTAATACCTCCACTTTCGCATGCCAGTGGGCCTTGGATAGTTTGTTCTGTTGTGGAAGACTAAATTTGAGCACTGTGTGCTTGACGCCACACTATTCTTCGTCTCTGTCTGTTCCGGCTGAGCCTCGGGATAGAGGCTGTTATTTTGACGCTCTCCAGGAGAAGCCTTGCTCTTTCCTGAAGTAATGCTCAATCCACGTTCACGGAAAGATGGCCGGTTAACATCAAAATCACCAGGGTAGGGGAAGTTGTGGGAAACTTTGTAGGGAACGAAGTAGACCAAGCTGCTATCTGGATACCCACATTAGAGAAACGCGAACAGAGACTTTAGCCATAGAGGACGGCCGCACAGTCTCAAGGGCGAGCCTCATCCGGAGGTACAACCGTGATCACGAGGATTTAGAGATACGATCCCATCACAAGTGCAGCAGTGTCCTATGAGCCAATGTTGTCGGATACTGAATTTAACCGAACACTGGAACGTCCAACCAGACCACGGTGAGTCCGTAGAGCATTTCTGAGGGGAGATCGGGTTCTGCACCATCCGCCCAAGAGTGAAAGCCATCTGAGCGTGGTGTATACGGATTACCACCAACGTTTAGCAGATTTGTAGCACAATGATTTACTTGCAGCATACCAGTAGAGCTAGGCCTAATATCACGCTGCTGCTTGAGACTGGTACGTTGGCTTCGCCACCCTCATCGAATTATCATGTACGGCCAAAGAATCCTCGCGTAGAGCATGATGTTCTCTTGCATTTTATCTATTTTCAAGAAAGAACCAGTGGTTGAGATCGTTGCCCAATGCCCATAGTCAAGGAAGCTGTTGAGATCGCCCCTGTCTGAATGATGTGCACGCGATGCTGGCAGACGCGTCTCGTTATCCCTGAGATGCCTATTCCTCAGGGATAGAGAAAAAATCGACCTAAAAGCACGCGCAATTTCGCTATTTCAGCCCGAGAAGCATTGAAAGCTCTGTTGGTCGTTCCGATGGTCATGGTCGTTTTCCAAACGTCAATAGCGTGGCTGTGCCGATATGATGATGGTGCTCTCAACTGGGCAACATTGAATTCCTATCTTCTCGACCACCATGGCAGGCCCAACCGCGGGAGGCGGTTTCATCCTCTTCCGGGCTTTTCTACTGGCAATAGTCACGGTCTGTACAGCTCGGAAACCAGACCACTCGATATCTACCAGCCCTCTTCTTCTTCTTGGACGGTACTCTGGTGAGTTTCTCGAGATTTCATTGAAGAGTAAGTATACTGACAGAGGTACAGAATGCCATCTACCACGACCCCCTCGAAGGGGACACTCTTGTCAGCGAAGACAAAGACAAGACCTAGACGCAAGCCGAAGGACTATTCGAGAGCGAGATCGCCAATGTCTTTGGGCATCCCTTTCACAGCCGATGCGCCATAGCTCTAACAGACGACGCAAACCACTTCAGAACAGAAGACAGAGGCAAGACCTGGAGATTCATCGACATACCCGAACCTCCAGCTCTCAAGATATCACCACCCGTCCCCTGGCCCCAAGAAATTCGGGGGTACATCCCCTTCCAGGGTGTATGTTGCGATCGAAGGTGCTGGGGACGACGCTGTCATAAGATCACGTACCAAAATACCCGGGAACGAACACAATTAAGTCTTCAGTCGACGTGGGCATGGTCTGGTACGTTCCCCTTTCGTCCTACTTCCATCATCGTCTCCCCCTACTCACACTCGCACCGTAATAGGGAAACCTACGATCTTGGCGTCTCCCCGCTCATGCGCACCCACCTCCCCATTCAAGCCGACCTCCCGATAGCTCCTCCTTCTCGGCCAGAAGCTCGTCAAAGTGGCCTTCCTGAGCCTCCAGTCGAATGACTCGAATCAAGGCTCGGCCATGGCGGTCGAACGCCTCTCCAGTCCTCCGCCCCGTACTTCCCTCCAGCTACGGCACTCACACTCACTCGGCTTGTAAAGAATTCGATCCGCCCCGGCTACCACCAGCCATTGTCAGAGAGGCGAACACGGACACGCGGATGGCCTCAGTACCGTCTACGATGCGCCTCGTAGATCACTAAGTGCGGCTCAGCAAATAGCCTTCGTTCTGGTACGCGATGTGTCTTATCCAAGCACACCAGAATGGATTCTGATTCTCGTTGACTCAGGAGCGACTCGAGAACAACCCCAGCTTGGGCTCGACCGTCGCTGTCACACACGGCATGGACAAGCTCGGCGTAGCCATCATGGCAGAGCCTTGCAATGCGACAACCACACCATCGAGACTTTGGTGAGCTCTTGTACAAATCCTTCATCGCCCGGTACTTAGACGCCACACCTAGCTCAAGGAAATCTTGGGCTGTGTTGGCAGGGAAAGTCACGGCCCTCATGGGATGTCGTTTTGATCAAGGAATGTCTATCCCTTGGTGGGTCATTGAACAACGGCGGCACTAGCCAGCCGTCTCTTGCTATCCTTGCTCGTTTTGCCCTATTGGTGAGTGGTTTTCATTTGGCCCTTGCGCGATATTGATCTCATTGGCATCCCCAGCGTGAGTTCATGGCCAAAGATCTCGGGTACCAGCAAATCGCTTTACAGGCAACTTTCTACGCTTACTACCCTACTGAAGGAGATTCGCAACGTTGAGAAGACTGACGAACAGATCGCCAGGTGATCATTTCCGCCCTTCTTGGTCAATTGGCTGTTCCGATTGCGAACGATCTTCAGGCTCTTTGCGAGACATTGCAGCTCATGGGGAATTCGACCGTGCCGAGCTTGCAGAGCCGGGTTTCGGAGGTCTTGAAACCATCTAAACAACCCTACGAATACGACGATGGAAGTGATCCTCCCTCGAGGCAGTGTACGGACGTATACGTAGGAATCGGCCAGTATGGCATGCACCTCCTGTTTTGTACAATTATGCTTGGACATCACGCTGTAAAGCATGAGTTGTGGTAAACGGCATGCCGTTCCAAATAAAATATTAACCACCTCTTGTCGTTCTTCGTCGATTCCTGATTACGCCCGCTGGCTCAGATGGCGAGGTCACTCAGGCTGCCATCAAAGGCGGACAAATACTGGTACTTGAAATGCGCTCTATCACGCTGCACAGAAAATGAAACGTCTGGAGTCGCTTCTCCACTTATTATTAAAGTTTCAAAGAGAATGCAAGCGCCAAATAGGTATAGTCGCAGAATCGATAAATCATGAATAGTTATGACAAGGGAGAAACCGGCCATCCTTGCCCAAATCATGATCACGCTCCCGTATCTCGCCAAATTGTATGTACTATGTAGGGTCTGTAGTTTTAATGTTTTCTGCATGTTTTCGATGTGATTTTTCTGCATGCGTTTGTGGTAAGCTGGTTCCAATGTAGCCCCATATCCAGGCGACGGGTGGGTTCTATAACATGCCACCGCAAGTGCAAGGCTTCGGGTCGACATGCATACGGGTTGAACCCTACTACCAACGTTCAATGGATGTGTGTATGAGAAGTGACGCACTCACTGCATAGGGCTCAGAGCCTTTCCGACGTCTCAAGGTTGATGCTCGAAGCTGGATACCTAACTTTGCCGCCCTTGTCGCATCATCGTGTACATACCAAGCAGCCTTGACCAGACCATAGTGTTCTCCTGCATCTTGTCTTTCGGAAACAGTGGCAGTGGTCCAACACAGCGGATGATACGACGGGACGACCTCGTCGTTTGAGGTGTCCCACTGATATCGAGCTGGTGATTGGCCCTCAGCCGAATGAAGGGGTCGAAAGATGTGAGCAACGAGTTCAGGAGGCAGTCGATTCATGGGAAGACTGGCATCTGGCATGGTCGTACCCATCCAGGCCTTCCTTCTGAATCTTTGCTTCGTCTGATGGACATCCGAATATCCCGGAGAAGGGATTGGCGCGTTGAAATCGGAACTGGAGGCGGGAAAGATGCAGCATGGCGCAAACAGACATCTATGATGAATGTACTCAGTCTAGAAAAGTAATGATCACAGAGGGCTCTGCTCGAAGAGAACATTCCTCACCATCGAATCGGACGAGCTGGGGTCTCCCCCCGTCTGTCTCATGTGCACGCGATGCCAGCAGACGCGTCTCGTTGTTCCTGCTCTTCGCCTAAAGGAAATGTCCAACTAGAGCAGCGCGCCATTGTGTTATCCTGGGAAGAGAAGTGTCGTACAAGGCTTTGCTGGTTGTTCTGATGGTCATGGTCATGGTTCAAGCTGAATATCCGTGGCTATGCTAGCAGTGATATGGTGATGGACGCTCCTTGACGTTCTATCCTTTCGACCACCATGGCGGGCCCAACCGCTAGAGGCGGTTTCATCTTCATTTGGGCATTTCCACTAGGCATATTTACACTCTCTGCAGCTCAGAAGCCTGAACACTTGATATCCAGCTTTGATAATCTCCCAGCGCGCCTATTCTTCTTGGACGATACCCTTGTGAGTTGTAGTCTTTAATCGTTATATCCTATATTGAACATTGTATAGAATGTGATCTACCACGACACCCTCGAGGGCAAAGTACTCGTCAGCGGCAACGAAGGCAAGACATGGAAAGCTGCAGAAGGACTTCCCAAGAACAAGATCGCGATGGTCTTTGACCACCCCTTCGACAACCACTACGCTTTTGCATGGACAGATGGAACAACACACTACAGAACATAGGATAGAGGCAAGTGGACAGTTCCCTGCGTGTCTGAGTCTGTCGACACACGTACGTCTTTCCCCCTTTCCCCTGCGATGAAGCCTGAACGCCTCTCCTAAGCATACACCGTCCTGAAAGAGGATGCTGGCTGCTGCCACCGCTTTGGCTGGCATATCTGGTGCTGCAACGGTTGAGAGGTACGTTGTCAATTTACCTTAGTCTTCCAAACGCCGAATCCCTTGCGCTGCCCATCCTGGCTTCTGCTGGTGGTTTGTGCTTCCATGGCGGCGTTTCCGCTCGGTGTCCAGCCTGTTCGCTGTCTGGTAAACTCTTGGCGAATCAGCCTTGTGCGCTGGGCATCTCGTCAATCTTCCCTGGGGTTATCAATCCTTTTGCACTGTAGCTGACTCTCTTCGATACCCACGTCCACCAATTTTCTAAGCGAGAGTTCGAACTCATCGGACACGATGATTGAAGTCTTACGACTACACCATCGCTGGTGGAGGTCTTGCCGGCCTTCTACTTGCCTCACGTCTCAGCGAAGACGCCAACACCACTATCCTCGTTCCCGAGGCAGGCACTAGATGATCGCAAGCGCGACATTGGTACGTTAACTCGGCTTTCGACTTGTTGCGATTACTCAATCATCCCGCTAGACACTCCTGCTAGTACATATTATGCCTCCATCGTCGGATCCGACTTGGACTGGCGTTACGCTACCGTCAACCAACCAAGGCTGAACAACCGAGACATCTACTGGCCCCGTGGAAAGGTGGGTTCCTTTCGTATTCCCCCGTCTTGGAACTTGTGCTAAACCGGGATCAGGTCCTTGGAGGCTCAACAGCCATGAACGCCATGTACGTCGTGCGACCCGCCGCAACCGAGCTCGACGCTTGGGCCGAGCTCATGGCCTCAGACCCGGAAACTGCCAGCCATGCCGATCTCTGGAACTGGGACAACATGTTCGAGATGATGAAGAAATCGGAAAACTATTCGTCCCCTCTCCCCGAACCTTGGGCCATCGGAAACAACTTTGCCATCAGCCCAGAGAACCACGGCAGTGGTGGACCGATGCAGCTCGGCTACCCAGGGGTCATGATCGATGCTGTGGGCAACTGGACAGCTGCATGTGACAGGGCGGGTGTATCCCCGCTGGAAGAACCGAATGGTGGTGTTACGCTAGGCGGCTTCATCACTCCCAACTACATCAGCCAGTCGAACTGGACGAGGAGTTACTCCAGAAGCGCGTACATTGATTCGCTGCCCCCAAGGGATAACCTCCATATCGTCACGGAAGCCACTGTTACCAAGCTCGGCTTTGCGGATGGTGATCGTGTTACAGTGGGAGGCGAGGAGGACTTGACGATCTCTAACCGTGTCGAATTCGGAAACGCGACTGCGGGAGACATGGCTACGCGTTATGTGGTTGGCGTCAACAAGGAAGTCATCCTTTCAGCCGGTCCTATGGGTAGCCCCAAGATCTTGATGCACTCTGGTGTTGGACCCAAGGATGTTCTCGATCAGCTCGGTGTTCGGGTTCACCTCGAATTGCCTGGTATCGGCCAGCACCTCCAGGATCACTTGACCGCCGGTGTCACCTGGCAGAGCAGGCGCGAGACTGCCGGTGATCTCAGGGCAAACGGCGGAGACTTTGCTGTGAGTGTCCACGATATATTCAACGACTGATGCTCATCGTGCTGTGTAGGAATCTCCCGAGTTCCTCTCGTTCATCAACAACGCCGTTGCATTCGCAAACATCACCCGTCTCTTTGGCGATGCTCAGAACGTCCTCCAACAAGAGGCCAGGGAACTCTTCAACAACTTTACTACCATGTCGGCCGAGGAGGAAGAGAACGCACCGGAGGGCACGATTACCCTCAGCTCTCTCGTTCCCTTTGGCTCGGCTGAAGTTCGCGAGGGGTACAAACATACCTACAACATCACTGCCAACACCTTCTTCAACGAGTCTGCCCAGATCGAGATGCTCATGGCACTCATCTCTCCTGGCTCCATCTCCATCCAGTCCGCACTGCAACACCCCTTCTCTCGCGGCCGTCTGTACATCAACTCGACAAACCCGTTCGATCCCATCGTGATTGACCCCAACTACTTCTCGCACCCGCTGGATATGACGATCATGAGGCAGGGTGTGAGGATGGTGCGAGATGTTGGTGGTGCGTTGAGGGAGTTGGGGATTGTGGGTGATGAGACGGACCCTGAACCCAATGTGCAGTCGGACGAGGATCTTGAGAGGTGGTTAGTCAATGGTGCTGCGAATACTCAGTACCATCCTATGGGATCTTCTGCCATGCTTCCCCGCAAGTGGGGAGGTGTTGTTGACTCCAAGTTGGAGATTTATGGATTGGGTGAGTTGATGATCTCATGACGCTGGGAGAACACATGCTGATTACTTTCTCTGAATAGCCAACGTCCGCATTGTCGATTCCTCCGTTTTCCCATTCGAGTTTGCTGCCCATCTGGCCAGTGCCACTTTTGGTCTCGCCGAAACCGCTTCAGAGGTTTTCAAGAACGAGTCCTACACCGTTCCCGCCAACGCTAAAGTGAACGACTCGGACCTTGGCCCTCAAGGAGGAGGCTCCTGTACCGCCGACACTGGAGGTGTAGCTGCTGCGACCGTCATCGCTGCTCTAGGTGCCGCTCTAATGCTCTTTTGAGTGTTTGAACGTATACTTATTATCCTACCCTATACCACCCTCCATCCCTCTTACACCGCTCATGAGGAATGTGACTGGTTCCTAGATGGAAACATGGAGACTTTATCTTGATCCTTGGCATATTCCCCTTTCCCGCCTCGCATTTGCGTTTCTTTCGCTTTCGCTTTCCGGATTTTTACTGTTTATTACTGGCCAGTGTCCATTCGTACCTTTTTGGCTGTTCCTGATCTTAATTAACACCTGTTCCTTGATGATAGACTTTTTTTTAAATTCCCTCTGTCGTACATGCTGTCGTTGCTTGAACACAATTCATGATACACGCACCTCCTCCCGTCCTTTCTCCGACTCCGCTCAGCTCGCCATGAATCGATGTACGCATACACTACATACCATCGCACCTCGCAAACATACATAGATTTCTTTTTGGATTTCATATATCCACGTTTGGATTTGAAATTGTTGCCACAGCGCTTGAGATGGCGGAAGCAAGGCGGAGGGCCTACTTTTCGTTGGGTGTGTGAAATAATCCATGTCGTCTAGATCTTCCATTCTTTGCTTACAACTTGTCTCGCCATAAAAGCTTCAAGACACAAAAGATTCTTGAGGCTTTTGGATGGCGCTGGTTTTTTGGCAGACAGACGGACAGAGCCCATCAAATGTTTGTTGGCGATTAGGCACCCGCAAGTGATGGATGGATATCTGGCCCTCGGTTGGGTTGTAGTAGTTGAGCACCATTTTGTAACCCGCAGGGCTGATGGCGTTAGATTGTTCGCCAAGGACTTGGATTTCTAAAGCCGCTCGGTGCGAGGAAGAAGAGGTCACACGGCTAGAATTTTGGTCGGCGATTGAGAGTTTTAGGACGGATGGACACTACCGTTGTGAATGGAATTATTTATCTTCGCTGACTAGCGTCTGCGCCAGAGAACAAAGTTGAGATTGAGGGACGGTCAATTCAGAGCCTGGTACATGACGTTACAATACATTTCTATTTTGCTTCTGCCTTTTCATCACTTGGCTGGAGTGAATTCCACGATAACTCGAACAACAGACGACCATGTCTTCTGAAAGACCGACACGTGAAAGTGCTGTTCGAATGCGATGGAAGTGATCTTGCACTTTGAAGTCTTGGTAACTACCAAAAGTCTCAGCAATGTAAATTTGTGTACCAAATTTGAGAACACCTTAAGGATACCATAGATACTGACGACCTGCTTCTCGAGGGTGGACGAGAATCGAACGGAGGATTTGGGCCTAGTAGAAGGTACAGTATGTACAGAATTTGAATCATGTAGATCACTACATGAGCTAAACCTCGTCTCCTTCCAGCCATTCCTCTGCATCATAGTATGTGTCTGAGTCGTCTGAATTAGATGCATCCCCCACCTCTTCGGCCATGACTTCCTCGAACGACAATTGGTTCATATTTAACTCGGTCGAGTCCCTGGAGTCAGTACTTGTTTGTCGTGCTTGGAACGCTTCGAGCAGGCAAAGAATGCCACCATGTCCCACCACCTGTGCGATTGACATCGCAGTGTGCCCAAACCCTGTGATTTTGAACGCCGTGTTGATCTGTGGCACGCCGAGGAGTAGACGAACTATAGATTCCTGCCCCCATCTGACTGCCAGCATGAGTGCTGACCACCCTTCATTGTTGACCAAGTTGACGTGAATATCGGAATGTGCAAGGAGTAGCTTGACGATGCCTTCTTGGCCATGCCCGGCAGCCATCATGAGCGCTGAGAACCCTTCGTTGTCGACCAAGTTGACCAGGATATCGCAACGTGCAAGGAGTCGTTTGGCGATGCCTTCGTGACCATATATAGTGGCCAATATCAGTGCGGAAGATCCTCTCTCATTGACTAGGTTGACCTGGATATGGGAAATCGGAAGTAGCTGTCGTATGATACCTTCATGGCCTTTAGCAGCTGCCTTCATAAGTGCTGACCACCCTTCGCCGTCGACCAAGTTGATAAAAATGTCGGCGCATGCAAGGAGAAGTCTGGCAATGTCTTCGTGGCCGTGCCCCGCAGCCAGCATGAGTGCGGATGAGCCTTTGATGCTGATCAGGTTGACCTGGATGTCGGGACGTGCAAGGAGCCGCGTGACGATGCCTTTGTGGCCATTGCCGGCAGCCTTCATGAGTGCCGACCACCCTTCGTCGTCAACCAAGTTGACCTGGGTCTCGGAATTCGCAAGGAGCAGTTTGGTGACACCTTCATGGCAATTCCCAGCAGCCAGCATGAGCGCCGACCACCTTTCGTGGTCAACTGAGTTGACCAAGATGTTGGGGCATACAAGGAGCAGTTTAACGATGCCTTCGTGACCACTGTTGGCGGCTATCATTAGTGCCGACGCCCCTTTGTTGCTGACTAGGTTGACCTGGATGTCGGGACGTGCAAGGAGCCGCGTGACGATGCCTTTGTGGCCATTGCCGGCAGCCTTCATGAGTGCCGACCACCCTTCGTCGTCGACCAAGTTGACTTGGATCTCGGAATGTGCAAGGAGCAGTTTAACGATGCCTTCATCGCCATGTCCGGCAGCCGCCATGAGGGCCGACCACCCTTTGTCGCTGACGAGGTTGACGAGGATGTCGAAGCGCGCAATAAGCACTTCGACGACACTTTCATGGTCATTGTTACTGGCCATCATGAGTGCTGACCACCCTTTGTCAGTGACCAGGTTGACCTGGATCCCGGAACATGCAAGGAGTAGTTTGACGACGCTCTTGCGACCATTATTAGCGGCCATCATGAGCGCCGACCACCCCTGGTTGGTGAAGAGGTTGACCTGGATCCCAGGAGATGCAAGCAGCAGTTTGACGATACGTTCGTGGCCATGCCCAGCAGCCAGCATGAGCGCAGACCACCCTTCGTGGTCGACCAAATTGACCATAATATGGGAATGTGCAAGGAGCAGTTTGATGATGCCTTCTTGGCCATATCCCGCACCCATCATGAGTGCTGAAATTCCTTGGTCGTTCCCCAAGTTGACTAGGACGTCCAAACGTTCAAGAAGCAGTTGGGCGATGCGCTCATGGCCATATCTAACGGCCAATATTAGTGCCGACCACCCGATGTGGTTGACCAGGTTGGTATTGATCTCGAGATGGGCAAGAAGGGATACAACGGCTCCTGTGTTGCCACGCCGCGAGGCTAATGTCAAAGGGGATTCTCGACCAATCTGTGTTATAACGTTCAGGTCGCCGATTTCATCGTTGGCCAATAAGGACATAGGCAGGTTGTATGTGGCAAGAATATGGGGGGGACCGAGCACATCAAAGTAGCTGAGGCAACTGGGACCGATGAATGCAGGAAAGGCCACGGTTTCGTTGACAAAGTTCGCAATGCGATCTCGGGTGTCCACAACATCCAGGGATTCTCGGGCGTGAGAAGCCCAGGCGTCGGACGCGTAGGCAAGTAGAGGGTCTGCTTGGCGGACGGCAATGAAGTCGCTCCCGGACTTTATCGCTGTATTCTGGAAACCAGATTCCGCGAGGTGGGTCACACAAACTGCGACAAGGTGGGAATGTGGATGGGGGAACAATTCGCAAAGGAGTTGTCGTACTGTTCCCTTTGCCGTATAGTCTGTGTCATTGTTAGCAATACGGAAGCAAGACAGGGCATCTGAGTGACTTACGAACGAGGCGGACCACCTTGCTCTCCTCCTCAAAGGTCACGAGGCCACGACAAAGGGTTACGAGGCTCATCCCGGAGACAACTTCATCAGGGTCAAATTTGTAAGAGTCGGGAGAGGTTGCAACGGCGCGTTCCAATTCCGCTATTGTCATCGGTCTCGACGCATTGAGAACCCAAACCAAGACAGCTTTGGCAAGCGAAACACGGGTGGGGTTTCGCTTTAGGATCCTATTCCATGTCTGAAGGTAGACATCCTCTATGTCAGAGGGAAACACTACAAGGGTACGCCTCACTTCCCCGGGAGTCAGGCACTCGCCCAACGCCACCAGCTGAAGCGAGGCATGCAGGAACCTAGACAATGATCAGGATCACGGAGAAACCAAAGAATGAACCTCTGCTTACATGCCATTATGTTTCTCTTTAATTGAGGTCAAAATCTCGTTTCTCAGAGACGGTCCGGCCTTCTCGAGTAGATGCTGAAGGCCCGGGTTTCGTCGTATCTCTTGGTTGATGTGAAGATCGATGTCTTGCTCGTGGGCAACAATATGGAAGCTCTGAACACCAGAGATGCAACTCTCAACATCCTTGAGCGGACGTGAGGTGATAAACAGCCGGACATTTAATGACGCAAGCCTCTGGACGAGCTCGAGCTGCATTTTATCAGGGGCCTCGTCCAATGCATCGAGGATGTAGAATGTCGCCGATCTCCGTCGTGCGAACCGATGAAGGAGCTGTAGAAGCTCTGCCTCCGTTGGCTGGGTGTCCTCATGGCGATGTCGAGCATATGTCTCCTCTGCAAGCGGTGCGCATTCGGGATGGCGCTCGACGGTCTGTTTTACGAGGATTTCCAAGACGCTTTGGATGGTCAGATCGGACGCGTCGGTGTAACGGAAGTAGACATAGCAGACGCAGATGGCGCCACCTGCAGCAGCAGCACGGGCTTCGATCTCGTTGATTACGATGGATCTGGGGCGCTTGGTGAGTATTCGTCTGCTGCTGAGTTCTGACACTTACGCCATGACGGTCTTTCCTGCGCCCGCTGATAGGAGAAGTTGAGTTGGGAGGGCGTCAAAATGAGGGAAAGAACTCACGAATTCCAGTGCCCCATAAGATCTTTAGAGCACCATTGATATCCAACCAGAGGATCAATTTGTCGGTTTTAAGCAACCAAATCCCTGTCCCTGGCGTCGCCTTTGACAGGACGTCTAGATGGTATGGCAGGCTTTTCGGGACAAAAATACTCGAATGGGTTTTCCCCTCATGTAGGGATGTTTTAGGGGTGTGAAGGGGTGTGAACATTACTGATTGGACCATTTCTTTCTCTCCCATATTTCGGGGGTGTGAATACACCCGAGTACACATGAGCGCTTTGTCTGATGCGCTCTCGCCGAGGCGGCTTCCCGCTACCACAAGACGTTCAGTCTTACAAAGCATAAGTAGTGCACTTTCAATTGTATAATGAGGTAATATACGCATCGCATCTAGCTTATCAGTCGCTGAGATCATGTTATGTGTGAAGGCATTTCACTTGCTGGAGCCTTGCGCTCAGACGGTGTTCAAGACAAGCGACGAGCGCCTAACTAAATCGGACATTGTTGTGACTTCCTAGAAGGCGGCGGCATTACTATAAGGAGGAACCAGCCCCAAGCCTCCGATCGCTCCTCTAATTTGGTCAGTAGAGCCCCTATTTCCCATCCCCGGTTCTAGCAAGGGGGGTATGAAGGGGCATGAATGCAGTGGAGCTTGCTTCGAAACATACTGCAAGATGGTACTTTATTTTTGTCCCGAAAGCCCAGCCATAAGATGGACCTTGCGAAGGTTGCGAACGAGGCGGAGAGCAGATACGATGGAGAGCTTGGGCTCAACGTTATAGATGTGGTAATGGTTCTCGAAGCTGGCGTTTCCTCCAATAAGCGTAAGGTTGCTGTTATGCATCGTTACGTCGTGCACTTGCTGGACTGAGATGACAGCTCCAGAGGAAGAGGGTACAGCTTTGAATCATTAGTGGTTGGTATAGAGCATGAACGTTGACGCAGCTTACCTAGCGAGCCATCGGCGGGCGGTTGTGTGACCTGAGCGCTATCCTAGGCGTTGTGTTAGTCAAAGGCTCTGAAAGACTCACGACACAGGCTGCGATCACACCCACCATGTCAAGAGAACCTAAGACGGGCAAGTCTCTGGTAGAAATGAGCAGTAACAGAAGATAAAACCAGGGGGGCGGAGGGGAAGGGTGGCCAGATCGATGCAGATGCGATGTGCGATACTGCATATATACTTGAGCGGTGTGTTGGGCCTCACACGGCGGGCAAACGCTTGTCAAATGCCGCGTCGGGGTTGCTTGTCAAATGTCTTGTCAAATGCTGTGCTTATCGGCCCGCCTTCCGCTCTGCCCAACTTCTAGATCTTGGATAGCATAGACGCAAATTTGGCTTCGAACACTTGAATTGGACAACGGTGTGCGCTAATGCAACTCGTAAAAGGTACACGACAGGACGCAGAGTTGATTTCTACTCAATTCTGAGCTAAACGAAGTGATTCTACCAGCCCATACCTGCATTTGCATGTAGCGGCTTGCTAAAGATCGGTAAACTTTGCAAGACTCCGAAATATTGGATGTAATATATGTAGCACAATTATTTCAGTAAGACTACCTGCCAAAAATGAGTTTCCAAGTCTCCGAAAACATAGAGCAAGCAGAAGTGGAAGGCAGGAAGTGCGCTGAGGCGCGAATCGCACCTGACCGCCAGAGCACAGCATTTGACAAGACATTTGACAAGCAACCCCGACGCGGCATTTGACAAGCATTTGCCCGCCGTGTCATGATCGTGGTCCTGTGCTAAACCGAAACAAGGCGAGTCCCAATTCGAGACTGTCCAGATACCAGTGCCTACCCCCGCAAGCCACTGGCCTGCGCAGCTTTTGTGTATGTGCCTTGTAGGTCCAGTATTTCGGAGATCTACGAATCTACTGGCAAGAAATCAAGATCGGTCGCCCCGTCTGGATTGATAGACAGATACTCACAGTGAACTCTCAGACTGGACAATTGAGCACTTTACTGTCAAATCAGTGCCTGGTGACCTGAATGATGAGCATATGAACATCCGAGTAACGGCCGTGATGGACATTGTTGAGACGCACCATTTGCAACGGGCATGCAGGGGTAAGTACTGATTGTCTCTCGAAATTTGCTGCCAGGTGCCGCGCTCGTGCCAGAGTTTCAGACTGAGGACTGAGCGCAGCAGGTCGCCGGCTGAGCAAAACGGGACCTGGAGTTGGGCAGGATGTGAATGATACTGACTTCTGAAAGGGTCCATAGAGCATGAAAGCTCCGATTCACAAGTGTTTGGTGTTGTCCCGAATGAACGTGAACCTATGCCAGGAGGAACTCGGTTCAGGGGAGACGCTGCATCTGGAATGATGAGAGGCCGCTCGTTCCTATATGATCGACATATTCAAATATCGAACTTCCTTTCGCCTGAGGGTCAAGTCGCAGTCGACAATATCGCACCAAGGAAGTTTTGAAACCAGTTCATTGTGATGTTCTATGATATATTGGCATAGAGCCGATACTGCTAGACACAGGACGACTAAGATCGTTATTTTCGAATGATTGAACCTAGGTATCCGACCGTGGGCAGCTGCGATACGACTTTGACGATTGAGAGACATACCTCAGAATGACGGTATCCAGAAGGCCGTCTCTTACCAGCTTCTGACTCGGGCATCTATCCGGCCACCAAGTAGTACCATTTAGCACAGTGGCATCGCGACTGGACGTGCTGAGGAACTACAGAGCTGCCTCAACGAGCACCAGCTCAAGAAAAGCAGAGTCAAAACACAGAATCCAACCACCGCTGTCGTTGGTTTCGAGGGTAAGAGTGAGGGGCTCAGGTCCCTCGATGATATTCTGCCCCATGCCGTCGTGACTACAAGCCGTCTGGAGTCATGAATACAGAAATCTCCCTACCACAAACGTTCAGCATGGTTGAAGGCTCATAATGGAGGTTACTCACAGCGTACAACCCACAGCCTGTCCAAATCGATACTCGCCGTCCGACGCTGGTAGCTTGACTTTGCCACCCTTATCGCTTCGTCGTGTACAGCCCAAGAGGCCTTGCATAGGCCAGGATGAACTTTCGCATTCTGTCTTTCCTGAAAGGAGCAGCAGTGGTCAAAGTCGTTGTGTCTCTCCTCAACCTAGATGAAATCCTCCTAGTAGTAGCAATACCCGCTGTTCTGAAATTTAAGCCATTTTGAAAACTCTGCTAGCCGTTCTGATGGTCGTGGTCGTTGGTCAAGCTCGATGGTGTGGCTGTGCTATTTGTGGAATATGATGAGGATGATCACCTGCGCAATACTGGCTCCCTATCTTTTCGACCACCATGGCGGGTCCAACCGTCTAGAGGCAGTTTCTCACTCTTTTGGGCTTTTCTTCTGGGTCTAGTCACGTTCTGTGTATCCCAGGAATCTGGACATTCGACATCGAGTTTTGATGGTCTCCTAGCGCACCTATTCTTCCTCGACGATACACTGGTGAGTTGCGGTCTCTAATCCATGTTGATTATGCTGAAAGATTTCACAGACCGTGATCTAACACGGCTTCCTCGAGGGAAAGACTTGGAAATCAGCCGAAGGCCTACCGCGGAGCAGGATCGCCATGGTCTTTGAGCACCCCTTCCACCACCGATACACCGTAGCTCCAACAGACGATTCAACCCACTTCGGAACAGAGGTTAGAAGAAGAACCTGGCAACCCTTCGAAGCACCCTCTCCTTCAGCTCTCACTGCCCATCCCCTCTCCTTCCACTCTGGTACATCCTCTTCCAGGGCACACATTGCGATGGAAGTGGCTGGGGGCGCTGCCGCGATGTCACGTACTACATCGCCCTTACACGAGCAAAATCAAGTTTTCCCTTGACGTGGGCAACGCATTGTACGTTTCCCTTTCCTCCTCCTCATATCGTCTTCTCCCCCCACTCACACTTCCACCTTAGCAGGGAAACCTCCGAATCTGGCGTCTCCCTCCACCCATATGTGTACCCGCCTCTCCATTCAACCTCGAACTCCCAATAGTCCCTCCTTCTCAGTTGGAACCTCGGCAAAGCGACCTACCTAAGCCTCCACTTGAATCACGGCTCAGGTATGGCCATCAGACGACAAGCGCCTCTCCGACCTTCCGCCCCGTGCTTCCCTCTAGGTCAATCCGCCAGCGCTGCCACCAGCCAATGTTGGAGAGGCGAACACGGGCATGTGGACATCCTCAGTACCGTTGACAATCCCTTGTGTCTCATCCAAGCATACCAGGCTGGATTCTGATCTTCGTTGACTCAGGGGCAACTCGAGGACAGACCCAACTGGGGTTCGACCACCACTGTCAAGAACGACGAGGACAAGCTCGGTGGTCATCATGGCAGCTCCGAAGACCCTTCCAACGTTCCACAACATCGAAACTTTGGTCAGTTCATCTCTTTTCGAATCCTTCATCGCTTGATACTTAGACACCATACCTAGTTCAAGGAAGATGTGGCCTATGCAGGCCTACGTTGGCAGGGAAAGTCATGGCACTCGATGGGATATTGTTTGGATATTGTTGTTTTGATCAAAGAATTTGCGCCGCCAACCCGTCTCTTGCTATCCTTTGCTCGTTTTCCCTTCTTGGTGAGTGGTTTACATTTGGCCCTTGTGAAATATCGTTCTCATTGGCATCCCCAGAGTATGTGTGTGGCTAAGGGTCTCCAGGACCCTACAAATCGCTAAACGGGCAAATTCTTAGGCCCACTGTCCCGTTCAAGGCGATTCGCAGCGTCGAGAACCCCGACAAACAGATCGCCGGGTGATTATTTCCGCCGTCCTTGGATGTCGATGAGCTGTTCTCATTTCCAACTATCCTCAGGCTCGGCATGCAGCTCATGCGGAATTCGACCGCGCCGAGCTCGCCGAGCTAGATTTCAAGAATCTTGATGTCGTCTACTCAACTCGACGAACACCCCGATGTAAGTGGTCCTCACTCGACGGTGCGTAGGGATATACTGTAGTATGGTATGCGCCTCCCATTTTGTACAATTACACTCAACACCACGCTGTAAAGCACAAGTCGTGGAGAACGGCATGCCTCTCCCAATGAAATATTGAACCACGTCTTGTCCTTCTTGTTTCGATCCCTGTTCGCGCGTGCCGAGAAGAAGGTTCAAATGACAGGAAACCACCACCGCCATCGAAGGTGGACATACTATTACTACTCCAAACGCGCTCTATCCCGCTGCACCGAAATTGAGAAAGATGTCTGGAATCAGTTCTCGGCTTATGATTTAAGTTTCAAATGAGAGCGCAAGCACCAAATAAGTGGCAGTCGCAGAATCGATAAATCATGAATAGATACACCAATCTCGATCGTTACATGGGTTGAATGCCAGTGGACTGGGCGCTTTGTGAACGCTCTTCTGCATCATGATAGGTTTCAGACTCCTGCGCTTCATGATACGCTTCCGACTCTTCTACATCATAGTACATGTCCGACTCCTCCGAACCACTTGCAACACTCCTCACGTCCTCGTCAATGGCTTCCTCCAAGGACAGCTGGTCCACTGCGAAACCACTCGAATCGCCAGGGTCGATCCTTGTTGGTTGCGATTTGGCCTTCAAGTTGTTGAGCAAGCCAACGATACCACCCTCCGCTAGTGCAATTACCATCGCAGTCTGCCCAAGCTCTGTGCTCGCGAGTGATGTATTGATGTGAGGCAAGTCAAGGAGCAGTTTGGCGATGCCTTCGTGGCCTCTATCTCAACCGTCTGCAGATACTGGGATGAAGCCAGTACTCTCGCCTTAGAGCTCCGGAACCACACACATATCTTCGTCTCCCTTGACCATCATGAGGGAGGGTCACCAGCGCGTATGGTCGAGAGATAACTGCAGCACGCATATGAGGACGATGCCTTCGTCATTCACTTAATCTCAACTTTGTTCTCTGGTGCAGACGCCCGTCAACAAAGAGAAATAATTCCTTCACAACGGTAGTGTCCATTCGTCCCCAAACTCTCAACGCCGAGAAATTCTCTAGCCACGAGATCTCTTCTTCCTCGCACCGAGCGGCGGTAGAGATCAAAGTCTTTGGCGAACAATGGAACACTATCAGCCCTGCGTGTTACAAATGGTGCTTCGACTGCCTTGGGGTCGATGATGGCAGGAGGCTCAGAGGGTTTGACGAAAGGATAATTGTCAGACACTGGAGCGTAGTCTAGGAGGACAATCCAGGTGGTTGAGCCATAGGGAATTCCAACCAAGGGCCGGCTATCCATCCATCAGTTGCGGGCGCCTAACTGCCAACAAACATATGGGCTCTGTACGTCTGTCTATCAAAAAACTATCAAAAGCCAGCGCCATTCAAAGGCCTTAAGTATCTTTTGACTTGCTAAGAGTAATATAGCTCCTTGTGTCTTGAAGCTTTTATGACGAGACAAGTTGTGAGTATTAAAGTAAAGAATGGAAGATCGAGACGATCTGGAGGCCTTCATTCACATCCTACGAAAAGTGGGCCTTCCGCCTTCTGCCATTTTAAGGTGTCAACAGTTTCAAGTCCAGATGCGGATGCATGGAATCTATGTATGTTCGCAAAGAGCGTGAAAGCCGATGGTGTAGCGTATATGTACATCGATTCATCCCTAGCACAACTTATGTCCGGTTCGAATTTGTAGTTCTTGAGATAGGTTGCGACGGCGCGTTTCGGTTCCTCTATCGTCATTAGTCTCGACGCATTGAAGGCCCCCCTCATATGCCGAGCGATGTCCGATCTGAAAACCCACTTTTTTGACGTTTTTGTCCCCCACAGAAACGACCAAATTTTGCCACATAAAGATCGGGACCCCCTGTTTTGCGCAGTTTCCGTCCGCATGCCAGATCAAAGTCTTTTCGTTCCTCAAATGTTCGCATAAGGGTCAAAATGGCATATTCGAAGGGAAGCGACTGGGAAGAAGAGACAGGTGTATTTAATAGTGGTTATGAGCTCATAATACGGGAATTGGCAGTGGTAAGAGCCAAAGAACAAGGTCAACAGATCACATCTCCCGGAATCGACGTGACATGGTGAGCCCGTGTTCAGCTCCTCTCGCCGCTTACCCTTTTCGCAAGCACACTAATGAATTGTGTATCATTTCGAAAGCTCAGGTAGACATTCAGAAGGAATAGGAGTGTGATAGAGGCGCAACGAATTCTGAGCTGAACCGAGCTAACGATTCACCACCGCGCTGGATAAATGGGGTGAATGTCCGCATCCGGATCTGACATAGCTACCGACCAAGGACCGATGGCTGCAAAGAAAATCGGAGTACGGCCAGGTTTTTGGGCATTTTCGTCACATAAAAATCGGACATGGGGGCCGTTTGGTACCCGTTTTGTCCGCACAAGGATCGGGCATCACTCGGTATATGAGGGGGGCCTCGCATTGACCATCCATACCAGGATGGCTCTGGCAAGTGAAGCATGGTGGTTTCGCTCTCGAATCCGGCTACATGCTCGAAGGGAGACCTTTATCTCGGAAGGAAACCCCTCATGGGTGCGCCTTACTTCCCTGGGATTAATGCACTCGCTCAACCCGCCAACTGAAGCGACGCATGCAATACAAGTGTGGTCCCAGAGCTCTGGAGCCAGAGTACTGACTTGGTCCCTTCCAGGACCTGCAGACCCTTCGATATAGAGTACGGCACGACGGCCCTCTTGAGGACGGGATCATCGTTTGAAGAGTCCCAGAACCTCGGTGCGAAGGCAGTAGCGCGCGGGTTCAGGTCCACAGAAGGGTGGGCTCTGTACCATAGCTGTACAGTGTCTGGTCCACATGCATGCATGTTTCTCCCTACTGCCAACGTTCAGCAGCTGTGAGTGTAATTAGTGAGGCGCTCACCACTTGGAGCTCACGGCTCACCGAGTTAGACGCCCGATTCGGACGTCGGTAGCCTAACTTTGCTACCACCATCACATCGTCATGTACAGCCTAAGAACCCGTGTATAGATCACGATGTCCTCCCGCATTTTGTCTTCTTGAAGACAGTGGCAGTGGTCGAGGCCGCTGACTAGGGACAAGGAAGCCGCCTGTTCAGATCGCCCCTGTCGGTATCATGAGGACGCGATGCTGGCGGCAGACGCGTCTCGTCGCCCCTGAGATACGCGCTCCTCAGCCTAAGAGAAATTTCCACCTTGAAGTTGGCACCGTTCTGCTATTTCAAGAGAAAAGCGTCCTCGAAGGCTCTGCTAGTCGTTCCGGTCATGGTCATGGTCAATAGCGTGGCTGTCCCAAGTCTGATCTGATGACGATGCTCAGCGCGCAATATTGATTTACTTCTCTCCCTTCCACCATCATGGCGGGCTGAACCACTAGAGACGGCTTCAAACTCTTTCTGTGTACTATTTCGGGGCCTAATCACACTCTGTTCAGCGCAGAAATCTAAAAACTCGATATCCAGCTTTGATGATCTCCCGGCGCGCGTATTTTTCCTTGACGATACACTCGTGAATCCAGCTCTAGATCTGTGTATACTCTACTGAACGACGTACAGAATGTAATCTACCACGGCGATGGCCTGTAGCACCTTCCACGATCACTACGCCATAGTCTTGACAGACGGCACAACTCGCTTCAGAGAAGATCGCAGAGGCAAGACTGCCGATCCTTCGACACACCCTCTCCTCCAGCTCTCACCACCCGTCCCCTCTCTTTCCACTTCTGGGGTGCACGTTGCCACTGAAGTGGCTGGGGACGATGCTGTCACGATTTCACGTACGAAACCAACTACACACGAGCAAAACCAAGTCTTCAGTTGATGTGGGCAAGGACTGGTACGTCTCCCTTTCCTCCCCCTTCCATCACCATCTCCCCGACTTATACTAGCACCGTAGCAGTGACACCTCCGAATTTGGCGTCTCCCTCCGCTCATGCGCACTCACCTCCTTATTCAACTCGACCTCCGAACAGTTCCTCCTTCTCTTCCAAGAAACTCGGCATAGTCGCCTTGCTTTAGTCGAATCAAGGCTCGAGCATGGCTGTCAAACGCCTCTCCAACCCAACCCCCCGCCCCGTACTCCCCTCCAGCCGTGACAATCACTCGGCTCGTCAAGAATTTCGATCCGCCGGCGATGCCACTGGCCAACGTCGAAGAGGCGAACACGAGCACGCGGATGGCCTCAGAACCGTCTACGATGCGCCTCGTAGATCACCAAGTGCGGCCCGACAAACAGCTTTCGTTTTGGTACGCGACGTGTTTCGTCCAAGCATACCAGGATGGATTCTGATTCTCGTCGACTCAGGAGCAACTCGAGGACAGACCCAACTAGGGCTCGACCACCGCTGTCAGGAACGACGAGGACAAGCTCGGTGTAGTCACCACGGCCGCTCCGAAGGCCCCTTGCAATGTTCCACACCATTGAAACTTTGGTGAGCTCTTCTCTTTTCAAATTCGAATCCTTCATCGTTCGATACTTAGACACCATACCTAGCTCAAGGAAATCTTCGGCTATGTTGGCAGGGAAAGTCATGGCGCTCGATGGGATATTGTTGTTTTGATGAAGGAATGTGCGCTGCCAGCCGTCTCTTACTGTCCTTACTCGTTTTTCCCTCTTGGTGAGTGGCTTACATTTGGCCGTTGTCAAATATCGTTCTAATTGGCATCCCCAGCGTGAGTGTGTGGCTGAAGGTCTCGGGACCCTGCAAATCGCTATACGAGCAAACTCTTAAGCCCACTGCCCTGTTGCAGGAGATTCGCAACGTTGCGAAGACCAAGGAATAGATCGCCAGGTGATTATCTCCGCCGTTCTTGGATGTCGATCGGTTGTTCTGATTGCAAACTCTCTTCAGGCTCTTTGCAAGACATTGCAGTTCATGCGGAATTCCGATTGTGCCAAGCTGCGCTGGGTTTCCATGGTCTTGAAATCGTGCAATCAACCCAACGACTACGTCAATGGAAGTGATCCTTACTCGATGCTGGGTAGGGATGTAGGAATCAGGCCGGTATGGTATGCGCTTCCCGTTTTGTACAATTACACTTGACATCACACTGTAAAGTACGAGTCGTGGAAAACGACATGCCGCTCCCAATGAAATATTGAACCACATTTTGTCCTTGGTCGATCCCTGATTACGCCCGCCGAGAGGAAGGCTCAGATAACAAGTTCGGCACCACTCAGGCTGCTATCGAATGCGGACATGCTACCAGTACTCCAGACATGCTCTATCCCACTGCACGTCTGGAATCACACTTCTCGGCTTATTACTCGAGTTTTCAAAAACAGCGCAAGCGTCAAACAGGTGGCAGTCGCAGAAAACGATAAATCATAAATAGAAACGGTAATCGATCGCTACATGGGTTGAAGGGACTCGGTGCTTTCTGAATGGTCCTCCGCATCATGATAGGTTTCAGAATCTCGTGCTTCATGATACACTTCCGACTCTTCTGCATCATAGTACACGTCCAACTCCTCCGAACCAGTTGCAACACTCCTCGCGTCCTCGTCAATACCTTCGTCCAGAGACAGCTTGTCCATGGCGAAATCACTTGAGTCGCGGGGGTTGATCCTTGCTGGTTGCGATTCGAACTCGTTGAGCAGGTGAACGATGCCACCATGTCCCATCATCAGCGCAATGGACATTGCAGTGAGCCCAAGCTCTGTGGTCTCGAGTGATATGTTGATGTGAGGGATGTCAAGAAGCAGTTTGGCGATGTCTTCACTGCCATTGTCAGCAGCCAGTATGAGTGCCGACCACCCTTTGTTGTCAACCAAGTTGACCTCGATGTCGGAACATGCAAGGAGCTGTTTGACAACGCCTTCATGGCCATTGTTAGCAGCCAGTATGAGTGCCGACCACCCTTCGTTGTCAACCGAGTTGACCTGGGCATCGGAATGTGCAAGGAGCAGTTTGACGATGCCTTCGTGGCCATTGTTAGCAGCCAGCATGAGTGCGGACCACCCTTTGTTGTCAACCGAGTTGACCTGGGCATCGGAATGTGCAAGGAGCAGTTTGACGACACCTTCGCAGCCATTGTTAGCAGCCAGCATGAGTGCTGACGACCCCTTGTTGCTGACTAGATTGACCTGGATGTCGGAACGTGCAAGGAGCAGTTTGACGATATCTTCGTGGCCATGCCCAGCAGCCATCATGAGTGCGGACCACCCTTCGTTGTTGACCGAGTTGACCTGGATGTCGGAATGTGCAAGGAGCAGTTTGACGACGGCTTCACGGTCGTTGTTAGCAGCGACCCTCAGTGCCGACCAACCCTCGCCGCTGGCTAGGTTGACGAGGATCCTAGGACGGGCAATGAGGAATGCAACAGCTCCTGTGTGGCCATGCTGCGAGGCTATCGTCAACGGGGATTCTTGCTCAATTCCTGTCATCACATTTGGGTCGCCAATACTGTCACTGGCCAATAACGTCATGGGGAGATTGTAATTGGCAAGGATATGCAGGGGGTTCAGAAGGTCGAATTGTTCAAGGAGATGGCGACCGGTGAAGGCAGGAAATGTACGAGCTCCATCAATAAAGTTGGCAATTCGCTGTCGGGTGTCCTCGACATCCAAGGACTCTCCAGCGTGGAAGGCCCAAGCATCAGACGCATAGGTGAGGAGTGGGTCTGCTTGGCGGGCTGCAATGTACTCGTCCTCACAGCGTATCACCGTATTCTGGAAACCAGAGTCTGAGAGGTGGGTCATGCAAACCGCAGCAAGATGGGAATGTGGATGGGGGAACAAGCCTTGAAGAAAGTTTTGCAGTGTCCCTTTCGCCGTATAGTCTGGCTCATCATAAGTTATACGAGCCAAGATAGGATGTTTATCAGACTTACGAACGAGACGAACCACACTGCTCTCCTCCTCAAAGGTCACAAGGCCACGGCAAAGCGTCACAAGGTTCATCCCGGGCATAACTTCGTCGGGTTCGAATTTGTAGGTCTTTGGAGAAGTTGCGATGGCGCGTTCCAGCTCCTCTATCGTCATTGGCCTTGCTGCATTGATAACCCAAAGTAAGACCGTTTTCGCAAGCAAGACACGAGTAGGGTTTCGCGTTAGGATCCTACTCCATGTTTGGAGGTAGACATCCTCTATGCTGGAAGGGAATGCTTCAAGGGTACGCCTCACTTCCCCAGGGGTAAGGCACTCGCCCAGCGCTGCCAGCTGAAGTGACGCGTGCAGGAACCTAAACATTGTTGATCAAGATGACGGAGAGGCCAAATGATGATCAACTGCTTACATGCCGTTGCATTTCTCCTTGATAGAGGTCACAATCTCCTCCCTCAGAGATAGTCCCGCCTTCTGAAGTAGATTTTGAAGGTCGGAGCTCTTTGCGATCTCGTCGTTGATGTGAAGCTCGAGGTCATGCCCCTGGGCGACAATGGGGAAGCTGTGAACACCTGGAACGCAACTCTCAACACCCTTTAGCGGACGGGAGGTGATGAAGAGCCGGACGTTCAGTGACGCGAGCTTCTTGACGACCTCGAACTGCACCTTATCTGGTGCCTCGTCTAGTGCATCGAGGATGTAGAATGTCGCCGATTTCCCCTGTGTGAACTGGTGCAGGAGCTGCAGAAGCTCGGCTTCTGTCGGCTGGGTGTCTTCACGGAGGTGTCGGGCGTAAGTTGCCTCTGCAAGAGGTGTGCATTCAGGATGGCGCTCGACAGTCTGCTTGACGAGGATCTCCAAAACGTTTCGAACCGTCATATCGAACGCGTCGCTGTAACGGAAGTAGACATAGCAGACGCAGATGCTGCCGCCTGCAGCAGCAGCGCGGGTTTCGACCTCGTTGATAACAAGGGATCTACGCCATTAAGTGAGTTCAACGTTTGGCTGCCGGCTGCTAATACTTACGCCATGACGGTCTTGCCTGCGCCCGCTAGTACGAGAGGTGAGTAGGGAGGGCACCAAAGTAAGGGAAGAACTCACGGATTCCAGTACCCCATACGATCTTCACAGTGCCATCGAGATCTAACCAGAGGATGAACTTTTCGGTTCGAAGCAGCCAAATCCCGGTTCCCGGTGTAGCCTTTGACAGGACGTCCAGATGGATCTTGCGCAGGTTTCGAACAAGGCGAAGGGCGGATAAAGTGCTGATCTTGGATTCGGCATGGTAGGTGTGGTAATGGTTAATGCTGACGCTTCCTCCCGCAAGCACAAAGTCTCCGTTGTTCGTCGTCACTCCTTGTACCTGCTGGTTAATGGCGGAACCGCTAGGTCCGACTTCAAATAATTAGGGAACGATACACAAGATGAATGTTGCCCCAGCTTACCTGTGGAACCATCGGCAGGCAGCTGTAGAGCCTGGGCGCTATCCTGTGCGATGGATCAGTCGAATGCCAGGGGCCGGCTGCGATCACACTCACCATGTTAAGAGAGCCGGAGACAGACAAGTCTCAAGTGAAGAAAAGGAAAGTGAGGGTTGGGCACAAGAGAAAGCCCAGTGGTGGTGGTCGTTATCAGAGCCAGATCTGAACACGTGTGGTGTGCGGGGCTGTATATATCCCTAATGGGCTTTCGCAGGCCTTATGGTGAATCAGTGCTGGACCAAGCCGAAAGCCGCCCTGAGATCTGAGCCCTAGATTTCTGAGATTGGACGATCGAAGATTGTTTCTCTTTCGAAGTTGAGTCCCCGACTTTCACGACGAAAGACGGGACGTGGTGGTATGGGAGGAACGTTGCGAAACGGGATAGCTAGCAGCGTGGGTTCGCATTGTGGCAGTGCCGCGTTTGGCGCCTAAGTGCTTGAACAGAATGCAGGCGCTAACTTTGGGCCCACTGCTGATTGCCGCTGGATCGTTGATACTTTGCCTTGCTGCGAAAGACTGACTACTGAGTGCCTGCCCCTGTGCTACCAGTCGTCTCTGTCTAGATAAGCTAAGCCGCAAGACAGAGGTCCACAGAGAATCCTGCACCATCCGTCCAAGAGTGAAACCCATCTGAGCATCGTGCATACGGGTTTATCATTACCAGCAACGCCCCATAGCGTTTGGAACACAATGATCGGGCTACAACTCACCGCATAGGGCCTACAGCCTTCACAGGTTAGTGTTCGACGTTGGTAACTTGACTTGGCCACCCTCATCACATCATCGTGTACAGCCAAAGAACCATCGTGCAAATCACAATATTCTCCCGCATCTTATTTTGAAAAAGCATCAGTGGTCGAGGTCGTTGCCCAATGCCCAAGCTCTCGAGATCGCCCCTGTCCGAATCATTTGGACGCGATACCGACAGACGCGTGTGATTGCTCCCGAGATGCCTGTTCCTCGGGGTAGAGAAAATGTCGACCTAAAAGCACGCGCCGTTTCGCTATTTCAGTCCGAGAAGTCGTCTTAAAAGCTCTGTTCGTTGTTCCAATAGTCATGGTCGTTTTTCAACCGTCAATAGCGTGGCTGTGCCGGCTCTGATATGATGACGGCGCTCTCAACCGGGCAACATTGAATTCCTATCTTCTCGACCGCCATGGCTGGCCCAACCGCGAGAGGCGGTTTCATCCTCTTCCGGGATTTTCTACTGGCAATAGTCACGCTCTGTACATCTCGGAAACCAGACCACTCGATATCTACCAGCGCGCTTGTTCTTCTTGGACGGTACCCTGGTGAGTTTCTCGAGATTTCATTGAAGACTATACTGACAGAGGTACAGAATGGGATCTACCACGACGCCCTCGAAGGAAGTGTCCCTGTCAGCAATGACAAAGACAAGACCTAGACATAAGCCGAAGGACTACTCAAGGGCGAGATCGCCATCGCCTTCGAGCATTCCTTTCACAACCGATGCACCATAGCTCTAACAGACGACACAAACCCCCTCAGAACAGAAGACCAGCAAGACCTGGTAATCCTTCGACATACGAGACCATCCAACTCCCAACATCTCGCCGCTTGTCCCCTCTCCTTCCAATCGAGCCAAGAAAACCCGGTATATCCTCTTCCAGGGTACATGCCGCGACGCAAGTCGCTGGGGACGACGCTTTCACGTACTAAACCACCTATACACGAGCAAAACCGGGTCTTCAGCTGACGTGGGCACGGTCTGGTACGTTCCCCTTGCCTCCTCCTTCCATCATCGTCTCCCCCCACTCACACTCGCACCGTAACAGGGGAACCTACGATTTTGGCGTCTCACCCCACTCTTGCGCATTCACCTCCCCACTCGACTCGACCGCCCAATAGTTCCTCCTTCTCGGCCAGAACTTTGGCAAAGTGGCCTACCTGACCCTCCAGCTCGGGCATGGCTGTCGAACGCCTCTCCAGCCTTCTGCCCTGTACTTCCCTTCAGCTGTGGCTTGTCAACAGCTCGATCCGCTGCGGCTGCCACCAGCTAACATCGGAGAGGCAAACACGGTCATGCGGACACCCTCATTACCCTCTACGATCCGCCTCGTAGATCACACAGCGTGGCCGCACGAATGGCTGGTACGTGAAGTGTCTCGCCCAAGCAAACCAGGCAGAACTCTGATTCTCGTTGACTCAGGAGCGACTCGAGGACAACCCCAACTTGGGCTCGACCGTCGCTGTCACACACGGCAAAGACAAGTTCGGCGTAGCCATCATGGCGGACCCTTGCAATAGCAGCACCATCGAGACTTTGGTGAGCTCTTGTATCTTCAAGTCCTTCATCGCCTGGTACTTAGACGCCACACACCCAGCTCGAGGAAATCTTGCGCTATGTTGGCAGGGAAAGTCACGACCTTCATGGGATGTCGTTGTTTTGATCAAGGAATGCCTTTCCCTTGGTGAGTCATTGCACTACGGTGGCACTTCCAAGCCATCCTTGCTCGTTTTACCTTGGTGAGTGGTTTACATTCGCCCGTTGCGAAACATCATTCTGATTAGCATCCCCAGCGTGATTGTGTGGCTAAAAGTCTCGAGTCGCAAATCTATACGGGCAACTTCTTAGGCCCGCTATAGTACCCTGTTGAAGGAGATTCGCAACGTTGAGAGGACGTACGAAACGATCGCCAGGTGATGATTTTCACCATTCTTGGATATCAATACGCTGCTCTGATTGCGAACTACCTTTCGGCTCTCTGCAAGAAATTGGAGCTCATGGAAAATTCGACAGTGCCAAGCTTGCAGAGCTGGGTTTCGAGGGCCTTGAAATCGTCGAATCAACCCGATGAATGCTCCAATGTAAGTGACCTCGTTGGACCCTGTGTACGCATCTAGGAATCGGGCCAGTATGGTATGCGGCTCCCGTTTTGTACAATTACACTTGACAGCACGCTGTAAAGTACGGGTTATGGAAATGGTATGCCATTTTTAATAAATATTCAACTACATTTTATCCTTCTCGGTCGATCCCTGCTTATGCCGCCGAGAGGAGGGCTTAGATGACGAGGAAAGCATTACTGCTATCAAATACGGACATACTACTGGTTCTCCAAACGCACTCTACCCTGCCGTCCCACTGGGAAGGTAACTCGAGCTTTGTATCACATCCTTCATCCTTTGTAGCTCGGGCAGCCTCCCAGACCTGGCTACACTCATACTCCAAGCTGCAAGCTTGATTGGGTTCGTCAACGGATCCTTGTGGACTGAACCGTACTGCTTCACGTTTGCTGCATCCTTGTTACTTGGCCAGTCATCATCCACGTTGTCGCGGTTGGCTTACCTCCCTGTTCCGCCATCCCCTTTAATGGAAAGGGAACGAGAGAAAGTCACTGAGGACATCCGTCTATCCCTCCACCCCATCTTACACTACTTCTGCCAAGCATGGTGGAATTGGAAAGATTTTGAAGTGTGAGATCACTTCTATCGCACCTCAAGAATGAACCAAAGGGTACCGTGGCCATAGGCGGGAGGAAAGGAAGTGTTTACAGTGTTTTAAAAGATGATAGCACTTCAAGCTTATACCCGAGAAGGTGGTGAAAGAATAGGTTATTCCGTTGCTCTTCAGCGAAGCCTGCTATCGGACACTGGACTGAACGGCTTTTCAGGTCGGTCTCCTGGCTTTTTTGCTACCCAAAATGGATCTGATAAATCGTAAATCAGCTTATGCATAGGTGCATGACCCGGACAAGCGCTGTGCGTTATGAGAGATTCAACCGTAGTGGATTACACGCAATGCTCTCCGATTTGATAGACCAAGAAAGACTCTTGCCCTAGTTCGAGATACCTCAAGAAGTTCAAAAGTTGATGTGTTTCCTTCAGAGATGGCGTCTCCTTCCTAATTGA
Organism: Coprinopsis sp. MPI-PUGE-AT-0042; assembly: GCA_020736565.1. NCBI lineage: Eukaryota > Fungi > Basidiomycota > Agaricomycetes > Agaricales > Psathyrellaceae > Coprinopsis > Coprinopsis sp. MPI-PUGE-AT-0042. The sequence goes on along the minus strand of JAHBOF010000042.1, from coordinate 89,359 downwards.
TTCGCTCTTCTGGTCTACTGTGTCATAGAACACCAACGGTAACGAAGGGGCTTCTCGCGTCGCATCCCCTGGAGAGACTCCAAACAGCGCTCACTGTCATACTCATCTGGAGGGCCTTGGGCATACATAAAGCAAATACAACCACCGACGACGGGATCTGGGACTATTACCACTGCTATTGTCTAGATATCTTGTCGTTCATGGGCTGGTTATTAATGTACTCTCGAACCAAAGTTAAGAAGGACGTCTAGAATGACTTCTCGCAGTGTAGTCGCAGAATCGATAAATCATGAACGGATACGACAATGGATCTCTACATGGGTTGAACGGGCTCAGCGCTTTCTGAACCCTCCTCTGCATCATAGTAAACATCTGACTCCCACGAACTAGCTTCTACACTCCTCCCGTCCTCGTCAATGTCATTTTCCAAGAACAGCTGGTCCACGTCGAAACCAATTGAGTCGCCAAAGCCGGTCCTTGTTGGTCGTGATTCAAATTCGTGGAGCAGGCGCGCAATGACATGATGCCCCCCCGCCAGCGCAAAGGACATGGCAGTGTACACAGACCCTTTGCTCTTGAGCGATGTGTTGATATGAGGCACGTCAAGAAGTAATCTCACAATGCCTTCGTGGCCATGTCCAGCAGCCCTCATAAGTGCTGACCACCCTTCGTTATCGACCGAATTGACCAGGATCTCAGAACGTGCAAGGAGCAGTTTGACAATGCCTTCGTGGCCATGTCCAGCAGCTAGCATGAGTGCCGACCACCCCGAGTTGTTGCTGAACAGGTTGACCTGAATGTCGGAACGTGCAAGGAACCGTTTGACGATGTCGTCGTGGCCATATCCAGCAGCCTTCACAAGCGCTGAAAACCCTTCATTGTCGACCGAGTTCACCTGAATGTCGGAATGTGCAAGGAGCGCTTCGACGATGCCTGTGTGGCCATGTGCGGCAGACAGCATGAGTGCCGACCACCCGTCGTCATTGACTAGATTGACCTGGATATCGGAATGTGCAAGGAGCAGTTTGACGATCCCTTCATGGCCTTTTGCGGCAGCTATCAAGAGTGCCGACCACCCCTTGTCATTGACTAGATTGACCGCAACGTCGGAATGTACAAGGAGAAGGCTGACAATGCGTTCGTGGCCATGTCCAGCAGCCTTCATAAGTGCTGACCACCCTTCGCTATCAACCGAGTTGACTTGGACTTCGGGACGTACGAGGAGCAATTCGAGAATGTCTGCATGACCATTGGTAGCAGCCAGCATGATTGCCGACCACCCCGAGTTGCTGCTGAACAGGTTGACCTGGATGTCGGTGCGTCCAAGGAGCGAGTTGACGATGGCTTTGTGGCCATGTCCAGCAGCCTTCATGAGTGCTGAAAACCCTTCGCTGTCGACCGAGTTCACCTGAATGTCGGAACATGCAAGGAACAGTTCGACGATGGTTTTGTGGCCATGTGAAGCAGCCAGCATGAGTGCCGACCACCCCTTGTCATTGACTACATTGACCTGGATGTCGGAGCATGTAAGGAGCAAGTTGACGATGCCTTCGTTGCCGTGTCCAGCGGCCTTCATGAGTGATGAAAACCCTTCACTGTCGACCGAGTTCACCTGAATGTCGGAACGTGCAAGAAGTTCTTGGACGATATCTTCATGGCCATTGTTAGCAGCCAGCATGAGTGCCGACCACCCTTTGCCGCTGGCCAGGTTGACCAGGATCTTGAGACGGGCGATGAGGAATGCAACAGCTCCTATGTGGCCATGTTTCGAGGCTAGCATCAAAGGGGATTCTTGGCCGATTCCTGTCCTCACATTCGGGTCGCCAATATTGTTACTGTCCAGTAAGGTCATGGGTAGATCGTAATTGGCAAGGATATGGAGGGGACTGAGAAGGTCGAATTCTTCAAGGAGATTGCGACTGGTGAAGGCAGGAAATGCGCGAGCTTCACCAACAAAATCCGTGATTCCCAGTCGCGTGTCTTCATTATCCAAGGACGCCCGAGCGTGAACTGCCCATGCGTCAGACGCATAAGCAAGTAGAGGGTCTGCCTGGCGGGCTGCGATGAAGTCGGTCTTGGACATTATTGCTGTGTTCTGGAAACCAGAACCCGCGAGGTGGGTCATGCAAACCGTGGCAAGATGGGATTGTGGATGTGGGAATGAGTCCTGAAGGAAGTTTTGCAGTGTTTCTTTTGCTGTATAGTCTGGGCCATCATAAGTCATGTGAGCCAAGATGGGATATCTATGAGACTTACGAACAAGGCGCACCACGCTGCTCTCCTCCTCAAAGGTCACGAGGCCACGACAAAGGGTTACGAGGTTCATCCCGGGCACAACTTCGTCCGGTTCGAACTTGAGGGTCTTGGGAGAGGTTGCGACGGCACGTTCCAATTCCTCTATTGTCATAGGTCTCGCCGCATTGATAACCCAAAGCAAGACCGTTTTCGCAAGCAACACACGAGTGGGGTTTCGCGTTACGATCCTGCTCCATGTTTGGAGATAGACGTCTTCTATGCTGGAGGGAAACGCCTCAAGAGTGCGCCTCACCTCTCCAGGGGTAAGACACTCGCACAGTGCGTCCAGTTGCAGCGAGGCATGCAGGAACCTAGACAATGGTCAGGATCGCGCAGAGACGAGACCATGAGGGACTGCTTACATTCCGTTGCATTTCTCCTTGATGGAGGTCACAATCTCGTCCCTTAGAGACAATCCCCCTTTCTTGAGTAGATTCTGAAGTCCTAGGCTTCGTTCCATCTCTTGGTTGATGTGAAGGTCTAGGTCTTGTATCTGGGCAGCAATAGGGAGGCTGTGAACGCCAGGAACACAACTCTCAACGCCTTGCAGCGGGCGTGAGGTTATGAATAGTCGAACGTTCAATGATGCAAGCTTCTTGATGAGGTCGAGCTGCACCTTATCCGGAGCCTCATCCAGTGCATCTAGGATGTAGAACGTGGCTGATCTACCCCGTACAAATAGGTGAAGGAGCTGCAGAAGCTCTGCTTCTGTTGGCTGTGTGTCCTCGTTGAGGTGTTGGGCGTAAGTCGCCTCTGCAAGCGGTGCACATTCAGGGTGGCGCTCAACCGTCTGCTTTACGAGGATTTCCAAGACGGTTCGGACAGTTAGATCGGACGCCTCGCTGTAGCGAAAGTAGACATAGCAGACGCAGACGCTGCCACCTGCAGCAGCAGCACGGGTTTCGACCTCGTTGATGACAATGGATCTAAAACACTCGGTGAGCTACATTTTGTTGCTGGCTGCGAAGACTTACGCCATAACAGTCTTGCCGGCGCCCGCTGAAATGAGAGATGAGTTGGGAAGGCACCAAAGTCAGGAAACAACTCACGGATTCCAGTACCCCATAGGATCCTTAGATTACCGTCGAGATCCAGCCAGAGGATGAACTTGTCGGTTTTGAGCAACCAAATCCCTGTTCCCGGTGTAGCCTTTGACAGGACGTCCAGATGGATCTTGCGAAGGTTTCGAACAAGGCGAAGGGCGGATAAAATGCTGATCTTGGGTTCGGCATGGTAGGTGTGGTAATGCTTATGGATATTGGCATTTCCTCCCGCTAGCACAATGTCCCCGTGATTCGTCGTCAGCCCTTGTGGTTGCTGGTTTATAACAACAGTGCCAGCGGAAGAGATTCCAACTTTGAATAATCAGTGAAGGATATATGCCGGTACCGTTTGCGCAGCGTACCTAGGGATCCATCGATGGGAGGGTGTAAAGCCTGGGCGCTATCCTGTGCGTTGGTTCAGTCAAATGCCAGGACAGCCCCGACGCTGGCTGCGATTACACTCACCATCTCAAGAGAGCCAGAGACAGACGAATCTCAAGTGAATACAACAGGCGAGGGTCGAGCAGAAGAGAAAGCCAGTGGTTGTAGTCGTAGTAGTTATGAGAGCCGGATCTGTACGCGTGCGATGTTCGAGGCTGTTATACATCCCTAATGGCCTTTGGCAGGCCTTATGCATCAGTAATACCCCCATTCACTTTTTCCACCCGAGCGAGTGGGAAAAGTGCCCAAAAGTGCCGAAAAGAGGCTAAAAGTTCATAAGTGGGGGAGTGAGAAAAGATATGTCCCCTTTCGCGGAAAGTGATCCGAGAAATTGACACCAAAAGTTTCTGCAATGGCAAAAGTGCCGAAAAGTGGCAACAAGCGCCCGGCGAGCGCCAAAAAAAAAGAAGGCTTCGGCGTTCCAGGCAAGCTGAGTGAGATATATTATTACTTCTATGTTCAAGCCAATTCAAGGCTCTAACTTGCAAAGCACTTGAGAGCCTGTGGGAACACTTCTGACCTACTTCGAGAATCGGATAGTAGTTAAGAGCGAATTTGTCTGGTGACGGTTCGTCGGACAGTACGAAGATAGCCATTTGACGAATATTGAGGATATCATTTTCTAGGCTAAACTCAGACCCTTCAGACATCATTTACAGGCTTTAAGAGCCCGAGGACAAGCAAAAGACGAATTTCGGAGGGTGTTCGCAGCGACGTTTTGTGTCACTTTCGCACTTTTCACTTGCCGACCTGCCGAAAGTGGAAAGTTGCGGAAAGTACGGAAGTAATGTGGCAACTTACTGATGTGGCGATCCCGCGCTTGACTGGGACAAGCCAAGCCGCAAGCCGCTCTGAGACGTATTTCCTAGAGTTCTGAAGCTCAGGTCGGCCGATCGACCACCGGTTCTCTTTCGAGGTTGTGTCCCCGACCTCCACGACAAAAGAGGGGACGTGTGTGGTATCAGAGAAACCCGCCGAAAGGACAAACAGGGGCTTGTGATCCCGTTGTGGCAGTGATCTGGCACCTCGGCGCTTTGAAAAGAATGCAGGCGCTAATAGGTCCATTTATGCCCGCAGGTGTATCTTCGATAGCTTGCTCTGTTACGAAATATTAAAGTTGAGTACTGAGTGCCTGCCTGCGTCTCATCCCCCGTCCCTCCCTATTCAAGCAGAGCCTCAGGATGGAGGCTTTGACGATCACCAAATGGAATACATCGAATTGGAGAACATCCTCGTGAGAGGCCTAGGCTCGTTTACTGCTATCTGGACATCCACAGTAGAGGAATGCGACCAGAAACTTAAACCATGGAGGACAGCTACTCACAACCTTAACGGCAAGCCTCGTCCTGAGGTACGACCGTGAGGATCGAGAGAGATAAACCCGTCACAAGAACAACGGTGTCGTATTGACCAAATCTATCAGATAGTGGGTTTAACTTTGCTTCAATCGCGACTGCGGTCTCAGTTTCGAAATGCTGGAACGTTTAACCAACCCATGGGGCTCCATAGAGCATACTGGAAGGGAACATCGGATTCTGCACCATCCGTTCGAGAGTGAAAGCCGTATTGGTAACTTGTTTTCGCCACCCTCATCGCATCATCATGTACAGCCAAAGAGCCCTCGTGCATATCATGATGTTCTCCCGTATGTTGTCTAATTTTTAAAAAGCCCTAATGGTCAAGGCCGTGCTCAATGCCCATGAACAAGGTCAAGGAAGCTATCGCGATCGCCCCTGTCTGAATCATATGCACGCGATGCCGGCAGACGCGTCTCGTTGTCCCTGAGGTACCATTTCCTCAGGGTCGAAGAAATATCGACCTAAGGAGAAGCGCGCCCCATTTCGCTATTTCAGGAAGAGAAGCCATCTTGAAAGCTCTGTTCGTTGCTCCGATGGTCATGGTCGTTGTTCAAAGGTCAATGGCGTGGCTGTGCCAAGTCTGATATGATGACGACGCTCCCAGCTGCCACGCACTATTGAAATCACTTCTATCCCTTCGACCACCATGGCGGGCCCAACCGCTAGAGGCGGTTTCATCTTCATTTGGGCTTTTCTATTGGCAATAATCACGCTCTGTGCAGCTCAGAAACCTGAACACTCGATATCCAGCTTTGATAATCTCCCAGCGCGTCTATTCTTCTTGGACGATACACTCGTGAGTCCCAGTCTCTAATATTTGTTGACTATACTTAAAGATGTATAGAATGTCATCTACCACGACGCTCTCGAGGGCAACGTACTCGTCAGCAACGACGAAGGCAAGACCTGGAAACCAGCCGAAGGTCTACCCAAGAACAAGATCGCCATGGTCTTTGAACACCCCTTCGACAACCACTACGCTTTTGCATTGACGGACGGTAAAACCCACTTCAGAACCGAAGACAGAGGCAAGACCTGGCGATCCTTCGAAACACCCTCTCCTCCAGCTCTCACCGCCCGTCCCCTCTCCTTCCACTCTGACCCAAAGAAATACGGGTACATCTTGTTTCAGGGCTCAGATTGTGAAGGAAGTGGCTGGGGAAGGCGCTGCCACGACGTCACGTACTACACCAAGGACGCGTTCAGCACGAAACCCAAGGAACTGTTGTCGTACACCAACCGATGTCAATTCGCCCATAGCAGCAAGGATTTCAAGCACGAAGCACACGAAGACCTCGTCTACTGCGTCTCATTCGACGAGAAGGTCGAAGAAGGCGCCCACCTCCACGCTGCCCGACTCTTCTCCAGCACAGACTTCTTTGACAAGGAGCGCAAGGTCGAGGATCTCGGGATGGATGCCAAGAGCGCTCGAGGTGTCGTAGCGTTTGCCATCGTCTCCAAGTACGCAGTCGTCGCGATCAAGAAGCCCTCGTCCAAGGAGATGGAGCTCTATGTGACCCTCGACGCCAAGAACTGGGCTAAAGCTCACTTCCCCCACGCTTCCAGCGCCAAACTCCGCGAAAACGCCTATACGATCGTCGAATCAACGACCCACTCTCTGGCAGTCGATGTTGTCCTCCACGACAGACAAGCCATCGGCACTCTCTTCGTCAGCAATTCCAACGGCACCTACTTTGTTGAATCTCTCAAAGATACGAACCGAAATGAGATGGGCTTTGTGGATTATGAGCGGGTGTATGGCGTAGATGGCATCGGCCTGGCCAACGTCGTCGCGAATGCTCAAGAAGTGGAAGGCCGAGGGTCTGCCAAACGACTGCGATCGAGGATCACATTTGACGATGGACGGTCCTGGCAGCCCCTCCGCGCACCCCTCCGTGACGATGAAGGAAACCGAGCCAAGTGCGATCCGTCTGACGAAGATACATGTGCACTGCACCTTCATTCAGTCACCACCCCACACAACTATGGGCGTGTCTTCTCGTCCCCTGCTCCTGGTGTGGTGATGGGTGTAGGCACGGTTGGGGAATCATTGGTGGAATATGACGATAGCGATACCTTCCTCAGCACGGATGCGGGGTTGAGCTGGAAGATGGTGGCCAAGGGAGCTCACAAGTTCAGGTTCGGCGACCAAGGGAGTGTCTTGGTTATTGTCGACGACGAAGAATACACGAGCAAGATCAGGTACTCGGTCGACATGGGCAAAAACTGGTACGTTCCCCTCCCCCTCCTTCCCTACCACACCCCACTTACATGAATACTGAAACAGGGAAACCTACGATTTCGGTGTCTCCATCCGCTCACGCGCACTCACCTCCCTCCCCGACTCGACATCCCAAAAATTCCTCCTCCTAGGCCAAACATCCCGCGACTCTGACAAGAAATTCGGCAAAGTCGTCGTCGTCCACCTTGATTTCTCCAAGATGCGCAAAAACAAGTGTGGGGATAGCGATTTCGAAAAGTGGTATGCTCGTCCACCTGGCAAGAAGGAATGTTTGATGGGGCATAAGCAGTGGTACAAGCGACGAAAGGAGGATGCGAATTGTTATGTCGGTGACAAGTTTCATGATCCTGAAGAGAAGGAGGAGGTTTGCGAGTGCACTAAAGAGGATTTCGAGTGGTACGTCCCGATTCTCTCATTGGCCTGCATTCGATGAGGGCTGATAAAGTGTATATGCAGCGACTACAATTATGTGCGGAATGGCGAAAAGTGTGAGCCGGTGGGGCTTGAACCTGCACCGCCCAACAGTTGCAACGAGAAGACGGACACGTACATGGGGTCTTCTGGGTTCCGCAAGGTACCTGGGAATACGTGTAAAGGCGGTCTCGACATGGATGAGCCGGTCGAAAAGTCATGCGATCGGGCAAAGCCTGCGGAGGGTACTGTCGTTCATCAAAAGGTACCCATCTTCCCCTTTAACCTCGACAGCGTACTTACTAAATCTCTCGCTTCATAGTTCAACTTCAAATCCCCGATCGTCCAGTTCGCCTATTTCAAAGGATCAAGCACCATCCTCGTCCGTCTCCTCGACCACTCGATCTGGCAATCCTCCAACGAAGGCTACACCTGGAACCAGATCCAACCCGGAGCCAAATTCTTGGCGTTTTATCACCACAAGTATGTGCATGAGCGCGCCTACCTCCTCACCGACACCAAAAAGGTTTGGTACACGACCGATACGGGTCGGTCATGGTACGCTTTCGACGCGCCCAACCCACCGAATACGTTCGAAGCCCGGGTGTTGCATTTCAGTCCCAGCAATGATGATTATATCATCTGGACGGGCGACGCTCAATGTCCTGGATCCAAATGCCACGCCGAAGCCCATTTCTCGAGGGTTAATGGACGCTCTTGGACGCTCGTCGAGAGATACGTACGCAATTGCGCGTTTGCAGAGGATGCGAAACTCAGTGCGGATCCATCCGAGATCATCTGCGAGAGTTTGAAAGAGAAGAGTGGGCTGCAGCAGACGTTTGGAGCGCAGATTCAGTTGGTGGCTGGAGGGAACTTTTATGCGAGGCAGAAGAAGCTGTTTGATTCGGTGGTTGGGTTTGCAAAGTTTTCAGAGTTTTTGGTTGTTGCCGAGGTACGCTTGCTACCCTTCATGCTGTGATGGAATGGAGACTGATGGGGCGGCTAGTTGGATACGAAGAACAAGGAACTCGACTTGCAGGTTTCTTTGGATGGGGTACATTTTGCGTCTGGCCAGTTCCCTGCGAGTATGAGTCCGTCGACACACGTACGTCCTTCTCCCCTCTCTATCCGCGATGAAGACTGAACAGCCCTTAAAGGCATATACCGTCCTCGAATCAACCACCGGCGCCCTCTTTCTGCACATGACCATGACTCCAAACCCACCGCCCTCTCCACAATGGGGCAACCTCCTCAAATCTAATTCCAATGGCACCTACTTTGGCCTCTCGCTCGAAAACGTCAACCGAAACGACAGGGGCTACGTCGACTATGAGAAGCTCATTGGGCTCGACGGAATTGCGATCGTCAATATCGTGGCGAATACGGCGGATGCGAGGATTAGTGGGAACAAAAAGCTGCAGACGAGGATTACCCATAATGATGGGAGTACGTGGAAGAGTGTGGCGCCGCCTTTGAGGGATTCGTTGGGGAATGGGTACGCGTGTTCTGATACGGTATGTCGTCTTCGCCCATCCATCCTGAGAGGGTAAACGAGTACTGAATGATTCATGTCGTCTAGAAATGCGCACTACACCTACATGGATACACTGCCCGACGCGATCCTCGAGCAACATACAGCAGTCCCTCTGCTCCAGGCGTTATGATGGGCGTAGGCAACGTTGGCGAATCTCTCGCCCCGTACATGGACTCCGACACCTTCCTCTCTCGAGACGGCGGGTTCACATGGGAAGAAGTCCACAAAGACGCCCATCTCTGGGAGTTTGGTGACTCTGGCTCGCTCATCGTCATCGTCAATGATGAAGAACCAACGGATCACCTGATGTTCACTACGGATGAAGGCTTGAGCTGGAGAGAATACAAGTTTTCGCCGAGGGAAAAGGTCAGGATTTCGGCATTAACGAATGTCCCGAGCGATACGAGTCGGAAATTCTTGTTGTTTGGGATTGTCGAGGGACGGGGGAGGGAGACGGAGAGTGTGGTGTTCCACGTTGATTTTAGCAGTCTGACGAGTCGGCAATGTGAGTGTTGGATCTGCGATCGTTGAGGTGGAGGCTGATTCCGTCTACTAGGTCTATTGAACCATGACGAGCCTGTCAACGACGACTTCGAGCTTTGGAGTCCTAGCGAGGAGCGGAATGAGGAGTGCCTCTTTGGACGACAGGTTCGTTGATCCTTTCTTTCTCATGTACAGCACGGCGCTGATCATATGATGCAGACGCTGTACCACCGACGAGTTCGGGATGCCCAGTGCTATGTCGGGACGCTACCCAAGATCGACCAGAGCATCACGAAGAACTGCACTTGCACCATGGCCGACTTTGAATGGTTCGTCTCTTCCCTATGCCTTGGCTCATAGCTCTAACCATTTCGTCACCTGCAGTGAATTCAACTATGTCAAGAACAGGAACGACGAATGTGTCCTAGAAGAGGGGACCAAGCCCCTCGCATCCAGCTTTGAAGACCAATGCAAAGGCGACGCAGACGTTTGGTACGAGCGAACAGCGTACCGCCGGATCCCGTACTCGTCCTGTGAAGGAGGCAAGAGACCTGATCGAGGAACCGAACATCCCTGTCCTGGCTTCAAGTCACAAGGCGGGTGGTTCTGGCTGTTCATGCTCATGGTTCCGTTTGCGTTTACGGCTCTTGTTGGCTACTATTACTGGAGACGAAGTGGGGTTGCGAGAGGGTACGCTGCCGTTGAGATTCTCGTGCCTTGTGACTCGATGCTGATGATACATTTTGTAGGACCATTCGTCTTCCTGGAGGAGCAGACACGCGAGGACCGTTGTATGGTTCCTCGGGATCAGACTGGTTGGATACGTTGGCTTCGGTGCCAGTCTATTTGATTGGGTTGGGCGGTATTGCGTTCGAATGGGTTGCGTCCAAGGTCGATGCGTCGTCAGATGGATGGAGAGCGAGGAGAGGGTACAGGGATATCCCGGTTGATGAGGATGCTCAGGTTCTGAGATTTGAAGACGAGGAGTAGAACCAGAGACGGAAGAGGAGGGGAAAAGAGAAGGAAGTGGACCGTTGTAGTTGTACTCTATTTAATCTCTTCAAAGTATTTGGGCCTTTCATTCCTAGAAAGGGGCTCTCAGCCGTTTCTTTGATACAGTACCTTGTTATCTGCACTCGCATCGCTATCTATTATTTTCTGCACTGATACGCCCCTGATTGCGAGGGTTCGTTAGGGACCATCGTTCACGAAAACATCCGGATCGTGTGTGCAGGGCACTACCAGCGCCCGTGTCTGAGGCGAGGCAGAGCGGCCGTGGTTGTAATAAACTTCGCCTTCCAAGCGAATGATTTATTTGAGTGGTGATGGGCTGTGAACCAGCACGCCCGGACCCCAATACTACACTACATGTGAAGTAACAACGTCCAGCGTCGCTACTGAAGCAGCAAACCCAAAAGTCCCAGCTAGCCTCGTGTCTCCCCGGGAACCCAGTTTATCGGGCGCTCATGACTTGGTGCACTTTATGAGTGGTCTCGATCGTCGAAGAAGCAGTTCGGAAGGCGGCTATCCGGATGTCAGTGATGGCCAGCAGCGGAGCAGGCGAAGGACATACCAAAGCAAGAACCAAAGAGTACAGTACAAAACGTTCTTGGGCCAGCCGTCTTGGACTTTCCGTTATTCGAATCGTCCACCGAGTCTTCGACGGAATACCGGCTCGAGGCACTGCTGGCTCCGCTTCTGGGTGTCAAGGGAAGCGTACTCGTCGGGGACAAGTAGTCTCGTGACGACGAACCCTGCCGAGTGAGCTGCATCGGGGGTTGTCTCTGCATCTGCTGCTGGTCTTTCTGCTGCTTCTGGTCCTCAAACTCTTTCCAGGCCCTTCTCTGCTTCTCTAGGGGATACCGGGGGAGCTTTGCACCTGTCTTTGGAGAGTCAAAGCCTAGAGCACTTAAAGTGAAAGGCTGGAAACCTTCCGAGGCAGCTCCGAGTGAGATGGTGGGCGCCATAGGTGGGAGAGAAAGAGGGCTGGGTCGTCGTGGGATGTAGTGCCTATGGTCCATAGGCGACGACGGCGGACTGAGCATTGAAGACATTGATAGTGTAGAGTGATAGCGGTTGAGTTGATTGGTTTGGGCTTTGGGAAGGGGAATATCACCAGGATATTGTCACCAGGACGTGTTCGATGGAAGGCGAAAGGCAATCAACATCGATGGCCACGGGCTTTTATATGTTTTCCGGCTGTGCACACTTTTGATGGCAACCGGCTGCATTTGCCTGCAATGTGGCGATGTCTCCATGGTCCCCGAGCTATGCACGGAATATGAAACGTAAGGGACTCGAACGGAGAAGCGCCCAAGCGTACACAATTTTTATCATAACCACCATGTCGAGCACAAGTCCTCCCATTCACCGACTCGCTCCTGAAATCCTCGTTCAAATTTTTCAATGCCTTCACTCGACTCAAGACCAAGCAATAGATTATCATGGATGGGACGGCAGAAGTGATGAAGCCATTCTGGAGAGGGCACTTGCCCCCTACTCTGTATCAGGTGTATGCAAATATTGGGACGAAGTCAGCACTCTCTTCCCAGAGATGTGGAATCAGCTCCGCATCCTGGTCTCCCTGGATAGCTTCGAGGGAGGATCGCCAGCACAGATCACCGAGAAATGCTTGCAGCGCGCACCTCACAGCGATACCTTCGTTGTAGAGATTTCGTATGGAGAAAGCAAAGATGGTGGGCAAGGCAGGATGTTTGAACGGCAAACAGTTTGCCGCGCTGCTTCCTGTCCTTTCGCGTCATATCCATCGGATCTCCGAGCTGTCTATCCACACGCGGTTTGCGACATCCTTACCCCCTTTCTCCTTCCTTTCTCCCTCCCCCGACGGCGCTATGACTCTCCTCAAGCTTACAGTAAATGCGCAAGAAAGCAAGCGGCCAAAACACTCTCCCTTGCCTCCGTGGCCCACTGGTCCTCCCATTCAACATGTCCCCCTTTTGGGTGACTGGGATGTGTCAGGGCTGACCTTTACCTCCTACTGTCGCATTGTCGAGCGCCTTGGCTATCCACTTGGACGCCACCCACACCCGATTCTTTTTGTTCGAAACCTTCTCCATGATTCTCCTGGGTTTGTGTTGGAGGAACTAACCGAGTTCCTGGAGAAAGTGGCCCCTACGCTATCTTTTCTGCAGCTTGTCGACATCAATTTACATCCTTTCTCACCTGCGACAGGTGTTTCTGAAGCTAATCCCCGTCCGGCCTCTTACCAAGACCGCACCGAGTTGAGAATCCTGAATCTCACTCGTGTGAATGCGGAGACCGTCGCTGCCCTCCTTTCGTTGGGCCGACGGAGGTACTTTTACGGCCAAGAAATGACCCTAAACGACTGCCTGTTGCCCGTTCCCGTTCCCATCGAACCGGATGCTATGGACGTCGAGAAGCTAGTCATCAACTCGTGCAAAACTCCCTCAATCATAAACATTTTACATGCTATCAACGCGGGGTGCCTAATCTTCCAGTCGGGCTGTGATATTGGAGATGGTGTTGAGCTCTTTCACCACTTGGAGACCATGCGGAGGTGCAATGGGACTTCTCTGGTGGAGAAAACTTCCACCATTAGGATATTTGGTCACGGATACATGCCTTTGGCCCTCATTTGCCGTTTCGTGGAAGCGAAACTCGGACATTGTGGCCCCAAGTACACTGCCAAGTCGCTCCCGATACTTGAGCTCGAGCCCACGCTGGCGGATTGGGAGAAAATGAAAGCAGACGCCCCCGACAGATCGGTGATACCACGCATAGATGAGGTTGGAGGGGGAAGTATCATGGCTTGGGAAACGAGCGGAGAACCCTTTTACTTGGTCGCCCACGACGCTCACAGTCCTGATCAGCCCACCGAGAGGATTATCGTACAGATAGTCCAATGGTAGACGTTGTGCAACTGTGGCGGTAGTGGCCTCGGAATCTAGCTGGTCAAAATCCCATCCGTTCTTGAACACACCACTCGATCTCCAGGCTGAAAATCATCCCAAATGACTTTTACGGTCTTTGCAGTGTTCTGCATTGATACAGCCTCAGGAATTTAGGGTCTGAGAGGTTGCAGAGAATCCTTGCGTATCCTCTAACAGTATGCCTCTTCAGCATCTCCGGGTGTCAACTACCATGTTTCGATACGGATGTCTCTAAATGGATTTTGGATATGGGTCTCGCTATGGAGTCCGCTTCTTCTCGCCACGGTTTCGACATACGTTCCGTCCCCGGCCTGGTACTTACAGTCTGGATGGTCGTTCCAGGACTCATGAACACAGTCTTAGAGTATGGTATCCTTATGGGTGTGCTGAGATGCATGTATCGCCTTTTCTTTGGACAAGGATGTCCCCCAAGAACATATTTAGGAGGCAGTATTTACCACGAATATGCGATTTTTGCTGGAGTAATGGCATGCTTGACCTAGCTCTCTGTAGTCTGGTTTCTCATGACTCAATGGACAGTTGAACTCTGAATCATAATACCTGAGTACATTACAAACAAACATGCAAAAAATAAAAACCTCCCTCTGAGACCAAGAACTGCACATGGACAACCTGACTGGATTGATTCCAGGGACTGGGTCAGTCGGCAATGTTCTCCTCGAGGACTTGATCGGGCCAGTTTTCCCAAGGTTCTGGGCTCCCCCGATCCGGTGGGTTGTGGTCCACACACACACACACACACACACACACACACACACCAGGTTTAGGCTAATACCTGGAGAAGAAAGCCGGGAAATGGAATTCGCCGCTTCGATCCATTCCCACGATGGTTGATATTCCTGGCTTCGAGAATGAAAAGGTTCGCGGGATGTGCACATTGCCTCCGGTTCCTGACACCTGTGTTGCGGCGAACAAGCGCCGAAGCTCTCTGTTCGTCCAACATGACGCGACTCCCACGCCCCTGTTTGTCCTGTTTCGTGGTTTCTCAGATACCACCACGTCCTGCCTTCCCTCCTGCTTTCTGTCGTGGCAGTCGAGGTCACAAGCTTCGAAGGAGGCGGTGAATTGAAGGAGATCAGAATTCTCGGGCACAGGCCTCTAGACGGCCTTGCAACTTGCCTTACCGTTCAGCGCTGGATCATGGTCGTGAGGGTTTGAGCACTGTTCAGGGATCTATAGCACCTTGCACATCGCACACGTATCAACCCAGCTGGGGTAACTACCACCACCGCCATCACCTCCACCGGCTCTGGCTCTATCCTCGGCTAAGGTCTTACTTTTCGTTCCTTGACCTATCCTCTCGAGTCTCGACATGGTAAGTGCAATCACAGCCAGCTTTGGGGTTGTCTCAGCATTTGACTGATCCATTGCATAGGATAGCGCCCAGGGTCGACAGCTGCCCGCCGGTGGCTCCCTAGGTAAGCTAGGGCAACGATCACGGTGTATATCGTTCACTAATGACTCGAAGTCGGACCCTCTTGGTCCAGTGGTGTCGCCACAAGCCAGCAGGTACAAGGAGTGACAACAAACCACGGAGACTTTGTGCTTGCGGGAGGAAGCGTCAGCATTAACCATTACCACAGCTACCAAGCAGAGCCTAAGCTCAGCTTTGTATGGGCGCTGCGCCTTGTTCGTAACCTTCGCAAGATCCACCTGGACATCCTGTCAAAGGCAACACCAGGAACAGGGATGTGGTTGCTTAAAACCGACAAATTCATCCTTTGGCTGGATGTCAACGGCACTCTGAAGATCCTATGGGGCACTGGAATCCGTGAGTTGTTTCTGACTTTGGCGCCCTCCCTACTCACCTCTCATTTCAGCGGGTGCAGGCAAGACCGTCATGGCGTAAGTGTTAGCAGCCAGCAGCAAAGCGTAGCTCACCGGGTGTTTTAGATCCCTTGTTATCAACGAGGTTGAAACACGGGCTGCCACTGCAGGTGGCAACATCTGTGTCTGCTATGTCTACTTCCGCTACAGCGACGCCTCTGATCTGACCATTCACAACATCTTGGAGATTCTGGTAAGGCAGACTGTTGAGCGCCACCCCGAGTGCGCACCGCTCGCTGAGGAAACCTATGCCAGACACCTCCGCGAGAGTACGGAGCCAACGGAGGCAGAGCTTCTGCAGCTCCTTCAACGGTTCACAGGGAGGAAATTGGCCACGTTCTACATCCTCGATGCACTGGACGAAGCACCCGATAAAGTGCAGCTCGAGCTCATCAAGAAGCTCGCGTCTTTGGGCGTCCGACTGTTCATCACCTCGCGCCCGCTTCAGGGTGTTGAGAATTGTGTTCCTGGTGTTTACGGTTTCCCTATAGTTGCCCAGGGGCACGACCTCGAGCTTCACATCAACCAGGAGATCGAAAAGAGCTCAGACCTTCAAAATCTACTCAAGAAGGCAAGACCATCTCTGAGGGAAGAGATTGTGAATTCGATCAAGGAGAAATGCGATGGCATGTGAGCAGATATTCTTCTTTTATTTTGAGATGGTCCTGATCAATGTCTAGGTTTCTCCACGCCTCGCTTCAGCTCGACGCGCTGGGCGAGTGTCTTAGTCTTGGGGAGGTGAAGCGTACCCTTGACATGTTTCCGTCCAACATAGAGGATGTTTATCTCCAAACATGGAACAGGATCCTAAAGCGAAATCCAACCCGTGTTACGCTTGCAAAAGCTGTATTGGTTTGGGTTCTCAGTGCGTGGGGGCCCATGACGATGGAAGAATTGGAACGCGCTGTCGCAACATCCCCCAAGACCTTCAAGTTCGAGCCCGAGGAGGTTGTGCACGGGATGAGCCTCGTGGCCCTTTGTCGTGGCCCTCGTGACCTTTGAGGAGGAGAGCAGTGTCGTGCGGCTTGTTCGTAAGTCCTTCAGGTGCCTTATTTGAGCTCAGGTGGCTCGCAATGGAGCAGACTATACGGCGAAAGCAACACTAGAACAACTCCTGCAGGACTCGTTCCCCCATCCACATTCCCATCTTGCTACAGTTTGCGTGACCCACCTTGTGGAATCTGGTTTTCAGAGGACAACGATATACTCTAAGGACGAGTTCATCGCAGCCCGCCAGGCAGACCCTCTCCTTGCCTACGCGTCCAAGGCCTGGGCTTCCCACGCTCGAAAATCTCTGGATGTTGACGACACCCGACAGCGAATTGCGAACTTTGTCGGTGGAATCAGTGCCTTCCCTGCCTTTATGAATGGCAAGTTACTCAAAGGCTTCGATATTCTCCGTCCCCTCCATATCCTTGCCATCTACAATTTACCTATGACTTTATCGACCAACGACAATGTCGGCGACCCAAATATTACCACACACATTTACCAAGAATCCCCTTTGACGCTTGCCTCCTGGCATGGCCATACAACAGCTGCTGCATCCCTCCTCACCCACCCAAGATCCAGGTCAACTTCGTCGACGGCACGGGGTTGTCGGCACTTATGCTGGCCGCCGCATATGGGCATGAAGGCATTGTCTCGCTGCTGCTTGCACGCTCCGAGATCCAGGTCAACCTGGTCAGCAATACAGGGTGGTCAGCACTCATACTGGCTGCGAACAACGGCTACGAAAGCGTTGTCAAACTGCTCCTTGCCTGCACCGACATCCAGGTCAACTCAGGCAACAACGAAAGGTCTTCAGCACTCATGCTGGCTGCTGCACACGGCTACGAAGGCATGATCTCGCTACTCCTTGCACGTCCCGAGATTCAGGTCAACTCGGTCAACAATGAAGGGGGGTCGGCGCTTCTGCTCGCTGCTGCATACGGTAATGAAGGCGCTATCCCGCTACTCCTTGCAAATTCCGAGATTCAAGTCAACCTGGTTGATAACAAAGGGGGGTCAGCACTCATGAAGGCTGCTAGCAACGGCCACGAAGGCAGCGTCAAACTACTTCTTGCACGCCGCGAAATCCAGGTCAACCTGGTCGACAACGAAGGATGGTCAGCACTCATGGTGGCCGCTGGTAATGGGCACGGAGGCAGTGTCAAACTGCTCCTTGCACGCTCCAACATCCTGGTCAACTCAGTCGACAACGAGGGGTGGTCAGCACTCATGAAAGCTGCTGGACATGGCTACGAAGGCATCGTCAAGCTGCTCCTTACGCGTTCCGAAATCCATGTCAAGTCGGTCGACAACGAAGGGAGATCGGCACTCATGCTGGCTGCCGGGCATGGATATGAAGCCGTTGTCAAACTTCTCCTTGCATTCACCACCATCCAGGTCAATCTAGTTGACAAAGGGGGGTATTCAGCACTTATGCTGGCTGCCAAAGGGGGGCATGAATCTGTAGTTCGTCTGCTCATTGACGTTCCGCACATCAGCACCACGATGGAGAGCATAGATGGCAACACCCCGATGTTGATTGCGCTGGCCAATGGGCATGTAGGGATTTGTTCCCTTTTACAAGAGTTTGAGATTCGACGAGCAGAGTCAAACTCTAGGGATCGGAGTCTCTGGGCTGGCGTAGATCTGGCTAGGCTGTCGTTAGAGGAAATCAGTGGCGAGGGAGGGTCTGATGCGGAGGATTCAGATTCTTATACGGATGTAGATAAATGGCTCGATGTACTTGAGTTTTAAACTGTTTAGGTCCCAATGCATGGATGCTTCGTTGCCAGGTCTTGCCCCTATCCTCTCTTCTGAAGTGGGTTGTACCGTCTGTCAGTGCAAAAGCGTAACGGTTGTGGAAGGAGTGTTCAGAGACCATGGTGATTTCCTTCTTGGGAAGCCCTACAGCATCCTTCCAGGTCTTGCCTTCGGGGGCTTCGTGGTAAATCACATTCTGTACATCCTTCAGTATATCAAAAAGGATTACTCGGGTTGATAAAGAAGACTCGGAGTCCTTATTGCCGCTAGGGGCTCACAATTGTGGTACGTCGGAAATGTAACGGGACTGTTGGTGCGGTCAGATGTTCGAGCCCTGGCCCGCGCATTTCATTTTCATAACGTTCGTTCGTTATCTATTCAAATAACACGATGTACTATTTAAGAGTCTTTTGGCTCGAACTTAAATGGTGTTAAACGATTTTAAGCCCTTGGAACGCCACAAATACTCTTACAAGCCATCGGGGACTTGGAGAATGCATCGCATTTCCTTCAACAGTCCACTGGCGTCCATCATGGTACTTTATGTACATACCGCATACACACGCGCACATTGTCTCGCTGCAGGCCGTGACCTTGTTTTGGGTATGGGTCCCACTTCGCCTCGGATATGCGCAGGCAGCTGCTTCAATCCTTTCCACTCTCCGACGCTGAAGTGTGAAGACAATCGCACACAGGATGGGTCCCCAAGCCATAACTCTCATGCTATGCAGCATCGAATTAAGGTCACATACACAGGAGTGTTTGCGGAGATAATTAGAAGACTTCAAACCCACCAAAACCCGGCACCGCCAGCTTAGCGCCGTCGACCTCGATTGCTACCAAATGCTTCAACGACTTCCTTGAGAAAATGATTGCGGAGAATCTGAAGATGGTTCACAATCAGAACAACCGATCGGCATGCAAGAATGGCGGAAACAATCACCTGGAGATCCTTTCGTCGGGTTTCTTTACGTCGCGAGCCAACGTTTCCTTCAACCCACGGCCTTTGGCCATGAACACACGATTGGGATGGACTGCGCTGCCTCTGTTCAAGGATCCGCCAAGAGACCAAAACTCCTTGACCAAAACAAAGATGTCTCATGGAATGCCGTGAAGTTCATTGCCAACAGGACCCGAGGATCCCTTGAGCTGGTTATGACGTCTTAGCATTCAACATCATAGAGAATTCACAACTCAAAAGAGCTCACCAGGGTCCTGGTGGCGCTGGTGCATCGCAGTAGTCTTCCAACTGCCTTGACGGTTACATCAAAATGGCCCTTGTCGTTCTTGAAAGCAGAGGTCGAAGCCCAGCCGGGGTTGATCAACTCAACTCTCAAGGTACTTCCTGAGTCGATAAGTATCAGTATTCAGCCTGGAATGCTTGGACGAGAGATTTTGCGTACCTGAACAAAGACTGGTGGTCCAGGCTTTGTGATCTACGAGGCCTGTCGGAGACGATGTTGAGGCTGTCCGAAGCTCTTGGTTCGCCTCTCCAACGTTGGTACTGGTATTGGTGCCCACAAATTAAACCCTCGATGGGCAAGAACTGTGATCGCTGAACGGAGGTATGGTGTAGAAGGCCGGAGGGGTGCTTGACAGCCATGTTCCGAGCCTTGGTTCAACTGAAGCAAGACGACTTTGCCGAGGTTCTGGTCGAGGAGGGTAATTGGGGAGATCGAGTTGACTGGGGAGGTGAGTGCGCTGATCCTCAAAGGCGAAGGTTTCCCTGCTGACCTGGGGGAGGTGATGGTGGAAGGAGGAGGAAAGGGGAGCGTAGCAGGTCTTGCCCCCGTTAGCGGAATACTTGATCCCGCTCGTGTACTCGCCGTCGTCCACAATAGCGAAGGCACTTCCCACCTGATTGTGGCGGTGGCACTGGCCAGTGGGGGCGCTAAACGATTGCCATGAGCGACCATCGTTTAAGAGACCGTGGACCCTCGACTTCTTGAGCGTTGGAAACGACGTTGGCGAGGCCGGTGCCATCTCCGCCATACACCCGTTCATAATTGACGAATCTCGTCTCTTCCTAGCTCGTATCCTTGAGCCTTCGGGCAAAGGAGGTCCCTTTGGAGTTGCTGACGAAGAGAGTGGCCTTGTCTTGGAGGATAACATCAACGGCGAGGAAATGTCAGGTGGATTCGACGATCGTATAGGCGTTCTCGCGCAGTTCGGCGATGGAGGCGGGAGGAAAGTAAACTTTCGCCCAGTTGTTTGCGTCGAGTGTCCTGTAGAGCTCCATCTCCCTGGACTAGGGTTGCTTGATTGTGACGACGGCGTACTCGGAGACGATGGCAAAGGCCACGACGCCTCAAGAGCTCTTGACCTCCATTGCCAGATCCTCGATTTTATGCTCCTTTTCAAAAGAAATCTGGGCTGGAGAAGAGGTGGAGAGTATGAAGATGAACGCTTTCTTTGCCTTTGTCGTCCAATGAGATGTAGTAGACGCGGTCTTCGTGTGCTTCATGTCTGAACTTCGGATCATTGCTGTCATGCGCAAATCGACATCCGGTGGTGTACGAAAGTTGGGTAGACTTTCCAGGCCTGGCCCTCATTGTCGCTGATAAGGACTTTGCCTTCAAGGGCGCCGTGGTAAATGCCTGTACTTCTGTCAGTTTAGGATATAACGATGAAAGACTGCGACTCACGAGTGTATCATCGAGGAAGAATAGGCGCGCCAGGATATTATCAAAGCTGGATATCGAGTGTTCAGGTTTCTCGGTTGAACAGAGAATACCCGGTAGAAAAGTGCAGAAGGGGATGAAACCGCCTCTAGTGGTTGGGCCCGCCATGATGGTCGAAAGGAATAGAAAACCAAAAGTGTCATCATCGTGTCACGGGAGCACAGCCACACTATGGGCCTTTGAATAACCATCGGAAACAACGAACGGAGCTTTGAAGATGGCTTCTCGCCCTGAAGTAGTGACGGCGCTCCCATCTAGTTGGCGGCTTCCCTGAACTCAGGAACAGGCGTCTCAGGAACGAGTCGCGACGAGACGCGTCTGCCGGCATCTGAATCGCGTACACATGATACCAACAGGGGCGATCTCGACGGCTTCCTTGATCATGGGCAACGACCTCAACCACTGCTGTTTTTTCAAAAAAGACAAAATGCAGGAGAAAATTATGATGTGCGCGAGTGCTCTTAGCTGTACATGATGATGCGATAAGGGTGGCAAAGTCAAGTTACCAGTCTCGAGCACGGACTTGATACGCCTATTAGCTCTATCCCGCAAAGTAAGGAGTCGCTGTTATTGTGTTCCAACACGGCCTTTACTCTCGTGCGTATGGTTCAAAGCCCTTTGTTCCCTTTAAATATGCTCTATGGACACGCCATGGGTTACTCCAGCTGTGGTCGCGATTAACGCTCAGCTAAACCCAGTATCTGACATCATTGGCTAATAGGACGCTTTTATTCCTGGAACAGGCTCGTCTCTCTGCAGCAGCTAATTAGTGTACTCCGTTCTCTACAAAAGCTTCCAGAGATCTTGTGGTGCATGCCACTTACCTACTGCTACATTCCGACCGTGGCCAAGGTATTTGAATACTCGTTTTCGAAGCCTGCTTTAGGGGCGAAGGGGTAACCTGACTTTTAGTTCAGACCGTTCAGTTTTGGTCCAATCAGCAAACCGTCCCTGTTTGTCGCGTTTCGCAGGCTTCTTTGATAACGACCACCGCCACTGGATTTCTCTTCTGCTGAAGCCTTGCCCCTCGTTTCTGCCTGAGATTTGTCCTTTTCAGATTCTCTTACCATGGTGAGCGTGATCGCAGCAATCCTTGGGGCTGTCCTGGCATCTGACTGACCCAATGCAAAGGAGAGCGCCCAGGCTCAATTGCTCCCCATCAATGGCTCCTTGGGTACGCTGCATCATTGGTCACGGTGTATACTGTCCACTGATTATTCGAAGTTGAAGCCTCTTCCTTTGCCCCTGTCGCTGTGAACCAGCAAGCGCAAGGGTTGACGACGAATCACGGGGACATTGTGCTAGCGGGAGGAAACGCCAATATCCAGAATCATTATCACAACTACCAAGGCGAACCTAAGCTCAATATTCTATCTGCTCTCCGTTTCGTTCGTAACCTTCGCAAAATTCATCTCGACGTCCTGTCAAAGGCAACGCCAGGGACAGGGACTTGGTGGCTCAAAACCGACATGTTCATTCTCTGGTTAGATCTCGACGGTACTCTGAAAATCTTGTGGGGCACCGGAATCCGTGAGTTCTTTCCTGACCTTGACGCTGTCCTTACTCACCTCTCGTATCAGCGGGCGCTGGAAAGACCATTATGGCGTAAGTATTGGCAGTCAGGCCTGCAGCAAACCACAACTCACCTGAGAGTTTTAGATCCCTTGTCATCGAGGAGGTTCGAAACCCGGGCAACTGCTGTAGGTGGCAACATCTGCGTGTGTTATGTCTACTTCCGCTACAGCGAAGCCTCCGATATGACCGTCCGGAACATATTGGAAATACTCGTAAAGCAGACGGTCGAGCGCCATCCCGAATGCGCATCGCTTGCAGAGGAGGTTTACACCCGACACCTCCACGAAGACACCCAGCCGACAGAAGTAGAGCTTCTGCAGCTCCTTCACCGGTTCGCGCGGGGGAAATCAGGCGACGTTCTACATCCTCGATGCACTGGATGAGGCACCGGATAAAGTGCAGCTTGAGCTCGTCAAGAAGCTCGCATCATTGGACGTCCGGTTGTTCATCACCTCCCGTCTACTCAATGGTATTGAGAATTGCGTTTCTGGTATTCATAACTTCCCTATTGTCGCCCAAGGACACGACCCTCGAGCTGCACATCAACGACGAGATCGAAAAAAGCCTGGATCTTCAAAATCTACTCAACAAGGCGGGGCCGTCTCTCAAGAGGGAGATCGTGACCTCAATTAAGGAGAAATGTAATGGCATGTAAGCAGTGGTTCATTCTTTGGTTTTTCCACAATTTTGATCCATGTTTAGGTTCCTGCATGCATCTCTTCAACTGGTTGCATTAGCCGAGTGCCTTTCTCCTGGAGAAGTGAGGCGTACCCTCGAAGTGTTTCCCCCCAGCATAGAGGATGTCTATCTCCAAACATGGAGCAGGATTCTAACACGAAACCCGAATCGAGTCTTGCTTGCTAAAACTGTCTTGCTTTGGGTTATCAATGCGTCGAGACCGATGACGATAAAGGAACTGGAACGGGCCGTCGCAACCTCCCCCAAGACCTACAAGTTCGAACCAGACGAAGTTGTGCCCGGGATGAACCTTGTGACTCTTTGTCGTGGCCTCGTAACGTTCGAGGGGAAGAGTGGCGTAGTTCGCCTTGTTCGTAAGTCTGATAGATATCCTATCTTGGTTCGCATCGCTTATGACAACCCAGACTATACGGCGAAAGGAACCTTGCAAAACTTCCTTCAGGACTCATTCCCGCATCCTCATTCCCATCTTGCCGCAGTTTGCGTGACCCACCTCACAGACTCTGGTTTCCAGAACACAGAGATAACATCCGAGGAAGAATTTGATGATGCCTACGACGCAGACCCCCTACTTGCCTACTCTTCTGATGCCTGGGCTATCCACGCTCGGGCATCCTTGGATGATGAAGACACCCGACAGCGAGTCGCCAACTTTATCAGTGACGCTCGCGCATTTCCTGCCTTCACCAGCCCTGATTTCCTCGCACACTTCGACATTCTAAATCGCCTCCATATCCTTGCCAATTACAACCTACCCATGACCTTATTGGCCAATGACAATATTGGCGACCCAAATGTGACAACACAAATCAAACAACAATCTCCTTTGATGCTAGCCTCCTGCCATGGCCACACAGAACATTTTACATTCCTCATCGTCCATCCTAAGATCAAGGTCAACCTGGTCAACGACAGCGGGTGGTCGGCCCTCATGCTGGCCGCTAGCAGTGGCCACGAAGGCATTGTCAAAATGCTCCTTACACATCTTGAGATCCAGGTCAATCTGGTCAGTGACAAATGGTGGTCAGCCCTCATGCTGGCTGCTAATAATGGCTACAAAGGCGTCGTCAAACTGCTCCTTGCACATTCCGAGGTCCAGGTCAACTTGGTCGACGACATAGGGTGGTCGGCACTCATGCTGGCTGCTGATGATGGCTATGAATGCGTCGTCAAACTGCTCCTTGCACATTCCGACGTCCAGGTCAACATGGTTGACGGCATATGGTGGTCAGCACTCATGCTGGCTGCTGATAATGGCCACGAAGGCATCGTCACCCTGCTCCTTGCACATTCCGAGGTTCAGGTCAACTTGGTCGATGGAATAGGGTGGTCGGCACTCATGCTGGCTGCTGATAAGGGCCACAAAGGCGTCGTCGAAATTCTCCTTGCACACTCCAAGATCCAGGTCAACCTGGTCGATGGCATAGGGTGGTCGGCACTCATGCTGGCTGCTAATAATGGCCATGAAGACATCGTCAAACTGCTCCTCGCACATTCAGACATCCGGGCCAACACAGGTCAACCGTGCAGGTGTTTCGCCACTCATGCTGGACGCTAGGTATTGCCACAAAATCGTCCTCAACCTGCACCTTGCGCGTGCCAAGCTCCAGGTCAAGCTGGTCAACAGAAAGGAGTGGTCGGTAGTACTCATGGAGGCTGCTCGCAACGGCCGTGAATGCATTGTCAAACTACTCCTTGTACATCCCAATATCCAGGTCAACTCGGTCGACCGTGAAGGGTTGTCGCCACTCATGCTGGCTGCTAGCAACAGCCACGAAGGCATTGTCAAAATACTCCTTGCGCGCACTGACGTCCTGGTCAACTTACCCAGCAAGACGGGATTGTCAGCACTCATGCTCGCTGCTAGCAATGGCCATGAAGGCGTTACCAAACTGCTCCTTGCATGTTGCGATAGTCAGGTCAACTCGGTTGACAACGAAGGGTCGTCAGCACTCATGAAGGCAGCTAGGAATGGCCACCGAGGCATCGTCAAACTGCTTCTTGCACATTCCGAGATACAGGTCAACTCGGTCGAAATCCAAGGGTGGTCGGCACTCATGCAAGCCGCTCACTCCGGCCGCGATGGAATTGTCGCTCTGCTCCTTACACGCACCGACATCTTGGTCAACCTCGTCGACGATGAGGGATGGTCGGCACTCATGCTAGCCGCTCATCACGGCCGTAATGGAATCGTCACACTGCTCCTTATGCACGCTGACATCCTAGTCAACCTCGTCGACGATAAGGGGTGGTCGGCGCTCATGCTCGCTGCTAGCGAGGGCCACGAAGATAATGTCAAACTGCTCCTCGCCCATCGCAAGATCCTGGTCAATTTGGTTGACAACAAAAGGTGGTCAGCACTCATGATGGCTGCAAGACATGGCCGCGAAGGCGTCGTCAAACTGCTCCTCGCACGTTCCGAGATCCAGGTAAACTCGGTCAACAACAAAGGCTGGTCGGCACTCATTCTGGCAGCCAAATTTGGACATGAATCTATAGTTCGTCTACTCCTTGATGTGTCTCGCATCAACACATCGTTCAAAACCACATGCTCAGGACGCACTGCGATGTCACTTGCGCTGGGGGAGGGACATACCGGCATTGTTTGCCTGCTCAAGGAGTTTGAATCACGACAAACAAGGACGGAGTCTGGGGACTTGATTGATGATGATATGGATCAATTCCCTGTGGGCAAAGCTATCGACGAGGAAATGGGGGGCACACCGACGGACCGCAGTGGCGAATCTCCCTTCGAGGTAGTATTGGCTATTGACTCAGGGCCACGTACAACCGCTTCAAGTTCGAAAAAGAGGAGAGCGCCGGTAAAAGCGGAGGAGGAACCTGCAAAGAGGCACAAGGGAACGTCCTGATCCGAGTTTACATCTCTCCTTCACATGTATATCCTAACTTAAAAGTACAAGCATAGATCGACATGAAGCGCGTATTTTTCCTCTGCATAAATACTGATCAACTCTAAATTCGATGTGGTTTATTTACAGATCTACACTCGTTTGCGTATCAACTTTGCGTTTGATTCTCTCTTTCTTTGTCTTTCGTAGTAGTGCTCATTTTGGTCGCAATGGTCCTGGAAAAGATGTTGTGGGCCTCGTACACCACCATTATGGCAGGCAGAGCACAGACTCACAAGAGAGCGGGGCGTATATTCAAGCAAAAACTACAGTCACTCAATTTTAATATTTCCTCTCGAAGATCCACTGGCGGGCATGAATTATCTTACTTCGTAGCGCCTGCATCGCAGCCAGAAGTCCCAGTGGTGGCTATGTGCCCAAGATCGACGCGAGCGCATGAGCATCGCGCCTCATGCCCAAACAAGGCCACGGCCCCGAGAAATACAGTCAAAGGAGAAGATTTTCGCCAGTCATAAGTTGAGAACGACGTTGGAGTCTGACAGATGAAAAAAAAAAAAAAAGCTCAGAGCGACTCGAAACACTATTGACGAACAGCTGCGGGAGCCCGCATCAATTCATAAAAGCAGAGAGATCGGTTGCGAAGTCAACTTAGGGAGTTAACTTCACAACCGTCCTGAATTCACACAAGGGAAAGGGCGAGCGATCAAAACTCTCCCAGTAAAGACAAAAACACCACGGGCGCAGATCAGACGCAAAGTCACTCGCAGCCCCAGCTCAATAGAAACACGGTACCAACTCACCCCACAATCTACTCGCCCGTGCGTTGCGACGCACGGGTCAGCTTCTAGTCTGACTATAAATCTAGCACGAGAGGGATTTCGTGCCTAAACTTGAAGCAGGTTGACAACATCCCGAGCCCGGATATGCATTACTGTATACACTACTCTGGTAATAATCAAGGACTTCGTCCGTTATTGCAATTTAACCACAGTGTTGGCTCTTTCATGGCGCTTAAGCCTTCATCCGTAGTGAACATCAATGATCAGTGGGCTCCTCGTCATTGACGATCACGATGAGGGAACCCGAATCGCCAAATTCCCAGAGGTGCGCGCCTTAATAAACTTCTTCCCATGTGAACCCACCGTCTCGAGAGAGAAAAGTGTCAGAGTCCATGTAAGGGGCGAGGGATTCACCGACGTTGCCTACGCCCATCATCACACCTGGAGCAGAGGGACTGCTGCACGTTGCTCGAGGATCGCGGCGGGGAGTGTATCCTGTAGATGCAAGGCGCGTTTCTAGTATCCTCATTCAGTCAGCGACCCGCCTCTGGAGATGAGAGAGACGCACCGTATCAGAACACGCAGTGCCAATTCCCCAAGGAATCCTTCAGCGGCGGTGTAACGCTCTTCCACGTACTCCCATCATTGTGCGTAATCCTCGTCTGCAGCTTCTTGGTCCTATTAATCTTCGCTTCCGCCTGTATTCCTCACGATATTGGCAATGGCGATACCGTCGAGAGGGGGTGGGTTCTGGGCCATGGTCATGTGCAGGAAGAGGGCGCCGGTAGCTGATTCGAGGGCGGTATATGCCTAGAGGAGCGCTCAGCCTTCATCGTGGGTGGAGATGGGAGAAGAACGTACGTGTGTCGACGGACTCATACTCGCAGGAACTGCCCAGATGCAAAATGCACCCCATCCAAAGAGACCTGTAAATCCAACTCCTTGTTCTTGGCATCCAACTAGCCTCTCCATCAGTCTCACTTCCACTACACATCCAGGGTAGAAAGCACGCACCTCGGCGACAACCAAAAACCTCTAAAAACTTTGTGAACCCGACCACCGACTCAAAGAGTTTCTTCTGCCTCGCATGAAAGTTCCCTCCAGCCACCAACCTGAGTCTGCGCTCCAAAGATCTGCTGCAGCCCACTTTTCTCTTTCAAGCTCTCGCAGACGATCTCGGTGGGATCTGCACCGAGTTCACGTCCTCTGCAAACGCGCAATTCCGGAAGTATTTCTCGATAAGCGTCCAATCCCTCCCATGGTTCCTCGAAAAATAGGCTTCGGCATGATGCGAACGACCTGGGCAATCGCTGTCACCCGTCCGGATGAGGTAGTCGTCGTCACTCGGGCTAAAGTGGAGGACGCGCGCTTCAAACGTGTTGGGTGGGTTGCGTGCGTTGAAATTGTGCCATGACCTTCCTGTATCGGTCGTATACCACACCTGGTTGGCGTTGGTGATGAGGTATGCACGGCCGTTGCTGTACTTGTGGTGGCAGAATGCGAGGAATTTGGAATCGGGGTGGACTTGGTTCCATGTGTAGCCCTGGTTCGAGGATTGCCAGATCGAGTGGTGGAGGAGGCGGACGAGGATGGTTGCTGATCCTTTAAAATGGGCGAATCGGACGATGCGTGACTTGAAGTTGAGCTGTGCAAGTTTTGGTGAGTACGTGGTTGGGTGCGAAGCGGGGTGGGCACATACTCTTCATGAATGACGTTACCCTCCGCAGGTCTTGCGCGAGGAACACGGCTTTTCGATCTTTTTATCGCGCTCGAGGCCACCTTTACACGTGCTCCTGGGCACCTTTCGGTACCCAGATGACCCCCAGTATTTTTCAGTCTCGGGGTCGCCCTGACATGCTTTGGGCGAGACAGGTTCAGGACCTGTCTGCTCGCACTTGTCGCCATTCCACACATGATTGTAGTCACTGTACATCGCTAATCAGCACTTTGAGCCCAATGGAAGAGCTGACGACACGTACCACTCGAAATGGCTCTCCTTGCACTGGTTTTTTGCGCATCTTGGAAAAGTCGAGGTGGATGGCGACTACTTTTCCGAGCTTCTGGTTGGGATTCGCGGGAGGTCAGGCTGAGGAGCAGGAATTTCTGGGGGGGTCGAGTCGGGGAGAGAGGTGAGTGCGCGTGTGCGGATAGAGATCCCGAAATCGTAGGTTTCCCTGTCACACCATGAGCAAGGCTAGGGGAAGGAGGAGGGGATCAGAAACGTACCAGGTCTTGCCCATGTCGACGGAGTACCTGATCTTGCTCGTGTATTCTCGTCATTGACGATAACCAAACCGCTTCCCTGGTCGCCAAACGCGAACTAGTGAGCCCCCCTTGGCAACCATCTTCCAGCTCAAGGCCTGCATCTGTGCTGAGGGAACGTATCACCATCGTCGTAGTTGCCCAGGATTCGCCAACCGTTCCAACACCCATCACAACACCAGGCGCAGGGGACGAAAAGGCGCGCCCGTAGTTGTGTGGGGTGGTGACGAATGAAGGTGCAGTGCACACTATCTTGGTCGTCGGGAATCGCACTTGGCTCTGTTGCCTTCTTCGTCGCGGAGGGCTGCCATGTGCGTCCATCGTCGAACGTGATCTTCGATCTGAGTCGTTTGGGAGAGCCACGACTTTCGACTTCCTGAGCGTTAGCGACGACACTGGCGAGGCCGATGCCATCTACCCCATACACCCGCTCATAATCCACAAATCCCATCTCGTTTTCGGTTGACGTATTTGAGAGATTCGACAAAGTAGGTGCCGTTGGAGCTGCTGACGAAGAGAGTGCCGATGGTTTTTGTGTCATGGAGGACAACGTTGACTGCTGAGTGAATGTGTGGTGGATTCGACGATTGTGTAGCTGTTTTCGTGCAATTTGGCGTTGGAGGGTGTGGGGGAAGTGAGCTTTCGCTCAATTCTTGGTGTTGAGGGTGACATAGAGCTCCATCTCCCTGGACGAGGGCTGCCTGATCGCGACGACTTGGAGACGATGGCGACCGCTACGACGCCTCTGGCGCTCTTGGCATCCATGCCCAGATCCTCGACCTTGCGCTCCTTGTCAGAGAAGTCTGTGCTCGAGAAGAGCCGGGCAGCATGCAGGTGAGCGCTTTCTTCGACCTTCTCGTCGAATGAGATGCAGTAGACGAGGTCTTCGTGTGCTTCATGCTTGAAGTCCTTACTGCCATGTGCGAATTGCCATTGTTTGGTGTACAATCAGAGCTCCTTGGATTTAGTGCTAAACGCATCCGTGGTGTAGTATGTGATATCGCGAGAGCGCCTCCCCCAGCCACTTCCATCGCAATGCACACCCTGGAAGAGGATGTACCCGAATTTCTTGGGGTCAGAGTGGAAGGAGAGTGGATGGGCGGTGAGAGCTGGCGGAGCGGGCGTAGCGAAGAATCGCCAGGTCTTGCCTCTGTCTTCTGTTCTGTAGTGGGTTGTATCATCTGACAACCCAAAAGCGTAGCGGTCGTGGAAGGGGTGCTCAAAGACTACGGTGATCTTGTGCTTGGGGACTCCTTCAGCTTGTCTCCAAGTCTTGCCTTCGTCGTTGCTGACGTGCACGTTGCCTTCGAGGGCGTCATGGAAGATCACATCTGCACAATCTCTCAGCAAACTATAAGCAAGGAGATCTCGAGATACTCACGAGTGTATGGTCGAGGAAGAGTAGGCGCCCGGGGAGATTATCAAAGCTCGATATCGAGTGTTGAGGTTCCTGGCTATACCGAGCGTGACGAGGCCCAGTACGAGTACCCAAAAGAGTCTGAAAACGCCATGGTGGTCGAAGGGAAAGTTATTATTGCGCCGTCGTTATTGATATCACACTTGGCACAGCCACTCCTGTTGAGCTTGAACAACTTCCCCCAGGACCATCGGAACAGCTAACAGAGCCTACAGGGAGGTTCTCTCGTGTAATAACAGGATCCCGCGTACCTCTGGGTGGCTTTTCCCTCTAATTTGAGGAGCAGGGATTTCAGGAACGACGAGACGCGTCTGCCGGCATCGTGTGCATGGTTCAGACACACGGAGGGAGTCCTCACGCCCCTGTTTGTCCTGTTTCGCGAAGGTTTCTCTTATACCACCCACGTCGCCGGTCCCGTCTTTGGTCGTGGAAGTCAGAGACACGACTTCAAAGGGAAACAGTGGTCAATCAACTCAACTGAGCATCAGAACTACAGGGTGCAGGTCTCAGTTGGCTTTCGGCTTGGTCCTGCGCTGGATCACCATAAGGCCTGCCTTAGGGATATATACAGCTTCGCACACCGCACGTGTACAGATCTGGCTCTGATAACTACCACATCCACATCCACTGGCTTTCTCTTCTGCTCAATCCTCGCCCCTCGTTTCCAGTTGAGATTTGTCCATCTCAGGTTCTCTCGCCATGGTGAGTGTAATCGCAGCCAGCTTTAGGGCTGTCCAAGCGTTTGACTCACCCAACGCCATAGGATAGCGCCCAGGCTCAACAGCTGCCCATCGATGGTTCCCTAGGTAAGTTGCGGCGACCGCCCATGTTGTAGACCGACCGCTGATGATTCAAAGCTATACCCTCTTCCTCTGGGGCTGTCGCCGCAGTGCAGCAAGTGCACGGGCGTGACAATACACGGCGGCAACCTTACTCTTGTAGGAGGGAAACTCCAGCGTCGAGCACCACTATCACACCTATAATGCCGAACCCAAGCTCAACATTATATCTGCCCTCCGCCTCGTTCGCAACCTTCGCAAGATCCATCTAGACGTTCTTTTCAAAGGCAACACCAGGGACAGGAATTTGGTTGCTTAAAACCGACAAGTTCATCCTCTGGTTGGATCTCGACGGTTCTCTGAGGATCTTGTGGGGCACTGGAATACGTGAGCTCTTCCCTCACTTTGGCGGTCTCCATACTCACGCCCCATTTCAGCGGGCGCCGGAAAGACCGTCTTAGCGTAAGTATTGGCATCCAGCAGTAAAACGTAGCTCACCGAGCGTTTCAGATCCCTTGTCATCAACGAGGTCGAAACCCGCGCTGCCGCTGCAAATGGCAGCATCTGTGTCTGCTATGTCTACTTTCGCTATAGCGACGCGTCCGACCTGACTGTCCGAAACGTCTTGGAAATCCTCGTGAAGCAGACGGTCGAGCGCCATCCCGAATGCGCACCGCTTGCAGAGGAGACGTACGCCCGGCACCTCCGTGAGGACACACAGCCGACAGAAGCAGAACTTCTGCAACTCCTTACCCGGTTCACACAGGGGAAATTGGCAACATTCTATATTCTCGATGCACTGGACGAGGGCACCAGATAAAGTGCAGCTGGAAGTCGTCAAGAAGCTCGCGTCGTTGAATATTCGGACTATTCATTACTCGCGTCCACTGCAAGATGTTGAGAGTTGTGTTCCTGGCGTTCACAGTCTCCCCATCGCTGCCCAGGAGCAAGACCTAGACCTTCACATCAACCAAGAGATAGACCGAAGCCCAGGGCTTCAAAATCTACTCAAGAAGGGGGGACCATCTCTGAGAGATGAAATTGTGACCTCGATCAAGGGGAAATGCAATGGCATGTAAGCAGTTGATCATGGCCTCGTTTCCGCGCAGTCCCTGATCGTTTCTAGGTTCCTGCATGCCTCGCTTCAGCTCGCCGCATTGTGCGAATGTCTTAAACCTAGTGAAGTCCGGCGGATCCTTGAGGTATTTCCTTCCGACATAGAGGACGTCTACCGTCAAACATGGAATCGCATCCGGGAGCGAAACCCCACCCGTGTTTCGCTTGCCAAAGCCCGTCTTGGTGTGGGTCGTCAATTCTTCGAGGACCAATGAGATTAGAGGAACTGGAACCACGCACGTCGCAACCTCTCCCGACACTTACAAGTTTGATCCCGATGAAGTTGTGGCCGGGATGAACCTCATAGCCCTTTGTCGTGGCCTTGTGTCCTTCGAGGAGGAGAGCAGGAGGGTCCGCCTTGTTCGTAAGTCTTTGGGTGCCCTACATTGCTTCATATGGCTTACAATGTATCAGGACTATACTGCGAAAGGAGCACTGCAAAAGTTCCTCAGGACTCATTCCCACACCCACATTCCCATCTTGCCATGGTTTGCGTTAACCCACCTCGCAGACTCTGGTTTCCAGAACACAGTGATACAGTCCAAGAGTGGTTTCACTGCGGCCCGCCAGGCAGACCCACTCCTCACCTATGCGTCCGATGCCTGGGCAGTTCACGCTCGGGAATCTTTGGATGTTGACGACACCGAGAGCGAATCGCCAAATTTATTAGTGAAGCTCGCGCATTTCCTGCCTTCATCAGTCTCAATCTCATCAAATATTTCGACATTCTCAGTCCCCTCCATATCCTTGCCAACTACAACCTGCCTATGACCTTATTGGCTGATGACAATATTGGCGACCTGAATATAACAACGCGAATTGATCAAGAATCTCCTTTGACGCTAGCCTCCTGGCATGGCCACACAGGACTTGTTGCGTCCCTCGTCGCCTGTCCTAAGATCCTGGTTAACCTGGTCAACAGTGGAGGGTGGTCAGCACTCATGGCGGCTGCTAGCCATGGCCGCGAAGACATCGTCAAAACTGCTCCTTGCACATTCCGACGTCCAGGTCAAACTCGGTCGACAACGAAGGGTGGTCAGCACTCATGAAGGCTGCTAGCAACGGCCACAAAGGCATCGTCAAACTGCTCCTTGCACGTTCCGACGTCCAGGTCAACTCGGTCGACAATGAAGGGTGGTCAGCACTCATGTTGGCTGCTGGGCATGGCCACGAAGGCATCGTCAAACAGCTCCTTGCACGTTCCGACATCCAGGTCAATCTAGTCAGTGACAAGGGGTCGTCCGCACCCATGCTGGCTGCTAGCAATGGCCGCGAAGACATCGTCAAACTGCTCCTTGCACGTTCCGACGTTCAGGTCAACTCGGTCGACAACGAAGGGTGGTCAGCACTCATGATGGCTGCTAGCAATGGCCACAAAGGCATCGTCGAACTGCTCCTTGCACATCCCGACGTCCAGGTCAATCCAGTCAGCGACCAGGGGTGGTCTGCACTCATGCTGGCTGCTAGACATGGCCCACGAAGGCATCGTCAAACTGCTCCTTGCACATTCCGACGTCCAGGTCAACTCTGTCGACAACAAAGGGTGGTCAGCACTCATGATGGCTGCTAGATATGGCCACGAAGGCAGCGTCAAAATGCTCCTTGCACGTTCCAACGTACAGGTCAACTCGGTCGACAACAAAGGGTGGTCAGCACTCATGATGGCTGCTAGATATGGCCACGAAGGCAGCGTCAAAATGCTCCTTGCACGTTCCAACGTGCAGGTCAACTCGGTCGACCATGAAGGGTGGTCAGCACTCATGCTGGCAGCTAACCATGGGCATGAAGGCATCATCAAACTGCTCCTGCACATTCCGACATCCAGGTCAACTCGGTCGACAACGAAGGGTGGTCCGCACTCATGCTGGCTGCTGCCAATGGCCACGAAGGCATCGTCAAACAGCTCCTTGCACATTCCGACACCCAGGTCAACTTGGTGGACGACAAAGGGTCGTCAGCACTCATGCTAGCTGCTGCAAATGGCCACGAAGGGCAGTGTCAAACTGCTCCTTGCACGTTCCGACGTTCAGGTCACTCGGTCGACAACGAAGGGTGGTCAGCACTCATGAAGGCTGCTGTGCATGGCGACGAAGGCAACGTCAAACTTCTCCTTGCACGTTCCGACGTCCAGGTCAACTTGGTCGACAACGAAGGGTCGTCAGCACTCATGCTGGCTGCTGCAAATGGCCACGAAGGCAGCGTCAAACTGCTCCTTGCACGTTCCGACGTCCAGGTCAACTTGGTCGACAACGAAGGGTGGTCAGCACTCATGCTGGCTTCTGACCATGGTGAGGAAGGCATCATCAAACTGCTCCTTGAATGTTCCCACGTCCAGGTCAACTTGGTCGACAACGAAGGGGTGGTTCGCACTCATGCTGGCTGCTACCAATGGCCCACGAGGGCGTCGTCAAACTGCTCCTTCCACATCCGACATCCAGGTCAACTCGGTCGACAACGAAGGGTGGTCAGCACTCATGAAGGCTGCTGGGCATGGCCACAAAGGCATCGTCAAACAGCTCCTTGCACATTCGAACATCCAGGTCAATCTAGTCAACGACAAGGGGTGGTCCGCACTCCTGCTGGCTGCTAATAATGGCCGCGAAGGCATCATCAAACTTCTCCTTGCACATTCCGACATCCAGGTCAACTTGGTCAAAAACGAAGGGTGGTCAGCACTCATGCTGGCTGCTGGGCATGGCCACGAAGGCATCGTCAAACAGCTCCTTGCACGTTCCGACATCCAGGTCAATCTAGTCAGCAACAAGGGGTGGTCCGCACTCATGCTGGCTGCCTAGACATGGCCACGAAGGCATTGTCAAGCTTCTCCTTGCACGTTCCGACATCCAGGTCAATCTAGTCAGCAACAGGGGGTGGTCGGCACTCATGCTGGCTGCTAACAATGGCCGTGAAGGCATCGTCAAACTGCTCCTTGCACATTCCGACGTCCAGGTCAACTCGGTCGACAACAAAGGGTGGTCAGCGCTCATAATGGCAGCCAAACCAGGGACACGAGCACATAGCCCTTCTGCTCCTTGGTGTGCCACACATCAACACAGTGCTCAAGACCACAGATTCTGGGCACACTGCGATGTCCATTGCACTGGCTGGGGGACATGATGGCGTCGTTCGCCTGCTTAACGAGTTCGAATTGCAACCAACAAGGATCGACTCCTGCGACTCAAGTGATTTCCCCATCAACCAGCTTTCTCTGGAGGAAGGTATTGACGAGGACGCGAGGAGTGTTGCAACTGGTTCGGATGAGTCAGACGTGTACTATGATGCAGAAGAGTCGGAAGCGTATCATGAGGCCCAGGAGTCTGAAACCTATCATGATGCAGAGGAGCGTTCAGAAAGTGCCGAGCCCATTCAACCCATGTAACGATTGATTGTCGTATCTGTTTATGATCAATCGATTCCATGACTACAACTATCTGGCGCTTGCATTCCTTTGAAACAGATCCATTCGGGCTAGCAAAACCCAAGTGACCAGTCTGAAAAGCCATTCACGATGAGACTTGTGCATCATCGTACCTGTAAAATTGGACGGGAGCGGCGCAACAGGATACAGCGCGTTTGGAGCACCAGATGTCTGTCTGTCTTCAACAGATGTGATGCTTTCCTCCACCACCTGAGCATTCCTCTCGGTGGGCATACTCAGGGAACAACCAAGAAGCACAAGATGTGGTTCATTATTATATTGGCAATGGTCCACGACTCGTGCTTTACAGCGTGA
Organism: Coprinopsis sp. MPI-PUGE-AT-0042; assembly: GCA_020736565.1. NCBI lineage: Eukaryota > Fungi > Basidiomycota > Agaricomycetes > Agaricales > Psathyrellaceae > Coprinopsis > Coprinopsis sp. MPI-PUGE-AT-0042. Next base: position 53,131 of record JAHBOF010000042.1, on the reverse strand, counting down.
TGTCAAGGCTAATTGTACAAAACAGTGGCGAGACATGCCACATTGGCCTGATTCACATATCGCTACGTTGCGTCGAGTCACTTACATAGAGTTACTTGTCAGGGTTATTAGACGATTTAATACCTTCAAACCCTAGCTCTACAAGCTTGGCACGGTCGAATTTCCGATGAGCTCCAATGTCTTGCAAAGAGCTTGAAGATGCTCCGCAATCAGAACAGTCAATCGGCATCCAAGAGTGGCGGAAATAATCACCCGGCGATCTGTTCCTTGGTCTTCTCAGCATCGCGGAACTCCTTGAACAGGATAGAGGGCCTAAGCATTTGCTCATATAGCAATTGATGGGGTCGCCGAGGCCTTTCGTCACATACATGCACTGGGGATGCCAACGAGATCAATATTTGGCAAAGGCCAAGTGTAAACCACTCACGAAGGGGACGAAACGAGCAAGGATGGTAAAAGGCGGTTTGGCAGTGCCGCCGTGGTCCAGTGATTCACCCAGAGACTAAAATTCCTTGACCGAAACGAGGATATCGCATCAAGCGGCGTGGGTTTGCTTGCCTGACCCAAGAATTCGTTGAGCTAGGTAGGCGTCTCAGCATTCAGCAACATGGAATTCGAAAGTTGAACAGCTCACCAGAGTCTCGCGTCGTTGCGGGGAATTGTAAGGGTCTTCCAACCGCATCGAAGATCCCGCCAAACTCGTCCTCGTCGCTCTTGACAGCGGTGGCCAAACTCCAGTAGGGCTTGTTCCCGAGGTACTCCTGAGCGGTGGTCAGCCTGGTATGCTTGGACGAGACACTTCGCATACGAGAACGAAGACTGCCTGCCGAGTTTGGTGAGGTACAAGGTCCACCGAAGACGATATTGAGGCTGATCGCAAGCTGATGGTTTGCATCTCCAACATTGGCTGGTGCTAGCGTCCGTGATTGAACTCTTGACGAGCAGAGCGAGTGTCAGAGCTGGGGAGAAGTACGGGGCGGAAGGCTGGAGAGGCGTTTGACAGCCATGCCCGAGCCTTGATTCAACCGAAGGGTCAGGAAGGCCACCTCGCCGAGGTTCTGGCGAAGGGGGAACCGTTGGGAGGTCGAGTTGAATAGGGGGGTGAGTGCGCATGAGCGAGAGGAGATGCCAAATTCGGAGGTTTGCCTGTTACGGTGCTAGTGTGAGTCGGGGAAATGATGGTGGAAGGAGGAGGAAAGGGGAACGTACCAGACCTTGCCCACGTCAACTGAAGACTTGATTTCGCTCGTGTATAGGTGGTGCCGTACGTGAAATCGTAGCAGCGCCCCCCCCATCCACTTCCATCGCAATGTGGGTATTGGAAGAGGATGCACCCAAATTTCATGGGGTCGGACGGAAAGATAGTGGACGGCAGTGAGAGCTGGGGGAGAGAGCGTGTCGAAGGATCGCCGGGGCTTGTTCTGAGGTGGGTTGTACCGGCTGCCGATGCAAACGTGTATCTGTTGTGGAAGGGGTGCTCAAAGACCATCGCGATCTTGTTCCTTCTGCATCTTTCCAGGTCTGGCCCTCGTCTTCGCTGACGAGGATATTGCCTTCGAGAGCGTCGCGGTAGATCACATTCTGTACAATCTTTCAGCAAACTGTAAGCCAGGAGATCTCGAAATAGTACTCACGAGCGTGTTGAAAGGAAGAATAGGCGCGCCGGGAGGCTATCAAAACCGGATATCGAGTATTCACGTTTCTCCGCTGCACAGAGCGTGATAAGGTCCAGAAGAAAAGCCCATAAGAGTGAGAAACCGCCTCTAGCGGTTGGGCCTGCCATGGTGGTCGTAAAGATAGGAAGTCAAAGGTCTTCATCATTTCACACCTAGCACAGCCACGCCATCGAGCTTGAACAACGACCATGACCATCGTAACAATTCGAGTCTCCAACAATGCTTCTCGGCCTGAACAGTAGAAGGACGCGCACTTCTAGGGGGACATCTTCTCTAGACTGAGGGACAGGGACTACAGGAACGAAGAGACATGTCTGCCGGTGTCGCGTGCACAATCTCAAGACCTAGCCGATGACCTCGATGTTTTCAAAAACACAGAATACGGGAGAACACTGGGGCTTTACATGGTGATGCGACAAGGATTGCGAAGCCGGGCGACTATCTTCAAGCATTGGACAGGTTTCAACTGGTTCTGAGCTTTGGGCTCTATGCTGTGAGTAGCGGCTATTTTTATGATTCGCCATTGCTGAACTTTAGCTGAAGCAAGTAGATCCGTATACAGTCTGACACCGTGTCCTCATGTGGACCCCATATCTCTCCTAAATAGGCTCCACGGACTTAAACTGCAAACTGCTTCTTTCAACTGCAACACCAGTGGTGGCTGGATGCTTTCGCGTTCTGCAGGTGGTCGTTGACTCCTAACCTCCTTGGATCACTCCTCCAAGAACAGTCCCTCGACAATTCCAGTCGTGACCCGCCACTGCGCGAAGCTCAGTACTCAGACCGATCCCTGAGTCGGAAGCTGGTCTACACGACGGCATCTTCCTCCAAAAGGTTCGTCTCTCCCTCCGGATCCTCAAGGCCTTACTACAGCTACTCACCGATGAATAGCCAAACTCGCTCTTGAAAGCATTGACAACGGCTGAAATATAAGCAAGCAGAGCGGCAACATTCGCAACACCGAAGAACGTTTCTTATCACGAAGGCCCAAAACGAACACGCTACCCGACTGTTGAGCTTCAACATCTTCAGCTCATGGTGGTCAGGAACGGCCAGAGGCGCCTATACGTGGGGACCATGCCAACTGGCGGGATCTCAACAGGCGGCTGGCTCCTGGGCCCTAGTCTGAATCACCGCCACTGTTTCCTGTATACTGTGATACGACGAGGGCTCCCAGCGTCGAGCGTTGACTTGGGCCCTATGCGGTAAGTAGCTTCGTTATTGCGTTTCAACGCTGCTAATCGTCGATGACAGTGAGAAACCCGTGCACATACCTTTGCTGGTGTTCATGCTAGCGTAGCACATCAACGGAGTCATCCTGTACAGACGCCATGAGCACCGTGCAAATAATACCTAACACCTAGTCCTATGGCCTGTCATGTTCAGTCGGTGACGTATTGAACGTGGTCTAGTGCTCCCGCGTGCCTTTATCGTTACCACCATATCAATACAGATCCTTCCATTAATCGCCATCCCCCTGAAATCCTCATTCGAATCTTTCGCCAGCTTCATGCAACCGAAGACCAGCCACCAGAGCTATATGAATGGGACGCTTCACGCAACGAGGCCATCCTCAAGAGGGCCGTTATGCCATACTCTATATCGAGCGTCTGCAGGTACTGGGACGAAGTCAGTACTCTCGCCCAAGAGCTCTGGGGTTATCCCCGCATCCTCGTCTCCCTTGACAGCCATGAGGGAGGGTCACCAGTGCGGATGCTCGAGAGATACCTGCAGCGTGCACCTTGAGATGATGCCTTCGTCATCCACATTATATCTGACGACAGCCCTGAAAGCAACGAAAGAAGGATATCAGAGAGACAGACCGTTGCCCTGCTTCCCTTCCTCTCGGCTCATCTCCATTAAATCCCCGAACTGCCCTTGCTCACCAGGTTCGCCACATCTTTACCACCATACACATTTCTTTGTCCCCAATCCGCCCAGGATGCAACTGCAACTCTCCAGAAGCTTACAGTCAGAGCGAACGAGCCCAAACCTCTTCATCTCGAAACCGCTTCTCTACCAGCGTGGCTAAATAGCCCCAGGCCTTCCATAATCCCATCCATTCTACAAATGGCCAGCGTGGATCTTTCAGGAGCGACACTCATCTCCTTCTGCCGGTCTTGTCTAGCCCAATCTGCGCCACATGAACTTCCACGTCAATGCACCACCCATACGTTCTGAGCCTGTTCCACAACTGCTCCAGATCCTCAAGCTTGACCTGCGTGCGGAGCCTGGGGGTTCAGTTGCCCATGAGGCCAGTATTTCGGATGCGCCGCCAACCATTCCAACCATTTCTCTCACTCGCGTCAACGCCACCACTGTCCTTGGCCTCCTCTCGTTGTGCCAATGCCAAGTCTTCCAGCCGGATGTGATCATTCTCGACGGCTGCAGATTTCCTTATCGCCTCGACATTCCTCCGATAGCGATAAAAAGACTCGACCTCCACTCTGTCAATGTTCCCTCGATCATCAACTCGTTGTTTGCCATTGACCCTTCTGGCCTCGCTCTCATGCCTGGTTGTGATATGGGGGATTGCGTCGAATCGCTCCAGCGGCTTGAAGCTGTGCAGAGGGGTGATGGATCTCCCCTACTGCTCAACACCAGATACTTCGTTACAACTATATCCCTTTAGATACCCTCTGCGCGTTCGCAGAAACCGGATTCGCAGCAACCGCCTCCAACTCCAACCCCCCACTATCTCAACTCGAGCGGATTCGGATCCAACCCATGTTGGAGGATTGGGAGCGGATGAAGGAAGAGGCTTGGGAACGATGGGCGAAGCAGCGTATAGACAGCACTGGGAAGAGAATCATGGTTTGGGATGTTGGTGGAGAGCACTTTTACATGTCGGTTCTTGAGGAAGCAAGGCCATCTCGTGGTCGAGTTATGGTGGAGTTCTGGCAAGTTAGACGGTGAAAAGGCAGAATTGAAGTAGAAATGTATTGTACCCTCATACTCCAGGCTCCGAAATTGGCAATTTCTTGACGTCGTCCTATCCCTCTGAGCGCCTTTGTGTGTTGATCATCGGGATACTCCTTGTCAAGAAGTTGAATTGCAACGAGGAATGTAGGGGTTAAGGTGAGAATTGGCTTTATAGATTGAACTTTACGACGGCTCTCCAGCTAGATGAACACTGTAGGCATGAGTGCTAATCAACATTGACATCAAGCGGGAATTTCCGCCACCGCCGTGGGCGCCTATCAGGGTGCGCAGCTGTTGACAATCGCCATGTCGAACGCTAGTCCTGTCATTCATCGTCTTCCTCCAGAGATCCTTGTGGAAATCTTTCGTCATCTTCGTGCAACTGAAGATCGATTTGAATGGGACCCTTCCCAAAATGACAATGCCACCCTCAAGAGGTCCATTGCACCATACTCCATATCGAGCATCTGCAGGTACTGGGACGAAGTCAGTACTCTGGTCCCAGAGCTCTGGGATCAAATTTGCATCCTGGTCTCATTGGACAACCACGAAGGGGGATCACCAGCGCAGATGGTGGAGAGATATCTGCAACCTGCGCCTCACGATCACCATCTCGTTGTACAGGTTATATGTGGAGATGATCAACGGGGTGACAAGGAAGGGGCAAAGGAAAGGAGGGGGATCATTGCATTATTTTCAATCCTTTGGACTCACCTCGATCGGATCTCTGAACTATTCATACACACCGGGTTTGCGACATCCTTGCCACCTTTCTCCCTTCTCGGCCCTCTATCAACCTCCTCGACCCTCAAAACTCTTACAGTGAACACAGGCGGATGCAAGGCCCCGCAAGACGTTCTACTCCCTCCATGGCCAATGGGGCCTTCCATCCAACTCGTCCCTCAACTCGTGAAATTGGATCTCGTAGGGCAGACATTCATCTCCTACTGCCGCGCTATCAACTGCCTCCGGCATCCGCCCGAACACCATCCAGGCCAGGACCTGACTGTCAGAAACCTGTCTCACAACTCCGCCGACCCATTGAGCCTCGAAGAGCTACTTGAATTCCTCACACGAAATGCTCATTATTTAACCAAGCTTACAATAGAGGACGTCGATTTGCGTCCGTTGCATCCAGCATTCACTCTTACCCACGAAGTGCCAGTTGCAAACCAGGATTTCACCCAGCCCACTACCCCGGTCGATCTTACACGCTTGGGTGAAGAGACTCTTGCTGGCATCCTCTGGGTATGCCATCGAGTCTTTCGCCTGGGACAGTTTCTCCTGAGTGAATGCTCTATTCAATCCCCAATCAAGATAACCCTCGTGCAGATCGACACTGTCATTTTCAAGTTGCTCAATGTCTCCTCGATTATCAATGCGTTGCATGCCATCAACCCCACAAATGTCTTGCACCTTAACAGCAATCATCTTGGTGATGGCGTCGAGCTTTTCCTGCAGCTAGAAACTGTGCGCAGGGAGCAAGATGGTAGTCATCTGCTGGATAACACCATGATTCTCGTTTTCCATAAACATGGCTACATCTCCTTGGATGCTCTGTGCCATTTTGTGGAAACCGGGTGGAAGAGAAGTCGTTCTGATGTGTCGTCGAATTTCCTCCCCGCAGGACTTCATATCAACCCAATGCTACCAGACTGGACGAGGATGAAGGACACTTTGGCCTATAGACGGATCACTCAGCTCGCGGATAGGGAGGTCGGTGGAGAGCATTTTAACATGAGTGCCAATGAGGTTGCGTCTCTTTCTTTTGCTTTGCCAGTTTTGGTGGCATTTACACCCATTGGCTAAGCCTTATTGCTGAGCGCTGAGCTATGAACAGAGGTGTAGAAATTTATCCCAATGTCATACATTTTGCATCCGACAGCAAGTTGAATTCCGATCAGAATAGCGGCTTGGCATGACGCGATCCTCTTGATAAGCGCCCATTCTGACTTTGGTCCATGCGCGTGCGATGGCCATTGCTGCAATCTCAGCCCATAGTCGGAGCAACGAAAGAGTTTTTAGGTCCTATACAAGCTCCCTCAGGGAACCATGGTACAATTTGAATCTCTACCAATCGATCTGCGGGATTAATAAACTCGACAGTAATCTATCGGAAGGGTCAAAAGAATCAGTGTCATACACAGACAGGTGAAAGTACTCTCCCCCCCTTATCCCAGACCAGTGTGCGCCCGCCAGTCACATTGGAACTCGCTGTTCCCCATCGTTCCGAAGCATCTGCCTTCATTTTCTCCCAATCCACCAAGGCAGATTCAAGGTATAGTTCCTTGAGTTTCGACTGCGTGTTATTGAGCGTATCTCGTCCAAACTTTACTTCAAACAAAGAGACACAGGGCATTTGGGGGGATGTAACTGTGTCCGTGAATCTTGATAACAAGGGTATTTAATTGTTCAATGAGCTCAACGCCATCTCCAACGTCGCAGCTCCCGTGATGTACAAGAAGGTCGGTTTGACAGCATACACAATCCACTAAAATCTAGTCGATATTGCTACCCAACCAAGTCGTATTATCGTCAAACTGTACAGTAGTCCTATCGATAGGCTGAGAAGCAGCGAATCCACGCGTAGATACGTGAAAGGTCTCTCCACATATATGCCAAGGCTTGATACCTCCCTCCATCCCATTGACACTGTGACGCTGCGTCACCCATCGTTCAAAACCGTGCGCCTTCATCTTCTCCCAATCAGCCAACATGGGTTCGATTTGAAGTTGCCTGAGCCGAAAGTGTTGGATATTCAGTGCGTTTCGCCCAAATGTCGCTTCCGCGAATAGGCGCGAGATGTTTAGAGGGATGTAGCCGTGGCCTCGAATCTTGATAACAAGGGCGTTTTCGAGTAGCAGCTTGCTGTCCCCTTGCGCACGGTCTCCAGCTGTTGAAATCTCCGACGTAGCAGCTGGGCGACGATGTGCACGCGTTTGTGGTGTACGAGGCGTATCATAGACGATATTGAGACTGCCTGCAAGCCCTTTGTGCTGCCTTGGCGACGTTGGCTGGTGCCAGCACCCGCGAATTGAACTCTCGACGAGCAAGCGATTGTCACATCTGAACGGGAGTACGGTGCGGAACGGTGGCAGGCTCCAGGGTTATTTGACAGTGGTACCAAGGTCGACATACGACTGCAGGTAGAGAACCTTGTCCGCCACCTGGGATTGACGAGAGAGGTCTGGTTGAGGATGGACGTCATGTCGTGGAAGGAGGTGAGTGCGCGAGAGCCGATGGAGGCGCCCAAATCGCAAGTTTTCCTGTTGCAGTACTTGTGTGAATGGGGTGTGTGATGGAAGGACGATGTGACGAGGACGCACCAAGATTCACCCATGTCGTATTTGTGTGCTCAAACCGGTATCCGCGCTGAGGAACGCATCGCTATCGTCATATTCGACCAACGACTTGCCCACCGTCTTCACACCCGTCTCAACCCAGGGACGAAAAGGCGGGACCATCGTCGTCTGGGGCGGTCATTGAATGAAGGTGCAGTGGAACTCGATCTTCATCGTCTGGGCCGCATGTTGCCTACATCTTCGCGGAGTGGTGCGAAGAGGGGGGGGGGGGGGGGGGGGGGGGGGGGGGGGGCGAGGGCGACGATCGTCAAACTTGATCGTGGATTGGAGTTGTTTGGGAGAGCCACGACCTTCCACTTCTTGTGCGTTGGCGACGAAGTTGGCCAGGCCGATCCCATCTACACCATACACCCGTCCATGATCCACGAGAACCCCATTTCGTTTCGGTTTTTATCCTTGAGACTCTGAACAAGGTAGGTGCCGTTGGAGTTGCTGGCGAAGGGAGTGCCGATGGTGTGTCTGTCGTGGAGGACGATGTCGACTGCCAGAGAGAGTGCGTGTGGTCGATTCGAGGATCGTATGAGCGTTTTCGAGCAGCTTGGCACTCGAGGCGTGTGGGAAGCGAGCGTTCGCCCAGTTCTTTGCATCGGGGCTCACGTAGAGCTCCATTTCCTTGGACGAGGGCTGCTTGATCGCGACGACTGCGTACGTGGAGACGATAGCGAATCTACGACACCTCGAGCGCTCCTAGCGTCCATCCCGAGATCCTCGACTTTGGGTTCCTTTCGAAGAAATCTGTGCTATAGAAGAGACGAGCAGCGTGGAGGTGAGCGCCTTCTTCGACTTTCTCGTCAAATGAGATGCAGTAGACGAGGTCTCGGTGCGCTTCAGGTCTGAAATCCTTGCTGCTATGGGCGAACTGGCATCGGTTGGTGTAGGACAAGAGTTCCTGGGGTTTTGTGCTGAGCGCTCCTTGGTGTAGTACGCCACGTCAGGGCAGCGCCTCCCCGAGACGCTCCCTTCGCAATGTGTGTTCTGGAAGAGCATGTACACGTATTTCTTTGGGTCAAAGTAGAAGGAGAGGGGACGGCGGTGAGAGCTGGAGGAGAGGACGTTTCGAATGATCGCCAGTCTTGCCTCTATCCCCTGTTCTGTAGTGCCTTGTGTCACCTTCGAGGCCGTCGTGGTGCATCACATTCTAGACGCCCGTCAGTATACGATACAAGGATGAAAATTGCGACTCACAAACGTATCGTTAAAGAAGAATAGGCACTCTGGGAGACTATCAGAATTCAATATCGAGTGTTCAGGTTTCAGCGCTGAAGAGAGTATCTACAAGCCAAGGAGGAAGACGCAGAAGAGCATGGCCCGCCATGGTGGTCGAAAGGATGGATTTCGATAGCTGCCGAGCGAGTGTCGTCATCATATCACATCTGGCACAGCCACCCTATTGACCTTGAATGACGACCATGACCATCGCAACAGCGAGCAGAGCCTTTTCTAAACGATTCTTGTCCTCCTGGGTCGATAAAGACGCGTCTTCAGATGGCTGATCTTGAAGACTTTGAACTCACCCTGGCCACACGTGTCCGCCAGCGTCCAATCTCAACAGGGGGGGATCTCAACAGGACGCTCCTAGCCCTCGACCACTCCCACTGTTTCCGAAAGGCATCATGCAGACGATCGTTATCTTCACAAGGCTCTCGCTGCGACGCGAGGTCTCTATCTCTGGACTGTGAGTAGCCTCCATTCTTGCGCCTCAACCATACTAACTGTTGACGATAGTGAGAGTCCCATAGCATGACTTCCAGACGGCCTACACTCATGGCTGCATACAGCATTACCCCACCTTTCCCTCGAAATATACTCTACGGCCCTGAACCGTACACTTCTGCCCGCGACACCAACGACAGGGCTGCTTGGACGTTCCGGAATTCCACAACTGGACTTTGACTACGACCTTCCTTGGCTCGCTCCTCCAAGGGCAGTCCCTAGGCAGTTCCATTCGCAATCGCTACTGGGTAAAACTCGGTACTCGGACGGATGCCTGAGTCACCAGCTGGTCCAGTTATATTGGGCAAACACGGCGGCGTAATACATACTACTCCTCTCAAAGGTTCGTCTCTCCCTCCGGATCGTCCAGGCCGTACCACAGCTACTTACCATTGAATAGCCAACCTTGCTCTCGACGCATGGACAACGATTGAAAGTCAACCAGCAGAGCAGTATCGCAGATCTGAAGAACTTCTTTCGTTATGGAGGGCCAAAATCGCGCTATCCCACTGTTGAGCTTCAACATCGTGAGCTCATGGTGTTCAAGAACGAGCAGACGTGTCTGTGGGGATCAGGACATGGCATCCGAGTCTCGTGGGCTAGCGCTCGTCAAAGCTTGTCAGTACTCCGCAACAAGCTCAGCCACGATCGCCACAGGGCTGAAGTGTACTAGTCTAGCCAGATACCCTGTCAGAGGCTGGTAATAAACGGCCTTCTGCCTCTGTTCATTTGAGAGGTTCGTCTCTCTCAACCTTTACCGGCGTATCTCACTTATCCACTGTTGAATAGCCAAGATCACTCTTTCAAAAGCAACGATCCTGGATGCAGGGCTTTGGTTCTCGCAACTCCGCGATGTGCGGACACCAGTCTTTCAAAGGAAAGAGGAGCACCGTGGAACAGTCTGCATCATTACAATCATGTTAGATGATACCGCGCAATAAACCGACTTCCCGCAGAAATCCTCGTCCACATCTTCCAATACCTTCACTCGGCTGAACGCCGATCGCTGAACTGGCGTGACTGGCAAGCCTTGGACGACGAGGCCATTCTCAAGAGGACCGTCGTGCCACACTCCGTATCTAGTGTTTGCAGGTACTGGGACAAAGTCAGTTCTCTCGCTCCAGACCTGTGGAGCCATACGGGTTATGTTCTCGTCTCCCTTGACGGCGATCATGGTGGTTCACCAGCCATCCAAGGTCTCTCTTGGAAGTGAGATCGCCGGGTGGTTTTTAATCAGCTTCAAATAAGACCTGGGCTTTTCATGAAGAGCGTCAAGAAGATCCTCGAAGCCGTGTTGACGTGGAAGCGACTGATCTCTAATCACATTGGGCATAGGAAAAGTAACGAGTTGTGCAGTGTCAAGCAAGACGAAGCAGTGTTTCGCGGAGCAGAGTCATGGACTCTGGCCCTCGCTGCATGCTCTTGGGTAGTGTCACGAATGCCACATATAGTGAAGAATCCTTACCCATTAAGATAGAATGTCCCTTGGAGTGTGAGGGTCGGTACTGAGGCTAGGCGGTGTGATGGTCACCCAAATAACTCATTAAGTTACTTCACCGTAACGCCAAATATCACGAACACCTGCCTTGTATATTAGACTTTTTTTGAGACAAATACATCTGCTTCGTCTGAACCTTTGTCAATGAAGTACATATGGATTTCCCTAGGCAAATTGCTCCAGTGGCGGCTATAATCAACCCCAATTAATATACATACATTGTGTCTAGAATCCGAAGGCAATGAAGCCTGAACGCAGAGACTCCCTGCCACCGTGTACATCGACAACTGCTCCGTTCCCTTCCACATCGACATGGCTCCGGCAGCAGCCCATAGGCTCTCTCTCCAATCTCTCGATACCTCCTCGGCCATCAGCATTTTCTACGCTCTCGGCCGCACATTCCCCTTAATTATATGTATTCGGCCTGCTAAATGCCGACATGGCACGTATACTAGGCAAAACAGAGATGATCACGACGTAGCCTGAGGTTCATCGAGAGACAAAACTCCTTGGCCAAAATACTGACCCAAGGATTCCAAGAGCTACGGACGGCGCGTAAGCATTGAGCAATGGAGAATTTGCATACTGAATAACTGCTCACCATGGTCTTGATGGTGTTGCGGTGCATTGCAAGGGTCTTCCAACTGCCTTGATGATTACACCAAACTTGTCCTTGTCGTTCCTGACCGCGATGGTCAAGCCCCAGTCGGGGTTGTCCTTGACTGTCGAGGTGCTCCTGAGCCAACGAGAATCAGTTTTCAGCTTGGTATGCCTATGTGAGACAGCTCACGTACAAGAAGCAAGGTTGAATGAAGGTCCAGGCTTTGTCATGTACAAGGCCGACTAGGGAGGATAGAGACGCTATCTGCGAGATGGTGTTTGGCCTCTCCGACGTTGGCTGGTGCCAGGGCCGACGTACTACACTCTTAATGAGCAAGTGAGGGTCATAGCTGAGCTCAAGTACAGGGCTGAAGGCTGGAGAGTCGTTCCCGAGTCCTTGTTCGACTGAAGGAAGGCGATCTTGCCGAGGTTCTTGTTGGCCGCTCGGGATTCACGTCTGGCTGAGGAGAGGTCACCGTCAAGCCAGACACGGAGGTGTGTGCAGGTGAGCTGACGGAGACGCCGAAATCGCAGGATCCACACGTACTTTGGTACAAGTATGCGTAGGGCATGGTGGTGGAAGGAGGGTGGGATGAAGACGTACCAGGCTTTGCTCGTGTCGATAGAGAACTTGGGCTCGTTTTTGGCTCAAGCATGCACCCGTGCTGAGGAACGTATCACTAGGGATTCACCGTCCGTCCGTACCCCCATCACGACACCGGGCGCAGGAGACGACATAGACATGCGGGGTGGTCACCGACCGGAGATGCAGAGCGCACTTGTCCTCGTCATCGGAGTCGCATTTTGCTCAGTTGGCTTCATCGTCGCGTTATGGAGGGTATGGAGGCTGCTGTGGCCGTCGACCTTCCACTTCTTGTGCGTTGGCGAAGATGTTGGCAATCCCATCTATACCATAGACGCGTTTGTAGTCGACAAATCCCGTCTCGTTTCTGTTGGTGTCCTGAGGCTCTCTACAAAGTAGGTGCCGTCGGAGTCGAATGCGACGGAGTAGGCGAGGCCCTCGTGAGCCTCGTGTTTGAATTCCTTGCTGCTACGTGCGAGTTGGCATCGGTTGGTATACGACAAAGGTCCCTTGGGTATAGAACTGAGCGTGTCCTTGGTGAAACGTGTAACATCGTGACAGCACCTTCCCCAGCCACTTACATCGCAATGAATGGCCTGGAAGAGGATGTCCCCGAATTTCTTGGGGCCAGAGTGGAAGGAGAGTGGACGGGCGGTAAGAGCTGGAGCGGAGGGTGTGTCGAATGATCGCTAGGTCTTGCCTCTATCTTCTGTCGTGAAGTGGGTTGTGCCGTCCGCCAAGGCTATGGCGTAGCGGTTATCACAGGGACGACCTTGTTCTCGGCTAGACCTTCTGCATCTTTCCAGGCCTTGCCTTCATCGTTGCAGACGAGTACGTTGCCTTCGAGGGCGTCATGGAAGATCACATTCTGTACAGTCCCTCAGCAAGGCATAACCAAGGACATCTCTAGATACTCACGAGTGACCGCCGAAGAAGAATAGGCGCGCTGGGAGATTATCGAAATTTGATATCGAGTGTTGATGTCTACACTGAGCGTGACGAGGCCCAGTATGAGTACCCAAAAGAGTCTGAAGCCGCCAGAGGCGGTTGGACCCGCCATGGCGGTCGAAGGGAAAGCTATCATTGCGCCGTCGTCATTGATATCACACTTGGCACAGCCATGCCATCGAGCTTGAAGAACCACCATGACTATCGGAACAGCTAGCAGAGCCGACAGGAAGGTTTCTCTCGAGTAATAGGAGGATGCTGCGTACCTCTGGGTGGCTTTGCCTCTGATTTCAGGAGCAAGGATTTCAGGAACGACGGGACGCGTCTGCTGGACACACGGAGATCCCACGCCCCTGTTTGTCCTATTTCGCAAGGTTTCTCTGATACCACCACGTCCCCGGTTCCGTCTTTTGTCGTGGAAGTCGGGGACACAACTCCGAAAGAGAAACGGTGGTCCACCAACCTCAGCCTCAGAAATCTGGGGTGCAGATCGCAGGGCGGCTTGCGGCTAGATCTAGCGTTGGATGACCATAAATAAAGGCCAACGAAGGATATTTACAGCATCGCACACCGCATGTGTACAGATCTGGCTCTGATAACTACCGCCATAACCACCACCACTGGCTCTCTGTCCTGCTCAGGCTCCGCTCCTCGCGCCCAATTGAGATTTATCCGTCTCAGGCTTTCTTATCATGGTAAGTAGATTCGCGGCCAGCTTTAGGGGCTTTCCTGGCATTTGACTGATCCAACAAATAGGATAGCGCCCAGACTCTACAGCTGGCCATCGATGGCTCCCTAGGTAAGCTGTGTCAACGGTCACGGTGTATATCATTCACTGATCATTTGAAGCTGGACTCTCTTCCGCTGGCACTGTCGCTTTGAATCAGCGAGCAGAAGGGCTGACGACGAATCACGGGGACATTGTGCTGGCGGGAGGGAATGCAAATATCCAGAAACATTACCACACCTACCATACCGAACCCGAGCTCAGCATCATATCTGCTCTCGGTCTCGTTCGTAACCTTCGTAAGATTCATCTCGACGTTCTGTCGAAGGCAACGCCGGGAACAGGGATTTGGTTGCTTAAAACCGATAAATTCGCCCTCTGGCTGGATATCGATGGCACTCTGAAGATCTTGTGGGGCGCTGGAATCCGTGAGTGTTTCTTCACCTTCGCGCCCTCCCTACTCACCTGTCATTTCAGCGGGTGCAGGCAAGACTGTCATGGCGTAAGTGTTATTCTCAAGGAGTGAAGCCCGACTCACCAAGGCTTTTAGATCCCTCGTTATCAATGAGGTCGAAGCACTCGCTGCCACTGCGGGTGGCAGCATCTGCGTCTGTTATGTCTACTTCCGTTACAGCGATGCGTCCGACCTGACCGTCCGAACCGTCCTGGAAATACTCGTAAAGCAGACCGTCGAGCGCCATCCCGAATGCACACCGCTTGCTGAGGCGATTTACGCCCGACACCTCCGTGAGGACACACAGCCAACAGAAGCAGAGCTTCTGCACCTCCTTCACCGGTTTGCACAGGGGAGATTGGCGACGTTCTACATCCTCGACGCACTGGACGAAGCGCCGGATAATGTGCAGCTTGAGCTCGTCAAGAAGCTCGCGTCATTGGACGTCCGGTTGTTCATCACCTCCCGTCCTCTTAATGGTGTCGAGAGTTGCGTGCCTGGTATTCATAGCCTCCCTATCATCGCCCAAGGACATGACCTTGAGCTGCACATCAACGACGAGATCGAAAAAAGCCTGAACCTTCAAAATCTACTCAAGAAGGCGGGTCCATCTCTGAGGGAGGATATTGTGGCAGCGATCAAGGAGAAATGCAATGGCATGTGAGCAGCAGTTCATTCTTTGGCATCCTCATGATCCTGATTCTTGTCCAGGTTTCTGCATGCCACACTTCAGCTAGCCGCGTTGGGCGAGTGTCTTTCTCCCGGAGAAGTGAGGCGCACCCTTGAATCGTTTCCCTCCAGCATAGAGGATGTCTATCTGCAAACATGGAATCGGATACTAGATCGGAACCCAATTCGTGTCTTGCTTGCGAAAACGGTTTTGCTTTGGGTTATCAATGCAGCAAGACCGATGACGATAGAGGAGCTGGAACGCGCCGTCGCCACCTCTCCCAAGACCTACAAATTTGAACCCGACGAAGTTATGCCCGGGATGAACCTTGTGACCCTTTGCCGTGGCCTCGTGACCTTCGAGGAAGAGAGCAGCGTGGTTCGCCTTGTTCGTAAGTCCGATAGATCCCCTCTCTTGGTCCCAATAATTTATGATGGGCTAGACTATACAGCGAAAGCAACACTAGAACAACTCCTTCACAACTCGTTTCCCAATCCACACTCCCATCTTGCAGCAGTTTGCGTTACCCACCTCACGGACTCTGGTTTCCAGAATACAGCAATAAAGGTCGAGAGCGACTTCATCGCGGTCCGCCGGGCAGACCCACTCCTTGCCTATGCGGCTGATGCCTGGGCAGTTCACGCTCGCAAATCCCTGTATGTTGATGACACCCGAGAGCGAATCGCCATTTTTATCAGTGAAGCTCGCGCATTTCCCGCCTTCATCAGTCCCAATTTCCTCGAATCTTTTGACATTCTCAGTCCCCTTCATATCCTTGCCAACTACAACCTGCCCATGAAGTTATTGGCTGATGACCATATTGGCGACCCAAATGTGACGACGCAAATCGAGCAACAATCCCCTTTGATGCTAGCCTCCCGGCATGGTCACACAGGACCTGTGGCACTCCTCATTGCCCATCCTAACATCCTGGTCAACTTGGTCAGCAGCGGGTGGTCGGCACTCATGATGGCTGCTAGATATGGCCACGAAGGCAGCATCGAAATGCTCCTTGCGCGTTCCGACATCCAGGTCAATCTAGTCAGCGACAGGGGGTGGTCCGCACTCATGCTGGCTGCTAACAGTGGCCACGAAGGCAGCATCAAACTTCTCCTTGCACATTCCGACGTCCAGGTCAACTCGGTCAACAATGAAGGGTGGTCCGCACTCATGCTGGCTGCTGGGCATGGCCACGAAGGCAGCGTCAAACTTCTCCTTGCACATTCCGACGTCCAGGTCAACTCGGTCAACAATGAAGGGTGGTCCGCACTCATGCTGGCTGCTGGGCATGGTCACGAAGGCATCGTCAAACAGCTCCTTGCACATTCCGACGCCCAGGTCAACTTGGTGGACGACGAAGGGTGGTCAGCACTTATGCTGGCTACTGTGCATGGCCACGAAGGCAGCGTCAAACTGCTCCTTGCACATTCCGACGTCCAGGTCAACTCGGTCGACAACGAAGGGTGGTCCGCACTCATGATGGCTGCTGGGCATGGACACAAAGGCATCGTCAAACTGCTCCTTGCACATTCCGACGTCCAGGTCAATCTAGCCAGCGACAAGGGGTCGTCCGCACTCATGCTGGCTGTTAACCATGGCCACGAAGGCATCGTCAAACTGCTCCTTGCACATTCCGACGTCCAGGTCAACTTGGTCAATAACGAAGGGTGGTCAGCACTCATTCTGGCTGCTGGGCATGGCCACGAAGGCATCGTCAAACTTCTCCTTGCACATTCCGACGTCCAGGTCAACTTGGTCAATGACGAAGGGTGGTCAGCACTCATGCTGGCTGCTGGGCATGGCCACGAAGGCAGCGTCAAACTTCTCCTTGCACATTCCGACGTCCAGGTCAACTCGGTCAACAACAAAGGGTGGTCCGCACTCATACTGGCTGCTAACAATGGCCACGAAGGCATCGTCAAACAGCTCCTTGCACATTCCGACGTCCAGGTCAACTTGGTCGACAACGAGGGGTGGTCAGCACTCATAATGGCAGCCAACCAGGGAGACGAGCGCATAGCCCTTCTGCTCCTTGGTATGCCACACATCAACACAGTGCTCAAGACAACAGATTCAGGGCACACTGCGATGTCCATTGCACTGGATGGGGGGCATGATGGCATCGTTCGCCTGCTCAGCGAGTTCGAATTGCAACCAAAAAGGATCGACTCCTGCGACTCAAGTGATTTCCCCATCGACCAGCTTTCTCTGGAGGAAGGTATTGACGAGGACGCGAGGAGTGTTGCAACTGATTCGGATGAGTCAGACGTGTACTATGATGCAGAAGAGTCAGAAGCATATCATGAAGCGCAGGAGTCTGAAACCTATCATGATGCAGAGGGGAGTTCAGAAAGTGCCGAGTCCGTTCAACCCATTTAGTGATCGATTGTCGTATCTATTCATAATCAATCGATTCTGCGACTACAACTATTTGGCGCTTGTATTCCCTTTGAAACAGATCCATTTCGGGTAGCAAAGACCAAAACGACCGGCCTGAAATGCCATTCACGATGACACCTGTGCATCATCGTATCTGCGAAATTTGACGGGAGTGGCGCGACGGGATAGAGCGTGTTTTGGGTACCATCAGAATGCCCGCCTTTGATAGCAGCCTGAGTGGCTTGTCATCTGAGCCTTCCTCTCGGCGGGCGTACTCAGGGATCAACCAAGAACGACAAGTTGTGGTTCATTATTTTATTGGCAACGGTCCACAACTTGTGCTTCACAGCGTGATATCAAGCGTAATTATACAAAAAGGGAAGCGCATACCATACTGGCCTGATTCCCACATCTCTACGCTGCCTCGAGGGAGGATCACTTCCGTCATCGTATTCGTCGGGTTGATTGAACGATTCAAAGGCCCTCGAAACCCAGGCCTGCAAGCGTGGCACGGTCGAATTTCCGATGAGCTCCAATGTCTTGCAAAGAGCCTCAAGATCATTCGCAATTAGAACAACCGATCAACATCTAAGAATGGCGGAAATAATCACCTGGCGATCTTTCGTCGGTCTTCTCAAACGTTGCGGATCTCCTTCAAACAGGGTAGTGGGCTTCAGAATTTGCCCGTATAGCGATTTGTAGGGTCCTCGAAACCTTTGGCCAGATACGTACGCTGGGAAAGCCAATTAGAACGATATTTCGCAACGGCAAAATGTGAACCGCTCACCAAGACGGCAAAACGAGCAAGGATAATAACAGACGGTTCGACGGCGCACATTCTAAACAACGATAGGCGCCACGACTTTCACTACCAACATAGCCCAAGATTTCCTTGAGCTAGTACGGTGTCTCAGTATCGAGCGACGAAGGATTCGAAAATAGCAGAGCTCACCAAAGTCTTGATGGCGTTGTGGCGCATCGCAAGGGTCTTTGAGCCGCCACGACGACTACTTGTCCTTGTCGTCCGTGACCGCGATGGTCGAACTCCAGTTCAGGTCGTTCTCGGGCTGTTCCCAAGTCAAAGAGAAGCAGCGCTCAGCTTGGTTTGCCCGGACCAGACGCTTCGCATACCAGAACGAAGGCTATTTATTGTGCCGTAGTTTGTGATCTGCAAGGCGCATCGTAGACGGTACTGAGGCTGTCCGCATGCCCGTGTTCGCCTCTCCGGCGTTGGCTGGTAGGACGGAAGGCTAGAGAGGCGTTTGCCAGAGCCTTGATTGGACCGGAGGCACAGGAAGGCTACCACAGAGGTTCTGGCCAAGGAGAAACTATTGGGAGATGGGTTGAATGGGGAGGTGAGTGCGCATGGGTGGGGGGAGTCACCACAATCGGAGGTTTCACTGCTACGGTGCTAGCGTGAGTGAGGGGAGATGATGGAGGGAGGACGGCACGGGCGGTGAGAGCTGGGGGAAAGTGCGTGTCGAAGGATCGCTGGGGCCTGTTCTGAAGGGTTGTACCGTCTGTCGATGCAAACGCGTATCTGTTGGGAAAGGGGTATTCAAAGACCATGGCGATGTTGTTCTTTGGTAGCCCTTCTGCATCTTTCCAAGTCTGGCCTCATCATCGCTAACGAGGACATTGCCTTCGAGTGCGTCATGGTAGATTACATTCTGTACAATCTTTCAGCAAACTGTAAGCCAGGAGATCTCGAGATACTCACGAGTGTGTCGAAAGGAAGAATAGGCGCGCCGAGAGGTTGTCAAAACCGGATATCGAGTTTTCAGGCTTCTGGGCTACACATAGCGTGATTAGGCCCAGAAGAAAAGTTCATAAGAGTGAGAAACCGCCTCTAGCGTTGGGCCTGCCATGGTGGTCGTAAGGATAGGAAGCCAAGGTCGTCATCATCGTATCACACCTAGCACAGCCACGCCATCGCGTTTGATCAACGACCATGACCACTGGAACAGCTATCAGAGCCTTCAAGATGGCTTCTAGTCGCCCAAGATAGCAACACGGCGCGTTTAGCCGATGGCTGAGAAGCAGGGCTCTCAGGAACAACGAGACGCGTCGATCGACATCGCGTGCGCGTGATACAGAAAGGGGCGATCCCTACAGGCAGCTGCCTGGACCCCGGTCGGCGACCTCGGGCATGTCCAGCATCATTGGAACGCAATGATTCTGAATCAATGATACGGCCACTCACCGTCTTGAGCTTGATCCTGCGGGCTTCAACTCACGACGGCATAAGTTAGACCCCGACCTTTCCTCAACACATGATTCGCGGACCTGGCTACACCCTGCGACACCAATAGAAGGGCTGGTTGCATGAGAAGGGTCAGGCTACAAGCGTCGAGCATTGAGTACGATAGGCTCTGACATCCTTGCGGTGCGTCGCCTCCATTATCGTGTTGTAACGCTGCTAAATGTTCATTGTAGTGAAAACCCCAGTATGCATGGCTTATAGATGGCTTGAAATATTGACCGCATGAGCCTACTACTCCCTTCGAAATATATACCCCGAGGACCTGAACCGCGCGCTGCTGCCTTCGACGCTAGGGGTGGCCGGGCGCTCCGGCATCCTGTCGCTGGACTTTGACTCTGGTGCGTCTCATGGGTTGGCACTCGTTGAAGCTAGCCTGTAGTCCCTGAGTACTTTCAGTTGCGATCACTAGCGGGGCTCAACGGTATTCTAGCCGGACCCCAAGCCAGAGGCTGGTAACAAACGACCTTCCATATATTGTTTATTTGGGAGGTGAGCCGTCTCTTTCAATCCTCACGGTCGTATCTCACTTACCCACTGTTGAATAGCAAAGGCCACTTGTTCTGATTCGAAAGCGATAATCCGTATGCGTGACGTGGAGACGGCTTGCACCCTTCGCCGAGGGTACAGAACCCCATCGCCCGTGTGAGATATACCATACGGACCTGAACTACTGCCTTCGACACCTACTCCAGGAGTCATTGGATGTTGTGGGATCCCGAACAGGGCCTCGATTCCAGATCTTTTGAGATGTCGCCCGTTGTTGCATAGAACCTCATCTCAGGTGAATTGGTATGTCGAACAGTTCTGAGGACGACCCCTCGGTAATCTAAAGGAAGGAAGGAAGGAAGGAAGAGCCTTTCATCGTCGCCGCTGAGCTAGATGCAACCTCTCTCGTGGATCGACTGCTCCTGGTCTTGGTGAGAATGCTAACTGCCAAACCCCTTGTTGCGTCAAGCTGGGTTGGTGCAAACTGCGTATCTACCCACTCAATCGTTTGTCTCCAGTCCGTACGCAGTACGCTTGATGCAATATAGCAGTCTCCGAAGGCCACGTGTAACAGCCTTAAACCTTGGGCACAATAAGAAAGCGCAGAAAGGCCTTGCAGCTGCTTTCCATTAGTACCACCATGTCAGACCCTAGCGCGTTCGTTCATCGACTACCCCCCGAAATCCTTGCCCGCATATTTCGAGACCTTCATTCAGCTGAAGGCCAATCACGAAATGCCGCATTGGACGACTCAAATGATGAGGCCTTTTGCAAGAGGGCCATGGTACCCTACTCTGTATCAAGTGTGTGTCGGTACTGGGACGAAGTCAGTACCCTAGTACCAGAACTATGGGATTGTCCCCGTGTCGTCGTCTCGCTCCACTGTGGTGATGGGGGCTCCCCGGCACAAATGATTCAGAAACACCTTCATCGCGCACCTCACGATGAGCCTTTCCGTGTCCACGTCGTTTGCAGGAAAGGCCAGGCAAGGGAAGAGGATAGGGCGAATGAAAGGCGGGCGATGATTGCCCTGCTTCCCATCCTTTCGTCTCAGATCCATCGGCTTTCCCAGCTATTCATCACAACCCTGTTCGCCACATCCTTACCGCCATATCCTGCTCTCTTTTCCCCCGCCCATCTCCCTCTGAAACTTAGTCAGCTGTTCATTACAACCATGGAACCCAGCGGCCCTCACATCACCTCTCTACCACCATGGCCGATTCCCCCCTCCCTTCAGTTTGTCCCATCGATTGGCAACTTGGGCCTTTCAGGGGCGACCTTCATTTCCTACTGCCGCATCCGCCTTCAACATCCGTCTGAGCCATGCCCAAGCATGTCCCTGACGGCTCGGAACCTGTCCTGTGACGGTCCTGAAGCCTTCACGTTTGAGGAGTTCTTTGAGCTCCTTGAGCAAATCAGCCCAACTTTGGCGAGCCTCACGCTATTGGATGTTGACTTGGCCCCTTCGCCTACTGTGTTGGCAGCTTCCCAGTACAAAACCCCTGAACCACACCCATTTCCCACTGAGCTACAATTACTCACCCTTGTTCGTGTAGACATGGAGGTAATTGTTGGCCTCCTCATGTTGGCCCATCGCCGGTTCATGATGGTTCGTGAAATGCTCCTGTTCCAGTTTGCCTGCCCGGCTCCTATCCCCATCATCGCAGCCTCTGCGCCTATCCACACGCTCGCCTTCTGGTCTTCTATCGACGTAGCTTCGGCTGTCAATGCGTTGTATGCCATTGACCCTCGCCACTTGATCATCATGGACAGCAGTAGCATCGGAGACGGAGTCGAGTTTTTCCACAAACTGAAGACCATGCGCAATTGGAACGGAGATCCTCTGCTCGGCAAAACCGTCGATATCAGGATAGAAAACCACGGATACATCTGCTTGGATAGCATTTGCCGATTTGTGGAAACTAGGATCGGAAGGGATGCTCTCGGTAACCCCCTTTCTTGCCTCAGGAAGCTCCACATCCAGCCGACGTTGGCGGATTGGGAAAAAATGAAGGCAGAGGCCTCCATACGATGGGCGACACCGCGTGTGGAGAGAACAGGGACGAGTGTAATGGCTTGGATTGTGGGCGAACGGCACTTTCACTTGTGTGCGTCTGAATCTTATGCTCCTAAGTCAAGGGTTCGCGTAGAGTTTACCCACTTCACGGTCTGATTATCACGGTGGAGGTTCAAACTTGTAGTATATACTCCTGCAAGGACGTTGTGGTTCGGTTGAATCAGAACTTGAAGCAGAAGCAGAGTAGAAATTATAACCCCAATGCCTTGGAATCGACTACCTCTCGACGACTCTCGGTATTCCTAGCGCCATTGTGGTGATTTTTGGAACGCTCTTCGACCGCGAGCTGGATTGCAACCAGAGCGTATTCCGGGGTTTGGCATGGCGGTGAGAATCACTCCCATAGATAGACATGAGCTCCGCGATAACTCGGCAATTGGATCATACATGTTTTTGGCGGAGACTGGAGGAATGAGAGCGTGAATCTCCGCCATCCCGACAACTTGGATCAGCATCACCTTGTCGAACACTGGTCTTCAGCCATCTTCCAAGATCCTCGTTCAAATCTTTTGCCATCTTCGTGCAGTTGAAGATTGATCTCTGCAGGAATTTGTGTTTGTCACGTTTGGCAGCATCCTCCGCCCTGACATCTAGAGCAGTGGTTGTTGAGAGCAAGAGCTTGCGAGTGTCGCAAAGAAAGCCTTTTGGACACACTCAATTTTATCTTTCAAGCACCTCCGCCTTGAGTACTTGAGTGCTGAGCGCGCCAATTAGGGGAATTCGGGATTAACATATCGATCGTTACGTCTCCCCTACCGGTGCACTTCAATTCACTTGTCACAGCCACGCTATTGA
The DNA here is from genome assembly GCA_020736565.1 of Coprinopsis sp. MPI-PUGE-AT-0042. NCBI lineage: Eukaryota > Fungi > Basidiomycota > Agaricomycetes > Agaricales > Psathyrellaceae > Coprinopsis > Coprinopsis sp. MPI-PUGE-AT-0042. The sequence goes on along the minus strand of JAHBOF010000042.1, from coordinate 29,978 downwards.
CCTTCAACAACGATCATGACCATCGGAACAGCGAGCAGAGCCTTCGATAATGCTTCTCAACGATTCTCGTCCTCCTGGGTCGAGGAAGACGCGTCTTCGGATTGCTGATCTTGAAGACCTTGAACTCATGCTGACCAGGAACGGCCAGACGCGTCTGCGGCATCCTTGAATCTCAACAGAGGGATCTCAACAGGACGTTCCTAGACCTCGACCACTCCCACTGACTCCGACAGGCGTGATGCAGATAATCATCATCTGCGCAAGGCTCTCGCTGCGACGTGAGGTCCCTATCTCTAGACTGTGAGTAGCCCGCATTCTCGTGCTTCAGCCGTACTGAACGTTGGTGATAGTGAGAGTCCCGTATACATGACTTCTAGAACACTCGTGGCTACATGCAGCAGAAACCCGTCTTCCATTCGAAATATACTCTACGTCCCTGAACCATACTTCTGCCTTTAACACCAACGACAGGGCTGCTTGGACCTTCCGGATCTGAAATTCTGCAACTGGACTTTGACTCCGACCCTCCTTGGTTCGTTCCTCCAAGGACAGTCCCTGGGCAGTTCCAGTCGCAATTGCTACTGGGTAGATCTCATTACTCAGACGGATACCTGAGTCAGAAGCAGGCCTAGTTACATTGGTCAAACACGACGGCCTTATGCATGCTATCCCTTTAAAAAGTTCATTTCTCCCTTTGGATCCTCAAGGCCCTCCGCAGCTACTCGCCGTTGAATAGCCAAGCCAGCCCTTGAATCTATCATCAACGATCGAAATGTCAACAAGCAAAGCAGTATTCGCAGCGCTGAGGAACCCCACTCGTCGGGGAGGGCCAAATCTATGCCACTGCTGAGCTCCGACATTCTGGGCTCATGGTGGTCAAAGAACGACCAGACGTGTCTGGGGGCATTAGCACATGGTATCCGAGTCTCATGGGCTGGCGTTCGTCGAAGCTAGCCAGTACTCCGCAGCGCGTTCAGTCGTGATTGCTACAGGGCTAAAGGGTAGTCTCGCCAGATACCCGAGCCAGAGGCTGGTAATAGACAGCCTTCTGCCTACTGTCCATTTGAAAGGTTTGTCTCTCTCAGCCCTCACCGTCGTACGCCACTTCCCCACTGTTGAATAGCAAAGCTTACTCGTTCGAATGCAACGATTATGGATGCGGGGCCGTGGTTCTCACAATTCCGCGATGTGTGGACACCAGTCATTCAAAGAAAAGAAGGAAGCCATGCAATGGCTTGAATCGTTACCACCATGTTAGATTATACCGCCTCTCCAATAAGCCTACTTCCTCCACAAATCCTCGTCCACATCTTCCAATACCTTCACTCGGCTGATCGCTGATCGCTTAATTGGCGTGACCGGAAAGCCTCAGACGACGAGGCTATTCTCAAGAGGACCGTCGTGTCATACTCTGTATTGAGCGTCTGCAGGTACTGGGATGAAGCCAGCACTCTCGCTCCAGACCTGTAGGACCATACGGACTATGTTCTCGTCTCCCTTGATGGCGATCAGGGTAGTTCTCCAGCCCAGATGGTTCAGAAATACCTACAGCGTGCGCGAATCTCCATCGTGCGGATCGTATGTGGAGAAAGGCAGCAGGGCGAAGAGGGAAGGGCCTCTGAAAGGCAAAGAGTCGCTGCCCTACTTCCCATTCTTTCGGCTCACCTGCATCACTTATCCCATTTATCCGTCATAACCGCGTTCGCGTCATCCTTACCACCTTTCTTGTTCTTACCTCCCACACTCAACCACCATGTGAACCTTCAATCTTTTTCAGTGCGAACGATGGAGGAAAAGGGCCTGGAAGTTCCTTCCCTTCCTCCATGGCGCGACAGTCCTTCGCTGAGGCGTCCCCCAGCAATAAAGGTGTTGGACCTCTCCGGGTCGCCATGCATTTCCTAATGCCGAGGCAATAACCGTCCGAATCAAGCTGAACCATATCGAGGCCAGACACTGGTGATTAGGTGCTTGTTTGACGACTCTTCTGACGGATTAAGGCTTGAGGAGCTTCTCGAGTTCCTCGAGTGAGTCGGCCCGGCTTTGCACGAGCTCATCCTAAAGGACATTGATTTGCGTCCCAATTCCTTGTTCGAGTCGAAACTTTCAGAAGGCAGAACAGTTTCAGCTGCGCGGCAAAGTCGCCCTTACCCGAGGACCATCTTCCTCACTCGCATGGGTGCCGACACCATCCTTGGCCTTCTCTCGCTGTACCACGGGCAAGTCCGCCCTTGGTTGAAGGCGACGAACCTGCATGGTTGCTCATTCCCTTGTACCCCCAAATATTCATCGAGCGACTCGTCCTCCACTCTTCCAATGTTCCCTCAATCATAAACCTATTATTTCCCATCGACCCCATCCACTTTCATATCATGCTGGGCTGGGATGGTGGAGAAGATGGTGGAGTTGAGCTTCTCGAGCAGCTCAACGCCTTGCACAGGGACAACGGAACATCTCTGCTGTCTAACACTCAATACGTTTCGGTTTTGGTTCTTGGCCACATCTCGTTGGATGCGCTGTGCCAATTTTCGGAAACGAGGTTCGCACAAACTCATCCGTCGCTATTAGAGAGCCTTCGTGTTGAGATCGCGTTGGCAGATTGGGGGCGGATGAAGGCAAGCGTTTCGGCACGATAGGTAACACAGCTTATTATGGATGATACGGGGGCAGGTAGTACATCTCCTTCTGCCGGTCTCGCCGAGTTCAAACAGTTCCCTATGAGCGTCTACGTCAATGCACGGCCTTTACAGCTGGGAACCGACTACGAGATTTGCGGAGAAAGGCTGCTGTCGCAAGCGCAAGGGAGCAGCCAGTTCGTGCTTGGTTGCAGAACTGCGTGCTTCGACGAAGCGTAGGTCGGCAAAGTAGGACGGGATGTGTGACACGATTTGAGAGAGTGATATTAGATCTTCAAATTGTGGTCGATGTTGAGAGTCAAGATTTAAGAGACCTTGCGACAACTTAGGACATGGCCTGAAGAAGTCCGGATCTGGCCGCACTCCGCTTCAATCCCTGTGGGTCAAATTATACAGACAGGGATGAGGTACGACATCGCAGTAATACCTCGATTCTAATCTTCCAGGACGGAGCAGACGATTGAAGATTGACTGGCGGGCGTATGCATGTCTGCTTGCGTCCGTGTGCACACGCGCCGACTCGGAAATGGCTTGGGCCAATACGACTCCCACGCCCTGTTTGTTTCCGCTCGCAGGTTTCTCAAATACCACCGTGACCACGTCCCCCTGTCTTTCGCCCTGTTTTCTTTTGCGGAAAGAGAGAGAGAGAACCCAGGAGAAACTCATTTGATTAATTCACAATGTCTTTAATCTAACGTACAGCCTACAACTCTCCGGACGGCCTCACTTGGGTTGTCACAGTTCAGCGCTGGATCACGGTCATGAGGTTCAGAGCACTGCTCAGGAATATATAGAGCCTTGTACACCGCACGTGCATCGATCCGCCCAGATAAACGCCACCAATTCTACTTGCTCTCTCTCTTCTTGCGACCCTTCACTCCTCTTTTCTACCTAAGGCCTGTCCATCTCAGGATATCCTGACATGGTGAGTGTAATTGCAACCGAGCATTGGGGAATGCTTGACTAAAACGCCACATAGGATAACACTCGAGCCCTGCTGCCTCCCGCCATCGACTCCCTAGGTAAGCTTGGCCAACGGTCAGGCTCTATACCGACCACTGATGGTTTGAAGTTGGACCCTCTTCCCTTGGTGCTGTCGCTATAAACCAGCAGGCACATGGAGTGACGACGAACAACGGGGATGTTATGCTTGCGGGAGGAAACGTCAACATTAACCATTACCATAACCACCATGCAGAGCCCAAGATCAACATTTTATGGGTGCTCCGGCTTGTTCGTAACCTTCGCAAGGTACATCTGGACGTCCTGTCGAAGGCAACACCCGGGACAGGAATTTGGTTGCTAAAAACCGACAAGTTTATCCTCTGGTTGGATCCGAACGGCACTCTGAAGATCTTGTGGGGCACTGGAATCCGTGAGTTCTTTCCTGGCTTTTGCACCTTCCAAACTCACCTTGATATCAGCAGGTGCGGGCAAGACCGTCATGGCGTAAGTGCTGTGTAGCATCCTGCGGCAAGGTCTCGCTGACCCAGTGTTGCAGATCCCTTGTCATTAAAGAGGTTGAAACCCTCGCTGCCGCTGCGGGTGGCAGCATCTGTGTCTGCTATCTCTACTTCTGCTACAGCGACGCGTCCGATATGACCGTCCGAAACGTTTTGGAGATACTCGTAAAGCAGACGGTTGAGCGCCACCCCGAATGCGCGCTGCTTGCAGAGAAGATTTACGCCCGCCACCTCCGTGAGGACACACAGCCAACAGAAGCAGAGCTTCTGCAGCTCCTTCACCAGTTCGCGCGGGGGAAATCGATGACGTTCTACATCATCGATGCGCTGGACGAGGCACCGGATAAAGTGCAGCTTGAGCTCGTCAAGAAGCTCGCGTCATTGGACGTCCGGTTGTTCATCACCTCCCGTCCACTCAACGGTGCTGAGAGTTGTGTCTCTGGTGTTCATAGCCTCCCTATCATCGCTCAAGGACATGACCTAGAGCTTCACATCAAGGAGGAGATCGAGAAAAGCTTGGACCTTCAAAATCTACTCAAGAAGGCGGGGCCGTCTCTCAGGGGGAAGATTGTCACCTCAATCATGGAGAAATGTCACGGAATGTAAGCATTGATTTACCCTTTGCTCTACTGAGATCCTGATCATTGCCTAGGTTCCTGCATGCCTCGCTTCAGCTGGCCGCGCTGGGCGAGTGCCTTTCTCCTGGTGACGTGAGACATACCCTTGAAGTGTTTCCCTCCAGCATAGAAGATGTCTATCTTCAGACATGGGAAAGGATCGTAAAGCGAAACCCAAGTCGGGTTTCGCTTGCCAAAGCTACCTTGGTTTGGGCTATAAACGCGTCGAGACCGATGACGATAGACGAATTGGAACGCGCTGTCGCAACCTCTCTAGAGACGTACAAGTTTGACCCTGACAAGGTCGTGCCCGGGATGAGCCTTGTGACACTTTGTCGTGGCCTCGTCACCTTCGAAGAAGAGAGCAGCGTGGTCCGCCTCGTTCGTAAGTCATTTAGATGCCCCATATGTCTTGGTTCATTTAACTTATAATGGAGCAGATTATACGGCAAAAGGAACACTACAACGACTACTACAGGACTTGTTCCCCCTCCCGCATTCCCATCTCGCCACAGTTTGCGTGACCCACCTCGCAGCCTCTGGTTTCCAGAATACAGCAATCAAGTCTGAGGGCGACTTTATGTCAGTCCGCCAAGCGGACCCCCTGCTTGCTTATGCGTCTGATGCCTGGACTTTCCACGCCCGAGAGTCCTTGGATGATGAAGACACCCGACAACGAATCACCAACTTTATCGGTGAAATTTGTGCCTGTCCCAATTTCATTAGTCCGAATCTCCTGGAGGTCTTCGACATTCTCAGTCCCCTCCATATCCTTGCCATTTACAATCTTTCTACAACCTTGCTAGGCATCGACGGTATTGGGAACCCAAATGTCATGACAGGGGTCTACCAAGAATCCCCTTTGGCGCTAGCCTCCTGGCATGGCCACGCAGGACCTGTTGGACTCCTCATTGCCCATCCTGAGATTCAGGTCAATCTCGTGAACAGCCAAGGGTGGTCGGCACTCATGCTGGCTGCCGCATATGGCCATGAAGCCATCGTCAACTTGCTCCTTGCACATGCCGAGGTTCAGGTCAATCTGGTGAACAACAAAGGGCTCTCGGCCCTCGTGCTGGCTGCTGTCAATGGCCGCGAAGGCGTCGTTAGACTGCTCCTTGCACGTTCCGAGATCCAGGTCAACTCGGTCAGCCGCAAAGGGTGGTCGGCACTCATGAAGGCTGCTAGCAATCGCCACCAGGGCATCGTCAAACTGCTGCTTGCACGCTGCGATACCCAGGTCAACTTGGTCGATTGGGAAGGGTGGTCGGCACTTATGAAGGCTGCTAGCAATGGCCACAAAGGCGTTGTTAGACTACTCCTTTTACATTCCGAGATCCAGGTCGACCTGGTCAGTGGCCAAGGGTTGTCGGCACTCATGCTGGCTGCTCACAATGGCCATGAAGGCATTGTCAACCTGCTCCTTGCACGTTCCGAGATCCAGGTCAACCTGGTCAGCGTCCAACGGTTGTCGGCACTCATGCTGGCTGCTATCAACGGCCATGTAGGTATCCTTAAACTGCTCCTTGCACGTTCCGAGATCCTGGTCAACTCGGTCGACGACGAAGGGTGGTCGGCACTCATGCTCGCTGCCAGCAATGGCCACGAAGGCGTTGTTAGGCTGTTCCTTGCACATTCCGAGATCCAGGTCAACCTGGTCAATAGACAACGGTTGTCGGCACTCATGCTGGCTACTCACAATGACCATGAAGGCATCGTCAACCTGCTCCTTGCACGTCCCGAGATCCAGGTCAACTCAGTTGACTGCGATGGGTGGTCAGCACTCATGAGGGCCGCCAGCAAGGGCTACGAAAGCACCGTCAAACTACTGCTTGCACGTTCCGAGATCCAGGTCAATGCGGCCGACAAAAAGGGGCGGTCGGCGCTCATGAAGGCTGTTTGCAATGGGTGCGAAGGCATCGTCAAACTGCTTCTTGCACGTCCCGAGATCAAGGTCGATTGGGTTGACGGCGCAGGGTGGTCAGCACTCACGCTGGCTACTCTCAATGGCCGCGAAGGCGTTGTTAGACTCCTCCTTGCATGTTCCAAGGTCCAGGCCAACTTGGTGGAAGGCGCAGGGTGGTCGGCACTCATGCTGGCTGCTCGCAATGGATGTGAAGGCATTGTCAAATTGCTTCTCGCACGTTCCGAGATCAAGGTCAATTGGGTGGACGGCGTAGGATGGTCAGCACTCACGCTGGCTGCTCTCAATGGCCGCGAAGGCGTTGTTAGACTCCTCCTTGCATGTTCCGAGGTCCAGGTCGACTTGGTGGAAGGCGCAGGGTGGTCGGCACTCATGCTGGCAGCTTGCAATGACCACGAAGGCATCGTCAAACTACTCATTGCACGTCCCGAGATCCAGGTCAATGGGGTGGACAGCGCTGGGTGGACAGCACTCATGCTGGCCTCTCGCGATGGCCACGAAAGCATTGTCGAACTGCTTCTTGCACGTTCCGAGATCCAAGTCAATTGGGTGGATGGCGCAGGGTGGTCAGCACTCATACTGGCTGCTCGCAATGGCCACGAAGGCATCGTCAAACTGCTTCTCGCACGTTCCGAGATCCAGGTCAATTGGGTGGATGGCGCAGGGCGGTCGGCACTCATGCTGGCTTCTCGCAATGGCCACGAAGGCATCGTCAAACTGCTTCTTGCACGTTCCGAGATCCGGGTCAATTGGGTGGACATCGCAGGGTGGTCGGCACTCATACTGGCTGCTATCAACGGCCACGAAGGCATCGTCAAACTACTCATTGCACGTCCCGAGATCCATGTCAATTGGGTGGGCAGCGCAGGGTGGTCGGCACTCATGCTCGCTGCTCGCGATGGCCACGAAGGCATCGTCAAACTGCTTCTTGCACATTCCAAGATCCAGGTCAATTGGGTGGACGGCGCAGGGTGGTCGGCACTCATGCTGGCCACTATCAATGGCCACGAAAGCATCGTCAAACTACTCATTGCACACCCCGAGATCCAGGTCAATGCGGTCGACAAAAACGGGTGGTCAGCACTCATGAAGGCTGCTAGTGAAGGGCATGAACGCGTGTCTAGATTGCTCCTTGCACATTCCGACGTCCAGGCCGACCTGGTCAACGGCCAATGGTTGTCGGCACTTATGGTGGCTGCTTACAATGGCCACAAAGGTGTCGTTGGACTGCTTCTTGGCGTGCCGCAGATCAACGTAGTGCTCATGACCAAACAGTGTGGGAACACTGCGATGTCTTGTGCGCTGGCAGAGGGACATAGTGGCATTGTTCGCCTACTCGAAGAGTTCGAAGAACGACAAAGAATACCCGACTCTGGCGACTCGAATCATGTCGATATGGACCGCTTACCTTTAGAGAAAGCCATCGACGAGGACGTCAGGAGTGTGGCATCTAGTTCGGACGAGTCGGACATCTACTATGATGCAGAGGAGTCGGAAACATCTTACACTACAGATTATCCTCAGGGCCCTGAGCCCGTTCAATCCATTTAGCAACCCCTTTCCGCATCTATTGTTGATTTATCAATTCTGCGACTACGGCCTTTGTATTTTCTTTGAGGCTCAAGGTGCACAGTGATACCCGTAGTCCTTCTCAAGCCTGGTGTTAAGATAGACATTTGGGACATTGGATCACAAGATACGTACAATATCACCTATGTAGCAACGGTCATAGTTTACAGTTTCCTGCGGTATACCTCTGCGGCCTTCAACCTGACCAAACATAGTGACCGCAATCGACGTTGCTTAGCTTCGAATAACAACCAGATTTTCTTACGAAGAGTGTCGAAGGAGGCTGAAAGCCAATTTCTAACCGCAGTCGATGTGTTTAGTCGGAATACCTTCAAATTTCTTGTCAAAAATGTCCACGAATGTCAGAGCCCAGCTCGAAACGTCGTCTGTCATTCATTGCTTCAAGAGAGGGACTCTGTCAGCCAGTAAGCGCCCACCGTGCCGTCCATTGATCCGATTCCCACGGCCATCTGTCAACGCCATGCAGCGCCCGCCTGAGAGTGCCCCTCGATTGATGCCGTGAAGACCGCAGACGATGTTGAGGCTGTCCGCTACCTTTTGTTCTGCTTCCCCGACGTTGGCTGGTGCCAGCGCACACGAATTCAACTCTTGACGAGCAGGTGAGTATCACGGCTGAACGGAAGGTCAGTCTAGAAACCTAAAAGGGCTTTCTTACAGTCAATACCCGAGTTTTTATTCGACAGAACGCCTACAACAACTGAAAGCAACAAGCCTTTCATTTATTCTATTACCCTTGCTCCGAAAGGGCTCAATCACCCACTATGTCTTCACCTCCAGCAAACGGATATGATGCAGACTTGTTGAACTCTGTCAAGGTTGATAAACGGGCGATTCAGGTCAGTCATATTCGTGTTTATAGGTCATTTAGAAATCTAATACTGTATCAATTGATCGAAAACAGGAAGGATACAGTACCGACCTTCTCAATGACAAGCCTGTCCGACCATCTCCCGCCCCCACCCCTCCACCTCAGCGAGTTGGCACCACCGACAGCTTGCGCTCTCGAGAACCCAGCGTTCTAGAAGCACAGGCACCCCTCAAGCCCCGCAAGGCCCCATTCTACCGCACCAAGAAGGGTCTGATCATTATCGGCGCTGTCCTCGTCGCCATCATCGTCGCTGCCGTCGTTGGGGGTGTTGTCGGCTCGAGAAATAGCAAGAAGGGGACTTTAACCCCCGTCCAATCGGACGGCGGACAAGACAGTGGTCAGTCCAGCACTCCAGGAGGGCAGCAAGGCGGGGAGCAGGCGAGTGGCAACCCACTTGCGTCTGCGGCCGACGCTTTATCTGGAGCCCTTAGCTCAACCTCGCAGCAAACAGTTACAACAGCCTCACCCACTCTTCCAGGACAGCAACCTGCAACTCCTACGACTCAGGGTGCACCTGACCCTCTGGTGCCCCAACCAGGTATCGACCTCCCGGACTTAAACTCCCAGGCTCAGGCTCTTGGTGTCGCTCTGGATTGATTTGTATGGACTTGAATCGACTGTGTTTGTTACCTCTACTGTATTCGTGAAATATATGACCATTATCACCAACCCCTCGTTCCGTGCAAGCGAAAACCCCCAGTAAGCAAGAAGATTGTTGATTGTTACGTAGTCGACCTCTTCTGGTGGTACAAATATAGAGGTAGTATGACTATAAGTTAAACCATGTAGGTAAATTGAATAGTGGTATATGAAACAGAGTTCCAGTTCCAATGTACAAAATGATACGAAAAGTGAATCCACAAGACAAAAGAGAATGACGAAAGGTATAGTAGAAGGTAGTAGACCGAGACAGCAACAGCACATAGCGAGCGTGAAGGAAAACGAGTGTAAGGTATGAGCAATGCAACACAGCAAAATAGACAAGAGAAACTGAAAGTCGAAAGCAAAACAATCCATACAAATCCAAGTTATTTTCTTCTGCCATTCCCATGAACGATTAAAAAGCATCCCTCTCCCCAGCAGGCACGAACCCAAAAGGTCCGACCTTCATCTGCTTCATCGCCTCCACCTTGGCGCCCATCTCCACATCCATACTCTCCATCTCATCCAAGAACAGCTCGTGTTCCGGCTTCAAGAACAAACTCCCATCGGGGCTCCTCCGTCCACCATAGCTCCCAGTCGGACTGCCCCGTCCACCTGTCATACCACTCATCATCGAAAAGTTGGCCGTGGCTGGTGAGATGTTGTGAGCATCTCGACGGAGGTCCCTCTCCCTCGCGACATTCCGAGCGATACTGCCTGGTCGTCGATGGGTGTGGCTCTCCTTGGATCTAACGGATGCCCCATGTGCGCTGCTTCGGTTACTCGCGATCCAGCTTTGGCCATCCCATCCGTGAGCGTCCTCGTTGACCAGCATGGACATGTTGGATGGAGGAAGAGGAAATATCGAGGACGAAGTGCTTGGTCGTCGCCCATGATGGTACCCCGTCGACAGGCTAGACGACCGGTTGGAAGTCAGATATTCTGGGAGAACGTCCCCTTCTGCATCTCCTTCTTCGCCCTCGTCTTCGTCGAATGGTTGGTCGTTGTGGTCGGATTCGTGGCCGTCGTCGTTGGGAATGTCGTGAATGATCATAGTGCCTCGTTCAGGGGAACTCTGAGGAGTCGTAGACCGTCGAAGAGCTTCGTTCCAATCCACAGCATCCTCGTCCTCATCTTCCTTCTTGACCTCAGTTGCATCTTCGTCCAACTCCCTTCCAAACCTGAATGGCGCAGAACCACCCGCCTTGGACGTTGAAGAGTTCCAAAACGCGCTTGCTCCGCTCGACGTTGAGCTCCCAAAGCCGCTCTGTCGTCCCGGGTTGGCATTGAGACTCGATCCCAAGCTCTGGCGACTTTCGGTAGACTTGCGCAGAGAAAGACCGTCGACTTGGTTCCTCAACTCGTCCTGCCCCCTCCGTCTCTCCAGACACTCATGCCTCAGTTCACCCACAATCCTCCGCAACTCCTCATTCTCCCCCTTCAGGTCCTCTACGTCCAGTCGGAGGTCCTCGTTGTCTCCTCTTAGCTCTTCACTCTCCGCTCTCAAATCTTCGTTCTCTTTCTCCAACAGCTCGAGGTCCGTGCGATCAGCTGCAGCCCTACCCAGCCTTTCCCGCAATTCTGAGTTCTCTTCCCGTAAAAGTCGAGCAGTCGCCTGGGAGTCGGAAAGCGCTGAGAGCAGAGCAGCCATCTCGCCGGCATGGCGTTCTTTGAGATCTCGTTCCCGTTCCCGTTGTGCCTCGCGGTCGCGATCTCGACTGCTAATCGTTTCCCGACCAATAAGTGATTCTCGTCCACTGACGGTGTCTCGATCTCCAAGCCGCTCTCGATCGCGACCTAGATACCCTGAGATGCTTGTAGCAGCTGTGACAGTCGACGCTCCGCTCCTTGGGGTGGTGTTGGTGTAGAATAGGCCGTCGCGAGAGTCTCTACCACCGCTTGAGGTAGCGGTAAAGGTTGGGCTGTCGGTTGGGACGTAGCTTTCCCTCCGGGTTCCCATGTCTTTGTCTCTCTTTGCGTCCCATTCTCTCTCACGCCCGATACTCCCGTCCCGGTCCCTCTCCCGCCTGACGGTCGCGTCTCTGTCGCGGTCTGCACGAGGGAAGATACCACTCGTCCTTCGGGAGGTCGAAGTAGAAGGCCCAGCAGCCTCTGAGAATGCCATCCGGCTCTGTGCTCGACCCGATCCAGATGGGTTGTACTCGGACGCCGCTCGAACAGAACCGTATCGGCCTGTGCTGTTGGCGCTGCCAGGTCCACCACCGGTGAGAGGTGAAGGGGCCAAAGGCGAAGGAGCAAGAGGTGGAGGCCCCATGCTCCCACTCCCACTTCTGCTCCTATATTCCTGGCGCTGGGAAGAATACAATTGTTGGCGGTGACCGTAAGGCGTTGCGTCTCCTCCTCCATCTCCCATAAGGTCTTCTCCTGACCCCAAGTTGGATCGTGAAGTACCGTCGATCAGACCAGCGGCTCTAAGCACCCTCCCAGGAGCCCTCCCGACCCATTCTTGAGCGTAGTTACTGCCTTCTGCGTAAGACATGCTGCTTGTAGGTCTTGCGTCGTTGCTTCCTCTCCTGATGAGAATGGGTGTGGTATCCGGACTCTCTTGCACGCTCATACTCCTCTTCCTGTGCCTAGAGTCCCTGAAATCAGATGCTGCTGATCTGAGGACAGGGGAGTTTCCTTTCGGAGGAGGGAAAGCAGGCGACCTTCTATCCGTAGAGGTTGGCGAAAGTTGTGATCTTGTCCCTTGCCCTCTCCTTGTCGATGCAGTTCCTGCTTTCCCATCCCAAGATGTTCTCGGTGTCGTTGTGAAGTCACTCGGCGAAGCAGGGTTGACGTTGGATGTGGCTGACCGGGAGAGAGTGTTAACAGTATTGGAAGTTGTGGATCGTGAGAGGGAACCTGGGGCACGCCTCCGTAGTTCAAAGGATGATCTGCGTAGCCCACTGGCGGGTGTCTCGAGATTGGTAGCAGGACGCTTTGACAGGTCCAGAGAGGGTCTCCGAGGAGTTTCATATGGCCTTGAAGGAGCCCGCCTGGAGTCTAAGGAGGCCCTCCCAGCAGGTGTGAAAACTGGAGCCCTGGCATTAGAGTCGGTTCGGGAGGTGCCTCGAGTAGGTGAGGGTGGCGATGACAGAGCGATTCGCGGTACTTGCTGATAGGGAGTTGCCTCTGTATGAGGATAAACAACAACCTCTTCTGACGAAGACTCCCGTCCGAGAAGAACAGCTTGTAGATTCTTTCTAGGAGGCCGACCCTTGCCAATACTTGTCAAGTTCGATGGCGGAGGCTTGCTCGAACCACTGGCGAATGTGTCGTTGACATCGCTACTAAAATTGGTTCCAGACGACGACGATTTACCCATCATCTTTGCCCCGGTTGCGACTGACAAGGAAGAGACGGCGGTTGGTGTGAAAGTCTTTTGGGAGGTGTAGTGGCGGTTGGCCGCAGGTGTCGACGTAGGTGGTGGATTGAACGATTTAGTTGTGCGTCGGGGAGATGGGAATGTAGGTCTCAGCGGTGAGCCATGAGGAGTGGCGGGTGCCGTCTGTGTTCTAGGTGTCGTAGGAGGCGAAGTCGGAAATCTGGGGTTCACAGGAGACGGTGTACCATTCGGAAACCTTGGACTCGTAGGTGAAGGTGTAGGGAACCGCCGCGATGTTGGTGTGTTGAGAGGACTTCCCCTGGGCGAGTGAGATGAAGACGGCTGGCGAAGCCGAGGAAGGAATGAAGCTTGGCGGTGTTTTTTCGAGGTGTCATCAGAGGTCCGTTCCCCCATGAAGCTTCTTTCACCAGATGGCAAGTTTCGAGTGAAGCTTTGTTCGCCATCGACTCCTGGAGAGATTGGCTGGGAATCTGCAGCATCTGCGTCGATGATGACAGCTTGACCTGCGCGACTCCAGTCACGAGCCACTGAGGGAGAGTCGGACGCGTTTATTGCTGCCAATACCTCGGAAGTCAGATTGGACGGTGAGAGCTGGAGGGATGCATCGGTCTCAGGGTCAATCTCGAAGGTTGTGTTCGCTTCTCCACTGGTCACGGAGCTCGCAGGATGTCTTGAGAGGACTCCCGAGCTGTCTGCCTCGATGATCGTAGACAGCTCGAGTGAAAGAGGGAGCCCTGGTGAAGGCGTCCGGAGCATAGGTGCTACTGGCCACAAGTCAATACTCCCCGGCCGAAACATGTCAGGGGCTAGACTCACCTGAATTCGACTGCGGTTCGCGTTCGAGAAACGTTGCCACCTCCAGTCGTGACAGTGAAATTGACCGTCTGAGGTTAACGTCCGTGTCTACCTGCGAGTCGCTTTTTGACCTTTCGATGGCCATCACCGGTGCCACACCGGCAGGTCGTCCATTCCCTGCCACTATTGATAAACTCCCGTTCCTTTCTCTCGTTGTGGACATGGACTTTCGACCAATGCCAAAGGAGAAGCTGCTTGTCCTCCCTATTGGTGTTGGTGTCGCGATGGACGCGTTTCCTGCTGGTGAATTTGAACCATTCTTGTTTCCTGGACCACCGAATGGAAGTAGTGAACGGAGGGCGCGAAATGCAGCTGAACCTGAACCAGGCGTAATTGGAGGAGGTTGGGGGCTCGCTGCCACCGAGAGCCCCTGGGTATGATTGCTCGTTGCAGAGCCTCCCCGTGAGGACTTTGGCGTTGGTGTATCATCAATCCAAGCGGATTGGAAACTGGGTATCCTGGTCGGTGCCCCGACATTGTGCTTTGGTTGGCCAGGAATATACTGCTGGTGCTGGGTATTTGGTTTTGGCATCGTGGAATATGAGCCGCAGGACCCAGTGGTACCGAATTGGCTCAGGTATACGGTGATACCATGCTCGAGCTCGTCGTCACCGACGACGGTAAGGGTGTAATAGTCAACGACCAGTGCAGCTCATCGCCGCTGGGAAACTTTGGGCAGCGTGTAGATTTCCATCAAAATCCTGACAGCTGTCGCGATCGGCGTTTTTGTGGATTGAGCGTCACGCTCATCGACGCACTCGATCGCGTTTGGCAACGATTGACGCGTCGTTTCGCGTGTTATGCTTGTGAACCCTGATAGGTATATCACAAGGCTTTATGGAGCAATTATTTTAGCAAAATTGGGGGCAGTCGCTGTACCTCAACCAGCCAAAACCTCAGCTAGAATCTAGACCGACTGCTCTTCGAATTCGTTGATTTCGCCGCCGATGTGCCCTTGCTCAAGAAGCCTTAAATTTGCACAAGGCAATGGAATAGATTATTCAAGTAAGTACTCAGCCTCTCGGGGCTTCATCGTACTAGCGCGAGAGGCTTCAAGCTAGATCTGTTCAAGCTTCTCCCAGCTTGTGGCTTCAGTACCGCTAGGGCCCAAAACCAGTAGTCGAGACCCTTTCTATAATCTGGTTTCAATCCCCGTGAGAAACACTTGAGAATTTAACTAAGTTCAAGTAACTGTCACACTACGGTAGAAGTAAAAACTTTGGGTCTTTGACGTAGGATTGCTCGTGACGCGTGAAGCCCCATGACAATCCTGAAGGTGAGGCCCCCCGTCGACAACTTATGATCTCGTCCGTTATGAGCTGCCGCTGCTTACATATCCACTAGTCCAGCAATCGCGTTTGTCACTTCAATATTTTACCGACCAGGTGCTCTGACTCCATTGCGTGAATGGACAACGCCACAACGAGATGGGAACCTATCCAATAATTGGCCAACCGGAAAATCGGGCCTGGAAAAGGGCCTATGTACCGCCGCTACGGTCCCGCACACATCCCAACGGTGCAGAACTCCTAGGCAAGTATTGTACAGTGCTAGATTAGACGATCTGTAAAAAATAACCGATCTCAGTCGGCTGTATTTCGGACAGTCTGGTCACCCGCTGTAGGTATCTCTCTGCGTTTTCCTCGGTGGCGTCGTACACTCGGCTATACTCTATCTCAATGCTCTCCCTGGAAGTAGATAAGCCTTCCACAATTCTTACCAACCCATGACCGTGATCAGGGATATAGGAACCTTTCTAACAGGAGCCAATCGAAGGGGAGCCACTGGCACATCAGAAACGGCGTGAGATGGCAGAAGCCACTAGTCTCTATCTCCGCAACAGCAGCAGGCAATCCTGCCATGGTATATGCAAGTTGCTTTGGGCAGACGTATCACGGCCATGCTGAGCATTAAAATGAACCGTCCACACCCTAGAAGCCTAAAGCTGTTATGCCCCTATCCTACTCGCTGATCGAGTCAATTTTGTCTGATTTCAAGACCAATTATGGGCAGCTGTCACCCTTTCTTCCATCTCGTGTATCCTGGCTTCTTTTTACTGGTATTCAACTCACGAGGCCCTCGTGGGCCGTAAACCCGCACTCTCTGCTTTGGGCAAACGCCGAGTTAATGTCTTCGAAGCATCGGAAGTCGGCGATTTGACCCTTAAAGCCCATGGAGCGTGGAGATGTCTGCTTCCGCGTCAAGCTGGATGCTGACGCAGATCTGGAGGTAAGACTAAAGCCAATCGTCGCCCATTACCTGCCAGGGTCGCCTACCAGCGCCCTGGTGTACATCTATCTGGGAATCGTAGCTGCCTACTAACGCAAAAAGCTCCTTGTCGTGTTCTCAATCTTCACAGTTTCAATGGCAAGCCCTCTCATCCAGCCTCTCGAAAAGCGTTCGGGGGTTCCGTGTAAACTATGGGACATTGTCGCAACTTTCCATCTATCTCTGATAGCTAACCCCAGATTCACGACCCCAGATACGCAGAAAAGAATTACTGCGGCCCAACTACCAACCCATACACTCATCACGGTGATTTGAACGGGAAGCGTCAAGGTTTAGCGGGGCCTGCGTGTGGGGATAACCTCGAGATCAGTGTCGGGTCCAATGCTGGCCATGGAGAAGACCTCTAAAGGCTATTTCGGACGCAACTCCGCAGCTCAGGAACCCTTCAAGGTTTTTTTGAAGCCCGATGTCATTTCTCCGACTTTGTTGAGAAGTCGAGTGTGGCGCTTAAACCGTTCAGCCGGTCCCGAAAGTGAACGAACATTTCGTCATACCGTGTCGTCAAGTGGTCTTACAATCAGTTAGGAATAGATCCATGAGATGTATAAAGGTTCTTTGAATGTATTGGAAGGTGGAAACTACGCATTCGCCCGGTGAACGACAGCTTTTAAGTTCTGATCATACCGCTTCCAATCGCAGGTGCGCGATTTGTACCTTTCCTGGTGGGCTGGTCGTCGAGCCAATAAGCATCTATCAATTTTCGAAAGCTTTTGGGACTCTTTTTCTTATATCGCCAATGCCACTGCCTCCATCTCTCTGAGTGCACCCAGCACCACCCAAACCAAATCCCGAATCGGCCGGAGTCAGCATGACGTCCACATCAATTCGGGATTCCGGTTTTGGACCTTTGGTTCCCGACCATCACCATGGCCATTTGCCTCCTCTTGCTGGCTCTTTGCTCGTCCTCAGAGCTCCTGGAAGGATCCTATGGAAATCTCCGAGCTAGGCCACAAATCTCCGCACAAACCTTTCAATAGTTCTCTGCTTCCCCACACCAAAGTTTCAAAACAAATGACGCTCGTTCGGGGTTAGTAGCAAGGTTTGTGTGATCTCTACACGAGTCTGGAATCCAGAACGCCCTCAAGCTCAAGGTCGGTTGCAATTCTGCTTTATTCGAGATTGTTAAATGACCCATGGCACGCCCCCAGGTCAACTTCTTCTCGCTCATTTTTCCGATGTCGTTGGGTGTCAGCGAAGCTGACCTGCGGCGCTTAAAACGTTCACCCGGTCTCTTCACCTATGCCGCATGCGCAAGCCCTTTGCGCTACACTACTGGTGTTAGAGAACCAGATGTATGACGCTCTTTGGCCTTATGGTATTTTGCTCCCACCAATCAGAGGCGCCCCCATTGGCCTCGTTTCTACCTGCGTCCCAGGACGATTGATCTTGGGACTCAACGATCATATGTCACATCTTGATTCTCTCCCTTTGATTCGCTATTTTCAGATTGGTTACTTCCGTTTTGGGGAAATTCCCACCTTATTTGCACCCTCACGCGGGGATTGCTCCCTTGGTCCCGGAATGAAGACGCCTTGAAGCCTCGTGAAGCAACCGTGTGTTCCTCCGATGCTAATACAGCAATCCTGCCAGCGCTCATTAAAGAGCCGTCGCAATCATCCTCACCGTTTCCTTCCTTTTCTTTGTGTTGACTCCTGTGACCCCAAGACTTGTGACCGAGTATTACATCGATTGCTCCTATTTCCCTTTTTCGTACTAGCCCCATTCCTCCCTTTCGCCATCCACATCCAGTGCCATAATGCCCGTGGACACTACCAGAGTCATCAGCACGCGGAGGACACAGAAACAGATCTCAGAGGAGGAACTCAAAGACATTGAGCTCAAGCGGCTTAGGGGTGAGTGCACCTTACTTTTCGCCTTCCTCAGCACTTTAGGCCGCAAAGGCATGACATAAGGGCTGACTTGGTTCACATTTCAGGCGAACTGTCATGTGCAGAGTGTCGAAGACTGAAGCTACGGTGCGACAAGAAGGTTCCTTGTGGTTCATGTCTACGACGAGGATGCGAGAGTATCTGTCCCTGCGGTATGGCTGACGGTAC
This sequence comes from Coprinopsis sp. MPI-PUGE-AT-0042, assembly GCA_020736565.1. Taxonomy (NCBI): domain Eukaryota; kingdom Fungi; phylum Basidiomycota; class Agaricomycetes; order Agaricales; family Psathyrellaceae; genus Coprinopsis; species Coprinopsis sp. MPI-PUGE-AT-0042. Next base: position 11,694 of record JAHBOF010000042.1, on the reverse strand, counting down.
TGAACAACTCTCCCATAATGAACTCATATCCTTGCTTGCGCCAGGGATTCTGTCTGCTGGCCAAGGAACTCGTTTCATCCTAGCTGACACGGACCAGCTTCATAGAAAGATTGCCGATATGTCCAATCGCATCCGGCAACTCGAAGATGCTCTGGCTATCCTTCAGGCCAGCGTTTCGGATGAGCGACATCCACTGCTATCAGACGAACACCTCAAGATGAAGTTCGGAAGCGAGGCTCTAGACCCTAAGAAACCTCAGCCGGAGCCTAGTGAAGAGCAGAAGACCAAGCTCGCGATCGATGCTCTCGGAACTCTTACCCTGGGAGAGAGTGGCGAGATGAAGTATTTCGGTCGGAGTGCGGGGTCTGAGGTCTGTCTACCTTTATTGATTGAATTCGAACATGAACTTACGGTTTTATCAGACGCTTATGATGGTACATCCCTCTCTACCTATGTTATTAACAGGGTCTGACACTGTAATGGAAGGCTGAAGATCACGAAGAGGAGGATTCCGAAGAAGAGCCAGGTCACGACCTTTACCCAAATCCGATTCCCCTATCCCCTGAAGTTTCTCGCATGGAATCCAGCGTCCCCCTCCTCTCCCACCGTGAACCATCACTAAACCTCTTGCAACACCTCGATTCCTTCCTACCCCCACGTGAAAAGGCGACAGCACTGTGCGAAGTCTACCTCAACCACGGCGTGTTCTTCTTCCGACCTGTGAAGCGGGAAGAGCTATACGAATCACTTCTCCCTTCTGTCTACCAAGCTGCCCTGATGCGAGCCAGCCAGCATGACGCAACGGCAAATGCGGGTGCGGCAATGGACGACAATGCACCCCACGCGATGGCGACTCTGCTCTTCATCTTCGCACTTGGAGCTTTGTTGGATGTGCAGCTAGCGCCCTACAATGGCGTCGCAGAGCACTATTATCATTTAGGCAAAGCTGCCTTGAGCTTGAGGCCAGTGTGTGGATCGCCTAGCCTGGAGACGGTCTCAGCAGTGGGATTAATGGCAACGTACCACAATCTAGCGGGAAAGAAGTATTCGAGGGATAGTGCCGTGAGTTTAACCTAATTCTCTTTGCATGGTTCGCAGTGGTCTAACCAATGGATCCAGTGGTGTATAATGAGCCTGGCGGCGAAGCTGGCGCAGAGCTTCGGTTTGCGTGAGTGCTGCACCTTCGTTTTTGGGTCTGCCTTCTCCGACGTTGACGCGAGAACTGAATAGACCGGGATAGCGCGAGATGGCATTTGGATGCTAAAACCGTTCAAAAGAGACGAAATCTATTCTGGGAGGTCTTCGCTTCTGACGTTTCACATGTGCGTGCGATTGGCTTTGGTGGTGATATAGCTCAGCGCAGGCTCATTTTGTTCACACAGTCGCTTGCCTTGGGAAGACCGCCTGCCATCCACCTCTCGTATGTCGACTGTGAATTCCCTCAGGACAACGAAGCCATCCTCAGTGACTCGGGTGAGAAACTATGTGGATGTACGTAGCTGTCTGTTGGCGAGATGGACGTAATGCACTGACCTTTCCTTTCTTCAGTTTGGGCGTTGAAGCACTTATACGCCAAGGACGTCTTTTACGCCGTCGCGGAAGCCACCCTAACGGCCAAAGCGCCTTCCTATGAGACGATACTTGACCTTGATCGTCGAGTTCGCGAGATGAGCTACCAGAGCGCCAGCAAACCGTATGCCTCTCGAGCAGACGGGCAGGAGATCTACCATAGTAGTTCCCTAAGTCTGCGGGACTTTTACATCAGCCAGTATCGGACTGTGGGTATGTAGCCAAGCCTAAGCTATAGTTGGAACGGCCACTGATACGCCTTTTCCCTCCCAGTTATGATTTATCTTCATCGAAGTTTCTTCGCTCAAGCTGTTCTGGACCATCCTTCGAACCCTCTACTCAGCTCATTTGCCCCCTCTTTCCTCACGGCTTACCGATGTGCATCGGTCATCATCAAGGCGTCTGTCCACCAGTTCGATAGATGTGCGAGCATGGCTAAGCGGATCTGGTTCCTTCTTTATCATACGTTCTCTGCAGCTGTAAGGACTTCCTCCAACTCTATCTGTGTGAGGTACTGATTTGCGAAACCTCTCAATGCAGGTCATTGCAGGAACCATTGTTACTAGATCACCCAATTCGATGATGGCACCAAATGCCATGAAGGATTTAGACGTGGCTGTCCAGCTCTTCGAACAAGCCGCCGAGCAGTCGCATCGTGCGAAGGTTGCCTTGGTAGGCCGGATTTTTACTCTCTCGCGATGATGTCTCATCATGTAATTCAGACCGTTCTCAAACGCTTGCAAGAAAAGGCCCATCGCTGCTTCAAAAATGTTGACAAGGACCACGCTCCATCCGCAGACGAGTCTTCCTCTCCCTCAGTCGATTCTCCTACAGATAGTGCAAGGTCGGAGTGCGCACCCGCTGCGCCAGAACCCATTCAACCAAAGGAAGAAGACGATGAGTTAGCTATCTTCGGCGGTCAGATCCGAGTGGTGACCAAGAAGGGAAAATCGAGGGACTCGAGAAGTAGGACAAGGTCGAGGACAGGGTCAATGAGCACAGAGAGTGGCACGGATTCGTCGCCCAGCCCAGAGGCTAACCCTTCCTCGTTGGCTTCTACAACAAGGAGACCGTCTGTCACTATTCCAGAGCAGAATCGCCCTCGTCGGACGCCAACGCTGTCACCTGCACTTTCGGCTTCCTTTGGTTTCCTTCCAGCTTCTCCACCTCCCAGTTCGTTCTTTGGTTCGAATCATTTGGCACCTCAAGATGGGTCGTTACCACCTGCTGGGAACCCATATCCAGGGTTTTCTACTCTCCTTGGGACGTCTGTAGGACCACACAGTACTCGGGCGGAGGGAACGGAGACCGGTGACTACAGAGCTGGCGCGAACGGGAGTACAGAGCAATCTGGCAGTCTTCACCAGGCTCGTCGGTCGAGCATCAACACTGCGACCAGCCCAGCAATGAACGCTGACTGGATGACAGGCTGGGACTTCGGGGCAGGTGGTACGTTTGGCGCACATCTGTCACCGAATCAGATGGAATGGTTGGCTACAGCGAGAGCGAGGTCTGCACCTTCGTCCTCGAACCCCGGCTCCTATGGTGGTATAGCAAATAACGCCAGCACGCATGGTGTTGCGTCGTCGTCAAGCAATCATCCCACAGGCTCTGCGCTCGCGTCTCTACCAGGTCCTTCGTTCTTCCAAGATCTCGACCTGGACTTCCCCATGGGCAACCCCTCTCGTTCCACCACTTCTGTGCAATATGGAAGCGACACAGCGACTGGAAATTACCCTCAGTCGAGTCAATACGACATTCAAGAAAACGCGGCCCTGCTCGGGAATTCTGATCATGATATGGGTGGACCTGGAGCTCGCACTCCGACACCCTATCTCATGAACCATCCCCCCAACGGCTCTAGTCCAGGGTCCCGTCCTGATGTTGCCGCCACAGCAGCCTTCCTGAACAGCATAGCCAGGAACGGTGGGCATCCGACCTTGGGTAGCATGAGAGGAATGTCGCAAGGCCCCGGGGCAAGAGGTGCCGCGTATGGTGGGAGAGACCCCTTTGGGGGTGCCAATATGAATCCAGGTTCGTCTCGGCTTACACCAGGTGCTGTTGAACTAGGGTTATCAGGTGAATCAAGGCTGGATGCGGGGTGGATTGCGTTCATGCGAGATTGTGGAATTTTCGGCATGGACAGGACACCTCAGTCTCAGCCTTGACCTGATTCGTTACTCTTGATTTTGTCCCTATTCACTTGCTTACTATGCCCTTGTGGGACTCTTTAGCAGGAAGACGAGGTTGTTCGGTTGACTATGAAAGGAGATCTTTGTCTTTCGCATCTTTACACTACTTCTCGCGAATATAATGATGTGGCCCATTATGTTGTCTTCAAATCAGCGCAATCGCAATCGCCTTGAACTAAACATTTGTCTATTTGCCCACTATGTTTGATGGGACATTCCCCGAATTTGTGATATCTTCTCCTCAGATTGTCAAGATGTCTCCAGGATCTCAGGATCTCGTCCCTGAGCAGCTGGCCTATCCCAAAGCGCTCTAAATTGGGATACATCTGAGAGAGATAATGAGCAATTATCTGGCATAGGCCTTCTGGTAGCTCGGTCGGTCCTCTGAGGTCATCAACCTTGAGGTATCGAAGAGTCTTCAGTTTTCCTGACGATGTGGGGGCCCAGGTGGAAAGGTGAACATATGCTGGTTTGGCTCCGGGCCAAATAGTGCGTATGGCGACCCGAAAAGAATGAAGTCCGACGGGTTCCAACTTCGAGTCTGTCGTTGTGAGATAATGAAGGATATTGAGGGTCTAAGGGGACCCGGGGTGCATAGGAGGGGCTACCGAGAGATGGAGTTTCTTCAACGGTGTTCCTTCAAGTTCTTTGCATGCAACTCATTCCATGAGTGACTTGAAGAAATCGTCGGCTTCTTGAGAGGACGTGAAGCTACGGAAAAGGTCGCAGTCCAGGGTGACTTCCTCCAACGGTGGGATCATGACAAGGGACGTGAGCATGTACGCAGTAGCAAGTGTGATTTCGAGTTTCCGTATAAGTGGACCAGGCTCGAGGTAGTCACTCATCTCGCAGGTGAGCAAGGAATAGGTCGGTGGCTTCTTCCTCACTCCTATCCTCGTCGTTGATCAGTGCAGGTACCGTCACCTGGAGACCCTCCAAGCGTCCCACAGGGAACGCTGGCCCCAGGAATGCAGGGAATCCTTTGGCCGGGTGTCGAATGTAGAGAGATACTGAGTGGTTTGGATTGGGTTTTGTTACTTGATACTTGATACTTCCAGTGTTGTTGCTGAACAGGTTGGGACGGACAATGGAAAGGGACCTTCTTTGCAAGGGAAGCGGAGGTTAGAGTAGCAAGTTACTGGTCACAGGCAGAGTTATTATAGGTAGTGACAACAAGAGATGGCCTTTGGCCGAATTATACCATGTAAAAATACAGAATGGTGGCTGCAGCGTGAGACAGACCCGATGTCCTTTTGCATCATAAGCGGAGAGATAGCGACGGGGAATTTAACAACATGAAAGTGTTCGCAGACATAGGGTATTATGTGGTGGAACGAGTTGAAGAGGCTGTCAAGTGAGTGACGATCGCAAAGTTCGTCTAATGTCCAAATGTTCGAGCGCGAAGAATAAATCAAGAGGGAGTGAATGCTAGATGCAGGGAAAAGAGTAGTTATAGGCAGTTGGAGACGATCGCCGCCAATGATGCGCCGATGGCAAGGAGCAGACTGGTGGAGCCAAGCGGTGCTGTCGCAGAGCCGGGTTCATTATCTCCAGTCTGCGAGCCGGTGCTGTTTGTGTTTGTGTTTGTGTTTGGGGAGTTGGAAGAACCGGGAGAGGGAGGGTTGAGAATGAGCTCGGCAGCCTTTTCTGCAAGACCGTAGGTCGGCGCCATCAACTAGATAGCCGGTGAGCGTGAGTCGATACACATTTAAAGCAAGAAGACTTACATGGGCAGACATCGACAAAGGGAAAACGGAACTGTCGATGACACGGAGGTTCAAAGTGCCATGAACCTTGAGCGAGGCGTCGAGGACACCACCCTTTTCGCGGGGCATCATCACACAGCTGCAGCCAGGATGGTATTCTGTGTTGGCATTCTCCCTGATCCAAGCCTCGATCTGCTCGTCGGACTGAACGTCAGGACCTGGCATCGTCTCCTCGAGTAAGATGTCGGCCAACGGTGGGAGAGAACCAAGGCGCCTAGCATGCTTGAGACCTTGACGCAGGATGACGACGTCTATGCGTAGAAATGAGAGACTGAAGATGTAGGGAGAAGTCAAGAAGCGTACCGGCGGGGTGAGAGAAGTATTTGGGATCCAAGACAGGAGGGTCGAAGATAGAGGTTGAGTTAATCGAGATGCGGCCCTGGCTAAGTGGCTGTTGGATGGCAGCTTGGATGATCATAGCACTGGGCGAGTTTAAGCTGTACAGCAACTCCACCAAGCCGACTTCGGGGTATATCTTCTCAAGCAGGGTGCTTTGAATGGCTTTGTAACCTTCAGCGACTGTTGACTCTGTGGGTACCAGGTTGGTAGTGTCGGTGTCCTTGAGACCGTTGAGGAAGTTCTGGTAAGACTCCTGGCCGTCGAAAAGGAAGGAGCCGTTGACATAGGCGGTACCAGAGTTGACGAAGGAGAGGAACTCTGTAGACTTGGAGAAGTCAGACTCGGAGCGGAAAATGTCGCCTTGGGTCTCCTCTCCGGTGTTCCACTGGACCCTGACAGCCTGCCGGATAATTAGATGGTGAAGGAGGGGACAGTTGAAATGGAAAGCGTACCAAGTGGTCCTGCACATGAGAACCAACTCCAGGCAGATCGACACGAACGGGGATGTTGAGGCTGTCAAGCACATCTCTTGGACCAACGCCGCTAACAAGCAACATGTGTGGACTTCCAACAGCTCCACCAGAGAGAATAACTTCCTTGTTGGCGAAGACACTTTTGGGAGTATTCAGAGGCATCGCGAGCAAACTCGACACCGCTGGCGGAAAGGTCTCCTTCTTGAATGTTGTCAGCAAAGAGAACACGGGTGACCATTGAGTTGGTGAGGATATGGAGGTTGGAACGGGGAGGCAGAGGGTCGATGTAGGCAGATTTGGAATATGATCGAGTCCAGTTGCTGGGGTTCTCTGCCGTCAGAGTGAAGAATCCTCCAACATTGTTACCAGAGTAGGCATCGTCAGAGATGGAGACGCCGCCAGCTTCGAGAGTAGGGAGCCAGAGAGATGATAGAGGTAGCATACTGTGAATTCAGTTAGCACACTGTAATTGATGCGAGAAGGGAATGTCCTCACTATCCGGGGAAGGTGCAATGCACAGCGCCCGTCGTGCCATGACTCTCCGCTTTGTACCGCATGTGAGCTACATCGAGGGATTCTGGGATGGGCGGAGTGAACGTTTCGCTGCCCTTCATTGCTTCCAGTAGCGAATCCCACTTCCATGCGTCGGCGTAGTGCTTGTTGTCATCAGTGACAATAAGATCATGAATGGCGTTGATCTCTTTTTCATTGGGCCGGACCATGTACATGCCATTGACTGCTGAGGAACCTCCAAGGAGCTATAAGGGTGGTTAGGGGGCACGGTCATGGACGAGCGGAAAAAGATCGTACCTTTCCTCGAGGCCACCTCATGTTTCGTTCCCCAGCACTCGACTGAGGAATCGTAGCGTAGCCATAGTCGAATTCTCCGCCAAGAATCGATTTCCAATAGGTCAACCCGGGGCGGTCTGTAATGAAGATTGTTAGGAATCAAAACTTTGGGATCATAGAAGCTAGCGCGTACCAATTATATCTCTCTGCTCATCTCCAGTTCCACCTGCCTCCAGTACAAGGACGTTGTGGTTCCATCTGCAGAGAGTTTCGATGCGAGGACAAGCCCTGCGAGACCTCCCCCGGCAATGATATAGTCGTACGAATCGAGTCGCGTCTCCGGGGTGATATATTCTCGAGGGGTGAGGGCGTATCTTGCATGGGTATGGACGTCGTAGAAATCCCTTTCTAACCGTAGCGAGTGCAGGGACAGCCGTAAAGGCTGAGAGGGCAAAGAGGAGGGGAAGCATTCTAGGTGTGTTGAATCTAGATGAGTAGGAGACTAAAGAATGTCAGGGGGGATGGGTGAACACCGAGTTCCCTTCCCGGTGTAGAGCGGTTGTCAGGAAACTAAATGGTTGGTTAGGTGTGTGTGGAGAGGAATGAAGGAGCCACTTGCTTTTATACAGCTGCATGACCCAGCTTCGGTTGTAGCAATGGAAGCCCTCGGCTCTGCATCTGGACGGGCCCAAGACAACCTAAGATTAGTCCTAGCCCCGCGAGCTCGTGTCACGTTGTTGAAGTCCTCCTTCTGGCCCTTCTCTGGCACAATCTGGCATGGCCGGCTCCTTCATGGGATGCAGTGCCTTCCAGGCCTTGTGCGGAGATCAGAGGCCTTGGAAGTGCGGTTTAGGTGGGATTCTGAAAGGCTAATTGTGGGTGAATTGTTGAAACGTCCCGACAAAGACTCGCGGATGAGGGCCATGAGGGGACTAGACGGTGTGGCGAGACCGCGACATGGCGGAATACGGAAGGAACCCCTATGTCGCAAACATATGTCAGCGCTGTGTAGCTTTTCCGATGGACGTGCAACAGGCGCGGCTTGTCCTCTCCGATTATCTTTTGCTTCGAAAAATATGCTTCTTCTCGACTCGTGAACGCAGGAGCTCGCAGGGAAATGGAAGCCTTATAGACTCCAATATGTTATTCTGCCTGCCTGTCTCTCGGTCTGGAGTCACTACGTCACTGGGGTCGCTCTCAGTCTGCTCAAGTCCCCTGACCTGACTGGCCACGGGACATAGCAATCACTGCTCACACTTGCTAGAGATCCGACATGGAACTTCTTCTGAAGGGGCCTTCAACGGGAGGTGTGCTGCACCAAATATCATGGCGAAGCCGCAGACCACTTGACTTTCAACGGGCATGGGCATTGCATCCCGACTGCTCAAACTAGATTCCAATTGACGCTCACAACAATAGCTTGAATGTTCGCCGGTGTACTCGGTCACACTGTTCGCCAGCTTCTTGCCCCTTTGATTCATTCGCGACAGTGGCAAGCCAGGACCCCTTCGTACAAGTACACCATAATGAAGCTACGCTGGTAAGAATTACAGTACCTTATTCATCCATTGGCGTACACTACTCACATCATTGTCCAGGCCTCCATAATATGAACAAGCCGTATTTCAAGGCCCAGGGCAACAGGCAGACTCTGGCCGACTCAAGGCATAGGCACAGATTTTCCGATGATCACGGATCGAACGCGTCGCGCTAATTCCATCTCCGCTTCAATCTCACTAGGATAGACGCTCAGGACCTCTAACCCTTGAGCCCATTTCCATCTCTCACCGCGACGTCGACCTCGATGGAAGGTCTCAAGCGACTCTCCCCGCAGCCCTACACTGTTCAGAAATCCTCGACTGGCGAGAGGCCCAGAATTCGACTGGCAGCGTTCTCATCGGGAGGTTCAGCCCAAACCAGCACCCCGGGAACGCTTCGAACGACGACGGGGCTGCTGAAGCCCTTCCGATTTCAGAAAACGGATGAGAATTCAAAGTCGAAGCCCTTTCGATTTTCTTCGTCGGTAAACCCAGCAACACCTGTGAAGACGCCATTCCTCAGGACTGGTCCAGTGCGTTTGAGAGGCCCGTTGAGCTCGACCACAAGTCACAACCAACCTCAGAATAACAAATACGGGCTCAGCGCGAGTCCTGAACAGCTTTGTGAGCGTTTACATAAAGGCGAGTTTCTCGTTCGCTCAATGACGAGTATAGGCGAGGACCAAGATGTCGCAGCGTCGCCCTTGATAGGGACGGCGAACGAAAGCTTCAGAAACGATAGTTCACGCGTCTGAGAGACAATTCAGGCTTCATAGACGAACCTTCTGTCTCTATCTCGTGCTCCAGAAAGGCCTCAGATCATGAATCGTGGATGGCCAGGCCGCTGAGCACGGGGAGGACTACCTACAATACGTGAGTTGGCATTCTTCTGATCGCCCATAATGCGCTAAGCTGTTGTAGGCTGCCAGAGACCTCGCCAATCTCAGAAAGGACAACGCCCTCTCTGAGGAGTCAGAACGACCAGTTTGCACGAACTCAAAGCCAACAGCTGCAGGAGCTTCAGCGCCTGCAGTCCCAGCGGTCCTATGCTTCCTCGCAGCTCGAATCCACCCAACGGGACCACGAAGAGACTCGATCAGAACTCGCTGCCTCCAATGCTCATGCGGAAGAGATGGCGTCCAAGCTGGCCGTGGCCGAAGGGTCTATCGTCGCCTTGAACGAGCGAATTGCCAGCTTGTCCAGCGACATGGAAAGCCTTAGCTTGGAGAAGCAGCAATGCAGCGACCGTGAAGCTGCCGCCAACGCCAAAGTGGAGAAGGCTCGCAAGGTTCTGGATGTTGTCCGCAAGCCGGTGAGTCTGTCGAAATATAGCTCACTATCCCTGACTGATGGATTCTTAGCAACGACGAGCTGTTCAAGGCCCTGGAGGGAAACAAACAGACTCTTGACGGTATCAGAACTCGCCAGGCCGAAGCTCTTCAGGAGGTCGCGCCTAGTGCGTACGAGCGCTAAAGAGGCGATAACTGGTCCGTAGCTCTAGTTTCATTCGTAAGATGATACACTGAACCTACACCCAGGCCGTCGAGTCCCTATCGTCCTCGGTATGGGTTTCAAACGCTCGTGAGGCTCGCGACACCGTGACAGAGCTGCAGGCGGAACTTCATTCATGTGCGTTTCGAATGATCGTCCTTTGAGCCTTGATTCTGACCTAATGACAGCCCGGCGAGTCTCTGACATCCTTAGGGATCAACTTCATCACTCGTGCCACCCTTCTTGTGGAAAGCAAGGACAGAGTGAAGGAGCTGGAGGCCGAGAAAGCCGAGACGAGTCTCCCAAGCTGGGAACAGTGGTTAGAGGAAACGAACGAGACTTTGGAGCCGTCTTCGTACTAGGTAAGATTCCCTTCACTTTCGTTTTCGACGACCACTGACATGACGACATGCAGACAAGAAGTATCAAGATGTTCTCGAACGTCTCGTTACCAGAGAGCGCGAGGCGATTGACGCACTGGCTGTTGCCGCCAAAACCGAGGAAGAGCTGGCGATTGCGAGGAAAGAGTATGTAATGGTCTTTCTTCCTATGCTCCATGACTCACCCCCTCCTAGGATCATTCGCTTAACTGGCATCATCGATCAGCAAGACGTAGAGGCTGAGAGCACTTCGGCTGGCTAAAGAAGAGTACGCTCTGATCTTTCCATTTCTCATCATATCACTCACAGTACCTCTCGTGCAGACAGTACCCAAGCTGCTCGAGATGCAGACGTTGTCAACGCTCGCGAAAGGACATCTGCAGCCTCCGGATGGAGCTGAAGAACCTTCACGAATCCAAGGCGGATCTTCGAGCTCTGTAAGACCTCCACCCCGTGTAATGAAACTCATACTGAATGACTGCTCTTAGTTTGGCAGAGGCGAAGAAGACAATCATTCGAGAAGGAGCAAGAATTAGTCCCAAGCTCATAGTCTGTAAGTGCTAGTTGCGGTTTAGTCTCTTCCAGATCGCTCATGCCTACCTGCAGCAACCCTGAGCTCGATTGCCGTATGCAAGAGCTCGGAGAGCGGTTTGGTAAGGTCGAGGAGGCGGAAGGGCTCGAACGACGAAGGTAAGGATATGGGTCCGTACATTATGTCTCTTACTCACGAGCAGTTCCTAGGCTCCAGGACGCTCTGTCTGCGTCGCATACCAAGTGCAGCGATCAGCGCCTTGAGTTGCAGGCCCTAGAAGCGACGCTCAAGGAGAGCGAGAGGAAGTGCGATGAGTGGTATGGTCCCGATGTGGTGGACGAAGAATTCCCACTGACCTATAACTAGGAAAGCACAGGTCGACGTCTGCCGGGAGGCTTTGGCAGCCAAGGAGAAACTTGGTACGCACTTATTCTCCGCAAATTTGACCACGTTCTGACGCTATATACCAGGAAGCAACGGGTTCATGAGGTCAGCTCGAGTCTCCCTTGCTTTACTTCTTTGACCACGACGCTCTTGTGCAGGAGGCCGAACGGTACGTCTCCTGCCTTTCCGATGTGACTCTATTCCTGATGTTACGTCCTAGGAATCGCCAAGGAGTACATTC